>CM055313.2:26413078-27643578 GCA_029255685.2 Silene conica | reverse complement strand
TAACATAAAATGTCACATAGTATCCTAGCATTAACAAAAAATCACGTCACTTATTAACCATAACATGGAGCCACATCAAAAAAATTCTAAAGAATTAAAAGTGATAGTAAAAGAAGCATTACATTTGGTGTTTTAAATTTCTAAATAAATTAAATCAAAATTAAAAACAAAATTCCTAATTAATTTAAAATATCGATATTTATTGTTAAAATATTTTAAATAACAAAAAACTAGCATATAATTTTAATTTTACGACGTTTAGGGAAAATAATAACATACTTAACATTAGATATTAGTCTTTTAATTTTTAAAACTATAATATGTTAAATTTCAAATAAAAATTTACAGTCTCTAATTTTATAATTTGCTAATAATGATAAATAATGCTCAAAAATAATAAAAATATACTATATATTTATGTATATCAAAGCCAATATTTGACATTTCATTTCTCCTTAAAGCAAATTTATATATAAATTAATTTTGCTAATAATAAAACATAATTCTCAAAAATTATAAAACTTTACTATATATTTATGTATATATTAAATTTGATAATAATATAAAAAGATGATCAAAAGTCATAAAATACATCCTTAATTGGCTATAACTATCTACCAAGTAACTAATTTTTTTACTATCGATCCCCGAGATTACAGCTAATATTTATTTTGTATATCTTTTACTATGGAATATTTATTATTTATGGAATGGAATGAAAATATATGACTTGAAATAATGCAAAATCCGAGAATCTTGGAATGTTTATAATAATAATAAAGTAGGATAATTATTCAACCGTGTAATTAGCTAATTAGCTAATATATCTTTAGCCGTGTAATTAGCTAATTAGCCAAAGATTATACACTTTAATATTGGCAACTAATTTTTTATTATCGATCCCCGAGATTACAGCTAATATTTATTTTGTATATCTTATACTGTGGAATATTTCTTATTTATGGAATAAAATGAAAATATATGACTTGAAATAATGCAAAATCCGAGAATCTTGGAATGTTTAACAATATTTATGAAATAATAATAATAATAATAATAATAATAATATAATATTATAATACATAAAAATATATGACTTGGCATAAATTAAGGGTTCTCATTGGTCTACGAAACTGATTTTTGTGAGGGTGAATGTGAGTGCGCGAAAGAGTGAATGGTGGAATATTATTGCGCCACGTATGCAGTTATATATTTGAGTAATGAGTATTAGTGAAGGAAATAGGGAATATCACACGCATAAAAAAAAACTGGCTGGTAGGGGGGCTTGAACCTCTGACCTTGAGGTTAAAATTCAGACAGTTTACACTAAGCTATTCAAACTTATTGATAATTATAACTTCGAATTCGGTGATATAAATAACGGATAATAATTAAAGTGCAAAAGTCACAACAATGTTCTTTTCTTATATAAATATTCGTTAATTATATAATTCTTTCTTTTCATTTTTTTTTGTTTTTTTATGTACCACGTTTAATTGTATTGTTTTCCGGTATCATTTTTTGAAACAATTTTTTTTTTCATATCACGTTTTTTTAATAACAGGTTGTTTATTGTAAGTTGTGATACTGTTTACACATACACAATAATCATGTTACTCAATATCACAACAATATCACAATATAGTAACAACAATATCACTACATACAAAAAACAATATCTCAAATAAGATTATCCTTGATTTTATTTTCTTTAACCACATCATCATAACATACACAATAATCATGTTACTCAATATCACAACAATATCACAATACAGTAACAACATTATCACTACATAAAGAAAACAATATCACAAATAAGATTATCCTTGATTTTATTTTCTTTAACCACATCATCATAACATACACAATAATCATGTTACTTAATATCACAACAATATCACAATATACTAACAACAATATCACTACATACTGAAAACAATATCACAAATAAGATTATCCTTGATTTTATTTTCTTTAACCACATCATCATAACATACACAATAATCATGTTACTCAATATCACAATACAGTAACAACAATATCACTACATAAAGAAAACAATATCACAAATAAGATTATCTTTGATTTTAAATTCTTTAACTACATCATCATAACATACACAATAATCATGTTACTCAATATCACACAATATCACAATATAGTAACAACAATATCACTACATACTGAAAACAATATCACAAATAAGATTATCCTTGATTTTAAATTCTTTAACCACATCATCATAACATACACAATAATCATGTTACTCAATATCACAATCACTAGTACAAATATCCCCTATTGCGTCAAGTGATTTACGTCGGTTCTACCAAAACTGATGCAAAAAGTACTTAATTTTGGGCGGGAGTCCAGTTTTACCCTATTGCCAAATTATTTGCGTCGGTTGTAATATATAACTGACATATAAAATACGTCGGTTCTTAAGAAAACTGACGTATTTGGTAAAAAACATCAGTTTTCCCAACAACTGATGTTTTTGTATTTACTCTTTTGCGTCAGTTTTCCGAACAAATGACGTATTTGTACTGTGGTTCTTATTGTGTACCGTGATTCTTCATAATAAGAAACCTCTTCTTTACCGATTCACCATCTTTCAACTACAATCAAAACTACACTGGCGTCTTCAATTTCTTCAAACATGTTCATCACCGTCGATCTTCTTCATCCGTCAACTTCAACTTCAACTTCAACTTCATGTTCAAATAATACCTTATTCAATTCATTAGCAAGAATCGCGCGAAACAACTACACAATTCGCTCAAACCCTAAATTTTTCGCCGATTACATGTAAGTAATATTCGCTCTTCTTCATCTATCTTCGTCTAGTTAGACTAACTGTTGCTAAACTGTTGTTGTTACTGTGAATTTTAGCCTTAATTTCTCGTTTTAATGACTACCCAGTTTGTATTCCCAATCATGATTATTATCAGCCCTAATTTGTTGGGGAGATTTTATTGTTTAGAAAGAATTGAATTAGGCTTTTGTTTTTATTGTTGAATTATGTAAATATGTTCACAGATTTTGGAGCATTATGCCCAAGTCAAATTTGGTAATTGGTTAGATAAATTTGTCCATAAAAGGTGTAATATATTTAATCAATTTGTCCACTTTCAGTTAATTCTGCAAGAGTCTGTGAATCAGCATGTGTTTGAGTTAGAACCTCATCACGCCGCTGCGTATATAACTATGGCACATATTTATAGGGATGCTGGTATAGAGAATGAAGTTGCCAATATAAGAAAGATGATGAAACAAAAAGTGACCAAGAAAAGTGCAGCATGGAGTTGGATTGAGGTTTTCTTAATATGGGTTGTACCTCTATTCTCAAACTGACTGATTAAATTCTGCCAAATTTTAAGTTTCAGGTACACCAACAAGACAAGAAATCTAATGTATAAACCTTAATTATACAAAGTTCAACCTTCGCTGGATTAAACCTCATATGTGGCACAAGGTAAATTTTTTGGACCATCGATCAAGTTCAAATAATTATCCTCACTTCCTCTTTAGACCTTCATGTTGTGCCATTAAATGTTGTATTAGATGTGCTAAGTTCATCCTTTTGTGGTAGAGTCTCATTCTTGCAACAATATGATCGGCTGGTTAGGTGTTTAACCGTCTCAATTTCCATGGCAACAAGTGAATCATTATGAATCAAGTTCAGATGACTGCATAAACAGTATACATTCAGCAGGGAAATTCTGTAAATAATCCTTATCTTGCTAAGATTTTGATTTACAGCGTTAAATCTTTCTGTATATTTTCTGGAATCTTTGCATCTGATTAACTTCCTGAACACTAAAGAGCTAACAAGACATGTGTTTAAGGTAGATAAGAGCTGAAAGACAGAACAAATGCAGGGTGGTATCCAATTTTGCTTTTTCATTCTCGATAATATCGGTTTTGACTGGAATAACCACGCAGTCAAGCTTTTTTCGGGTATAACTTATAAGACAACATCTGAATTAGGTTTAATCATCTTTGATTGACAGTGGGCTGTGACAACCAGTGTGGATTTCTCTTTGGCTCAGTTGATTCAAGTGATCATTCTACTAAGCACAGGTGGCAAAAATGGTGGTGGTTACGAGGCCTCCAACTACGTCGTTATTGCTATTCATGGCGGACTTCTGCTTTTGCATGCTATCTTGAATAGTCTTCCTATTTCATGGCTTCATTCTTTCGCCGGCTTGCTGCAGCCTGGAATGTTGCAGGTATCAATATTTTGTCGATTTCCTTTCTCTGTTGTTTGTCTAATTTTTAATTTATTGGATAATTGCAAATATAAAAGACGTTTTTCAGACACATAAAACATATATGAGACGATTTCACATCTTAGACTAGCTCATTAACCCTATAAATATCCATTTTTGGACAGGTCATGAGAGAACAGTTTCATACAAAACTCTGTTGCATAAATTGTCGCTATAATGATTTTTGTTTGTTTTTAGGCGTATTTGTCCTTATGATACTTATCCCGCTTATGGCGACGGAGAAGGCCAGTGCCAAGTTTGTTTTCACCCACTTCAACACTGATAATGGTGATGGGATCAACAGTAGGATATACATTTTTGTTCTTGGACTTCTAATGAGCCAATATACATTGTCAGGTTATGATGCATCAGCTCACATGGTATGGATACTTAAGTTATCTCATTCACTTCTGAAGCAACATAAATCATGATAACTTCTTACTCAAAGATAGGGAGAGGAATCGTGTGTAGAATTTCTCTTAATTATGTCACATGTTCACTATTATTCGCAATTCCGATTGACCAAATTGTTCGTTATCATCCTTACATTTGACTTTGGTGTGTGATTATATAAAACAAAATGATTTGATAAATGGTTTCGATCCTGATTCTATGAAGTAGCATGTCTATAGAACCCTTACATGTCATACGAAAATGGCATCTTTGTGTTTTCAACACCAAGTGTCTTTATTTTTCAAGGAAATGTTATATCTGGCCTCCTTATTGTGTTATAGATGAGAGCCTTTGACGACTGAGACACTGGGAAACATAGTTGTTATGTTTGAGTCGAAATACTTGTAGTGTCGTAAACTCATAATGTACATACTCTTTTAGTTTTCAATAACATGTTATATACACGATGAAAATTCAGTTTTTGCTTTAATGGGCACATCTTTTAGAGGGCATTATTACATAATATGTCCTTACTGGGATAATGTTCCTGAGAATATGAAAAGAACAATCATTCATCCATATATTTCAAATCTTCAATTTCAGACTGAGAAAACCAAGGATGCAGATAAGAATGGACCAAAAGGAATCATTAGTGCAATTGGTATATCAATAGTTGTTGGTTGGGCCTACATCATTGGAATCACCTTCGCAGTGACCGACATTCCCTCCCTTTTGTGTACGAATAATGATGCTGGAGGGTATGCCATAGCTCAGGTGTTCTACAGTGCATTCAAGGGCCGATATGGAACTGGAATTGGCGGTATATTATGCTTGGGGATAGTTGCTGTGGCCATATTCTTTTGTGGCAGGAGTTCAGTGACCAGTAATTCTAGCTAATTTTTGCTCTTATTGATCCATGTCTCCAATTTTGTTTGTTCTTAAATAGTGAGTTTGATAAACCCTTAACAAACTGCTAAACATGACTTACAGGATGGCATATGCATTCTCAAGGGACTGTGCAATGCCTTTTTCATCTGTTTGGCATAAAATTAACAAGCAAGAGGTTCCTATCAATGCAATATGGATGTCCGCTTTCATCTCCTTTTACATGGCACTAACGGTAGGGAACGCTATTTTAGTAATTTAGTTTTGAAAGGAACATAGATGACTTGCTTACATAGTTGCACAGGTTGCCGAATTTGACGAGTACGCTAATGATTGGATTTATATGAGAGAAGGGATTCTTCTGCCAAAGTAATTGTTCTATCAATCATCTATATTTGTTATGTTAAATATTAGGATGTTAATCTTTAATGATGCTTGTTTAACTTGATTATGTTTCCCTTTAAAGTCTATTAATTCTATCCTTTTCTTACCATGAGTAGAGGGCTTTAGAGGAGAAGAAAGCAGTTGCGATGGACGCAAAAGACTCAGAAAAGTTTGCTATGTCCGGTTGAGACGTTGTGTTGTTTTAGGTTTCTGGCATCGAGTTTGGATTGATATATAGTTTTATGTAACTTTACTAGATGTTTAATTTAGTATAGATTAGCTTAGTGACTAAGACGTTTGCGAGATTATTTGTACTTTGGATTGTATTTGGAACGTTTATCGGATAAAATGTAATGTACTTTGGTTGGATATCTTAATGAAGGTGGTTTTAATTTTTTGGCGTTTTTGGGTATCAGTTTTGTTGGGAGGTGCTGCCGAAATTTCGGTAGCGAATTTTTTTAAAAAAAATATAAAAACAATTTGCAACAGTTCTTACAGCAAATGACGCAAATGGTAAACAGTAATTGCATCGTTTTTGAAAAGAAATGACGCAAAAAAATAAGAGCAAAAGAGTCAGTTCCAGTCATAACTGACGCATATAACACTCTACATCGCTCTAAAATAGCTTATCAAATACATCAGTTGTAGAACAACTGACGCAAAAAGGTGCACTAAATATATCAGTTCTTGAACAACTGACGCAAAAGGGTATGTATTTGCGTCAGTTCTGCCACTTTTTGCGTCAGTTCTGATACAAGAACTGATGTATTTGATGATGTATTTGCGTCGGTTTTAGTTAAGAACTGACGCAAATAATGACCTTTTGCGTCAGTTTTAAAACTGACGTTTCATTAAACGCCCCCCCGATATACGTCAACCCAGAACCGACGCAAAAGGTCGCCTAGAACTGACGTAATAGGGGATTTTTGTACTAGTGAATATACTAACAACAATATCACTACATACTGAAAACAATATCACAAATAAGATTACCGTGTTTTTAAAAAAAATGATACTGAAAAAACACAAAAAATACTTGATACATAAAAAAAAAACAAAAAGAAATAAGAAAAGATAAAAACGTGATATTTTTTTATATGACTTAGATATAATATCAACGTTATACAAAACAATATCACAACTTCTAATAAACAACGTGTTATTAAAAAAACGTGATACTAAACAAATGTTGTTTAGAAAAAATGATACCGAGAAAAAACACAATTAAACGTAATACATAAAAACTACAAAAAAAAAAATAAGAAAGGAAATATTTATATAATTAACGAATATTTATACAAAAAACGTGTTACATTTGCACTTTAAATGATTAACGAATATGTAAATTACGGAAGTAAGAATCATCAGGTAAGCATGATTACTTCAATTGGTAAGAGCAGTTGACCTTCGACTTGAAGGTTTGAGGTTCGATCCCTTGATCTTCATGCAAAATTTCCTTTTTGCTATATATATATATATATATATGTATATATATATATGTATATATATATGTATATATATATATGTATACATATATATATACATATATATATATATATACATATATATATACATATATATATACATATATGTATATACATATATATATGTATATATATATATATATATATTAACAAGAACTAACTTAAAATAAATAGGGATTGTCGATTTGGATCGTTTGGCCTAAACTTTGATTATTCACTAATTAAGTGACGTAGCTCACTTAATGATCCCATTTTTCTAGATTAATGATTTTGGAAAGACGACCTCTTAGTGAACACGGTTTTTAATTAAAACGAGCGTATATGTCTTAAATTTAACACAAGTTAAGTAATTAGAGTAAAACATAAGCATAAGACATGTAAAAATGCAAATGTTTGTCTTATATGCTCAAGTGATATAATATTTGACACGCTTTAATATTAAAACGGATACGTCGGTATTAATGGAGACGGACCGATCGATTAATTTTTAAGAGTCAATTTTCTTCATACTCATTTAGATCTTGAAAAATATTGCTATTGCTATAGCTAATAAATTAACTAGAAATTTACATAAATCAACTTGAAAGGCCTTTTTTAAGAAAAAAAAATATTACAGATTAGGCTTTAAGTCCTCACGCGTTCTCATTTAAGACCGTCTTAGTTAAGACGATCTCTCATAAGTCATATCTGAGTTAAATAAAGTTGAAAACTAATGAAATTTGTGAGTATTTTGAATATCGTACGTAATAATTTTAAAAACCAACATGTGCATATTCAAATATTTGTTACGTTTTAGATTAGTTATACACTTTGTAATATACTTTGCATCGAATGGTAATGATTAACCAGTTAAATTATATGTACGTCGAATCTCGAGTTATTAATTTATTTATATTTAAATTGTCACAATATTGAACATTTACTCACACTCTTTTATATGTTTATGTATTCAATCATTCAATGAGGACGTCCGATATTACGACCCGTTCATTTTTTGCACGGGTTTTAAACTAGTTTTTTAAAATAATAATATAACTCATTTTCCACCCTTAATTTTTGTATATACGTGATGTTGTCATTGTTGTGTGCCGACGATACTTTCTCTTGAGTCTTTGCTACATGCCTACATCGGCGTTAAGAATCTACGATATTGTCCGCTTTGAATCTATGATATTGTCCGCTTTGAGTTAATTAAGCTCTTATGGATTTATCATCAGACTCCTCTCCTAAAAGGCCTATCTTAAGACACACTATTCATGAAAATAAAATGACTGTACTTCCTACACTCACGAGTAGGGTTAGGAAAAAAAAATCCGGTACGTTTTGTTTTTTCCAAATCCGATCCAAATCCGAATATATATGGGTACCGTTTAAATTGGATATCCGATCCGAGTTTGTCCGAATAAACTGGATCAGATGTGGCTTGTGATTTTCTTAAAATCGGTATCCGAATCCGATCCGAATTTTAATAAATAAAAAATATTAAAAAAACATGGAAAACTGAACGAAAAGTTTCTTATGAGTTATGAATACCCAATCGTGGCTATCTTAGTAAGATATTGTTCCCATAGATTTTACTTGTTTGTAATTTGTTTCTTGATATATTCATTTAGAATTAATTGAGCATTAACGAGTTTGATAAACTTTTACGATGATAAGTTTTGAGGAAGTGAAAATTTTGTTAAATAAAAGCAATTGAGAAAAACAGTTTGAATAGTGTCAAAGGAACCAAATACAAAGAAAGACGGGATAAAGAGAATTATATATATAACCCATCAATTGGAAATTTACCAAAAGACAAAATGAATTAAGATGTAACTAGATCGGATCCGGTTTCCGAAATCTGGATATTCATATATTCAGATTCGGATTTCTGAATATCCGAATGATTCGGACCGGATCTGGATCCCAAAAATTCAAAATTTTAAAACTAGATATCTGATTCGGTTTTAAAATCTTGATCGGATATCCGGTTTTGCTCAGCTCTACTCACAAGGGTGTCTAAAGCCAGGTTCAAACGTGAACAGAAGAACCGGGTTTCCAGTTATGGTGATCCAATTTACAAGGTTTATTAATAAACCGAGTAACAATCAGACCGGCACGTAAAAAAAACACAACGATAGCTTGTATTTTATTCGACTGCGGTAACGACGACGATAACAACAAAGACGATAACAACTAGTAGAAGTACATAAGAAAATTACAATAAGATCGGATTCTGAAGGCCATTACAATTTCTTCTTCGTTGCATTGATCATTGATCAACAACTAGTACTGAAAATACCAGAAGGACCGCCTGAAGCAACGACCGATCGGAGTCTAACATGTCAAGTACAACTTCCGCAACACTCGAAGTCGCTCGAGCACATTGCACCTATGTCCTTACATGTAAGGTGACGGGTGTAGGCATCATCGAGCATTATGCTTAAGAGGAGATTAAATTCGCGAGTAGCAATGACTGGTAGTGGTGTGGTGGCTAACACCAACATTGCTACGAAAGCGAACATAATAACCCACTCGTAATCTTCTTCATTTCCGTATAAATTAGTAATAATATTTGTATTTTTGAGGGTTTTTGTTTATTTGAATTTGGTTGTGTGCTTTAGATGACAAGTTTTAGGGGTTGTTTGGTTGCCTTTTAAAATCACGGGAATTAGAAAATTATGGGAAGTGGAAAAATTGAGTCTTGTTTGGTTGCCCAACTCATGGGAATTAGAACTTCCTAATGAACTCTAATTTCTACATAATGTAGGAAGTCAATTACCTAGCCCCCTCTAGGTAAGTGGAAGTTCCCGCATGAATTGAAGTTCCTACATTCAACCTTCAAGTTCATATGAATATAATCTTCCCGGGAATTTTATCTTCCCATGCCGAACCAAACGACCCCTTAGACTTTTAGTCCCTTTTTATAGCCATGTATGTAACGAATTCATGGAGTATACCATCACTTGCACCGGTTGTAATATAGAATTTGAAATTTAAAATAAAGTATTCGAACTTTATTTCAAAGGATGGGAGCTTTATTAGAAATTATCTGTACGCATTAAAAATATGAACTTTGAATTATCTCAGAAAAAATACAATAAACTCAGATATACTTATATAAAACTGGATGTATACCATGTCCACTTAAGCTGTTTGATAATGATACGTGTGTCTTAAGGGGAAATATTAAAAATCTAAATATGGAAAGATTCACGACATATTCTCATTAGATGTTTAACTGTAAACTCATTTTTTATCATAATCAGTGAGAACATGTCGTGAAATTCACGAGATTTAGGTTATTAATGTGTACTCTAACTCCTAAAAGGCAGGGCGGATTTATAGGGTGATGGGGTGAACCCTCACCTCCATTAATTAGGAAACAAATTTATACATATTTATCTATGTTCTAATATTTTATTAAAGGTTACTGGTTCAGTGGTAGAAACACTTTCTCACCATCATAACTACATTTTATGATGTTTTACAAAATCATAATCATATTTAAACATAAATACTTTATATTTTGACGAGCCTTATTAGAATTATCGATTATCAAATTGTTTTAGTATTTATCAAAAATTTGTATATTAGAATAAATTTTTCTTAATAGGTGCTTATCTTTTAAATATCGCATATGACCCCAAAAATGTTAGGGACGAGAATAATTGAGTAATTATATTTTGACGTGAAATCCGTTGCAAACATTGACTGACCCTGACCAGGGTTTGGGTCAAATCCAGTTGATATTTATGACGGATTTCCCGTCACAAAAGTTGACTGAACTTGACCTCAACTTTTGTGACGGGAAATCAGTCGCAAAGGTTAACCGACTTGTTTACCCGGTGGTCCAAAAAAATTCCGCCAATTTCAGATGCAACGGATATTCCCGTCGCAAACCTTCCCGCCAGTTGACTTTTTGTTCGCAGGATTGAAAAATTACCCTTCGTCGCAAATTTCATTGCAAAAAACAATTCCGTTGCAAATTCTGTGGCAAACAATAATTTGCAACGCCATTTTTGTTCGTCGCAACATTGTTCTTTTTTTAGTATAATCACCCTCATTTTCTACATTCTAGATTCGCCACTGCTAAAAGGATTGATATTATTACTAGGAATATTAATAATAGTTGTGCCTCAACAATCGCCTTAAGGTTCTGGTTGAGATGGTTCATCTATCATGGTACCAGAGCCAGTGTGACCGAAGGTCACGAGTTCGAATTCCGGCAACCTCAAAACCCCTTGAAAAGTCACGAAGTGAAAACCTGGACATTCGAATAAGGGAGCGTAATAATAATAGTTGGATCTCAACCCCTCCTTGCCTTAGGTTTTGGTAATTATTTCGAACCGAAAAAACACGTATGTGACATGAAATGCGTGTTTTGCAGAAAGAGGAACACGTATTATATTAAACTATTTTAATAATTGAGCATGTATAGTGTATACCTTTTTTAATAATTGAGCATGTCCGTCACAAATAAGAATTTGCGATCATTTATTTTATTTTAGAATTATATTTATTTGTTTAGTTTTTTAAATTAGAGGTTGTTTTTATAAGTGTGTTGATAATTTATATTTATAATAATCTACTTGTCATTCAATAACACTAACCACAATAACCCCCTCTCATTTTCTTAATAATTGTGCCAGAATCAAAGGTATATAATTGCTTTGTACTTCTTCCATTCAAATCCAAAATGTATTTATGCTTTATGCACAAATTTTAAGAGTTTATTAAATATATGATTGAAAGTACAACGGGAAGTGTGTATATTATTTTTTTATTGTTTGTGGTGGAGTAATGGTGGGTCATTTGATGGCATTTTGGGTAAATAATTGATATTCATAAGGATACTTTAGTAATTTTGTTGGCTTTATTAGGAAAGGTGTAGTTTGGATATGAATGGATTAAAATGGAATAGGTGTAGTTTGGATATGAATGGAGGAAGTAAAAGTATGCACAAATTCTCATTGAAAACGACATTATCTGTCAAAAGCAAAACTCTTTGAAAAGTATGATCAGATAGAGTTTAGAATACTTAATAATGTACTCATAGTATGTTTTATGTTACGAGACATCGATCTTAAGTCTTAATGAGTATACATGAACTTTGAAGAATTAAATCCCTTTTTTTCCCGAAAAAATTGACCGTGCATATTTCTTGGCAAGGAGCTAAAAAAAGGTACGAAAAAAATTAAATTGATGTTGTTTTCGAGATTTACAATTTGACAAAAAAAAAATCACCGCTTTTTAAACTCATAGCCGAGATTTATCCTCAGTCAAAGTTTGCTTAGTAAAATACTTTTACTAACCAAAACTCCGGATTACGATTACGAGTTCAGAGAACACTAATTTTGTAAAAATTCAGTCACTACACGATATTTGATTTTTTAAAAATTCTCATTTCCTAAACTCGTAAGCAAGAATTATTTGCTTTCAAAAGCTTTTTTTGCAAAAGCAAAAGAGGAAAACGGAAAAGTTGAGCAGTACAAGATATTTACCTTCGAAATGTTTTTTTAGAGTCAAGGCTTTTTGCAAATAAATATTGATCACAATAAGCCATTAAAATTCCATTTTTTCTTACTCGACCGGTTTTGGGTTAACCGGATTGCAATTTCGGTCTCCATTATGGATTAACGAAATTGCAATTTCGGTCTTCGACCAGTTCTGCAACAAGAAATGGTAGGCTAACAACTAATTGGTTTATCGAAAAACATATCGAAGATCTATTCAAAGAAAATAACATTAAATCGTCAATGGCGGATTGAGCCGATTGTACATACACAGCCGGCTTGATATTGTAATTATGCATTACATGGATGGAAAGAAACAAATGCATTATTTTAGGGACGCAATCGAAAGTCGAAACAAAAGATCGAATGAAATACAAAACACAATTAGTAGTTGGACGACAGCATTTAAATCTGGAGAGGTTTCAGTTAAGTTCACTTCTTCTGAGCAATGAAAAGACCCCATCGCTGCTCGCCTGATGCGCTCCTCAACAGCTTCGCCTTCCAACCACCCACTATGTCGTCATAATCATTCTAAAGATAATTGACAAGAACGAAAAATGTCATCAATGGTATCAAATGCAAAATGTTAACGAAAATCTGATGAGCAATTTGTTACGATGAAGAAAAGGATAGGCCAAGTATAGTCCGAACCTCAGAGAATTCCTTAATGAACTCATCCTTGTCCTTCTCAATAGCATCAAGTTCTCGTTCCAGAACTCGGATGAACTAAATGCAACCAACAACAGAAAAATAAGCGGTTTTCACTGGTAAGATTATCGTGATGGGGTGTTAGTGTTACGGATATAAGTTGAATTAGATTGGTCTCACATTATAAGACCGCTCTGGGCGACTAAACTGATATGCATTGCTTAGGTTTGAACCACGCTAGCATCATTAACCTAGAGTAAGTGGCTCTCTTTCAGCCAAAAGAAAAGTTGAGTTATGAATAAAGTGACATATTAACCTGATCTGTTCGGTCCTCAGCAATAACCTCGTCAAAACCCGCATCTTTAAGCATCTGGTGGAACAGGGTATCTATGGTTATTAATATCAAGAGTTGGGGTATTGACGACGATAAAGAAGGGGTTGAGCATACCTGGCCATATGCTTGCACATCATGGAGATCATAACCCCTCTGCGTGATATACGTTGCAAAGTCAGGAGAAGGTTGATCACTGCTCTTGCAATAGTCACTAATCAGAACTCTGCCTCCAGGCTTCAACCAATCGTAAAAGGACTTGAACAACGAAGGTTTGTCCTGAAATTAGTAGAAACATGCCTAAATTAATTTTATCGGACTTTCATGAACATTTCCTTCACGGTGATGAAAAACCGGAAAACAGGAATCCGAAGTGTTGAAACTTGGTTACGATAATGCCATCTTATCGTTGACAAACCTTCTAAAATAGATCTAAAAAAACTGAGAGCAAGTACATTCACAAAAGCATTATTGTACCTGGATATGCAGAATTGTATCACGGCTGTAGATTACATCAAAAGTGTGCTTAGGATAAGTTTTTGTGGTACAATCTGCCACTTCAAACTCAACCGCACATCGAAGACCAATAGCACGCTCAAGGGCAAAAGAAATCATATTTATGGAGAGATCAATGCCAACAACATCAACGTCAAACTTCTCAGCCATGTAGAAATCACCTCCGCCTATGCCGCAACCTACATCTAGGACTTTCTGGCCCGGCTTTAAGTCAAGTTTTGAAACAAACTCTTTAGTTGTTTCTGCTCATAGGAAAATGTATTAGTTTCCATCAGAGAAGAAAAAGCCGTAATTTATCAACTACTCCCTCCATGGAAAAGAGATCACTTATGCTGTTTCCGGGGTAAAATTATCTTTCTTTGTTGCGCCCCCATTTAACTCATTTGGGTTTGTTACTTTATTTTAGCTGTCAGTAACATTGGGAGATTCTATCTTCAGATTTAGTATTGTTCAAACTTGATTCTCCGTATTATTTTAGGATATTTATCTCCAAATCAAGGACATTTCCAACTTAAGACAGTCGTCGTTCGAAAATCTCTGTAAGATGATCCTCATATCATGGGTTACTCCTTCATACAGTAAAATTGTTCAATTGCTACATACAAATTATTAGGGTTATTTAGCATACAAATTAATTTTGGAGCAAAGAACAAGTGCCTACCAAGTCCCCCGGTGCTCACAAAACCAGAGCCAAACACACGCTCGTAACGCAGAATGCTACTGCACTTGTACTGGCTAGTATCCAAGAATTGCTGAAAACCCTTATCACCCTCAGAATCAACTTTTTGCCATAACCAGCAAATCTGCAGTCAGAAGACACAGCTCCTGTGTTAGGAATTTGGCAATTGTGATCATAAAATTATCAAATTGAAAACAAGCAAAAGGGATATCAAGACCTGATTTTGATTCTTCTTGCTTCTGACATAAGCTCCGATGCATTTGCATCCAATTAGGGAGAGCTCATAAAACTTTTCAGAAACATCTTTCTTATGACATTCTTTGAAGACCTGCATCATTTAATGATTGGTACTGATGAAATCAAAATATAATGATATCAAGGCATTTTACGTACAAAATCAAAAAAAATAATCAGAAATGGCATAATCTTCCACGTAACCGGCAAAATATGAAAGAACATCTCAATTACTTAAAGCAGATCTTAGCCAAAAGGACAATCTTATCCACCATCAGGCATCAGCTAAAAGATGTCAATCATACAGTTCAGTGTAAACAAGATCTAGAAAACATATTAATGTAATAGATTTAAACGAGTATAAACTTTTCGGGATGACATTTCCATCACTGATCAACCCTAATCTAATTCATATAAAGTATGCCACTATGGTTCATCCTCTCTTCAGCAGTATACTGCATTTCACATCACTCCACAGAGATAAAATGCTTCACAGGACTCGCAACTCAATTGAAACAGAATTTAATGTGATAACAAATAAATCAAAACACAACCTTTGTGTAGAACCTAGGTTCACGGTAGTGTGTTGGATTGCTTTTACGCTTGTGGTCTCCAGACTGATGAAAGCAAGACTCCCTAAAAAAAATGAATCCTCCTGGTCTCAACCAATTCAGCATCCTTTCAACCAGGTTTTCAACCTGCAGTCCCAGAAGACAGGCAGATGTCATTAAGGAAACAAGTTACTTAGATGTGAAAGGACAGTTCCAAACTAGGTAGCACCAAAACGGACACGGACACGGACACGACACGGACACGGACACGGTATGCCATGAAATTTAGGACACGGGACACGACATTTAAATTTAATAAAATATACATTTTATAGTTATAAATTTTTTATTTTATTTTTGTAAAAGTATTTGATATTAATTTTAAATAAGTGAATGTAAAACTTGCCCTTGATAATAAATTTATTTTCATTCATCATCCGAATCAATATTCTAATTGATCTCTTTCGATAACGCATTTCTCATCTCAAGAACATCATTCATCGCAAATGATAACCAAATATCGTGGACACGCGACGGATACGGCTCAAATACCATGGACACGCGTCGGACACGTGCCCAAATAAATGTAGAAAGTTAGACACGGCTGTTTAGGTGTTGGACACGTTTCAGCGTGTGTCCGTGGAGTGTCGGTGTCGGACACGGTACGGCTCATTAAGAGAAGTGTCCGTGCTACTTAGGTTCCAAACACTAAGAAAGAAGAAAGCAACATACCTCATTGTCAGAAAGATACATGAGTAACCAGTTCGAGAATATTATATCTATAGAGTTTGGTGAAATGTTGAGGCTTGGAGATGTCACGTCAGCACACATAAACTTCACGTTTTTGTGATGTCCATTTATCTTTTCATTCTGTAACCAACATAGCAAAATAATTTGTAACTTCTGGTGTAGAACAGCTTATAACAGTTCTTGGAGATCAAAGAAAGTCATGAAAAGGTAAATCACCTTCTTGATAACACTATCAATAAAATCCAGAGCTATAACCTGTCCAGCCTTCACGGCCAATTCACCAGTAAAACGGCCAATACCAGCACCAAGTTCTAGGACTGACTTCCCTTCGTAGGGTGGAAGCAGAGAAAGTATCTGTATCCAGAAAAACAAACAAAATAAAATAACAAAAAGAGTAAAAAACATGATATTCATCAATCAACATAGACAATCTCATTCTTGTAAATAAAATAAAATATCGAGCTTACTAGCATCAGGGTCGTGATTACTAAACAGCAATCGAAACGCACAAATAAATGGGTTCTGTCTTCTCAAAATATTGTCAATATATGTCCTCATGTTCAAATACATTATAGGATAAAAAAATGCTCCCATGAATTAAGAATCATTTAAAGGTTCGGGATGTACAATTGTACATGAGGGGCCAATATGAAAAAATTGGTGCACTGAGCTCAACAGCAACAACAACTGATATGAACAACAACAACAACTAAGGGTAAGATTATTGCTCAGACTCACCAAAGTCTTAAGACTGTGCCATGCACATCATATGTGCACTATTATTATTTTTTTTATTGTTCAGACTCAGCTCAGACTTTATACATTATCCGTCAGACTCTACTTTATCATTACCTCTTTTCTTTACAAAAAGAAATGATACATGTCAACCACTCATTGGATAATTTTCATAGAAAGTGGGGTTAAGTTGAGTAATAATCTATCAAAATTTTAACAAAGTCTTAAGTTGAGTCTTGAAATATCTAAGACTCAACTTAAGACTGTTAAGATTTTGATAGATTATTGGTAGTTTTGAGTGAGTCTTGTCTTAAGACTTGCTAAAGTCTTGTCTTAAGACTAACAATAATCTTATCCTAATATGGACTACAATTCAATTAATTATCACAAAAACCAAAACCAGTGAGCACTGAAAAATTGTCGTTTTGTATACGCCCTTCATGCTAGTCATTAAACTAAACAATGGAGAGCGAATAAATTTTAACCTTAAGATTGACTTTAGTTGACTTAGGCCATGTTCTTTTGGACTTGGACTCACTCTTTTTAAGTTTAGTTCAGAATTCAGATCTTACAAGTTTTGAAAAGTTTTAACTGTATCAGTTTAGAATAGCTAAGATCTTATAAGTTTGGCTCAAAAAAGTTCAGATCTTATCAGTTCGGTTAAGATCTTATAATTTAACTTCAGAAACATTAAATTAAATTTACATTAATTTACTTCAATATTGTGATGAAAAGTAATTTTATTACTCCCTCCTGTTCAACATAACCTTCCCTATTTCATTTTTCGTCTATTCAAAATATCTTCCCTATTTCCATATTTAGTAAAGTTTTTATACATATTTTAATCACCTTAGCCCACCACAATACCCACCATACTCATACTCATACTTTATACTTATTTTAATCACCTTACTCACAACAATTATCCCACAATACATACTCTCTCCAATTACCCAACCCCACACCAATACTTTCCCATATAATATTCCCCTCCTTATTCTCTGTGCCTTCCCCAAATAGGGAAGGTTATGTTGAATAGGAGGGAGTATGATATTAAAACACAAGGAAGTTTCAACAAGTGATTATTCCATTCAGTTATATACATTTACTTTAAACACGTATATTAATGCTAGTTTTCATTTTTATATTGTTAGTTACATATTAATAAAAATAAAAAAATTTAATATTTAAAATTTACTCAAAGATAAATTCAAGTCTCACATAATTATCTTTTATGCTATATATTTGAAGTTGTATCAAAGATTCACCTAACCTATAAATAATGCTCAAAAAACAAATGCACCATTGAACAAAAGGAATACAAAATACTTGAAGATTCTCCCGACTCATAAAGTTTCAATTTGTCATCAAAACAAAGGATTTTAAATCTTGTCTTATTGCAGAGAGATTTTTTATTTGTCTAGAACGACCTAAAATGTATCCCTCCAAATCTCTCCCTTCCATTTTCCTATATGCGTATTTGTTATTCCGTTCCCTCTAAATCTCTTAATCGAAACACACTATTAATCAAAGGTAACAAAACGAATGATTTAAACGTAAGGAATACAAAATACTCATCACACCTAACATAACATGGAGCTAAATCACAAATCACAAATCACATATCACGTTATAACATTCGAAGGAAAGACGCTCTTAAACAATAATTTGCAATGATTCGAAAACGAAACCTCAGGACGTTCAAGCTTATCAAGATCAGCAGCTTGTGAATCAAGCATCATAGATTCCACAGTCAAATCCGTCGAATGTTCAATCCAGTATTTCTTCATCGTTTCTCTTTCTCCAGTCATCATCCTTCAAATCAAATCACATTACATTCAATCATACTATAATCATCACAATATTCATCCTATAAATCAAATCAAATCAAATCAATAGAAAAACCGCATTACCTTAATTCAATCGAAAATGCACGACTATACCAAAAAAAATGACAAGGAATGGAGAAGTTACGATCCTTCAATGGCGATACGAGAACGAGAGAAGGTTCGGGATCTAGAGTTTGAAGTTTTTCCTCTCTGATGCATGAGCTTCGGATCTAACGAAAAATCTGCAGAAAGTTTGTTGATTTGATTTGATTGATTTTATGACATTGGATTGGATCTCGAGTTCTTATAAAGGTAGTTGCGGGAGGGTGGGTGACTGGCCGACTCACTACGGTCGTATCATTATCCTTTCAATTTTACACGTCTTGAATTTAAAATCGTAAAAGTGGTGATTGGAGTAGTTTCGCCCTATAAGTTACGTAATAAATGAAATTAAATTCCATTATCAAAATTTCAGGACAAATTCAATTTATCATATCCAAAAAGGTAAAAAATGATTATGTTTTTATGAAAAATAAAAAAATAAAATTTTAAGAAATTAATTTAATTTTTTAGCATGAATTAGATAAAAATAATAATACGAATTGTATAATAAAACCATTTTTATGTAAGTATGTAATTCGGTATGATTTAAAAAACAATTAAAAATCTTATGTGTAAATTTTTTGATATGTTGAAAAAATTGAAATATTTTTTTATCCTTTTATTATATTTTTTATATTTTTTATGTCATGTAAATATTTTGTTCCAACATTAAATTTCAACACAACTATCTAATAAAATATTTTGCAATTGAAATTTTTTACCAAAATTTTTGAAAAAGGTTAAAAATAAGTACTTTATAATAGAATATTTTTTTTTCGTAAAATTTTTAAAGTTTTTTTATCTAATTTATGCTAATTTATTTTTTTGATTAATTTTTTAAAATTTTTTCATAAAAACAAGCCAAATTTTTAAAGCATTCGGATCTTATTCTTCCTTTTCCGCCATTACTGTAATTCATATTCTCTCTTTTATTTATTGTTCGTGTTTTTCATTGTTTTATGATTTATAGTAATTTATCTTTATTTGCTATGTTAACTGTTGTTATTATTATTGTTATTAGTTTAGTTTCTCAAAGCATGCGTAGCTAATCCCCATAATATGTTAGGATGAAGGAACTCGCGGTAGTTATGTCGTAGGAATTGCATGTTAGTCGTCCTTATGACGAACTTCACCCATAAACAATATTTTTATAAAACTTGTCAAATGAGTGCACGCAGGAGACCAGTTTACCTAGTAAAACCTTACCTGGATCGAAAGATTGGTAGGGTAGGCTTGTTTAGGTTGATTTACGTAACCTATCTAGGGATCGAAAGATTGATAGGGGAGTCCAGGGGTGATTTCAGACCGAAAGGATATTAATCGTTCCCACTTCGTTGTTGTTTTGACTGACCTAATCTTTATGTGACATTAATTACCGCGACGACCTGAATCCTGACATATTCCTCTTTTAATTGTTGAAACTCGTTTTTATCACCTTTATCTTATGTTCTTTTTATATCCGTCTTAGTTTTAATCAAAAACAAAACCCCCCAATTCTGTGACTTATAGACTGACCTCTACTTAAGATCGTGTCTCCCTGTGGAATTCGACCCTACTTGCACTAGCTTCTGTTAGTAGTAGTTAGGTATTTATTTTTGGTACCAAACGACGGTATCAAGGGTCTCCAAGTTTTTTAAAGAATTGACAAAATCAAGTTCATTTTGTTGGGAAATGTGTCCTCAACAATAGTGCGATCACGTAATTAAATCTCATAACGAGAATGCGCAAGGGATGATACGAATTATTAGTCAACTGACCAACATTAATCGGTAATGATTGGCTAGCTAGAGTTTGACATTACTGTCGTATGACGGTGATGGTCAGTTGATCCCTTTAGGTCACACCTTTAGGACAATTCCCTTAATTAATAAAGTGATCAAATGTATATTGATACGATTTGATCATATTCCTTAAACTCGTATATCGAGACATTAGAGGTTAAATCTTATTGTAAGATTTATGTTTAAAATTGAAACGTGTCAATTGTTAAACAAATAAACGATATTTTATAATGTCGTAATTAGAATGAATTGGGTTAAAATTAATACAAAGGTTGTAAATCGTAATGACGATAAAAATATTTATTTTATATTAGTAATTTCGAATTACATGTCAATTAATAAATATGATTTATTTAATATATAATATTTATATGATAAATATTTATATTAAGGTAATTGTTATTATATTCCTAGTGACATATAAGATGTCACACTTGGTACAATTGAACAATTGACAATTTATAAAATGAAGTCCATTTTAAGTGATAAAGTGGACGGCTAGGTGAGGGTGGTTGGAGGTGATTATTGTGCATTAAGCACACCTTAATCATCATGTTTAAAGGTGTGTCTTGGAAACACAATCTAGGCCACCCTAAAGAGCATGGGTTAGAGAGTTGTCTCCCCTTGGTTCCCCACCATACCCGGCCCCCTTAAACCCTAAGCACACTTACATAAATATGTAAGTTGTGCATTATTCATGACTAATGCTAATGCAAAATTTTCTAAGTGTGTAGAAAACTCAAAAACTCTCTAAACCTAGCCGAGATACACTAAGTGTAAGAGAGATTTTATAACCTCAAAACATATATTATAAAGATAATATCAACATACTAGTAGTAGTATTGTATTTATATTCTAATAAGAGTGATTAGAATTATTAAGGAAAAATCCGATTCCTAGTCTAGCACAAACAAAGGTTTCGGTTCATTTGAGGGCTTGTCTTGGTGCATCCGGAGGAGGTATTCTAATTTGGGTACTTGGAGGATCATCCTTGCTAAGCTTGGACCGAGTGTAAGAACACGGTTTTCTCCTTATTTCCGCATATAGTAGCATGCATAAGATCTTATAAACAAGTTTATTCATTTGTTAATTAAAAGTTAATTAAAGGTTTATGTTAGTATGACTAAAATTAGTTTATGAGCAACTAGTTAAACCTAACACATTTGACCAAAAAGTTTGTAACTAGCAATCTGACAGTAGTTTTATCTCCAAAGGATCATCAATGAAGGTGCCGATCTTCTACTTAGTTCTTGAACCTCTCAAATAGAGGGGAAAATCTCACCACACAATAAGGACAGACTTACCAAAAAGTGAGGACAAAACTTATCAGAAGGTAAGGACATGTCTCCAATAAAGGAGAGGCAAAAAATTTATACTTATTACGAAACTAAATAAAGACTATCACATCTCATTACTTTACTAATTAATAATACACAGTTATAAACTATCATTAACAAAAATAACTCGATCTATTTTAAACTTTATTTATTTAATTCATTTGCTTACCTTTCCTTAAAAACACAGTAAAAATAACTTTTATTTCTTCGTAATAAAAGAAAAACACATTGAAAATGTTGGGAAATTAGCGCCAATACCCCACGTGCAACGGAAGCAATCAACCGACAACTGAACCGTAAAAGTAAATAAATGTAAGCAATAATAAGATGAGACAATATTTAGGGTCAAACCTAGGGCAAAACCTTCCAAACCGGAAGTAAAACCCACTAGCCAAATATACTAGAATCTACTATAAAAAAAAAAGCACCAGTACAACGTAACCGTCCCGAATAAACACCGATCCGGAACCCACAATGAAATAAGATAACAACCTCTAGACCTCCAGTAATATTAGTAAATATCATTAATATCGCCCCTAGAGTAACCTCTTAAATTATTGTATTAGAACACCCGTTGTACTATCTCTCACACCCTCAAACCCCGACTTTACAGTCACCTAGTTTGATAATATTATTTGTGAGATATTTTTTCTAAAGGAATTGCATCCTTTATATAGCCACGTGAAACGACGTTATAATATACCATCATAAACCATCTCACGTTATACAAACAAATGAATTAATACAATTCACAAGTTTTCACGTAATGTTTAATCAAATGAATGTTTCATTCATTTAACATCACTTATGTTACATGTACATCATCAATATTGTACATGTAACAATTAGCTCATTAAAGCCTTGTGTTGGAATGTTATCACTCAACAAATCTCCCCTTCCAACACAAGAGAACATAGCCGAGGAATCAACCAATGGCCTTTAAATGTCACCAGTTGCACACCCGAGTTAGTATCCGGTCCCCCACCCCTAACTCAATATCACGGCCAATTAACCGTGTACAGCCTAAACCTAGTCAATGACGTTACTTGACTCCGGAGAGAAACCTCTTGCTCTCCACCTTTCTACCAGCAGGAATTTTACCTTTACGCCCGTCTGCAACCTGAAAACAATTTACCTTCGTCGCCTCTTCCGCAAACAAAACACGTGCACGATTTTTCCGTTTCCAGCTATCCTGTGAGGTTTTTACTGCATATGCATCCAGATGGTATAAACCACGACGTAACTCCCCCTTCATGAGGACCATAGAACCCTTAGTCACTTTCAAAACTCCCCCATGAGTTTTATACCCATAACCTTCGGAGTCCAATTAACTAAGTGAAATTAAATTCTGCCGCAACTTGGGAACATAAGCAACCTTGTCCAAAGTGTGCACCACCCCATTTGAAAATTTTAATTTTATCACTCCAACATCCATGACATCAACCACTGAGTTATCAGCCAAACTCAATTTCCTAGTCACGTCTTCGTGAAGCTCATCAAAACTATCCTTCCGGGTGCAAACGTGGTTGACACAACCAGAATCTAATACCCATTCTTCCTTGGAAGACACCACATCTGTGACCGCAAATATGTCACTGTCATCGGTAAGGAAACAACCACTACTTCCTTCACCGACAACCAAGTTGGTGTCACCCTTGTTTTCTTCATTTTCGCATTTCTTAGGACAAAACCGCTTAATATGCCCAAGGTCACCACACTTGAAACACTTCACATCATTATTAGAAGCGTTCCTGGATCGAGACCTGCCATGCTTCGATCCATACTCCCTGTTAAACGATCGACCTCTCCCATCCCGAGCAACAACAATTGTACCCGTACTGTCACTCCGTACCCCAGCCTTGTCCTTCTTCCTCACATCAAAGGACAATAAAGCTGTTTGTGCTTGCTCCATCGTAATGGTGTCTTTTCCGCACAAAATAGTATCCACATAAGTCTCATATGTGTCCGGGAGAGAATTGAGGAATAATAACGCCTTATCTTCCTCCTCAAGCTTTACTTCGATCTTCTTCAACTCGTCTAACAGTCCATTGAACAAATTCACATGTCCAATCAAATTTTCATCCTCATCCATCCTCAACCGATATAACCGTCGCTTTAAAAGCAACTTGTTAGTCAAACTCTTCGCCATGTAGAGATTCTCCAACTTTTCCCATATCACTGATGGAGAGTCGTCATCAAGGACACAATTGATGACGGAATCCGAGATGCACAACCTAATAGTACTTGCACACTTGGTGCAAACCTCTTCCCAGTTGTCATCACTCATCTTCTCCGGCTTACCATCATCTCCTTTCAAGGCTCTAGCCAAGCCAAGATGAACCAGGAGATCCTTCATCCTTCTTTGCCAAAGGGTGAAACTACTTTTACCGTCAAATTTTGGTATTGCAAATTGAGACCCCATATTCAACATCCTTGCCAATTAAACCAGCCACCAGATCAAGCCTAGTGGCTCTAATACCACTGTTTGGAAATTAGCGCCAATATCCCACGTGCAACTGAAGCAATCAACCGACAAGTAAACCGTAAAAGTAAATAAATGTAAGCAATAATAAGATGAGACAATATTTGGAGTCAAACCCAGGGCAAAACCTTCCAAACCGGAAGTAAAACCCACTAGCCAAATAGACTAGAATCCACTATAAAAAATAGTACCAGTACAACGTAACCGTCCCAAATAAACACCGATCCAAAACCCACAATGAAATAAGATAACAACCTCTAGACCTCCAGTAATATTAGTAAATATCACTAATATCGCCCCTAGAGTAACTTCTTAAATTATTGTATTAGAACACCTGCTGTACTACCTCTCACACCCTCAAACCCCGACTTTACAGTCACCTTGTTTGATAATATTATTGTGAGATATTTTTTCCAAAGGAATTGCATCCTTTATATAGCCACGTGAAATGACGTTATAATATACCATCATAAACCATCTACTGTCCACTTGCGTAAACCCGTCAGGTACAATAAACCCGATATCGTTCACACCCCAAATCCACTCGCATACACAGTGATGATAGCTCTAATAAATCAGTTTGTATTTTATATGTAGTAGATTGATATATTTTCTGTCACTTCACAGGATAATCAACCTCCTTATATAGTGTAACAATACATCATTTACAAGGAGTAAATCAAGGGATTTGATTGTGGATTAATTGGCTGGAATAATGGGTCATTAAGGAGTAATACTTATAGCCTTAATAACTAATATTATTGCTGTAAATATGAATATTCTGTAACAACTATTTTGACATTCAAAATTCAATACTCCCACTCAGCCAAAACAACCAAGTTAATCCTCCCACTTGGTCACACAACCAAGTTTACTACAATAACAAACTTAACATAGTTCATACAGAAAATGGGGCGTGCGACCAAAACAGTAACAAATAATGTTATATTAATTTACCATCAAACTAACATAACACTGTCAATAATAACGATTCCCCAAATCATTCGAACAACACCGCTAGCATACAATATCCCTTTATGCTAATCACATATATGTAGTTATATACTAAATATAACCGCCCGACCGGGCTAATAATATAGTGAAGTTGAATTGTTCATTTCTTAGACACTAATGAGAAAAAAAACTTAACTTGATTGCTTTCCTAATATGCTTCGGTAAGCCAAAACCTTTGTCAGCTCTTCAAAAACACACTAAAGTAGCAACATCAAATTTCGTTTTTTTAAACATAATTCTAAGTCAAAGGGCTTCGTTCCATAACAACCACTAAGGCCTATAGGGATCACACAATGACAAGGTAGGGAAAATAATTGTCACTCCTAAATGGTCGATAAAACACACATAGTATGACATATGTGTCACAACATAGCTCCCACTATGATAGGGCATGTCACTTTTCTATGTTGTGCGAATACTGAGTCTAGATATTACCTAAATATCTAACTCGAGCCACTTGACCGACATAGTCAATGTTCAATCCGACACTCGATATCCGGTTTTAAGCTCTAGTATGAAAGACATGTTTTTCATACTCGACTCTTGTATATCTATTTAGAGTCTCATCTTAAACACAATAAGGCGACTTGATCAATACTCCATAAGTATAAGGAAATTGTATCGTTGCACACACAAAGTGTCAACGAGACTTAGTCTCATCTTGCATGCTTTACTAACATCAAGGCGATTACACGTGTGACTAGGTTAATCAAAAAGCTTGGTGACACTACTCGCTTGCCTTAAAATTGCAACATATGCTCAAGAATACATGAAAAGAAAACATATTTATTCATAAGATATTCAAAAAACATGTCCATAATCCAAAAACATGTCTAAAAAACAACAAGATTACAAAACTTAAAACTAAAACCTTCGTAAGCCCAAGTTCCTAACATGAGTCCGGAACAAATCTCGTTTAATAGTTTTAGTTAAAGGATCAGTATTCATCAAAGTTGTTGATATATGCTCGATAATAATTTATTTATTGCTTACGACGTCTCGAACAAAATGATAACGCCTCTTAATATGCTTGGGTTTTTTTATGAAATTTCGGTTCCTGGGCAAACTGTTTAGCAGCAGTATTGTCACAATGCATTACCACAGGTTCATTAACTTTAGGAGTAAGATTGAGATCCTGCAGAAAACTCCTTAGCCATATTGCTTCTTGAACTGCAAGGCTAATAGAAACATACTCTGCTCCCATAGTTGATAAAGCAACACAATCTTGCTTTTTACTGCACCAAGATATTGCACCTTCACCAAGGATGAAAGCATATCCCGAGGTTGATTTAGACTCATCTAAATCACCTCCCCAATCAGCATCCGTGTATCCTTTCAACCTCATGTCCCCACCTTGATAACAAAGGGCTAAACCACTTGTACCAGGAAGGTAACGCAAGATTCTCTTGACTCCTTGCCAATATGCAGGGCCTGGGTTACTTTGGTAACGACTCACCAAACCAACCGCATAGCAGATGTCGGGCCGAGTACATAACATGCCATACATCAAACTACCTATAGCATTAGCATAAGGAACATTGCTCATTTGTTTCTTTTCTATATCTGTTTTTGGGCATTGGTCTAAGCTTAAGGAATGGTCTTTGTCAACAGGAGTATCAACGGGTTTGGATTTATCCATTCGAAAACGTTCTAATACTTTCTTAATGTATGTCGCTTGACACAAATCAAGAAGTTTCTTAGCACGGTTTCTTTTAATTTCCACTCCTAGTACAAATCTAGCTTCACCCATATCCTTCATCTCGAAAACAGAGGATAACCACCTTTTAGCGGCGTTGATCATATCCATGTTGTTACCAGCTAGAAGTATGTCATCAACATATAAAGAGAGAAACATAATCCCTTCTTTAGCTTTCTTGACATACACACAATGATCTTCATCAGCCATGTAGAAGCAAAAAGCAGTAATGGCCTCATGGAATCTGAAGTACCATTGCCTAGAAGGTTGCCTTAGACCATATATGGATCTTTGAAGATGACACACTTTATTATCTTGACCATTTGAGACAAACACAATAAGTTGATCCATGTAGATCTCTTCCTCAAGTGTTCTATTGAGAAAAACAGTCTTTACGTCCATTTGGAACAACTCTAAGTCCAAATGGGCAACTAGGCTAGCAGGAGGCGAATAGAGGCAAATCTCACCACAGGAGAAACTGGCACTATTGTCAAACCAACACTGAAATTAATCAAAATCGTAAAACCTTCAACTTCTTTAAACCAGACTTTCCAAAAGCAAATTTTATTTCCAAGTCACAAAAAAAAGAGTAAAGTATGCGATGATAGCAAAAGTTTACTATTTAAAGAAGGAAAACAATTCAGAAAGGTTACAGGAAGCGTACATACAATAACATAATTCACACTCATCCCACATCACCAGCTACGCACTTGCACGACTAACCGGCCAAATCCTCAAAACAATTAAGATTTGCAAAAATATCAAAAATTATAAATAACCGAAAGGGGAAACCATTCTAGAACGGTGACAAATAGCACAGAAACAACCATACGGATTACTTTTAGCACCAAGAATCGCAAGCTGTCAGTTTCACAACAAACAAAACATACAAGAGAGGGTCAAAGGGGCGAAAACAATCAGGTTCAAGGTCAAGGAGAACGGTAACTTTGCGGAATACAGGAGTACTAAGCACTCAATCCACAATCGAAACATCGTTACAACGATTACACATCCTCCTTTAGAGAGCGATTCAAGTAACCTCTAGACTCACAAAGGATTCCACGACCACACTTACCACTAACCTTTCCACAGAACCGGATAGTTCTCACTAAGAAGGAACTCCAAACTCTCATTCAACTCACACTAACCTGAAAGTCCCACGAATATGATGTCAGTCACATAGATTAGGTCACACTAATATCCATTTATCAATGGTTAAGGATTTTTCACTCAAGGTAGACGCCTGGGCACAGATCCTAAACCAAGGTTCTCGCACTTCCAAAACTCTAAACCAAAATTCCATTATAACATCGAATCTCAAAATCTAGGACACGATATTCTTTACACCGTAACTTTTCCCAATCGTAGGACCATAAGGGAATCACCCATAACCTTCGGTTTTAAACAGCTCGATTCCATCAAACTCAATCCACAGGAGCACTTCGAAATTCTAAATTCCCAAACCTTATTACCACACAGCGAACATTCAAAAAATAAGGTCTTACAAAGTAACAACTTTCAAATCCTCAAGTTTCTAACCTCCCTACTAAAAGTGGACCTCCAAAAAGAAAGGTTTTAAAGAAGCAACAGCTCTCCCTCGGACAGTTTCCATAAGACTATTACCACTCCCACCGGAAAGGTACAGTCGCCTTTTAACTTTACGGTTGACACTAAATCCATAAGTAACACTCGTACATCTAATCCTTTAACATGAAACTCTCAAGGCAGCACACTATCCAATATCACCCAAATATTATTAACATAAACCCTCTCAACCAAATTCTGATAACGCTAAACCAAGGATTCCTCAAGGCATGTATCCCTACTCCAAGAACAAGCCAATCCCACCACTAATCAAAATGAAAGGGAACAAGGCTCACGGGAGGGGGATATAAGATACGAACTTTAGGAACAAACACGATATAGATCTCGAGAGAGATACACGGGATACGACTCGAGTAACAAACGAGATGACAAGGTAAGGAACTTTAGGTTATAGACTCCAATAAAATTGAAGCCAAGAGCAAGGAGAAGCAAGGAAGAAGGGAGGAGAGAAGCGATATAAAGGAACGATCACGGAAATCTCCCAAGGTTCGGGTCTCTCACTATTCTCACGAGGATCTCACTTCTTACTATCCAAATCAAGCAAGTCAACCATCGGTCCCTACGAAACATTTCCTCAAACGATTTATATACCATAATTCCTTCAAAATTTAAACAATATCATCATTCCAGTTACCTATTCCAAAAGTTTTAGATTTCTCATCTCTGCTAGTTCCTCAAGTGACAGTTCAATAACACACTCAGGTTATCAAACTCATATGTTATATCCACTTTACTTACATCACTTCCCATCAGATACAGACTCTTAAATCATCAAGTCTCCAACTCTCACTTTCCAACGAATTAGTATATCCAATCCTTACACTAGTCGTACATCCTCAAAATCCTTTAAGTACATCAATAGGTAAACGCTTAGATCCATCAAGTAACCTAAGGTTAACATTTAACCGGCTCTTCCAAGTCTAAATCATAAATTCCTTCAATACTCAACTATTATTACCAATGACTCTCATTCCTCATACAATAGGTTATTCCTCAAGCGAATCACATCTTCAAGGTCGACTAACCACTAACTTACCTCACCCATCCGTTCGACCACGTTAGCACCTTATGCGTACCCCTTCCAAATTCCTCAAGTACTTTGATAGATAAGCTATAAGATCTATTACGTAACTAAGGTCAAATACTTAATAAACAAATTATTCCAAGTCTACCTCGTAAGCTCTTTCTACAAACAATTACTATTACTAAGGGTTCTTATTCCTCAACAACAAGTCCTTTCTCGAGTAAATCACGTCCTCTAAGTCAAGTGATACGAACTCACCACACTCATCCATTCATCATCAATAACATCGTAAGCCTATTCCTCCAAATTCATCTAAGATCTGAAGTACCTCATCTGACTCCTTAAACAGTGCTTTTAAATCATCCAATCTTTACAGTTTAAGCGTGATTCTCAATATTAAGTTCCACCGAATACTAAGTATATAACTCAGCCGCTAAATATGCACTCTATTACTCACTTTCACTCTTCCAATGGGATAAACGGCTAGACACTTGGATCCCGAAACGTGTCTCACGTTATCACCTAAGTTCTCCTCAAATAGCATCATTTCCCAAAACACGGTTTACGGTTATCCCAAAACTAGTTCTTCAAAATATAATAAAAGGGAAAATTACCTACAATGCACCTCGAGAAAGCAAGCAACCAGGTTAAGTTGAAAAGGTATGAAGATAGATTTCAAGTAAGATAGAAAAATATTCCAAGAGAAGGGATGTGTATCCGGAGTTATCAAAGAAGGTGATGTACGAAGAAAGAGGAGTATCTTCAAGGATCAAAAGCATTCTTCCACTGTAGCACGAATCTTCTATCTTCGGAAGAAACTCCGGTCTTGATCGCCAAATGGATAAGCTCATGGTTCGTCGATTGAAAGACATAAAAGTAAAATCAATGACAATCGACAAACGCATTAGAACCTAATAAAAGCAATCATAAAACAGACTACCACTTGTCCTTAAATCTACCCCATCTCTCATTCATTATTTGATTTATTAGTCAAGTTAAGTTGGGGGGTCACATGTGTAACATCCCGTATTTTCGTAAAATCTAATTTAAGTATTTTAATTATTTTACGTAATAAAATAATATTTTAATAATTTAATTCGGAAATTTTTATGAAATAAATAAGATCCGTCTTAAGAACCTCCAGTCCTTAAGACGAATACAACTTGGCATAGTTTAAATATCCGACTCAAGTATTCATTTCCATATCCGTTTTAAATATCCGTTCCATTTTAACTATTCGGAAAGGACGACTCACTTGTCCTCTTATAAGTAATATGTCGACATAATAATTCCCTTCATCCTCAACATTTCATTTCTTTTGCAGTAAACAACATTCTCAAAACCTCCATAAAACCTTCACTTCTTTTGCAAAGATCTTCATCATCCGTTCATCAAAACGCAAAAGTAAGAGCATTTTCGGAATCCTTGTCCGATTTCCTAATCATCCATCACTTTCATTTTTCATTTCGCCAATTTCGAAAAACAGGCTGTTTTGCCTTTAATTCGTTTTTGATGATTCTAAACCGTTTTCTTTGTTATAGGAGTTGGTCTCGACAATCCCGACGTGGACTCTTACATTGTAGAGGAGGATCATCTGCCGGAATAAGCTTAAAGGTGACGATAATGAGAAACTCGGCCTTTATGTGTATATTAGCATGTTTGATGGTTCCTCTTGTTTGTTTCTGATTTTTGTTCAAGTATTGAGTTTAAGGAACTTAGTAACATGTTTAGGATGATGTTATGTTGATAAATTCATGCTTGAATCGTTCGTTATGTGTTCATATATGATTTTCAGTTTTTCTCAAAGTTCAGACGGATACTTGATAATATCGTTCGAGGATTGTTATGGGAATTATATGCTGGTAGTTTAGTAGTAATTGATGATTGGTATTGTCGGGTAAACATCATGTATAGCAATTTCGAAGTTTGTAGGTCGATTCATGAAGTTTTCCTTGAATGCGATTTTGCGAAATCCCGTATCAGGCTCTCTGAGCCGGTCGACCGACCGGCCGCCGGTCGACCGGCTGGGAGTGCTCCTTTGTGTTTTTGCGATTTTTTTTGGAATATTGGCCTTGGACTGCCAGCCGGCCGACCGGCTGCCTGCCGACCGGCTGGTAGTCAATTGTAGTCATTGGGTTGTGTTTTGGGTTACGAAGAACCTAGAGTAGGAAGGGTGCCCAGCCGGTAGACCGGCCGCCTGCCAGCCGGCTGGGAGTGCATTGGGGTTTGGTTACGAAATTACAAAGGCTAGGAAATAAGTCTTCCCAGCCGGCCGACCGGCTGCCTGCCGACCGGCTGGGAGACCATGTGTTGTTTTCGTAAGGAGAAAGTGAAGGCTGAGAGGTCACCAGCCGGCCGACCGGCTGCCTGCCGACCGGCTGGGGACCCCTGATGGTTTTTATTTGTTTTTCGATCGAAGCTTTTAAACGGTTGATCGGTTATGCTTGAAACTCGTTTTGTATACCCGTGTTATACATTTGAGGTCCCCGGAGGATGGGCAACACTATATTGGGTTCGGGAATGGAGTGAGGATAGAGACCCCCCGGTCGGGTAACCGAAAGGGAAACCGGCTCTCCCTCAACTTAGTTCTCGGGGTCAATTAAGTGTTGATTAGATGATAAGAAAAGTAGAGCTAATGCTTAGTTCATAGACTTTGGTTGATATTGTATTGATGCGTATTAAGTTATGCCTTAAGCTGGCCTCTGAACTTAATACGTGAGTTGTTTGTCATATATGGGGATATGCCTTAAGTTGGCCTCTGAGCCCTATATGTGTATGTTTGTCGTGTCTGGAACATGCCTTAAGTTGGCCTCTGAGTTCAGACATGTTTGATAGTGATCGCGTTGGAACATGCCTTAAGTTGGCCTCTGAGTCTGACGAGTAGAGCAGCTGCACAACGGGGTAGCTAAGGTATTGGCACCTTGCCCGGAGTGCGGTTGTTTGGTGCTAGGACATGCCTTAAGTTGGCCTCTGAGTCTTGTACCTTGTGATGTGGTGAAGGGACATGCCTTAAGTTGGCCTCTGAGTCCTTTGCTTTCGGATGCTAGTCTATGCCTTAAGTTGGCCGCTGAGTCTAGTATCTTGCTGATTGGCAGGTCTATGCCTTAAGTTGGCCTCTGAGTCCTTGCTTGCTGAATGATTAATTTGGTGTCTAGGTTATGTCTTAAGCTGACCGCTGAACCTTTTCACTTGCTGAATGAATTTGGTATAGGTTATGTCTTAAGTTGACCGCTGAACCTTTACTTGCTGATATTGTCTTCTTACCTTGAGTTGGTTTGTATCAGAGATGGTTATTGATAAAGATGAGTTAATGAATGTTTATTGAGTTGTGGTTTAATCATCCAAGGCATTGGATGACTCTTGTTCGGTTTCATAAATAGTGGGATTGAAAGACCCCCCGACTGGGTAACCAGTAGGGAAACCGGCTCTCCTTCCTATTTGTTTATGAAGTTGGTTGAGAACCGTGCATGGTAATCGCATGAGGGTAAGAGATCAGATGATGAGTCGTTTATACTTCACATGTTGTTATATGTTGGAGTATTCTGTATTGTTTTATATGTTACGTGTTGTCACAAAAAGGTGGCTAGGAGAACTCTAGTCACTCCCCACTGATTGTGGCGTACATGTTTTCATGTATGTAGGTACATGCAGGGTTGGAGATCGGGTTACAGGAGAGCTAGCGAGTGATGATCCATTCATCAGATGACTTACCCGATTACGCTTAGCTAGACTCTTAGACTTTTGGTTGTTTACGTTTTTGTGCCTGTAGGGATGTTCCATCCCAGGCTGTGTATACATTTCATTTCCGTACTTAGAACTGCTACTTATCTATTGTTGTTTATATCAGTTCTGTTTCCAGTTTCAGTTTAAAGCTTCTCGCATGTTAGTTTAGTTTGCTAAAAAGTTTTAATTCCGCTGCATTTTTGGTGCTTTTATGTGTTTATATTTCCGCTTTCGCGAGGGGTTTTACAGTTGGTATCAGAGCATTATTGCTCCCGACGCACTCATGTGACCCCCAACCTTAACTTGACCAAATAAATAAATAATGAATGAGAGATGGGTAGATCTAAGGACTTATTTTGTAGTCTATTTGTGATTGCTAATTGCTAAGCTAATCCTTGTTTTCTCTTTTAAAGGATGGTGAGACCCAGAGCTGCTGATAACATTGTGCTGCAAGCAATTCAGCATTTGCTTGAGACTCAGAGACAGCAAGCGGGGAATGTTCCACCTCCTCCACCGCCGGGTGGCGAGACTAATCGTCCGGGTAGCTTTTCCTGGATTGCCTCTCAGATGTCCCGAAGCCATGTTAGGACCTATGGAGGCGAGGCTGACCCAGTAGCCCTCACAGAGTGGTTCAGAGAGATGGAAAAGAGCTTCACCTTATACTCAGTCGTTAGGGAGGATAGAGTGCGTTTAGCCGCTCACTTCCTGACATTGGAGGCTGACCGCCGTTGGTGGGCATTGACTGGACCTACCGCTATTCTTGACCCGATGTTTGATTGGGAGGCTTTCAAAGACAGGCTTGAGGCGAGGTTTTACCCCAAAGAGTTGAGATCGCAGAGGTTGAAAGAATTCATGGATTTGAAACAAGGCAAGATGTCCGTTCAGGAGTTCACTGACCGATTCAACCAGTTAGCTCACTTTGCATCAAGATTTGTTCGTGATGAGGCTGAGAGGGTGTATTTTTACCGAGGGAAGCTAGGGCCGAGGATTGAGAGTATGGTTCGTCGTGACTCTACTTCTTTTGTGGAGGTGTATGATGACGCTATTTGGGCCGAGAGTTCTATTCGTGCCATTGATGCTGAGACCCGTGCCGCTACTTCCAGTTTCACTTCTCACCAGAGGTCTGTGTACCAGGGGAAGAGACCTTTCATTCCTGCTGCTTCTTCGCCTTCTGCTCCGAAGAAGCGATTCGAGAGGTTCACTACTCCGATTCCCAAGACCATTGTTCACACCGACACAGCTGCTAGCGTTTGCCACCGTTGTGGTAAACCACCTCACCCAGGGTTCGACTGTTTCAAGAATGCTTTCAAGTGCTATACATGCAACGGACTTGGGCATAGATCCTTTGAGTGTCCTGAGAGAAACACCGCATTGGGCAAGGCTGCCACTGCTGCTGCAGCTACCAGAGGAGGGAAGCCGAAAGGGAAGATTTTTGTGATGACTAGGGTTGAGGCTGAGGCTCATCCGGATATTGTGGCTGGTATATTTTCTGTACTTGGCGCTGAGTGCCTTATTTTGTTCGACACTGGAGCTTCTCTTTCATTTATATCGACTCAGTTCGCAGACCGGTTAGCTCTTGAGTCTTCATTGGTTGAGGAGACTTCCATTTCCTTACCTTCTGGAGACGTGTTTGCCTGCTCATCGTCCCATAGGGATGTTCCTATTGTTATTGGTCAAGCCACATTTCCAGCGGACTTACTGAGATTTCCTCTCGAGGAGTTTGACATTATCCTCGGTATGGATTGGTTATCGCGATACCATGCTCGCTTCGAGTGTCGCGACCAGAAAATCTGCTTGAGGAGTTCTTCAGGAGTTCGTGTTTCCTATAGGGGAACTCGCCCTCAAAAGGGTGTTCGTGTAATTTCTTCGATGAAAGCATCTCATCTTCTTAGGAAGGGTTGCCAAGCCTTCCTGTGTGTTGTTACAGCTGCTAAACCATCGCTACCGAAGCTTGAAGACGTAGCCATTGTTTGTGAGTATCCAGATGTGTTCCCAGATGACTTGCTAGGGATACCGCCAGAGAGAGATGTTGAGTTCACTATCGAGCTTGTTCCAGGTACCGGACCGATTTCCAAAGCTCCTTACCGAATGGCTCCGCCAGAGTTGAAAGAGTTGAAGCAGCAATTGGAAGAGATGATCGAGAAGGGTTTCATTAGACCTAGTGCTTCTCCGTGGGGTGCTCCCGTTTTGTTCATCAAGAAGAAAGATGGTTCCATGAGACTTTGCATTGACTATAGAGAGTTGAACCGAGTGACCGTGAAGAACAGATATCCTTTACCTAGGATTGATGATTTGTTTGATCAGTTGAGAGGTGCTTCGAGGTTTTCTAAGATTGATCTTCGATCGGGTTATCATCAGATTCCAGTGAGAGAGGCTGATATTGCGAAGACTGCTTTTCGTACCAGATATGGGCATTTTGAGTTTGTAGTCATGCCTTTTGGGTTGACTAATGCACCGGCTATTTTTATGGATCAGATGAACCGTACCTTCAGTGAGTATCTTGACACTTGTGTTGTGGTGTTTATCGATGACATTCTCATTTACTCGAAGACCGATGAGGAACATGCTAAGCATCTTCGATTGATTCTAGGGATTCTGCGCAGACAGAAGTGGTTCGCAAAGTTTTCAAAGTGTGAATTTTGGCTCTCGAAGGTTGCCTTTTTAGGACATGTGATATCCAGCGAGGGTGTGATGGTAGATCCCGCAAAGATAGAGGCTGTGGTTGATTGGGAGAGTCCTAAAGATGTTGGAGAGATCCGTAGCTTTTTGGGTTTGGCTGGTTATTATCGTAGATTCGTTGAGGATTTCTCTAGGTTGGCTCGTCCGATGACTCAGTTGCTGAAGAAAGAAGCCAATTTTGTATGGACCGACAAGTGTGAGAGTTCTTTCCAGGAGTTGAAGACCAGATTGACTTCCGCCCCCGTGTTAGCTTTGCCAGAGATTGGAGTGGATTTTGATGTGTATTGTGATGCTTCGATGTTAGGACTTGGATGCGTACTGATGCAGAGTGGTAAGGTGATAGCCTATTCGTCTAGACAGTTGAGAGTTCATGAGGTGAACTATCCGACACATGACTTGGAGTTGGCCGCAGTTGTTCATGCTTTGAAGATGTGGCGTCATTACCTGATTGGATCCCATTGCCGTATTTTCACAGATCACAAGAGTCTTAAGTACATTTTTACTCAGAAAGACCTTAACATGAGACAGAGACGTTGGCTAGAGTTAGTGAAAGATTACGACATTGATTTGTTATATCATGAGGGGAAAGCCAATGTAGTTGCTGATGCGCTTAGCCGCAAGACTTCTCACTCGATGAGTGCCATGAGAGTATTACCCGATGAGTTGTGTTCCGAGTTCCGGAAGCTGAGATTAGAGATGGTGGGTAGTGGTTTTGATTGGTTATCTGCTATGACTGCCGAGCCGTCTTTATATTGGGAGATTCGCCAGAGTTTACCTTTAGATGCCGATTTCAAGAAGTTCGAGGCTAAGATTTCGAGTGGTGTTGCACCTGACTTGGTGATTGATGCTGATGGTTTCCTTAGGTTCCGTGGTAGGATGTATGTTCCTGTTGTGCCAAATTTGAGGAAGAGGATTCTTGATGAGGCTCATTTGTCACCGTATTCCGTTCATCCAGGTGGAGAGAAGATGCACAAGGATTTGAGGCTTATGTTTTGGTGGCCTGGTATGAAGAAGGAGATCTTGGATTATGTTAGTAGGTGCTTGACTTGTCAACAAGTCAAGATAGAGCATAGGAGGCCTGGTGGTTTGCTACAGCCGCTTCCCGTTCCTCAGTGGAAGTGGGAGTGCATATCTATGGATTTTGTTACTGCTTTGCCTAAGACCGTGGGAGGCAAAGATGCGATTTGGGTTATTGTTGATCGTCTAACTAAGTGTGCCAGATTCGTGCCGATCAGAGAAACATGGGATATGGATCGTTTAGCCAGGGCTTACATAACTGAGATAGTCCGATATCATGGTGTCCCGAGGGAGATAGTTTCAGATCGTGATCCGAGGTTTTGTTCTAGGTTCTGGAAGGCCTTGCAGGAGGCTATGGGTAGCCGTTTGTTGATGAGCACCGCTTTTCATGCCGCGACCGATGGTCAGTCCGAGAGAACTATACAGACACTTGAGGATTTGCTCCGCGCTTGTGCCCTCGATTTTCAGAGTTCTTGGGAGCAGAGTTTGCCGTTGGTAGAGTTTTCTTACAACAACAGTTATCATGCTTCCATTGGTATGGCTCCGTACGAGGCTCTTTACGGGAGGAGGTGCCGTAGCCCGATTTGTTGGGATCAGGCTAGTGATGTTCGTGACCTTGGACCTGATCAGCTAGCTGAGACCATTGACCGTGTACAGCTCATAAGGAATAGGATGAAAGCCGCTCAGGACCGGCAGAAGTCCTATGCAGATGTCCGTCGTAGACCCTTAGAGTTGGAGGAGGGTGACAGTGTCTTCTTGAGAGTCTCTCCGATGAAAGGTGTTAAGAGGTTTGGAGTTAAGGGCAAGCTGAGCCCTAAATACATTGGACCTTTTGCGATCGCGAAGAAGATTGGTGCCGTAGCTTATCGTTTGGACTTGCCTCCTAGTTTGGGCAAGGTTCATAGCGTTTTTCATGTTTCCCAGCTCCGCAGATACATTAGTGATCCGAGTCATGTTTTGCCTAGAGAGATTGAGAACCTGGAGCCGAGTCTTGCTTTCGAGGAGCGTCCAGTGAAGATCCTTGACCGACAGGAGAGGAAGCTTAGGAGCAAGGTGGTGCCCTTGGTGAAGATCCTATGGCGTTGCGGCGAGGTCGAGGAGCAGACTTGGGAGACTGAGGCATCGATGCGTGCTGCGCATCCTTTCTTATTCGAGTGAGGTATAGTATATAGATTTATATCCGTTCGAGTTTCGAGGACGAAACTTTTTGAAGTTGGGGTGATTGTAACATCCCGTATTTTCGTAAAATCTAATTTAAGTATTTTAATTATTTTACGTAATAAAATAATATTTTAATAATTTAATTCGGAAATTTTTATGAAATAAATAAGATCCGTCTTAAGAACCTCCAGTCCTTAAGACGAATACAACTTGGCATAGTTTAAATATCCGACTCAAGTATTCATTTCCATATCCGTTTTAAATATCCGTTCCATTTTAACTATTCGGAAAGGACGACTCACTTGTCCTCTTATAAGTAATATGTCGACATAATAATTCCCTTCATCCTCAACATTTCATTTCTTTTGCAGTAAACAACATTCTCAAAACCTCCATAAAACCTTCACTTCTTTTGCAAAGATCTTCATCATCCGTTCATCAAAACGCAAAAGTAAGAGCATTTTCGGAATCCTTGTCCGATTTCCTAATCATCCATCACTTTCATTTTTCATTTCGCCAATTTCGAAAAACAGGCTGTTTTGCCTTTAATTCGTTTTTGATGATTCTAAACCGTTTTCTTTGTTATAGGAGTTGGTCTCGACAATCCCGACGTGGACTCTTACATTGTAGAGGAGGATCATCTGCCGGAATAAGCTTAAAGGTGACGATAATGAGAAACTCGGCCTTTATGTGTATATTAGCATGTTTGATGGTTCCTCTTGTTTGTTTCTGATTTTTGTTCAAGTATTGAGTTTAAGGAACTTAGTAACATGTTTAGGATGATGTTATGTTGATAAATTCATGCTTGAATCGTTCGTTATGTGTTCATATATGATTTTCAGTTTTTCTCAAAGTTCAGACGGATACTTGATAATATCGTTCGAGGATTGTTATGGGAATTATATGCTGGTAGTTTAGTAGTAATTGATGATTGGTATTGTCGGGTAAACATCATGTATAGCAATTTCGAAGTTTGTAGGTCGATTCATGAAGTTTTCCTTGAATGCGATTTTGCGAAATCCCGTATCAGGCTCTCTGAGCCGGTCGACCGGCTGGGAGTGCTCCTTTGTGTTTTTGCGATTTTTTTTGGAATATTGGCCTTGGACTGCCAGCCGGCCGACCGGCTGCCTGCCGACCGGCTGGTAGTCAATTGTAGTCATTGGGTTGTGTTTTGGGTTACGAAGAACCTAGAGTAGGAAGGGTGCCCAGCCGGTAGACCGGCCGCCTGCCAGCCGGCTGGGAGTGCATTGGGGTTTGGTTACGAAATTACAAAGGCTAGGAAATAAGTCTTCCCAGCCGGCCGACCGGCTGCCTGCCGACCGGCTGGGAGACCATGTGTTGTTTTCGTAAGGAGAAAGTGAAGGCTGAGAGGTCACCAGCCGGCCGACCGGCTGCCTGCCGACCGGCTGGGGACCCCTGATGGTTTTTATTTGTTTTTCGATCGAAGCTTTTAAACGGTTGATCGGTTATGCTTGAAACTCGTTTTGTATACCCGTGTTATACATTTGAGGTCCCCGGAGGATGGGTAACACTATATTGGGTTCGGGAATGGAGTGAGGATAGAGACCCCCCGGTCGGGTAACCGAAAGGGAAACCGGCTCTCCCTCAACTTAGTTCTCGGGGTCAATTAAGTGTTGATTAGATGATAAGAAAAGTAGAGCTAATGCTTAGTTCATAGACTTTGGTTGATATTGTATTGATGCGTATTAAGTTATGCCTTAAGCTGGCCTCTGAACTTAATACGTGAGTTGTTTGTCATATATGGGGATATGCCTTAAGTTGGCCTCTGAGCCCTATATGTGTATGTTTGTCGTGTCTGGAACATGCCTTAAGTTGGCCTCTGAGTTCAGACATGTTTGATAGTGATCGCGTTGGAACATGCCTTAAGTTGGCCTCTGAGTCTGACGAGTAGAGCAGCTGCACAACGGGGTAGCTAAGGTATTGGCACCTTACCCGGAGTGCGGTTGTTTGGTGCTAGGACATGCCTTAAGTTGGCCTCTGAGTCTTGTACCTTGTGATGTGGTGAAGGGACATGCCTTAAGTTGGCCTCTGAGTCCTTTGCTTTCGGATGCTAGTCTATGCCTTAAGTTGGCCGCTGAGTCTAGTATCTTGCTGATTGGCAGGTCTATGCCTTAAGTTGGCCTCTGAGTCCTTGCTTGCTGAATGATTAATTTGGTGTCTAGGTTATGTCTTAAGCTGACCGCTGAACCTTTTCACTTGCTGAATGAATTTGGTATAGGTTATGTCTTAAGTTGACCGCTGAACCTTTACTTGCTGATATTGTCTTCTTACCTTGAGTTGGTTTGTATCAGAGATGGTTATTGATAAAGATGAGTTAATGAATGTTTATTGAGTTGTGGTTTAATCATCCAAGGCATTGGATGACTCTTGTTCGGTTTCATAAATAGTGGGATTGAAAGACCCCCCGACTGGGTAACCAGTAGGGAAACCGGCTCTCCTTCCTATTTGTTTATGAAGTTGGTTGAGAACCGTGCATGGTAATCGCATGAGGGTAAGAGATCAGATGATGAGTCGTTTATACTTCACATGTTGTTATATGTTGGAGTATTCTGTATTGTTTTATATGTTACGTGTTGTCACAAAAAGGTGGCTAGGAGAACTCTAGTCACTCCCCACTGATTGTGGCGTACATGTTTTCATGTATGTAGGTACATGCAGGGTTGGAGATCGGGTTACAGGAGAGCTAGCGAGTGATGATCCATTCATCAGATGACTTACCCGATTACGCTTAGCTAGACTCTTAGACTTTTGGTTGTTTACGTTTTTGTGCCTGTAGGGATGCTCCATCCCAGGCTGTGTATACATTTCATTTCCGTACTTAGAACTGCTACTTATCTATTGTTGTTTATATCAGTTCTGTTTCCAGTTTCAGTTTAAAGCTTCTCGCATGTTAGTTTAGTTTGCTAAAAAGTTTTAATTCCGCTGCATTTTTGGTGCTTTTATGTGTTTATATTTCCGCTTTCGCGAGGGGTTTTACAACATGAGTGCGTCGGGAGCGATAACGCTCTGATACCAACTGTAAAACCCCACCTCACAACAGCGGAAAATAAACATACAAGATACTAGAAATGCAGCTGAATTTAAACTTTTTATATAAACATAACTAAGCATGTGAGGTGAAAGTATTACTAATACTGCAGGTGCGGAAAATGTAAGAAACATAGATAAGTATATAAGTCATAAGTACAAAGCTGCAGCCCGGGATAACATATCCCTACAGGCACAAAACTGTATAATCCAAAACTAAGGTCTAGCTAATGAAAGTAAGGTAAGTCATCGATGAAGGATCATCGCTCGCTAGCCTCTGTGAATCCCCCCCTGTATCAACATCACCAACCTACACACATACAACATGTGCGCCACAGTCAGTGGGGAATGACTAGAGTTCTCCTAGCCACCTATTGTCAATAACACATAACATATAAGCATAGTCATCATCCAACATACTCCAACATAACAATATGCGAAGTACACACCCTCTGTCACATCATAACATGCATCACTAAGTAAATAGATCAGATACCGCTACACAGGCATATCTAGAACATGTAAGCATTCATTATATAACATTTCCCCGACTTAGGTATGCATACATATAATAATCATTCAGCAACATCTAACACTATACCCCAACTCAGGCAAGCAGATGCAATCAACAGTATCTAGGACTAACCCCGACTCAGGTAGACTTGGAATACAAGGTCAGCTAGCATACATCCATGAACCCCGACTCAGACATGAATGGATACCAGTTTGCTAATAATGGTTTAGAGGTCCCGACTCAGACATAACCATCACGCTTCGTAGTGAATCAGGATACCGACTCAGACCTGACTCACCACGGTCAAACAAACTCACAAAGGAATAGAGGTCCCGACTCAGACATATCCCAATACAACATCCATACACGTAACGGCTCAGAGGTCCCGACTCAGACATCTCCGTCACGCGACATACACGCACATATCAAACTAGAGGTCCAGACTCAGACATAGTTCGATTCGCATCATCCAACAGTACATATCGTACTCTAGAGGTCCCGAATCATACATATTTCGATACGCAATACAACCAAAACTATGTCCTAGTCTGCATATGGAAAGGGACTCCCAGCCGGCTGACCGACAGACGGTCTAGCACCGGCTGAGAGCCTCTGTTCTCATTTAAAGGTGTTATCTTTTGATCGGGTGGGATTCCCAGCCGGGTGGCCGGCAGCCGGTCCACCGGATGAGGATCCTTTCCTCTTGACTTTGCATCGTAGGCTGCATATGGAAAGGGACTCCCAGCCGGCAAGACGGTCTGGCACCGGCTGAGAGCCCCTGTTCTCATTTAAAGGTGTTTATCTTTTGATCGGTTCTTCCGATTTGCTTGAGACTTCTTCCGTATGCCTTGTATGTGTTTGAGGTCCCCGGAGTTCGGGCGGCACTATATTGGGTTCGGGAATGGAGTGAGGATAGAGACACCCCGGTCGGGCAACCGGCTCTCCCTCGACTTAGTTCCTGAGGTCAATTAATTGTTGATTAGAAGTCAGCAAGATTAGGACTAAGGACTTGGTTGTAGTACATATCGTAATATGTCTGAGTTGGGACCGCTAGAGTACGATATGTACTGGTGTTTGTTGCATGTCAAGTTATGTTTGAGTTGGGACCTCTAGTTTGACATGTGCGTGTTTGTGGCATGGCGGACATGTCTGATTTTGGACCTCTAGAGCGTCACGTGTATGGATGATGCGGTGGAAGATGTCTGAGTTGGGACCTCTTTTCCTCCGTGAGTTTGTGTGACCGTGGTGAATTGGATCCGAGTTGGGATCTGATTCACTACGAAGGGTAATGGTTATGGCTGAGTTGGGTCAATGAACCATTATTAGCTGATCCGTATCCATTCGTGCCTGAGTTGGGGTTCACGGATGTATGTTAGCTGACCCTGTATACCAAGTTTACCTGAGTTGGGGTGTGACTTGGGCACTGCTGATTGTGTTTAGTTCTTTCCTGAGTTGGGCTTAGTTCTAGATACTGTTATTTGCATCTGCTTGCCTGGGTTGGGGTATAGTGTCAGATGTTGTTGAATGATTGTTTATCTGGAGTATTGTTATCTTTGGGTATTATTCGTCCAAGGCATTGGACGAATCTTATTCTGAGTTCGCAAATGGTTTGAGGAGAAAGACCCCCCGGCCGGGTAACCGGAAGGGAGACCGGCTCTCGCTTCAAATAGTTTCCGAAGTTAGTTTAGGGCTTTTACATATTGATGCATGTTGATATGAAGGTTGCTATTAATATATATATATATATATATATATATATATATATATATATATACACTTCGCATGTTATAATGTTGGAGTATGTTCGATGCTCTTATGTGCCGCGTGTTGCTAACAATAGGTGCCTAGGAGAACTCTAGTCACTCCCCACTGATTGTGGCGTACATGTTTTCATGTATGTAGGTACATGATGGCTATGGAGGGTTACAGAGGCTAGCGAGCGATGATCCTATAATCGATGACATACCTATTTATCGTTTTAGCTAGACCTAGATTTTGTTATACATTGAGTGCTTGTAGGGATATGCTATCCCAGGCTGCGTTTTTGTACTTGTGCCTTTTGTACTTAGACTTATATACTCATCTATGTTTTGATCATTTCATTATGTACAGTTTTGTTTAATTCACCTCGTTCTTATCTTGCATGTTAAAGTTTAAACTCCGCGTAAATTTTGGCATGTTTGTATGTTTTACTTTTCCGCTGTGACGAAGGGTTTTACCGTTGGTATCAGAGCGTTATCGCTCCGGACGCACTCATGTGACCCTCAACCTTAACTTGACCATACATTGAATAATGAATGAGAGATGGGGTAGATTTAGAGACTTCTTATTGTAGTCTGTTTGTGCCTGCTAATTGTTAAGCTAACACATGTTTCTCTTTCGAAGGATGGTGAGAGCTTCTAATATGGAGAATACGATAATGCAAGGGCTTCATCAGGTTCTCGAGAACCAACGGACTCAAGCTGAAGCTGTTCCTCCTCCTCCTCCGCCGCATGGTGATGATGCTAATAGACCTGGTGGCTTCTCCTGGATTGCCTCTCAGATGTCTTGGAGCCATGCTAAGACCTGCGGTGGTGAAGTGGATCCAGTTGCCTTATCAGAGTAGTTCCGAGATATGGAGAAGAGCTTCCCCATGTACTTAGTTGTTAGGGAGGATAGGGTGCGATTAACCGCTCACTTTCTGACACTTGAGGCTGATAAGTGGTGCACTCTTACTGGTCCAAGTTTCCTCCTTGATCCGATGTTTGATTGGGACATGTTCAAAGAGAAGATTGAGACTCGCTTCTACCCAAAGGAGCTTCGTTCGCAAAGGTTGAAAGAGTTTATGGATCTTAAGTAAGGGAAGATGACGGTGCAAGAGTTTACGGACAAGTTTAATCAGTTAGCTCACTTTGCTTCGAGGTTCGTGAGGGATGAGTTAGAGAGGGTGTACTTCTATAGAGGGAAATTAGGACCCCGTATTGAGAGTATGGTTCGCAGAGATTCTACTTCCTTTGTTGAGGTGTACGATGATGCCATCTGGGCTGAGAGCTCGATTAGGGCTATTGATGCTGAGACTCATGCTGTTGCTGCTAATACTTCTTCGCACCAGAGATCTATCAATCAGGACAAGCAACCTTTCGTTCCATCTACTGCAACTGCTACTTCTCAGAAGAAGAGGTTTGAGAGGTTTGTCGCTCCGGTTGCTAAGACCACTATTCACAAAGATACTACTACGGGTACATGTAACCGTTGTGGTAAACCTCCTCATCCTGGTTTTGACTGCTACAGACAGGCGTACAAGTGCTACACTTGTAATGGATTTGGGCATAGATCTTTTGAGTGTCCAGAGAGGAACACTGCCATTGGCAAGGCTGCCACTGCTGCTGCAGCTACTCGAGCGAACAAGGCAAAGGGGAACATCTTTGTTATGACTAGAGCAGAGGCTGAGGCCCATTCAGACATCGTTGCTAGTATATTTTCTGTTCTCGGTGCTGTGTGCTTGATCTTATTTGATACTGGTGCTTCATTGTCTTTCTTATCGACTCAGTTCGCCGATAGACTAGCTCTGGAGTCTTCTGTTGTTGAGGAGACTTTTATCTCATTGCCTTCCGGAGATGTTTTCTCCTGCTCTTCTTCCCATAGGGATGTTCCTATTGTGATTGGTTGTGGCACATTTCCAGCGAACTTACTGAGATTTCCTCTCGAGGAGTTTGATATTATCCTCGGTATGGATTGGTTGTCGCGATACTATGCTCGCTTCGAGTGTCGCGACCAGAAAATCTGCTTAAGGAGTTCTACGAGAGTTCGTGTTTCCTATAAGGGAACTCGCCCCCGAAAGGGTGTTCGCGTAATTTCTTCAATGAAAGCTTCTTATCTCCTTAGGAAGGGTTGCCAAGCCTTCCTGTGTGTTGTTTCAACCGCGAAGCCTTCGCTACCGAAGCTTGAAGATGTAGCCATTATTCGAGAGTTTCCATATGTCTTTCCAGAAGAGTTGCCGGGTATATCTCCTGAGAAAGATGTTGAGTTTACGATCGAGGTTGTACCAGGTACCAGACCTATATCTAAGGCTCCATATCGTATGGCTCCGCCTGAATTGAAGGAACTGAAGCAGCAATTAGAAGAGATGATTGAGAAGGGATTTATTCGACCGAGTGCTTCTCCTTGGGTTTGCTCCAGTGCTTTTTGTCAAGAAATAAAGATGGATCGATGAGATTGTGTATCGACTACAGGGAATTGAACACGGTTACGGTGAAGAACCGATATCCTTTACCTAGGATTGATGACCTTTTTTATCAGCTTCGTGGTGCCTCCATATTTTCCAAGATTGATCTACGATCAGGGTATCAGCAGATTCCAGTTCGAGAGGCTGACATTGCCAAGACTGCTTTCCGTATCAGATATGGACATTTTGAGTTTGTTGTCATGCCTTTCGGTTTGACAAATGCTCCTGTGATATTCATGGATCAGATGAATAGGACATTCAGTGAGTACTTGGACAGTTGCGTTGTGGTGTTTATTGATGATATCTTTATCTACTCGAAGACTAATGCTGAGCATGCCAAACATCTTTGTTTGATACTTGGGATTCTGCGCCGACACAAGTGGTTCGCCAAATTTTCGAAGTGTGAGTTCTGGTTGTCTCAGGTTGCCTTTTTAGGACATGTCATCTCCAGTGAGGGTGTTATGGTTGACCCCTCTAAGATAGAGGCGGTTATTAATTGGGAGAGTCCCAAAGATGTGGGAAGATGCATAAGGATCCCGGTGGTGAGAAGATGCATAAGGATCTTAGGCTCTTATTTTGGTGGCATGGAATGAAGAAGGCATCTTGGATTACGTGAGTAGATGTTTGACTTGTCAGCAGGTGAAGATTGAGCATAAGAGACCTGGTGGTCTGCTACAACCGCTCCATGTTCCTCAGTGGAAATGAGAGTGCATTTCTATGGACTTCGTGATTGCTCTACCGAAGACCGTTAGAGGTAAGGATGTCATTTGGGTAGTAGTCGAGAAATTGACTAAGTGTGCAAGTTTCATACCGATTCAAGAGACTTGGGATATGGATCGCCTTGCTAAGGCTTACATTGCAGAGATTGTTCGCTATCATGGGGTTCCGAGAGAGATCGTTTCCGACAGAGATCCGCGCTTTGTTCGTGATTCTAGAAATCTCTTCAGGAGGCCATGGGTAGCCGACTATTGATGAGTACAGCGTTCCATGGTGCTACAGATGGTCAGTCTGAGAGGACCATACATACTTTAGAGGATCTATTGCGTGCCTGTGAACTTGACTTTCAGGCTTCGTGGGAACAGAGTTTGCCACTGGTTGAGTTCTCGTACAACAACAGTTATCATTCGTCGATCAAGATGGCTCCATATGAGGCGCTTTATGGTAGGAAGTGTCGTAGCCCGATCTGCTGGGATCAGTCGAGTGATGTTCATGATTTAGGACCTGACCAGTTAGCTGCGACCATTGATCACGTTCAGCTGATTCGAGGTAGGATGAAGGCCGCTCAGGACCGGCAGAAATCCTACGCCGATGTTCGTCGGCGACCGCTTGAGTTTGAGGCTGGTGATCGAGTGTTTCTCAGGGTTTCTCCAATGAAAGGTGCGAAAAGAATTGGTGTTAAGGGCAAGTTGAGCCCTAAGTACATTGGGCCGTATGAGATCTTGAAGAAGATTGGTGTCGTTGCTTATAGATTGGATTTGCCTCCGAGTTTGGGCAAGGTGCATAGCGTCTTTTATGTTTCACAGCTCCGCATATACGTTAGTGACCCTAGTCATGTTCTTCAAAGTGAGATCGATAACGTGGAGCCGAGTCTTGCATTCGAAGAGCGTCCCGTGAAGATCCTTGATCGTCAGGATCGGAAGCTGAGGAGCAAGGTGGTGCCCCTGGTGAAGATCTTATGGCGTTGTGGCGATGTGGAAGAGCAGACTTGGGAGACAGAGGCTTCGATGCGCGCTACGTATCCGTCCCGTTTTGATTGAGGTATTTTACTTAGATTTATCTTCGTTCAAGTTTCGAGGACGAAACTTTTTGAAAGTTGGGGTGATTGTAACATCCCATATTTTCGTAAATAATATTTTAAAATTTTAAAGTATTTTTCGGAATATAATATTATTTTAATAATAATTCGTAAGTTTTATTTTTAAATTTTCCGTTAAGTTCCGTCTTAAGAATTCTTTTATCTTAAGATGTTTAGTTCACTTGGCATTTCCCGTCTTAAGTTTCCGTTCCACTTAATTAAGGGAAACCCGACTCTTTAAATAAACAGGACACCTCCTTTATTCATTTCATCGACATTTCATTTGTGCAGAAACCCTTTCACTGTAAAATACGAAACCCCATTTCCTCTCCTTTGAAAAGCTTTCAAAAGATCATCTCAAGGCCCATTTCAACTCGAATCTAGGTAAAGTTTACATATTCGGATTCCTCTCGAAATTTCCGTTCTTCCTATCACTTTTATTTTTCATTTCTCGAACTTTCATTTCGGGCTGTTTTTGCCCTAATTCGTTTTAAGCCCCTAATTTCCGTTTTTACGTTCTTAGGAGTTGGCTTGGACGATCCCCAAGTTGATTCTTACGTTGTGGAGGAAGATTTGGGAGCACAAGACGCTTGAGGTGACGATAATGAGCTTACTCGGCCTATTTGTTAAATTAGCATGCTTTGTGTGATTTTTGATGTGTTTATATGTTTAGAAGCATGAGATAGGTTGCAACCATCCTTAGTATACTTATTATTCTGATTGTTGTTGGTAATTTATGTTGAATTCATCATTTGAATTGGTTTTGGGAGTATACATGAAGATGGGTTTAATTTTGGGGATATTGATATGAATGCATGAATTTGATGTTGCTTATATGTTCTTATAGTTGTTTGATACTATAAACATGCAGGGACTGTTGAGTTGTTGCTTAGAATCATGTATAGGAAGATAGGATGAAGGATTTGGAGTGTTTAACAATGTCGAAATGGGCGATTTTCGTATACAGTGACTCTGAGCCGGTAGGCCGACCAGAAGCTGGTCGACCGGCTGAGAGGTTGTTCTATAGTATATTGCGTATGTTTGGAATATTGTGAATAGAGCTCTTAGCCGGGTGATCGGCCGCCGGTCCACCGGCTTAGAGTCCCAAATGGTTGTATATTTTTGTAAAGTAAGCTAATGGATCCCTTCTCCTTTTTGGAAAACTGTAGTGTTGGCATGGGGTGGGATTCCCAACCGGGTGGCCGACAGCCGGTCCACCGGCTGAGGATCCTTTCCTCTTAACTTTCAATCGTAGGCTGCATATGGGAAGGGACTCCCAGCCGGCTGACCGGCAGACGGTCTGGAACCGACTGAGAGCCCTTGTTCTCATTTAAAGGTGTTTATCTTTTGATCGGTTCATCCGATTTGCTTGAGACTTGTTCCGTATGCCTTGTATGTGTTTGAGGTCCCCGTAGTTCGGGCGACACTATATTGTGTTCGGGAATGGAGTGAGGATAGAGACCCCCCGGTTGGGCAACCGAAAGGGAAACCGGCTCTCTCGCGACTTAGTTCCTGAGGTCAATTAAGTGTCGATTAGACGTCAGCAAGATTAGGACTAAGGACTTGGTTGTAGTACATATCGGAATATGTCTGAGTTGGGGCCGCTAGAGTACGATATGTACTGATGTTTGTTGCATGTCAAGTTATGTCTGAGTTGGGACCTCTAGTTTGACATGTGCTTGTTTGTGGCGTGGCGGACATGTCTGAGTTTGGACCTCTAGAGCGTCACGTGTATGGATGATGCGGTGGGAGATGTCTGAGTTGGGACCTCTTTCCCTCCGTGAGTTTGTGTGACCGTGGTGAATTGGATCTGAGTTGGGATCTGATTCACTACGAAGGGTAATGGTTATGGCTGAGTTGGGTCAATGAATCATTATTAGCTGATCGGTATCCATTCGTGCCTGAGTTGGGGTTCACGGATGTATGTTAGCTGACCTTGTGTACCAAGTTTACCTGAGTTGGGGTGTGACTTGGGCACTACTGATTGTGTTTAGTTCTTTCCTGAGTTGGGGTTAGTTCTAGATACTGTTATTTGCATCTGCTTGCTTGAGTTGGGGTACAGTGTCAGATGTTGTTGAATGATTATTTATCTGGAGTATTGTTATCTTTGGGTATTGTTCGTCCAAGGCATTGGACGACTCTTATTCTGAGTTCGTAAATGGTTTGAGGAGAAAGACACCCCGGCCGGGTAATCGGAAGGGAGACTGGCTCTCGCTTCAAATAGTTTTCGAAGTTACTTAAGGGCTTTTACATATTGATGCATGTTGATAAGAAGGTTGATATTAATATATATGTGTACTTCGCATGGTATAATGTTGAAGTATGTTGGATGTTCTTATGTGTTATGTGTTGCTAAGAATAGGTGGCTAGGAGAACTCTGATGCGTGTCTATTTTATGATGTTTTACATCTATTTTCACAGGCATTTTAGAGCTCATTTACGATGTTTTAGCCTTTATTTCCCAACTTTTGTCTACTTCCGTATTTTTATGCTATTTTGCAGAATTATGCGGAAAAGAGGCGATTTCAAACCAAATCCGTCCTCAAGTGATTTTTATGGCTAAGGACACGGAGGAACGAAGCCTAGCGCACACTTCAAGGCCTGAAGATAGCATAAGTAGAGGTGCATATAGTTTACAAGCTCTAAAAAAGCAAAGAATCGATCCACGATATTGCAGCCTGTTTCAAATGGCTATATCTCGAGTTCTAGAGCTGATAATGGAGTGATTCCAGTTGGAGGTGAAAGCTTATCCTCTTAGATTTCCAACGCCGCGAGAATCGTCTTATTATGATGAGTAACGAAGAAATGGCAGCTGTTTTAAGATCGACGCGCGCTGTAGAATTCGTCAGAATGCATTACTGTATCTGTCATTTGGTCGATCGACGGCCTACTATGGTCGACCGACCAAGTGCCTGATGCGCGAGATTTCAGAAGCCCGTCATTAGGTCGACCGACCTGCTACCTAGGTCGGTCGACCAGCGCGCAGTTTTTAGAATTTCCGCAAAAGCCCGTGAACGCATTAGGTCAAAGAGGAATCGCCTTAATCTTTCCAATATAAGCCTAATCCGTCATTAGCTTTAAGCAACCAATACTTATTCTATTTCTACATCTAATTACAAACTCTCAATTTATCTTTAGTTTTAGTTTTCTCTTTTCAAAGTTATTGTTTTGTAAGTTTTACTTACTGTTCATCAATCCTTCCACGATAATCAATAAAACTTGTTCTTTTCTGCCCTAATCCATATTCCGGTAATTCTTATTTCAATTTCAGTTTATCAATTGTTCTTGTCTTAGAATTGCTAGTATCCGATTTAGGTTAGAATCCCAAAGCCATATTGTTTATCGCATGTTTAGATTAATGCTTGTAATGAATTTCAAGTTTACTATTGTTTTCATTGTTATTTCCATAGCAATGAGTAGCTAATTGCATATGTTAGGATGTAGGGAGTAAGTAGCGTAGATGGTGTAGTTCCCGAGACCGACTGTAGCAGGCCCCTGGTCGGCCGACCGGCTTAACCGGTCGGTCGACTGAAGTGTTGGTCGGCCGACTGGACTAGCTGGTCGGTCGACCGACGCGCTTATGTTTCTAGACTGTTTTAATTCGTAGACTATAATAACCTACAATGAGACTGAAAGGAGACTTGTAGGACATTAGTAATGACTCACCCAAGATTGAAAGATACGGGAAGGGCATTGGTTTACGCTTTAAGACGGCTAGGTTACTTAAGACTGAAAGGTACGTGACCTAGAAATTAGGAATCACCCTTATTGTTGACACCAAATAATTGTGAGACCTAGGAACTAATAGCATGGCCGAAAGGAGCTATTAGGTACCATAGACCGAAAGGATATGTTACACCCCTTACGTGACTGCAATACATGTTGACTTAGGATTTACACCATCGTAGCTATTTACTACCCGAACATCCTAGCATCCTTTTTATTATAAGTTTTATTTCATTCTAATTTTCTTGTTTTATTTTCTTTTATTCTAGACTTAGTGACAACCAATTCAAACCCCCTAAATTGTTACCCTAAAAACATTGACCTTAAACAATAAACACTCCCCACCTCTCTGTGGTTCGACCCTTGACTTACGCTATCTAGTTTAAGCTGAGGTTTTATAAATCTTATCTTTGGCACCCCTCAACGACGGGTGTCAAACGCTAGTCACTCTCCACTGATTGTGGCGTACATGTTTTAATGTATGTATGTACATGATGGCTATGGAGGGTTACAGAGGCTAGCGACCGATGATCCTTTCACCGATGACATACCTGTTTATCGTTTTAGCTAGACCTAGATTTTGTTATACATTCAGTGCCTGTAGGGATATGCTATCCCAGACTGCTTTTTTGTACTTGTGTTTTTTGTAATTAGACTTATATACTCATCTATGTTTTGATCATTTCAGTATGTACAGTTTTGTTTAATTCACCTCGTTCGTATCTTGCATGTTGAAGTTTAAACTCCGCGTAAATTTTGGCATGTTTGTATGTTTTACTTTTCTGCCGCGACGAGGGGTTTTACAAAGTCAAACATTCACCATCATTCAATTTTATGGAGAATGACAAGAGTTAACCTTTTATGATTTTCTATTTAAAATTATATCTTTTTATTGAGAATGTTGAAGGCCATTTCGACTTTTTTTCGTTTAATTTATTACGACAATAAAATAAGGATTTTTAATTTTACTTTCTTATTGTTGTTTTAATTTATAAAGGCAATAAATATTACGAAAATGATTTCATGATATAACGAAATTAACTTTCATTAATATTACAAAAACGATACAAAGTTAATAACAATAAAAAAAGAAATCTAAAAACTAAACATGATAACTACACCAAACACAAGAATCAAATCTAAGCTTCCTAGGATTGACCCTTATTGGATGAGTTCTCCCCAACCTCTTCTTTGATATTTTTGGTTGGTTTATGTCCAGGGTAGGAACGCAAGGAGATTTCCCCTTAGCAACAACCTTGGCCCTTGTAGGTTTCGGTGGGGTTGCTACAACCTCAACCACCTCGACATCCTCATTGTCCTCCTCCACCCTCATGATGCAATCGTCCACTATAGGGGTAGCTAACATCTCTACTCATTCGCCAACTTTCTTCCAATATATTCTGTCAACCTCAAATTTTCCCCAGTTGAGCTTGTTGAATTCCTCCTCATATAAATCAATGAGGAAGTGATTTCCGTTGTAACCAGGGATTACACGGGTTATAGCACTGTGGACGGCGTTAGGGCCAACTTTTTTTAGTAACTCTCTCATGAACAATCTTGTTGTGACGATGTCTCTAACATTAGCTTTCCTCTCTTCTGACATTTTCTCTTCTCTGACTTAGGGTAGTGAGGATGTGATTTAGTACCGAATATGTGAATTAGTTAGTAAGTTGTAATTTGAATGATTTAAATTATGGAGGGAATGATCTTAGTTATAATACATTGTTTCCCTCCAAAATTACCCAATTAATGGATGCATTTCCCGCCTAAACCAAGCAAATCCCTAATGACTCTTCGTTTTCTTAATTTCATTTAAGCATAACTACAACAATAGTTTCATTTTAAGCCAACAAAAACAAATATGAATTATGTAAAAAATTAAGATCTTATCGAAAATTAATCTAAAGTAAAAAAATTTTTAGGTAAAATAAAAATAACGATTACGTAATTAACTGAAGTTATTGAAAATTATAAACTAAACAAATTATTTATTACGTCAATAAAAATTAAATATTTGCTAAACAAATAAAAATGTTAAACTTGGCATATAAAACAAATTATATAAACGTAAACACATGCACAAAAAAAATATTAATCATAAAAAGATATTGATCATAAAAAAATAATTATATAAACGTAAACACATACACAAGTATATTAAAGAAGTAAATATAAATAAAAATAATCATGTAAATCAAATTTACTAACCAAAATAAAAAATAATAACAAGCTACAAATGAAAAGAATAATTATAAAAAAATAAGTTGCAATTAAAAATAAAAAGAAATGAGTAATTAATAACATATAAATAAAAAAGAAGGAGTAATTACTAATGTATAAATACAACGGACAAATACAGAATGGATATGCAATACGTAGAAATGCACCGTATAAAAATGGTGTATACAAATACATGTATTTAAAAATAAATTAGAGTTGAATAAAAAAAATTGAAGAGAGGAAATAATATAACGAGGTTAGGTGTTAATACAAAAAAAACCAATTAGTAAGGGTTCATTACCGAGGGAATCAAGCAAATTAGTCATTTAAGCAAGATTCAACAAGTTTAACAAGTGGCGATTATTGGTTGGTGGTGTAACTCTACCCTTTTCGCATGTTGAGAAGATATGGTCAAACAATTGGATTGAGTAATAATCAAAATGGTTGAGGGGAGGTTCAAGAAAAGGGATTTGGCCAAATAATTGGATTGAAGTTAGTGAAGTGGTTGAGGAGACGGTGTAAAAAAAGGGTGTAAAAGTGCGAATTGGATTGTTTAATAATGAAATCAAGCTCCGTAACTTTAATAAAATGTGAAGTGAATTCCTCATTTTAATTTTCACTTAAATTTCCACACAATTTATTTTACAGTTATATTATACAATAAATGTCACATAAAAAATTGCTTTAATATTAATTTTGTTAATTTGTATATAATTAATTATCAAACAAAATTATAATTTTACATTCATCTATGACAAACAAATAAAATAAAAATATGATAAAATTTTATGAACTATTCTTACATTAATAATAAATTGCCTAATTGAAAGGTTTGGATACCAAGTACCTAAGAGGGGGAGGGGGTGAATTAGGTACTATTTAAAATAAGGTGAAGAAAGCAACGGTTCAAGTAACTGTTTCGTTCTCGTCTAGCAAATGAAGTAAAGCTACTGTACGAGAGTAACAATCTTACAAATGGTTGTTTAAAGCAGAGAGAAAGAGAACGAGGGTAAAAGAACTTAAGAACGAAACCAATAGAAGATTAACGCATAGGTTTTGAATTGGTTCGGCCGACTTTCTAAAGGCCTACGTCCAATCTTCTTTTATTGAATAATTAAGTTATCTATTCCGAAAACATAAAACCCGTACAATAAAAGGACCAACAACCTACTCCGGTTGCGACACTCATTCTTAAGACCACAATGTCTAAGAACCTTGACTTACAAGCTAGTATGAATTACACGATCAAGTTTTCCTCGGACTGATTCGTAAAAGAATTGATGAGGAACAACTTATTGATCAATCATGACTCTATAAGAAGACGTAAATTAAGACAACAATTAAACATATTGTTACACTTGAAGACTTAGGAGTCGTTTGGTTGATCAAGGAACTTAATTTGCCTAGGAACTTCAATTTCATAGGAATTAAGTTCCAGCATCCAATTCGGGTGAATTTGACAAAGGTGTTTGGTTGCCCATGTAGGAATTAAATTCCATGGGAATTTCCAATGACCAAGGGAGGGGGTAGGTAAGCCAATTCCTACATCATGTAGGGATTGGAATTTCCTAGGAACTTCTAATTCCTCCATTTTCCAAAAAATATGTCAACCAAACAAGACATATTTTTGTAAATCATGTGATTTTGCAATTCATGTGTTTTTAAGGTGTCAACCAAACAACCCCGTAGAAAAGTTTGCAAAAAACACTTAAAGCTTTTGAACTTTGATGAGAGGATTTTTTGCAAAGCTAAGATGTGCGCAAGAAGTCTTGCAATAAATGAAGAAGTAGCACTCTTTTTATAGTGAAGAAATGAGTCGAGGACTTTTGGGTAAAACACAAAAGGTACACTTTTGGTGGCTATTTTCCAATGGATAAAAGGAGAGTTGTACTTTGTTGCTTTTAGAATCTTCTTTATCTCAAAATATTAGATTTGTTTGGGCTTAACAAATCTGAGAAAAGCTTTGTTTAATTTTAAAAGTACAAAACGGTTTTTGAGAGAAAAAGACGCTTCAAGTGTAAGCTTTGAACTGTTCGATTATTATCCGGATTTACGACTTGTTATCTTTACATTAGTGACACGAATCGACACAAATTCTTTGGCAACGAATGATCAACATTTCTTGATTGGAATTGGTAAACCTGAAATGAAACTTAAGGATAAGATTAAATTGGGTTTGTCATCATCAACAAATTGTATCCTAACAAATTCCTCATTTGATGATGACAAGCCCATTAAAACAATAAATTCCCGTAAGTTCCCCCTCAATAGGTTAGTCACAAAAGACATGATAGGAAAAGTCCAAACTTAACTATGTAAAACTAACGATAACAATTGTACCAATATAGTAAGGAAACAAAAGACATGATAGGAAACGTCCAAACTTAAGGAAACCTAGACACTCGTGAACAGAAACTACATTGAATTCATACTCAAACATCATGCGTTCAACACTTTTCTGAAAAAACGAGATAAAACGAATTGACAGAGGTCATAACACAATCGTGAATGGTGGTCCTAGGTGGTCAACGGTGGTGTTAGTACCGTGTTACTATGGTCAAAACACGACTACTACACATCAGAGATCAATATTAGACGAAGATCAGGACTGTCACACGATTACATTAAGGTATATGCGAATTGAAAAAGAGGAGTACCAAAACAGTGAAAACGAAATCGTGATCAACTTACCTTTTTCACGATGAAAACGAGCAACCCAAGACCACTCTAAACCCATCGTGAACACCTATCTCTTATCCTCTGTTATGACGGCTCTGAATGTGAGTGAGTGTGTGTATGTCGTTTTAGGTTAGAAGTAGGGTTTGAGGGTTGTTTATAATAGGCGGCAGAACTGATATTGAGGTGTTTGTGTTGGTATCCGAAATGGGCTGAGTTGTTGCACGCAATTCGAGGCCCAACGTGTACTTATAGTTCGGTGTATATACTAATACTCAAACCCGACATTACACTAACGACATATAAAACATAAAAACGCATCTTCAATAGATTACTTATCACATATAAACGTTCAAAAATTATCAACACGTTAAAAATATAATAAATTAATTGTCGATAAAATACGAGGTATTACATTGCTCGAGAAAAACTTCCTCGTCTAAGAATCCATTTAAAAAAGCGGTTTTGACATCCATTTGGAAGAGTTTTATACCTTTGTAAGCCGCAAAAGCAATGAGTAATCGAATGGCCTCAAGGCTAGCTACCGGTGCATAGGTTTCATCGTAATCAATACCTTCTTGTTGATTGTAACCTTGCACGACGAGTCTAGCTTTGTTCCTTACGATTTCACCGAAAACATCTAGCTTGTTGCGAAATACCCATTTTGTGCCAATGACGGTTCGGTTAGATGGTCTAGTAACCAAACGCCAAACTTTATTTCTCTTGAATTGATTGAGCTCATCTTGCATTGTTATGAGCCAATCAGCGTCCGTTAGAGCGATTGTCACATTGGTTGGCTCTATCTTGGAAATGAGGGCATTTTGGCCGCAATTGTCATCTAATGAGGCAAAGTTATTTCGAGATGCCTTTGACCTTGTCTTTATTCCAGATCCTAGGTCGCTGGTAAGACTTGAGAGAAAGTGAGAGCTTTGATGCTTCCATTTTCTTGGAATGATGATGTTTTCTTGTGCCCCAGCAACGGTTGCAGTGGTTGTTGCTTCCAGTTCAGAAGAAGGGTCTTAGAAGGGCTGACAGGTTCTCTAGGAGCAACAGTATCATCTACAGTTATCTCCTGAGAAGATGATGAAGTAGAGGCATGATTAGATGGCGTAGAGAGAGAAGTAGAACTGGATAGTTCTTCATGGCTGGTTCCCCCTAAACCATTGCTAGTAACATTGGGCAACAATTGATTGGACTGTTGTACATTGTCATCAGTTGGTGCTTCATCTTCTTCGAACACAAAATATTTTCTTACTAGACCGATCTCAAATTCGTCGTCCTCTCATCACCTGAATCTTCAGATTGTTCCTACCCAAGCACACTAGATTCATCAAAGATGACATGAACACTTTCTTCAATATGCATGGTTTGTTTATTATAAACTTTATAGGCCTTGCTATGCTCGGAATAACCAATAAACACCGATTTATCGCTACGAGGGTCAAATTTTCCCAATTTTTCTTTTCATTGTTGTGAACAAAGCATTTACTACCAAAGCATCTAAAATAGGAAATGTTTGGCTTTCTTCCCCGTAGTAGTTGATACAATGTTTTTTTGGGGAATAAACATGTATTCACCCTTAAAATTGCAGGATTATAACGAAAAATACATTTCTGAGTTATGGTCATAAGATGAAAACAACATGAATAAGAGTACAACCTTAGGTCATTTGCGCGAATGGCCTAAGAACAGGAATTAAAGGAATTCCCTCCTATAACTTACACCCAAGACTTTGTCTGAGACGATGCCGCGTGTGCTAGAAATGCTCTCCAATTGCCTTGCAATATAGGGAGAGTTTTGTGAGGTTTTCAGATGTGAGATCTAGGTTTTTGGGAAAAAGCTGTTCTCAAATACCCTAATTTTTCTTTGAGATGTGATTATCAGTAATCAGTAGTTCAAGAGACCCTGACAAAAAGAGAGTCCCTCTCTATTTGTAATACTCGGCCGCCCGAATGTAGACTAGGGTGAGAGTGGGCTTTCCACTCTTACCTTATTCACTTGCGTGATTCGACCCTAAAGCTAAAATTAATCCGCGGGCTTTTATTATAAATCGCACACATGTTATCAGATATTAATGCAGTCGTTACATTAATAATGGTCTGATAAAAATACGATATTGTATAATTATGTCAATTAATATAACTGCTTATATTAATACACGAATTCAATATTTAATTAAATATAACCGTTTATATTTAATTTACGAATTAATCATGTAATCCGTATTAGCTAAAATTATTTAATCCGTATTAAATAATAATCTCAACATCTCATTGACTAATTTAATAGTCAATACCTCTGACTTACTGTTTACTCGTATCCGGCATAAATGTGACTGTATTTTCATACCTTCACATCTGTCAAACATGTCCTATAGGTGTGACGTATAGGGACCAGTTGATCACTGCCATCCGTATGACAATAACGTCAAACTTATCTAGCAAACCAACCGTTATTGATAAACGTGGATCAACTGATAATAATACCAAAGTATGCCCTTGTGATCATTTTAGAGATTTAATAAGTCATTGTACTAACTGTCAAGGACACCAGCCCCAACAATCTCCCACTTGTCCGTACAAGGGTATGTGCAGTGACGTTATCACACTACATGTGGAGGACACCAACTCCAACAAACTCCCACTTGTCCGTACAAGTGTAGGTGCGATAACCGATTCTCATATCCTTCTAAAATTTCTCCCACTCAATGTAAAACAATTTGCAAATCCGTATTCGCAAAGGTCGTATTCTACAAGCGATCTGTATCAAGAGTGGTTTCCCCGACTAGAGAGTAACTTAACTGATAAAACGAATCTGTATTCGAGCATGGCCATGCATTTCAGTTACTACTCCTTGAGTGGCCCTGAGAAATGATAAAATCCTGGTAAGGGTTTGGATATTTCCCTCAACTCGAATCCTCCAGATGTAAGCGCAGCATGAAATAACCCAGAAAAAATCCTCTTGGCCCCTGTTACGGAAGACCGTGGGAAAGAAACCAAAGTTACCCAAAATCCGCCTTAATCTCAAGAGACAGTTGAAAGTCAAAAGACTCGACTCTAAGGAACACTATGGAGGTCCTATCCACGACCTGGCACCCAATGCTATAAAACATTTAGGACTCCATAACGTTGTCACGGGGTGTCCTACGAGATATCCGTATAACTCGCCTTTGTGATTGGTCAGTCAACTGTTTGACTTATGGCTCGTTAAACCCACCATCAACCAACGTCACAAAATGATTACCCGAGTTATCGGCTCAAGTGGGTAATCAAGGACTAAAAACCATATAATGTTAATCAGTTCACTTTGTGGTGTTCAAAATTGGCGTACAATTCCACATGAAAAACAAAACATAAAATTATCATAACGATGAGGTTGTAAAAGAGTACACAAGAAAATAAATTATAACATGTATTCATAAAAGAGAACTACAACTCAGGAACATGTTTAATTCCCATGGAATTAATGTGCTCTTCATGCTTATCACGTGGTAATGCTTTAGTGAGAGGATCATCTATGTTGTCATCCGTAGCGATCTTATCAATAAAAACCTCCTTTTGCTCCACGTAATCTCTGATTAAATGAGCTTTCCGTTGTACATGTTTAGCTTTGTTGCTAGACTTATGCTCCTTAGCTTGGAAGATGGCACCTTTATTGTCACAATAAACGGTGATCGGGTCATTCGAACTAGGCACTACTGATAGTCCTTGTAAGAATTGACGCATCCATATTGTTTTCTTGGCTGCTTCCGAAGCGGCATAGTACTCGAATTCAGTTGTAGAATCTGCTGTAACACTTTTTTTAGAACTTTTCCAGCTTACAGCAGCGCCATTAAGAGTAAAAATGAATCCAGACTGAGATTTGGAGTCGTCTCGATCCGTTTGGAAGCTAGCATCTGCGTAACCAATGGCGCAGAGCGTCGAGTCGCCTCCATAAGTCAATCCCAAATCTTTAGTTCTCCGTAGGTACTTAAGAATGTTTTTCACGGCCATCCAGTGTTGTTCACCTGGATGAGCTTGGAATCGACTCGTCAGACTCAATGCATATGCAACGTCTGGACGTGTGCATATCATGGCATACATGATCGATCCTGTCACACCCAGTAATTTCCAAGTCTTTATATATTATTAAAATCTTATTTTAGTAATAATAATGATCCACAATAAATAAAATTCCATTTAAAATCTATCGTTTTCGACAATGATATTTAAATGCTCGTCTTAAACTTATACTCGTTAATCTTGCGAACAACTACCGTGGCTTTGATGCTAATTTTAAGATATGTTAAAGGCATAACTAGCTTTTGCTTATAAAAAAAATTTTTTAGCTCTTTTTCGTAGCTTTCCAACGCCACCGAAAACACCTTAATCCGAGTTCTGTGGAGGAATTTATGCCCAAAATACGAAAGGGTGTCGCAGAAAATCCGCCGACGAGACTTTCACTCGTTGCTATCTCTTCCTCTTGACCTAAGAATTTCAACACATAGCCTAAGAAAATTTTCCACTTTGCATAAGAACTTAAACACATGTCTTAATCCCTTCTTTCACATGGCCTAAGGTTCTCCACACATGGCGTAATCCTTTCAACACATGGCCTAAAGCCCTAGACACTTGGCCTAACCTACGACACTTGGCGTGAGCTTGTCGACACTTGACTTAAACATGCAAACCATACTCCTTGCTACCCAAGGTCTAATATAGTAGGCATCATGTCCCTTCCTTCCTCTATTTTTTCAGCTTGAAGATGATCCACCCAAACACCTTTGTTACGCATATTTACCTTCAACCTTAAGATGATCGTAAAATCTTCGTTTCTTATCGGTTTTCGACGATTTTCGCGCCTATCTCTTCCTCTCCTAGCCCTCCATCTTTCTAGGTAAGAAAAGTCTAATATATATTCCTTCATACCCTCTGGTCGTGGCCTTTAAGGCACGGTTTTCAAATGCTAACTCGTTTATTTGTGTGTAGCTAGTTCGGTTGTCCAAACCGGAGTGGTTTTGATTCAAAATCATGCTTATTAAAGAGCTAAGAGGTAACGGTGATGGGTTACTCGACTTTATCGTCTATGTTTGCATGTGTTACATATATTAGTAATACATATTATACTAGAAATATGTTTGATTAATTAGTTGCATGAATAGCTTTATAAGTCATATGTTTGGATGATTTTCATCTTGCATGGTTGTGTTGGATGATATTCTAGTTAGAAATTCATTAAGGATTGTATTGTTAAATGAGGTTATGATCATTGAGGATGATTAGTTTGATAGTCTTTCAAGTTCATAGTGCTTTGTCTACATTGGTTATTTCATAATGTTTCAGCACCTTGACAAATCTGTCCATTGTCTTGTACAACTTATTTCGACGTCTTATAGTATCCATCTTTAAAAATGTTGAAAATAGACCCCTGTTTATTTTGAGTTTAGATTCTACCTCAAACATTTCGTAATTTTCTTGCATGTCATTTGTTCATAATAAATTATTTACGAACGTTGCGCTGAAATACTCGCAGAATGGACAGTAGCTCAAAGATTATTTCGAAAAATATTTTTATACTTTTAAACTATTATGGTCCTTTTCAATAATTAAACTTTTAAGAGTTTAGATGATGTTAGAAGTTTGCTTTGCCCCAAAATGATTTGTTAAACCCGTTTTATGAAGCAATACATTTTGTGTGACGATTTCTGACATACTGGTAAAGATCAGATTATAAACCCTTGTTAAGGTCGTCTTTTGAAAATGGTTATCTGATGAAAATTGTAGATAAATGTCTTATTAAGCTGACCCAGTTAGCCTTGTATCATTTAGATTTTATTTGAATTAATTATGAATTTTACGGCAGAGGACAGCTGAAATGTAAAACGCTTTTAAGACTTATGTTTTATTAATCAGTTCTGTTTATTCTTCTCCCGTATGGAATGGACTTAAGTGTTGTCTTATTTATCAATTGTTGGCTCTTGTATGTAAATGAGTTGGTTAACGGTTATGTTAGCTTAAATTGTGTTTTGATGACGGTTATGTTATCTTAAGATGAGTAGGGTGACGGTTATGTTGTCTTGCTTGTGTTTAGGTGACGGTTATGTCACCCTAAATTGTGTTGGTAACGGTTATGTTGCCTTGATTGTGAATAGATAGGGGTGATACAATTTATATATCACTGTAATGAACAAACGCCACTCCTGTTATGGGATTTTATCTAACTATGTTCGGGATTGGTCGGTGTCCGTGGTTATGCGGCCCGGTCCCCGTGTGTCGTTCGGTGTAGGTTATTACATCGAGAGGTCTGGCCAGGTCTTAGGCATATAGTTGTCGGTTATGCGCTATACATAGTATCCGGATGACGTGGTTATGCGCTCCGGTAGCTAGGGCGCGGTTATACGCCCTAGCCTGTTAGTGGAGCGGTTCTACTCCCTGACTGTCAGTTGTAGCGGTTATACTACCTGATTTTGAGTATTATGCTTTGATATTTCTCTTATTTACATGTACTACTCCATATACAATATGTTCTTATTGTTATCTATTTGTATTCTGACGTAAAGTGGCTGGGAGAACCCTGAGTTACTCCCCACTGACTGTGGCGTTCATGTTTCATGAATGTAGGTTGTTGTTGTTTGGGGAAGACGTGTGGCTAGCGAGCATTGTTGATCATTCGACAATTACCATTACGCTTAGTTTAGATTTAATTCATGTTGTTACCGTGGGATACCTTATCCCTCGTTTATTTAAGTATTCGTGTATAATTTATACTTTCGTATTAGTTTTAGTCTTCCGCTTGTTGTTTTGATATTCCGCGAAAAAGTTTTAATAAATATGTCGAAAAAGTATTACAAGTATCGTATTTCCGCTGCAAATTACTTGTTTATTTTTATGCTATATCGCGGGGTGTCACAGTTGGTATTGACATGCCATGAAGTGTTGGTCTCTGAGTCGATCACCTGGTAGTTTACCTGATTTTGAGTATCATGCTTTGATATTTCTCTTATTCACATGTACTGTAAAACCCCTCGCGAAAGCGGAAATAATAAACATACAAAGTGCTAAAAATGCAGCGGAATTAAAACTTTTTAACTTAACTAACATGCGAGGTGAATTAAACTGAAACTGAAAGTAAAATATAAATAAAAACAGCCTGGGATGGCACATCCCTACAGGCACTCAAAACTGAAATGTAAACTAAAGTCTAGCTAACGTAAACGTGTAAGTCAATCGATGAATAAGATCTTCGCTCGCTAGCTCCATGCAACCCTCTGCCAACCACCTGTCATGTACCTACATACATGTAAACATGTACGCCACAATCAGTGGGGAGTGACTAGAGTTCTCCTAGCCACCTTTTGTAACGACACGTAATATAGAAATACAAACAGAATACTCCAGCATATATAAACATATGAAGTATACAATCTCATCATATCTGAATCTCATACTATCATGCAATCACTAATGCACGGCTCTCAACCAACTTCGGAAATCATTTGGAAGGAGAGCCGGTTCCCCTACCGGTTGCCCGGTCGGGGGGTCTTTCAGTCCAAACTATTTACGAAACTGACCAAAGAGTCATCCAATGCCTTGGATGAACAAACTATAACCAAGATAATATAATCATCAATATCATCATGCATATCTGACACTGTACCAACTCAAGGCAAGCAGATAAGAAATAGCAAGTATAAAGGTTTAGAGGCGACATCTTAACGCATAACCTAGATACTAAATAATTCAACAAGTATAGAGGTTCAGAGGCGACATCTTAACGCATAACCTAGATACCAAGTTCACAATCTCAAGCAAGGACTCAGAGGCGAAAACTCAACGCATGGACCGACTATCAATAAGATACTAGACTCAGAGGCGAAAACTCAACGCATGGACTAGCACTAAATTCACAATCAAAAGTAAGGAACTCAGAGGCGAAAACTCAACGCATGTTCCCCTACTACATCACAAGACACTAGACTCAGAGGCGAAAACTCAACGCATGGACTAGCATCCAGCACCTGCACTCCGGGTAAGGTATGACAACCTGACTGCCCCGTCGTGCAGTTGCTCTACTCATCAGACTTAGAGCCGAAAACTCAACGCATGTCCTGACGCGATAACTAAAACATGTCTGGGCTTAGAGGCGACATCTCAACGCATACCCCAGACACGACAACCAAACATGTATGGAGCTCAGAGGCGACATCTCAACGCATACCTCCATACACGACAAACAAACACATATAGGGCTTAGAGGCGACATCTCAACGCATACCCCAGACACGACAACCAAACATGTATGGAGCTCAGAGGCGACATCTCAACGCATACCTCCATACACGACAAACAAACACATATAGGGCTCAGAGGCGACATCTCAACGCATACCCCTATATATGACAATCAATCTACGTATTAAGATCAGAGGCGACATCTTAACGCATAACTTAATATGTATCACTATAAGCATTCAACTAAATAACTAAATCTTAGTTCTTATCTCTTATACTTCTAAACAACACTTAATTGACCCCGGGAACTAAGTTGAGGGAGAGCCGGTTTCCCTTTCGGTTACCCGACCCGGGGGTCTCTATCCTTTCTCTCTACTCCCGAACCCAATACAGTGTCGCCCATCCTCCGGGGACCTCAAACACACATGAAAGGTACACGGAACGAATCTCAAACAAAACCGAATAACCGTTTGAAAGTTATAAACCAATTAATGAGAACAGGGGCTCTCAGCCTGTCCAGGACCGTCTGCCGGTACACCGGCTGGGAGTCCCTTCCCATGCCAATTGAAGTCTGAAAAACAATGAGAAAGGGCTCTCAGCCGGTGGACCGTCCGCCGGCCAGCCGGCTGGGAGTCCCTTTTCCCTAAGCCTTCTTTAAAATTTCGAAACAACAAGGAGAGGCTCTCAGCCGGTGGACCGGCTGCCGGTCTGCCAGCTGGGAGTCTCTTCCCAAGCCTTTGCAAAAGTTCCCAAAACCCATAGAGGGATTCTGAGCCGGGCGACCGGCGGCCGACCTGCCGGCTCAGAATCCTTCCTCAGCCAATTCATACACAAAACTCATAACTACGACTCTGAGCCGGCCGACCGGCTGCCGGTCAGCCTACCGGCTCAGAGCCCCCTATACGCAGAAACGCAATTTCTTTAAGCAATCAAAACTTCTCAAATCGATTCTAAACTTCTGAAATTGTAACATCCAAAGATTACCCAGCATATACAAGTCCCAAATACATCAAAAGCAAGTGGAAATCAACACAATAAAGCCTCAACTAATCCATACTTTATATTCGTCTTAAGCACAAAATTCTGAAATATCATCATCTAGGCATTTAAACCACAATCAAAGCATGTGAACATCATACTCATGTAATCTTAGCATGATTCTAAGTCCATTCAACATAAGTAACATATAAAATCAGAAACTTAAATCATCTAAACCATGAAAAGTGCTAATATCACAAATAAGGCCGAGTTTCTCTTAATTGTCACCTTTACTTAGCGAAACCTTCGAGATCTTGTTCAATAATCACCAAGTCGTCTTCCGGCTAACACAAACACCGCCTAAAACGACAAAACATCAAAACTAATCACGAATTTCGAAATACTCCAAACAGGCCGAAATTTCAACTGCCACAAAATGCAAGATTGATTACCTTAAAACGACGGGCTCGAGACAAGGAATACGTAGCCGCAAAAATCGTCTCAAACGGATAAGAAACGAAGATTTTATGAACATTTTAAGGTTGAAGGAGAAAAGATGCAAAAATAGTGTTTGCTAAATGTTTACAAATCTGAAAAATGAAATGAAGGAGAGAGGTGGAGGATGGTGGGGTTAGGGTTTTGTGAGGAAAAAGAGGGAAAATGGGTCTATTAACAAGTTAGGCCCATAAGACAAGTTTTAAGACGGTTTAAGTTAAAAACACCGACTTAAGGTAACTATAAACTTACGACGATATAAATATTTCCGGACTATGAAATTAAATTTCTAAGACGTAAATTACGCAGTTAAATGAAGCCTTATTTAAATCCTTTAAAATATTCTCGTATAAATTAATCAGTTATTTAAATGAATTTCCACAAATTACGAAATATAAATTATTTCTCGAACTTGAACTTAAAATCTTTAAACTTCCAAGTCTCGAAATATTGGGATGTTACATGTACTACTCCATATACAATATGTTCTTATTGTTATCTATTTGTATTCTGACGTAAAGTGGCTGGGAGAACCCTGAGTTACTCCCCACTGACTGTGGCGTTCATGTTTCATGAATGTAGGTTGGTGCTGTTTGGGGAAGACGTGTGGCTAGCGAGCATTGTTGATCATTTGACAATTACCCTTACGCTTAGTTTAGATTTAATTCATGTTGTTACCGTGGGATACCTTATCCCTCGTTTATTTAAGTATTCGTGTATAATTTATACTTTCGTATTAGTTTTAGTCTTCCGCTTGTTGTTTTGATATTCCGCGAAAAAGTTTTAATAAATATGTCGAAAAAGTATTACAAGTATCGTATTTCCGCTGCAAATTACTTGTTTATTTTTATGCTATATCGCGGGGTGTCACAGTTGGTATCAGAGCAGTAATGCTCCCAACGCACACACGTGTACCCCAACTTATATATGAACTTGACCTGAAATAATGAATGAGATATGGGTAGACTTAAGGACTAAGTGGTAGTCTGTAATGCGATTGCTCTTTGTTAGGTCTAACAAGTTTGTTAATTGTCAAAGATTTTATTTTTGTGCTCAAGGATTGGTGAACCATGAGCTTACCTGGATGGCGATCAAGTTTATTGTCTAATACCGAAGATGGAAGATTCATGCTATCTTTGAAGGATGCTTCTATGTCCCCGAAGATACTCCTTGCTCTTCATGCATCACCTTCTTCCTTATTTCTTGATGCATATCCTCCCTTCCCGAACTCTTTTCTATCTTAACTCGAAAGCTTCTTTCGTAACTTCCTGACTTAACCTCATCCTTGTTACTTGCCTTTTCCCATGGCGCTTCGTAGGTAGCCTATCTTAGTTGGATATTGGTTAGGATTTGGTTCGAGGATAACCCCTAGCCCTTATTCTGAAAAGTAATGTTACTGAAAACGTTTAACGAGTCTACATAATGAGTGGAAATGGTTGGTGGAATTCTTGGTTTAAATATTGAATTGTATATGCGATATTTTTTGGAATTTAACTTTGGGAATCATAATTGGGATTTGGAACTAGTGGATTAATATGTGTCGCTTTAAGCGTATGAATGAGGTGTTAGAAGTATAAATGAATTAGGAAAATATACTTGGGATGTTACGTTTAAGAATAATAATCGTTTATAATGATGGATGAGTAGTGAAACGATGTATAAGGTAATCATTGGTGAATTGACTGAAGTTTACTCTTTTAGTTATTTAAAGGAATTAGTGGTTTAACCTTAGAGGAGCTACCTAAAGATAATGTCGTTCGATGTTTGATTGATGTAGTAAGGTGCAACTTATGGATTTGTGGGATTTTGAGGTTGCGATGTTTAAAGGACGTTTCGATTCGTATATAGAGGCGTGGGAACGTTAAAAATGGATTTTCTTAGTGTTCACGTTTTGAGGTATGAATGAATTATAAGGATTTACGCCCTGTGTGGCATTAGAATAGAGTAACTCGATGAGTAATGAAAGTTTTGGGAATTTAAGGAATTATAGAGTTGATAATTTATGGAGTATAAAGATTGTGGAGTAGCAATGGTATAGAAATGGTTTATCATAGAGTATTACAGAAATATTGTTTGAGTGATTTAAGAAGTGTAGAGACCCGAAATTTTATGAAATTGTTGAAATTGAGATGATCATACATCTTTAATTTTTGAAGAACTTATAGTATGGTGAATCATCTGGGAAAATAATTCTTGGAAATCGATAGTTCAGTGTGCTTGAATTGGTAAATAGGAGATGAGAACTTTGTGAGGATTTTGGGAACCCCGAGCCTTGGGAATTGTGTCAGATCAAATCATACCCTTTCCTCAACAATTCTCTTCTTCTTTCTTCTTCCATGCTAATTCCATCGAGTTATGCTTTCATAGCAAAGCTTACTTGACATTTCTTTACGTCATATATCTTCTTACCTACAATGCTCATTCTTCTTCTCATGGCTTCGCTATAGTTGGAGTCCATAAGCTAGAGTCTCTTAGCCGCCATCTTATGTTTTTCTCTCTCTCTCTCTCTCTCTCAAGCTCCTATATCGCGTTTGTCTCTAAGTTGTATCATATCTTTAACCGTCATGAGCCTTGTCCCCTATCTTCTTGGACTAGGTGTGATGTTGAATTCGTTTGTGGAATAGTGATATATGCTTAGAGGATCCTTGGTCTTGTTTAATCGGACATAGTTGAGAGAGTTAGCGTTTGGTGACGTTTGGGTGATATTAGGTAATGTGCCATCTTGATGGTTTCATGTTATAGGTTTGATGGTATGAGTGCTTCTTGTGGATTAATATCAACCGTGAGGCTAATAATTTTGGTGTTATCTATGAGAGTGTTGACGGTTACCTAGAGACCGCTTGGGCGAAAGTTGTTACTTTCATGAGATTTTCTCTTTGGGATGATCACTTTACGGTAAGAAGTACGGTAGTCAAGGTTTAAGAAATGTTTTCTTGATTTGGGTCGATGAGATTTGACTCGTTTGGGACTGAATGCTTTGAATGTTTAAATCGTAGTCCTACGTTTGGGAATAGTTACGGTTTGAAGAATACCGGGTTTATGCTTTTGGGATTAGATATTTTGAATGATTATCTCATAATCCTATGTATGAGAGTAAGTACAACTCCGAGAGTGTCACGTTCATATCTTTGATTGTCGATTTGAGTGTAACAAATTTTTGTTTAGAGGTCTGGAAGTACGCTGGATTCTGGTCTAAGATCCTTGGTTTTGGTGTTTTACCATGTTTGGAGATCTATAACATATGCTAGTTTGGTATGAGTGTGACCTTGTTAGCAATTTTGGATCTAGCTTTATGAAGGATGTTGGTTGTTGAGTAATAATCGAGAGTTGTGAAGTCCCTTGGGTAATGGGATACCTTGTATCGTGGATGGACTAGATGTGAATGATCCAAATTGAGTTGAGGAAGCCTTGAGAGTTGTGTTATTGAAAGAGTTCCCCTTTTAAGGTTTGTAAGAAACCATGCCGATGATGACTCATTTATGGATTGAGTGGTTAGTGATTTCCGTAATCCGAAGAGTTATCTTCCTCCTTAACCCTAAACCTCTTTTGTTCATGCCTTTGTTCTTTTGTTGTTTTTACCTCTTTGTTCTCTTGTTGAGTACCGTCTTTAACCCTGAAGATGGTAGTTTTGATGCCTTGTTTTTGTTAGCTTCTTTATGACCTTTTGTGTTTTGATTTCTTGGATAAACCGAACCAACCATCTTTGGTTGATAATATGTAGCTTTCATCGTCCTTGTGTTTTGGTTGAAGAAATATTCAAAATATTTTTCATTTGTATATTTTATAACCACATTTTTGTTACCTTACTTTTGTTGTTGAAAAACTTTAATTTCTGTCACAACCTTAGTTATTTTTCCGGATTCAAAAATAGAAGTTTACTTTCGAAATGACATGTTTTGAAAAACTTGAAGTGGTTTATAATTTTTAATTGATTTTAGCGTTTGATTCAGTGTTAGAACTTGTTATTGGAGACGTCTAATAACTTGTACTACGCTTGTCGGCGCGTGATTTGATTTTGGACTTGTTCCTGATTAGGAATGTTAGGCTCTTGAATGCGCAACGAGAACCCTCTTCGTTCCATTGACGAGGACTTGTGCCTTTGGAAACTTTTTGTTGAAGTCTTTGAAAGAAATCTGAGTTTTGTAATATCAAATTTTGGTAAACGCTTTGGTTGTTTACCTTTTCTTTACAACTTACCGTTTTTTCTGCTTTCAAGTTTCGAGGATGAAACTTTTTAAAAGGTGGGGTAATTGTAACACCCCGTAATTTCCAAGTCTTTATATATTATTAAAATCTTATTTTAGTAATAATAATGATCCACAATAAATAAAATTCCATTTAAAATCTATCGTTTTCGACAATGATATTTAAATGCTCGTCTTAAACTTATACTCGTTAATCTTGCGAACAACTACCGTGGCTTTGATGCTAATTTTAAGATATGTTAAAGGCATAACTAGCTTTTTCTTATAAAAAAAAATTTTTAGCTCTTTTTCGTAGCTTTCCAACGCCACCGAAAACACCTTAATCCGAGTTCTGTGGAGGAATTTATGCCCAAAATACGAAAGGGTGTCGCAGAAAATCCGCCGACGAGACTTTCACTCGTTGCTATCTCTTCCTCTTGACCTAAGAATTTCAACACATAGCCTAAGAAAATTTTCCACTTTGCATAAGAACTTAAACACATGTCTTAATCCCTTCTTTCACATGGCCTAAGGTTCTCCACACATGGCGTAATCCTTTCAACACATGGCCTAAAGCCCTCGACACTTGGCCTAACCTACGACACTTGGCGTGAGCTTGTCGACACTTGACTTAAACATGCAAACCATACTCCTTGCTACCCAAGGTCTAATATAGTAGGCATCATGTCCCTTCCTTCCTCTATTTTTTCAGCTTGAAGACGATCCACCCAAACACCTTTGTTACGCATATTTACCTTCAACCTTAAGACGATCGTAAAATCTTCGTTTCTTATCGGTTTTCGACGATTTTCGCGCCTATCTCTTCCTCTCCTAGCCCTCCATCTTTCTAGGTAAGAAAAGTCTAATATATATTCCTCCATACCCTCTGGTCGTGGCCTTTAAGGCACGGTTTTCAAATGCTAACTCGTTTATTTGTGTGTAGCTAGTTCGGTTGTCCAAACCGGAGTGGTTTTGATTCAAAATCATGCTTATTAAAGAGCTAAGAGGTAACGGTGATGGGTTACTCGACTTTATCGTCTATGTTTGCATGTGATACATATATTAGTAATACATATTATACTAGAAATATGTTTGATTAATTAGTTGCATGAATAGCTTTATAAGTCATATGTTTGGATGATTTTCATCTTGCATGGTTGTGTTGGATGATATTCTAGTTAGAAATTCATTAAGGATTGTATTGTTAAATGAGGTTATGATCATTGAGGATGATTAGTTTGATAGTCTTTCAAGTTCATAGTGCTTTGTCTACACTGGTTATTTCATAATGTTTCAGCACCTTGACAAATCTGTCCATTGTCTTGTACAACTTATTTCGACGTCTTATAGTATCCATCTTTAAAAATGTTTATTTTGAGTTTAGATTCTACCTCAAAAATTTCGTAACTTTCTTGCATGTCATTTGTTCATAATAAATTATTTACGAACGTTGCGCTGAAATATTCGCAGAATGGACAGTAGCTCAAAGATTATTTCGAAAACCATTTTTATACTTTGAAACTATTATGGTCCTTTTCAATAATTAAACTTTTAAGAGTTTAGATGATGTTAGAAGTTTGCTTTGCCCCAAAATGATTTGTTAAACCCGTTTTATGAAGCAATACATTTTGTGTGACGATTTCTGACATACTGTAAAGATCAGATTATAAACCCCTGTTATCGTCTTTTAAAAATGGTTATTTGATGAAAATTGTAGATAAATGTCTTATTAAGCTGACCCAGTTGGCCTTGTATCATTTAGATTTTATTTGAATTAATTATGAATTTTACACCAGAGGACAGCTGAAATGTAAAACGCTTTTAAGACTTATGTTTTATTAATCAGTTCTGTTTATTCTTCGATCTCCCGTATGGAATGGACTTAAGTGTTGTCTGATTTATCAATTGTTGGTTCTTGTATGTAAATGAGTTGGTTAACGGTTATGTTAGCTTAAATTGTGTTTTGATGACGGTTATGTTACCTTAAGATGTGTAGGGTGACGGTTATGTTGCCTTGCTTGTGTTTAGGTGACAGTTATGTCGCCCTAAATTGTGTTGGTAACGGTTATGTTGCCTTGATTGTGAATAGATAGCGGTGATACGATTTGTGTATCACTGTAATGAACAAACGCCACTCCTGTTATGGGATTTTATCTAACTATGTTCGAGATTGGTCGTTGTCCGTGGTTATGCTGCCCGGTCCCCGTGTGTAGTTCGGTGTAGGTTATTACATCGAGAGGTCTGGCCAGGTCTTAGGCATATAGTTGTCGGTTATGCGCTATACATAGTATCCGGATGACTTGGTTATGCGCTCTGGTAGCTAGGGCGCGGTTATACGCCCTAGCCTGTTAGTGGAGCAGTTATACTCCCTGATTGTCAGTTGTAGCGGTTATGCTACCTGACGGCGTTCATTCTATTCTTGTTTGTTGTTGTTGGTGTGATTGAACATGCCATGAAGTGTTGGTCTCTGAGTCGATCACCTGGTAGTTTACCTGATTTTGAGTATCATGCTTTGATATTTCTCTTATTCACATGTATTACTCCATATACAATATGTTCTTATTGTTCTCTATTTATATTCTGACGTAAAGTGGCTGGGAGAACCCTGAGTTACTCCCCACTGACTGTGGCGTTCATGTTTCATGGATGTAGGTTGGTGCTGTTTGGGGAAGACGTGTGTAACAACCCGGATTAAAAAATAAAGGAAAAACATAATATAAATGAATATCAGAGTGTAACTCAATGATAACTTGGTTAAGGTGGCGGAAACACCTTACCCAAATCCGGATCGATACTCAAATCGAAAACAAAACTAATACATTATTCAAAGGTTCTTAAAAACTAAAAGAAAAATTCCTAAACAATTTAATAAGCTTGCTTCGCACATTCCCCAAACAAGCATCAACCAAACAGCGACCACCTGAACAACCTGAGAACGGGGTCGACAATCAGTCGGGAGTAACTAAATGCTCTCCCAGTCTTGTTTACAACAATTGAATATAACCAACAATCAATAACAATTGAAATGTAAAACCAGTAAACATGCGAGATCATCTATACCAATGAAAGGCCAATCAAACTTACCATCATTTGAACACAGATTACGACAATCATGTGAGGATATAAACATGACATGACATGAAAGCAAACTTACCATACCATGATATTCTCAACACCAAATAAATGAATCCAACGAACCTAGACCATATGCGACCACTAGACCATGAACACTTACAACTCAAGTAACTCACGACTCATAGTAACGTAAGGCACAATGCTAGCATTAAAGCATAGCGAAAATGGTGACACGCAATCCATTGCAACCGAAGGCAAAAAGCTATCATCAAAGCATAGCGAATAGAGCGTACGCCCGTTAGAGCGTATAACCATTGCCTCTAACTTGCCAGAGCGTATAATCATTGCCTCTAGCTGACGGAGCGTATAACCACTGCCTATATGTCTAAGACCTGGACAGACCTCTCGATGCAATACCTTACACCGAACGACACACGGGGATCGGAGCGTATAACCACTGCCTCCGACCAATCCCGAACATAGACCAAAATAAATCCTACATCAATGGGTGGCGTTAGTTCATTCCGATAGTATATAACTGATACAACCGTCATCTATTCAAACTAGCAAACAACAAATGCACAGTACAACTGACTGTACTAACATGTGTGAATAACATCACGACTCAACCCAGTAGAACATCATAACAGACTGTCCTAATGTCAAATGCATAGAAGTATCCAACGACATATACAAACACAATATTATACGATCACTGAACACAAGTCAACATGTGAATCAAGTATAACAACCAAAGTTATAATAACTTTAACTATAACATAAGTAATGGATGCGAGGTTATGCTAACCTCAACTATAACTTCCACATATGGCTTGAGGTTATAGTAACCTTAGCCAAACCTTGACACGAACCTAAAGTTATACTAGCACCAACCATAACCTTGAGTCATACCTCAGGTTTACGTTAATCTCAGCTATAACTTTAACTCGTAGTTCAAAGTTATATTAACTTCAGCTATAACTTTGAGTCGTACTCAAGGTTGTACTAGTTCAGCTATAACCTTGAATCATATTTTCAAGGTTACACATACTTCACTATAACCTTGAGCAACACTCTTGTCCATTAGCCGTGTCGCCATCTAGGGTTTTCCTCGGGAACCCTAGTTGTGCGCACGACACCCATAACGACTTACTAACATATTATAATCCACAATTACGATAATAAGACATACATAAATATATGAAGCACAATTAATTCATGACAACAAATAATCAAACATGTACTAATCGTACAAACAATCATTAAATCATATTAATTACATCAATTGGCATAAACACAATTAAAAGAGAAACACCTAGTTACCTTTTTAGCAATTAATGGAAAACCTTCATAAAGATTACGACCAACAAAGTCTTGTCTCCAACACGTGTCAATAACCCCAAAAGGCAACTTTAAAGAAAGCGTAAATCCAAATCCTTATGATAGAAATTGTATCAAACCATCACTCTTTCGAAAACGCCAAAGTGAAAGACATCTTCTTCTTTACCCACAAACACAAGAGACCCAAAACGTAGGTATAAAGGTCCATACAAATAATTCTCAATAAAATATTTTGAATATAATATATTGTAGAGGGAAGAGCAAGGATTGTGAAAATATAATTTATCTTTGAGTTTGGGAGAAAGAAAGATATTCAATAATGAAGTCAAAAGGAGAAAAGAGAACAAAAGAGAAAAATTGGAGAAGGGGCGTGCGGCAGCAATCTCACGCACAAAACAAAGGGATTTTGACCTAGTTGCTTGCTAGGTTAGAATCTATTTATAAGGAGATTAACTAATGGGCTTTTGGTCCATTAGCTCGTACAATGGATTATCTGATTACAAATCTGATTGAGTCATACTAAAACGCAAGGAGAACTTGAAATAGAAAAGTAAATATTAAATTAAAATAATTAATTATTGCACGGACGTTTTAACCCATCCAAAAGTTGATCAAAACGAGAAATAATAAAATATAGGATGGAGCTAATAAATATAGATTTCCAAAATATATTATTAAACTTCAAAATAATTACTTAAATAAAATACTTTTATATAAAATATTATTATAAAATACGGGGTGTTACAATCTAACCCCCTAAAAAGAAGTTTCGTCCTCGAAACTTGAATTTCAAACATAAGATCGAAATAAGGTAAGAATTACAAGTGATCATCAACGAAAGTCATCTCGAAATCCTAACCGCTGCGCGCTCTGATCATTACCAACACTCAAACTATAGAGAGAGATATCACACATCCTTAATGTTATTATCAACATCACATATTCTAAATCCTCAAAAGACATATCAAACTCGTACTCACAACCCAAAATAATCATTTCTCTCCATATGATCTAGTTATCGTAAAACCATAATCTTTTCACACATGCATCACCTTTAAGCATGTGGTTAACGCTCATAAAATCCATTATATCTCACATACTATAACATCAAAGGTTGCCTCACTCTCAACAAGCACACTTAACACCAATAAGTCATACACTCATTAAGGTACACTTTTTCATCTCATGAACTATCTAAGTTCTAGTCCTCGTATTCCAAACATTACTCCACTATCATTAAACAATATATATAACCTCTCAAAATTAGTAAACTAGTTATCATTACTCGAAATCCATATTAGTTTTATCAAATACTCCAATTCTAGTTTACCATTCACCACAAAAAAACTAGCATTGACCAAAAACCTCAAACAGATAATCTCAAAGCTAGGAAACTCTTCCAAATAAGCAAACTCTTCCATTCACGAGTGCCATTAAAATTATTGCTACCATAATTTCCTCAAAGTTGGTAGTGCTTACTTCCATACACAACTCTTAACCTCAAAAGGCTTAATATAAATTCTCGATAATTTTCGATATATATCTAGTATCCAAAGTCATCAATCTCAAACCTCGATCTCACCACCTAATCATCAGTCACACTCGCAAGATCCAAATCATTCTCTTTTGAACACTTATCATCAACAACGCATTTCCATCAAAGCGTAACAACATCACTACATAAATCTCATCACCCATACTCATATAAAAACTAAGCTTATAACCTCAATTCATAGTCATGGTTTACTATCCATGAGTATCATCTTACCATTAAGAATCCACCAAAACACTGTATAAAGCTATGTCTATCAAACTAATAACATCCTCAAACTTTCAAACCTCATATAAGTCCTTTAATACTCCTTCTCCAAAACATATATGCCATTCAAATTCATACTCTCATTCACAAATGATACTATGCTCTCAATCTCCAATAACCAAACATCAAACTCAAAAATCTAACATTACTCCCAAAAGGATTCAAGCTTTCACTACGAGATGATCACAAGTAGCTCTAAAGATATTTCAATCATTTTCAAGTTACCCTAAAAGAATAAATAACTTTTAAACCAAAACAAAATATGTTCGTGCAATATCACAAAGCAAACGAAAACATAGTTTTCGAAAGTATAAGCTTAAAGAGAAATCAATGTAAACATGATAATTACAAAAGTTCAAAGAAGAAGGAACTTGAGTTAAAATAAATAACAAATAAAGAGTAACAATAGATAAAATAGACGGAGGATAAAGATAAATAATAAGCTTTTGGTCTGGAGACTCAAATAGAAGAGGTACGGTCGACACGTGCAAGGATGACAAGAATAGACGACTCCAAAACAAATCTATAAACACCAAGACGACACCTTAAGATAAGATAAATAAAGCACGATAACCAGGGTCTTACAATTCTCGTACAATCATCACTCAAGGTAACAACGTCTCGGAACATCCTTTCATCATATCTCTACAATACCTCAACACCAACAAACATTTACATAAATGCCCCTTTACCATCACTAACTACATTCCTCAAACTATTAACTCTCAAGATCGTCAACTCTCACGACCGGCCATCAACTCTCAAGTCCTTTCACTCTCAAGAACTCCATCCAATCATACTTAATGAATCAATTCCATAACAATCTGTGTACCCTCAAAAGATGAACACGTCGATCCATTATAATCATCGTCAACATCGTCGTTCACTAAGTTAACGCTAAACTCTTTAACATTGACATCTCACAAACCCATAAATTACATTTCATCTCTCTCACTCAATCCTTTAAAATGCACAATCAGTAAATATCTCCTCAACGGATAAACCATCAAACATTTCATAACTCACTAGAAATCATTAGCGATCCTCAATCCTCAAATATCAAATTCTAATTAAAGATGAGCATAGTCTCCAAAACTCCCAACGTGCTCAGTCTATACTCCATGATAACATTCAATTAATTCCCATCATTCGATCCTCGATCCATAAATAACTCGTATAACCTTTCCTTTAACACAAGACAAAAATCCAAAATTCTAATTATTAAGTTCATAAGTCACGATATTCCAAAATAAGATCATAAGATAAATCCACTCATTATGTCTCTCACTTCCGTTAAAACTAAGAAACCACAATTGAACGTCTTATGTCACATATCATTCATTCACTCTCTATTCTCCAAAAAAAAAAGAATTCCTCAAACAGACAAAGAACTTAACAACCACTTATCCCAAATGATACTTCGTCCTAATAACGAATATTCCCAAAATCAAGTTCATCTCAACAACCTCTAATCCCAAAGTAAACTTCTTCTTAACAACCTCAAATATCAAAACAAACTCCCTCGTTACCAAACTCATAACTGCACGTTTGTTTCATACCTGAACATCCCAAACTGTCAAACAATCCTAACTTGGTGCCTCGAGAAACCACAAGGGGGTCAACCTCAAATTCGCCTCTAACAAGGACGATCTCACCAAATGATCCAAAAGGATGAAAGTACGATAAGAGTAAAGCTCGAGTTATTAAGGAAAAAGTTTTAACCGGCATATAACCAAAAACGACGTGTTAGACGTAACATGCAAATGACATTTTCAGAATTGACCGTTTTTAAAATCATTAAAACATGCTCGAAAAAGTTATACATGAACAACACATTTGTGTGCAATTAACGACGAAACGTAACATAAAGTCATAAACAACACAATATATAAACTGTAGCTTTAGTTCAATTAATAACAATCAACATTAACTCTTAAACAAACAAATATACGAACAAAACATGTAATACAATTAATAACGATGCAAAACCTCAATGTATAAATGCACAATTTCATAAACAACCCAAAAACACAATTATTAATTATATGAAACATAAACGCATAATAAAACAAGTAGATGAATTATACATTCAATACATTAAGTAACGATATGAAACATAAAGGATAACAAACAAAATACATGAGCACACATGTAAAACAATTAATAACTATGCGAAATATTAAGGCATAAACAAATAAGTAGATGAACAATACATGTACTATAGCTAACAACGATATGAAACGTTAAGATGTAAACAAACAAGTCCTTAAGTGTTTCTACCCCATTTACTCTCACTCATTTACTAAGTCAATATAATTTTAGTCATAAACTACGCGAGAGTTGGGAGCGTGTTCGCTCTAATACCAACTGTAACAACCCGGATTATAAAATAAAGGAAAAACATAATATAAATGAATATAAGAGTGTAACTCAATGATAACTGGGTTAAGGTGGCGGAAACACCTTACCCAAATCCGGATCGATACGCAAATCGAAAACAAAACTAATACATTATTCAAAGGTTCTTAAAAACTTAAAGAAAATGTCCTAAACAATTTAATAAGCTCGCTTCGCACATTCCCCAAACAAGCATCAACCAAACAGCGACCACCTGAACAACCTGAGAAGGGGGTCGACAATCAGTCGGGAGTAACTAGATGCTCTCCCAGTCATGTTTACAACAATTGAATGTAACCAACAATCAATAACAATTGAAATGTAAAACCAGTAAACATGCGAGATCATCTATACCAATGAAAGGCCAATCAAACTTACCATCATTTGAATACATATTACGACAATCATGTGAGGATATAAACATGACATGACATGAAAGCAAACTTACCATACCATGATATTCTCAACACCAAACAAATTAATCCAACGAACCTAGACCATATGCGACCACTAGACCATGAACACTTACAACTCAAGTAACTCACGACTCATAGTAACGTAAGGCATAATGCTAGCATTAAAGCATAGCGAAAATGGTGACACGCAATCCATCGCAACCGAAGGCACAAAGCTATCACCAAAGCATAGCGAATAGAGCGAACGCCCGTTAGAGCGTATAACCATTGCCTCTAACTTGCCAGAGCGTATAATCACTGCCTCTAGCTGACGGAGCGTATAACCACTGCCTCCAGCTGACGGAGCTTATAACCACTGCCTTCATCGGTGTGGAGCGTATAACCACTGCCTCCACGGTACTATGTATAGCGTATAACCACTGCCTATATGTCTAAGACCTGGCCAGACCTCTCGATGCAATACCTTACACCGAACGACACACGGGGATCGGAGCGTATAACCACTGCCTCCGACCAATCCCGAACATAGACCAAAATAAATCCCACATCAATGGGTGGCGTTAGTTCATTCCGATAGTATATAACTGATACAACCGTCATCTATTCAAACTAGCAAACAACAAATGCACAGTATAACTGACTGTACTAACATGTGTGAATAACATCACGACTCAACCCAGAAGAACATCATAACAGACTGTCCTAATGTCAAATGCATAGAAGTATCCAACGACATATGCAAACACAATATTATACAATCACTGAACACAAGTCAACATGTGAATCAAGTATAACAACCAAAGTTATAATAACTTTAACTATAACATAAGTTATGGATGCGAGGTTATACTAACCTCAACTATAACTTCCACATATGGCTTGAGGTTATAGTAACCTTAGCCAAACCTTGACACGAACCTAAAGTTATACTAGCACCAACCATAACCTTGAGTCATACCTCAGGTTTACGTTAGTCTCAGCTATAACTTTAACTCGTAGTTCAAAGTTATATTAACTTCAGCTATAACTTTGAGTCGTACTCAAGGTTGTACTAGTTCAGCTATAACCTTGAATCATATTTTCAAGGTTACACATACTTCACTATAACCTTGAGCAACACTCTTGTCCATTAGCTGTGTCGCCATCTAGGGTTTTCCTCGGGAACCCTAGTTGTGCGCACGACACCCATAACGACTTACTAACATATTATAATCGACAATTACGATAATATAAGACATACATAAATATATGAAGCACGATTAATTCATGACAACAAATAATCAAACATGTATTAATCGTACAAACAATCATTAAATCATATTAATTACATCAATTGGCATAAACACAATTAAAAGAGAAACACCTAGTTACCTTTTTAGCAATTAATGAAAACCTTCATAAAGAATACGACCAACAAAGTCTTGTCTCCAACACGTGTCAATAACCCCAAAAGGCAACTTTAAAGAAAGCGTAAATCCAAATCCTTATGATAGAAATTGTATCAAACCATCACTCTTTCGAAAACGCCAAAGTGAAAGACATCTTCTTCTTTACCCACAAACACAAGAGACCCAAAACGTAGGTATAAAGTCCATACAAATAATTCTCAATAAAATATTTTGAATATAATATATAGTAGAGGTAAGAGTAAGGATTGTGAAAATATAATTTATCTTTCAGTTTGGGAGAAAGAAAGATATTCAACAATAAAGTCAAAAGGAGAAAAGAGAACAAAAGAGAGAAATTGGAGAAGGGGCGTGCGGCAGCAATCTCACGCACAAAGCAAAAGGATTTTGACCTAGTTGCTTGCTAGGTTAGAATCTAGGGTTATTTCATGGGAATAATCCAACCTATGTCTCATCTTCTCATATTAATCCATACTAACGATTAACCAAGAAAAATCCAACCTATAACCTCATTTATCTTTCATTGAACTTTGACTATTTTTAAACTCTTATTATCGGTAGGTTAGTACGTCACCTTCACTTACTTTTTTTCCAGGAAGAAGGAAAAACAAAAAGTAAGTCAAGGTGACGTACTAACCTATCGATAATAAGAGTTTAAAAATAGTCAAAGTTCAATGAAAGATAAATGAGGTTATAGGTTGGATTTTTCTTGGTTAATCGTTAGTATGGATTAATATGAGAAGATGGGACATAGCTTGGATTATTCCCATGAAATAACCCTAGAATCTATTTATAAGGAGATTAACTAATGGGCTTTTGGTCCATTAGCTCGTACAATTGATTATCTGATTACAAATCTGATTGAGTCATACTAAAACGCAAGGAGAACTTGAAATAGAAAAGTAAATATTAAATTAAAATAATTAATTATTGCACGGACGTTTTAACCCATCCAAAAGTTGATCAAAACGAGAAATAATAAAATATAGGACGGAGCTAATAAATATAGATTTCCAAAATATATTATTAAACTTCAAAATAATTACTTAAATAAAATACTTTTATAATAAAATATTATTATAAAATACGGGGTGTTACAACGTGTGGCTATCGAGCATTGTTGATCATTCGACAATTACCCTTACGCTTAGTTTAGATTTAATTCATGTTGTTACCGTGGGATACATTATCCCTCGTTTATTTAAGTATTCGTGTATAATTTATACTTTCGTATTAGTTTTAGTCTTCCGCTTGTTGTTTTGATATTCCGCGAAAAAGTTTTAATAAATATGTCGAAAAAGTATTAAAAGTATCGTATTTCCGCTGCAAATTATTTGTTTATTTTTATGCTATATCGCGGGGTGTCACAGATCCTATAGCCGAAGCATAAGGAATCCGACTCATGCGCTCTTTCTCTTCCAATGTCTTAGCTTCTTGAGACTTGCTAAGTGAAGCCCAGGAGCCATAGGAAGGAACCCTTTTTTGGAGTTCGTCATGTTGAATCTCTCTAGAATCTTATCTATATAAGACTCCTGACTGAGAGACAACATCCGTCATGATCTATCCCTGTAGATACGGATGCCCAAAATTTTCTGTGCCTCTCCCAGATCTTTCATCTGGAAATGGTTTTCCAACCATGCTTTAACCGAAGATAGGAGAGGTATGTCATTCCCAATCAAGATTATGTCATCGACATACAGTACTAGGAAGACAATCTTGCTCCCACTCGACTTGATATAGAGACATGGTTCCTCGACTGATCGAATGAAACCATTCTCCTTTATCACTTGGTCGAAGCGATGATTCCAACTCCGTGATGCTTGCTTAAGTCCATAAATGGAACGCTTAAGCTTGCAAACTTTCTTAGGATGTTCCGGATCAATAAAACCCTCGGCTGTACCATGTACAACTCTTCCTCCAAATAACCGTTTAAGAAGGCGGTTTTAACGTCCATCTGCCAGATTTCATAGTCATGAAATGCGGCAATCGCTAAGATAATCCGAATGGAACGTAGCATGACTACGGGTGCAAAGATCTCATCGTAGTGCAAGCCTGGCACTTGGGTGAAACCTTTAGCAACTAGTCGTGCCTTGTGAATATCTTGTTGTCCTTCCACGGCATGCTTTATCTTGTAAAGCCATTTGCATTGAAGGGGACGTACCTTTGCAGGTAGGTCCATAAGATCCCACACGTTGTTCTCATACATGGAGTCCATCTCGGATTGCATGGCTTCTAGCCATAGCTTTGAGTCAGAACTAGTCATGGCACCTTTATAGGTTGTGGGTTCATTACCCTCTAGGAGTAAGATGTCATCTATGTCATGTTCCTCGACCATACCAATGTATCTTTCCGGAGGAATAGAGACTCTTCCCGACCTCCTAGGTTCCTTAGGAATATCTACCGCAGCCGAGGTTGAAGGAACTGTTTCCTCCAATGGTTGCTCGGTAGTTGGTTCTTGAATCTCCGATAAATCGAAGGTTCTATTACTCGACTATTCCTCGAGAAATTCTTTCTCTAAGAACGTCGCACTAGCCGCAACAAAAACACGTTGTTCAGTTGGCGAGAAGAAGTAATGACGAAAAGTTCCTTTTGGATAGCCTATAAAGTATGTCTTGACCGATCGCGGGCCGAGCTTGTCCTCGTGTCTCCACTTGACATAAGCCTCGCATCCCCAAACCCGAATAAAGGACAAATTAGGGATTGTTCTCTTCCATAACTCGTATGGAGTCTTGTCAACAGCTTTAGACGGACTTCGGTTAAGTATTAGAGCGGCTGACAAAAGAGCATAGCCCCACAATGAATCAGGCACAACGGTGTGACTCATCATAGATCGAACCATATCAAGTAGAGTTCGATTTCTCCGTTCGGACACACCATTTAATTGTGGTGTTCCAGGTGGAGTTAACTGTACAACGATGCCACAGTCTTTAAGGTGTTGATCAAACTCATGTGAAAGATACTCGCCACCACGATCAGATCGTAGTGCTTTAATCTTTCTTCCCAGTTGGTTCTGTACCCGATTCTGGTATTCTTTGAACTTGTCAAAGGATTCACTTTTATGTTTCATTAAGTAGACATAGCCATATCTACTCAAATCATCCGTGAAAGTGATGAAATACCTATAGCCTTCTCGTGCGTTGATCGACATAGGGCCACATATATCCGTATGTATGAGTCCTAATAGGTCGGCAGCGCGCATTCCAACACCTTTGAAGGAAATACGAGTCATCTTGCTGATGAGACATGATTCACACGTGTCATATGATTCGAAATCAAAGGCTGAGATAGCTCCATTCTGTATGAGCTGTTTTACGCGTTTCTCATTTATATGTCCCATATGGCAGTGCCATAGGTAGGTTTGATCTTTGTTACCAACCTTTAATCTCTTGTTATTCACGTGTAATATTTCGGTGGTTTGACCTAAAACATAAATTCCAATCATGGAAACTGCCTTGCCATATATCATATTGTGTAATGAGAAAATACAGCTATTATTCTCTCTTACAAATGAAAAACCGAGTTTGTCAAGTGAAGAAATAGAAATAATGTTTTTGGATAAACTAGGAACATAATAACAGTTATACAAAGATAACTCGAATCCACTTGGAAGCTGGATCACGTATGTTCCCCTCGACAATGCAGCAACTCGTGCTCCATTCCCGACACGCAGGTCAACCTCACCCTTTATGAGGGGCTCTTGGTTTCGGAGGCCCTGCACATGATTACACAGATGAGAACCACAACCAGTATCTAGTACCCAAGTTTTGTAACTTGCATGGTTAATCTCAATCATGTGAATAAAAGAAGAAGAAGACATACCAACAGGAGTAACGCGGCCTGCCTTAATGTCCTCACGATACACGGGGCATGTGCGCCTCCAATGCCCAGTCTTGTGGCAATGGTGGCATTCCATGCTTGTATCCTTGCTCTTTGTCTTACCCTGTGAGTTGCTCGACTCACCGGGGCCACTCTTAGCAAATCCCGACTTCTTGAACTTAGGCTTACCTACCGCTAGGTCACCTTGAGCTTTCGCCTTCCCTTTACCTTTACCCTTACTAGAGATCATGAGAACATCCTGCTTCACGCTCCCACTTAATTTCAGATCCTTCTCGGTCTGTACGAGAAGGGAGTGGAGCTCATGAGGAGTCTTCTTCATGTCGTTCATGTAATAGTTGGCCCTCAAGAGGGCGAACCCATCATGAAGCGAATGAAGCATTCGATCAACGATTATGTTCTCACTGATCTTGCAGTTTAAGGCCTCCAGTTTCTCGATATTCTCAATCATGTTGAGAATATGTGGGCTAACAGCTTAGCCCTTCTGGAGTTTCGCTTCAAAGAAGCGACATGCATGCTCATAAGAAATGATTCTCGGAGCTTTCGAGAATTCGTTAGTGAGCGTGGTGAAAATCTTGTTCGCACCATGGGAAATGAAGCGTCTTTGCAAATTGGATTCCATTGCATGGATCAGTACGTTCTTTATCGCACCTGCTTCCATGACGAAGTCGCTATGAGCACGAACTTCGTTAGCTCTAGCTCCAGTTCCTGGGTGTGCCGGAAGAGGCTCAGTCAAGTACTTGAGCTTTCCGTCAACAATGGCAACATTCCGTAATGCCGCCTCCCAGTCAGAGAAGTTTGACCCATCATTCCTCAGTCTAGTCGACTGATTCATGGAGTCCATGAAGGCTTTAAGCCAGGATTCTCGTGCTAGTTTGGCACTTGGCATTGGGTCTTCACCAGCCATTTGTTATTAAGCAGTTTTAATTTGATCGTGTTCTACACTGAAAAGAAGATAAAACAAAACGATATAAGCAACTCCTCGTTGTGATTTAAGTCTATTTTAAATTGAATTTAAACTCGTAGACTCATGCATTTATATAATTGATCTCCCTCATGAATTATATAAACGATCCCAAGACTCAATTTTCGTAAATTGATAAGCCAACTGTTTGGCTAGTTCTACCGTTAGAACTCCTGGTCGATAGATTTCCGTAAATCTCATCTTTAAGTCCATTATAATCGCTAAATAGTATCTAGTGACCACAACGTTGAGATAAAATAAATCATCTGTTCCCACTTACCCGACGTAGAAGGGGTCATATTATGCCTACCGACGAAGAAGGGATTCATGGGAGTCTGATTTACAAAGACTAGTCTCAATTTTTGGTTATACGAGGAAGACCCCATCAACTTATATTTATCCATTTTAAGTGAACTAATATCTATCATATGCGTGAATGAATGAAATAAAGTGATGGCTTTGCAAGTGACACGTGACATCTGTATTGTCACAGAAAACTAATGCGTAACCTCTACATGAGTCAGTTTTCATGCATGTTATAGGTGGTTTGGTTTTAGGCGGAATATGATGCAAGCTATTATCGATGAAAGCATAAAAGAAAGCAATAAATGTAAATAAAAGTCCTAGTGTGGCCTATCCTACCAAAATAAACATAAAACAACTTTGGAATCCACCGTTGGACCCTAGAAGCTTGTCTTGATGTCCCATCTTGGTCTTTGCAGCGGGAGTGAGCATCCGGTCTCGTCTTTGGTCTTCACAAAATTACTAATTTAAATTACAAATATAATCCTATTTACATTCTAATTTAAATACAAAAGTAATTACATGGAAAAAACCAAAACGGAGATACAAGATCTCAAAATTACAAACAAGACCGTGTTCCATCATTACGGTAACACAATCTTCTAAGGCCACACTAAGTTACAACCGTTTGCAAAATTAAATACGTTATAAAAGCATTCATAAGCATTCAACAAGACTATAAATAAAATGCATCAACTAAAACAAATTCATTCATGACATAATACCGTTATTATGTTTAATAAATTTTACCAAACCACCTTACGAGATTAAAATTATGTGATTGTACCGTTTTAATCACATTAATCTTAATGATTATTATAATCCATTATTTTAAATTTTAAACCGTTTTAAAATAATATGTATCTTACGAGTGTGAAACGTTACACAAAAGTCAATAAACTATTTTCGTATATAGTATATTACTATGGGCCAAGAGAAAATAAAATAAAATAAAATTTATTTTCGAAAAATCTGCCAGAACAGGGTTTGCTCGATCGAGTCACTAGTGTACTCGATCGAGTAACCTTGACAGACTGGGTTACTCGATCGAGTAAAACAGGTACTCGATCGAACCCAAAAGTTTTCAGAAAACCAAAATTTTCAGAAAAATTAAAATACCTGAAAACTGTTCGATCGAATTAAAGCGAGGTCGATCGAAGAACGGTGTCACTGGATCGAGCATAGCAAGTCTCGATCGAGTGACGGGTTATCGAGGCAGACTACGAACGAGTAGTGATTCGCTCGTTCGTAGAATCCAAAAATACTCGATCGAGCGAAAAAAACGATCGATCGAGTGACTGGTGGTTCGGAAAACCGCTCGATCGAGCCCAAAAAGTTCTTGATCGAGTGACTTGATGTTTTAAAACTGCTCGATCTAGCCAAACACTGTTTGATCGAGTGACTGGTAGCAGAAGAAGACCACGAACGAGTAGAAATACGCTCGTTCGTGGAATCCTACAAACCCTAAGGTTTTAAAAAACAAAAACATGTGTTTATTATTGATTTTAATCGTTTAAATCAACAACAAACATCAACAAAGGATTTATATATTGCGAGAAATATCGATTAACCAACAATATACAAATTAAAATCGAAAAACATGATCGATTTATCACAAAATTGGCACACGGCCGAGACATCATACGGGTTTAAAAATCCGATTTTTAAAACATCTTATGAAAAACACAATTGTAAAAACTCGTGGCCTTGGCTCTGATACCACTTGTGGGGAATAAACATGTATTCACCCTTAAAATTGCAGGATTATAACGAAAAATACATATGTGAATTATGGTCATAAGATGAAAGCAACATGAATAAGAGTACAACCTTAGGTCCTTTGCGCGAATGGCCTAAGAACAGGAATTAAAGGATATTCCCTCCTATAACATGCACCTAATACTTTGTCTGAGACAATGCCGCGTCTGCTAGAAATGCTCTCCAGTTGCCCTGCAATATGGGGAGAGTTTTGTGAGGTTTTCAGATGTGAGATCTAGGTTTTTGGGAAAAAGCTGTTCTCAAAAACCCTAATTTTTCTTTGAGATGTGATTATCAGTAATCAGTAGTTCAAGAGACCCTGACAAAAAGAGAGTCCCTCTCTATTTGTAATACTCGGCCGGCCGAATGTGGACTAGGGTGAGAGTGGGCTTTCCACTCTTACCTTATTCACTTGCGTGATTCGACCCTAAAGCTAAAATATAATCCGCGGGTTTTTATTATAAATCGCACACATGTTATCAGATATTAATGCAGTCGGTACATTAATAATGGTCTGATAAAAATACGATATTTTATAATTATGTCAATTAATATAACTACTTATATTAATACACGAATTCAATATTTAATTAAATATAACCGTTTATATTTAATTTACGAATTAATCATGTAATCCGTATTAAATAATAATCTCAACATCTCATTGACTAATTTAATAGTCAATACCTCTGATTTACTGTTTAGTCGTATCTGGCATAAATGTGACTGTATTTTCATACCTTCACATCTCTCAAACATGTCCTATAGGTGTGATGTATAGGGACCAGTTGATCACCGCCATCCGTATGACAATAACGTCAAACTTATCTAGCAACCCAACCGTTATTGATAAACGTGGATCAACTGATAATAATACCAAAGTATGTCGTTGTGATCCTTTTAGAGATTTAATAAGTCATTATACTAACTGTCAAGGACACCAGCCCCAACAATCTCCCACTTATCCGTACAAGGGTATGTGCAATGACGTTATCACACTACATGTGGAGGACAACAGCTCCAACAGTTTTATCCATAGAATTTCTTATCACGACACGGTTGTGAATGTGACAAGCGGTGTTAACCGCTTCGGCCCAAAAGTTTATAGGTAGTTTCCTACTTAATAGCATTGTCCTAGCCATGCTTTCAAGATGTCTATTCATGCGTTCTACAACGTCATGTTTTTGAGGTGTCCTAGGGGCCCGGAAATTATGATCAACACCATTCTCATCGCAATAATTATTAAACGACAAATTTTCAAACTCCGTTCCATGATCGGTTCTTATGGACACATGCTTATGGTCAAGTTTGTTTTGAATCTTCCTAAGCCAAATTAGAAACTCATTCAAGGTTTCATCTTTAGAACATAAAAAAAGAGTCCACACAAACCTAGAAAAATCATCAACAATGACACACACATAGCGACTACCACCTCTACTTCTAGTTCTCATAGGTCTGCACAAGTCAATATGAAGAAGTTGGAGGGGACGAAGGGTACTCATAATTCTTTTGGATCTAAAAGAGCTTTTGACATGTTTACATCTAGCACACTCATCACAAATTTTATCAAAATCGAAATTTATATTGGGAAATCCCTCGACTAGGTCAAGTTTCCTAAGAGTGTTAAGAGTTTTGGCGCTAACATGTCCAAATCTTTTATGCCACAACCATGGATCATTTTTCATGACACGCATACAAGATAAGGTGACATCGGGCACCATGTTTAATTTTGTTAAGTAGACGTCTTTCACACGTCTACCTTCAAGAATGACCTCACGGGTTGTCGCATTAATGATTCTACACATATTAGTACTAAACTCTACTAAATTTCCATGATCACATAATTGAGAAATGCTAATGAGATTATGCTTCAAACCTTTGACAACCCGCACGTTGTCGACACATAGTAACGATGACTTACCAACCTTACCAATACCAATTACTTCACCTTTTTTTGTTGTCACCAAAAGTTACCGTGCCACCTTTATGAGCTTCTAATGAGATAAATTGGCTTCTATCTCCCGTCATATGACGAGAACATCCACTATCCAAGTACCAATTGTGGTCGCCTCTCATCAAGCCCTGAACAAGATTTAGACTTTGAGTTTAGGAACCCAGATAAATTTAGGTCCCTTTTTGTGATCAACCCTTTTTACAAGATCCTTTCGAATCCAAACTTGTTTAGCAACTTTAATATTTTTGTTGATGTCATTGTGTCTCTTTTGGCAAGCATGGAAGCCATGACCAATTTTACCACAATAGTTGCAAATGATGTATTCTGGAAGACCAACGTAGTTTCTTCTTCGAAAATCAGTCTTACACGGATTTGGTTTGTGAATGTAGCAGTGAGACGCACTGTTCCATTTAAACCCTATTCCAGCTACACGGTCACATCTTTTGGTTTGATTGGTGAGAAAATTAAGAACGTTTTGACTTCCTTCCCATTTCTTTGACACGTTGTTAGCATCAACCAGTTTTATCTTTAAGTTTTTGAGATCAGTGGATAGGGTAGCATTTTTAGCCTTTAATGTTTTGAGCTCATTCTCAAGATCACCAAACTCAGTGTGTAGGTCTACAATGAGTTCACCTTCTTGCTCAACATTATCCTTGAGACTTTCAATACATAGGTTTAAGTGATCAATTTCATCTTTGGAGGATTTACATATCGGATTGTTATTTTGAGATAAACAAGCTTAATATGCATGACTCTGAGTTCATTTTTGAAAGCTGAAATGTCAACTTTTAACCTTTCATTTTCATTGACTAAGGTGGTATTCTCATCTTCCTTCCAATCAGGGACAACAGTTTTATGGACTGTTTCTTTAAGATCTTCTAACTCTTTGACAAACTCGTCACATTTACATAAAAGCAGATCATATCCTTTTGATGATTATCACGTTCCGTGGTAGCGATGGAAATTTGTAACGTGAGAGAGGTGTTGACATCCTCAAGGTTTGACATACTAACTGAAATGACCTTTAGACTCTCTATTTCTTCAGAAAGATGTTCATTTAGCTTCTTTAGCTTCTTAATTTCGGACGAACTAGTAAGGTTGTTTGTAGTATGACTTTCTCTTTTGAGTTTAATGTTCTCTTCAGCAATTTCTTCTATTTCGTCTTGCATAACATCTAACCTTTTTGTTTGTGATCGACACTTGTCAAAGAGTTTATCAAGAAGTTAACACACCTTTTCTTTTGAGTAAGTTCTAGCCTTTGCTTTCAAGATCTTTACATCATCGTCGGAGTCGGAGTCGGAGTCGGACTCGTCGGGATGAGCCATGAGACACCTAAGATGTTCGCCTTTGCTTATTTTAGTTTTGTTTTTGTGATTTTTGGTTAAGCACATCTTAGCTTCTAATTGTTCTTCGATGGGTTCCTCGTCCTCAGAATCGGACATCCCCCAAATGGCCGTCATGACTTTATGTTTGTATTCCTTTTCAGCCTTATCTCGTTTGTCCCTAAATTTTATATCATCCCACTTAGGACATTCTTTGATTTGATGATTTGTGTCACCACATTTAAAACATCCTATTGTGGAAGAGGGTCTTTTCTTGAAGGGACGTTTCTTAGAATAATTGTTGTTAAATTTCTTTTGACCTTACCCGTTTACCATTCCTACCAAGTTCCGAGAGAACATGGCAAACTCATCTTTCTCATCATCCTCACTATCGCTTGGTGAAGATAATAAGGCAAGACTCTTTCCCTTTGAAGGTTTCACTAGAGTTCTTCTTGAGATTGAACTCGTGAGCCATTAGCGATCCTATTAGTTCATGAAGAGTTAGTTTAGATAAATCACGGGCTTCTTCAATTGCGGTAACCTTGGGTTGCCATTTTGACGTAAGACTACGAAGAATTTTTCGAACAATGTCCTCGGACTCGAAATCTCTTCCTAGACTTTTAAGTTCATTTATAATGCAAGAAAAATGAGAAGAAAAACTATTTATGGATCCATCCTTTGACATATGAAACATCTCATATTGTTGCATAAGAAGGTCAATACAGTGTTTTCTAACTTGTGATGTGCCTTCATAAGCAAGTACAAGGGAATCCCAAATTAGTTTAGCCGTAGGACATCCGGAAATACGACTCACTTCGGCCTCTCCAACACAACGTTGAAGAATTGACATAGCTTTAGGGTTCTTTTCGGCCATTTTAAAATTGTTTTCATCGTAGTCACTTTCCGACTTGACTCTATTAAAACCCGTCATCATGTCGGTTTCCTCAATGATTAGAGGTCCGTTCATGATGATGTTCCAACACTAATAATCAATACTCTTTATGTAGTGTTCCATTTTGAGCTTCCACCAACCAAAATTCTCACCGCTAAAGAGCGGGATCTTGGAATGTTTTGTGGAATCCATTTCCCAAGAAGTAACTCTAAGGTAATTAGCCTTTATCAAGAGCACGAAGCTCTGATACCAATTGAAGGGTTTGGATACCGAGTACCTAAGAGGGGGAGGGGGTGAATTAGGTACTATTTAAAAAATTTAACTTAACTTAATTATTTTAAGCAAGTTAACTTACGAGGAATGATTAAATAAGGTGAAGAAAGCAACGGTTCGAGTAACTTTTTCGTTCTCGTCTAGCAAATGAGGTAAAGCTACTGTACGAGAGTATCAGTCTTACAAACGGTTGTTTAAAGCAGAGAGAAAGAGAACGAAGGTAAAAGAACTTAAGAACGAAACAAATAGAAGATTAACGCAGCGGTTTTGAATTGGTTCGGCCAACTTTCTAAAGGCCTACGTCCAATCTTCTTTTATTGAATGATTAAGTTATCCCTACTCTGAAAACTTAAAACCCGTACAATAAAAGGACCAACAACCTAGTCCGGTTGCGACACTCGTTCTTAAGACCACAATGTCTAAGAACCTTGACTTACAAGCTAGTATGAATTACACGATCAAGTTTTCCTCGGACAGATTCGTAAAAGAATTGAGGAGGAACAACTTATTGATCAATCATGACTAGATAAGAAGACATAAATAAAGACAACAATTAAACAGATTGTTACACTTGAAGACTTAGAAAAGTTTGCAAAAAACACTTAAAGCTTTTGAGCTTTGATGAGAGGATTTTTTGCAAAGCTAAGATGTCCGCAGGAAGTCTTGCAATAGATGAGGAAGTAGCACTCTTTTTATAGTGAAGAAATGAGTTGAGGACTTTTGGGTAAAACACAAAAAATACATTTTTGGTGGCTATTTTCCGATGGATAAAAGGAGAGTTGTACTTTGTTGTTTTTAGAATCTTCTCTATCTCACAATATCAGATTTGTTTGGGCTTAACAAATTTGGGAAAAGGTTTGTTTAATTTCAAAAGTACAAAACGGTTTTTGAGAGAAAAAGACGCTTCAAGTGTAAGCATTGAACTGTTCGATTATTATCCGGATTTACGAGTTGTTATCTTTACATTAATGACATGAATCGACACAAATTCTTTGGCAACGAAAGATCAACATTTCTTGATTGGAATTGATAAACCTGAAATGAAACTTAAGGATAAGATTAAATTGGGTTTGTCATCATCCACAAATTGTATCCTAACACTAACAAATATAAAATACTTAAAAAAACCGTTTTTACAATTATATATTGTATAAAAGGTTGTAAGGTAATATTTCCTCAAAAAAAGGTTGTAAGGTTATTAAAATAAAATTTTGTAATTGAATTGATCGATTATAAAATAAATTTGAGAAATCAAATAATGGAGTTTAATTTTACATTTAACTGAAGTAGTTAAGGGTCTTAATTACTACAACTGAAATACAAAGGGTCTGATTTCATCATTATAAATTTAAGAGGGCAGATTCCCAAAGAACATGGCCAAATAATTGGATTGTATTGGCAATTTCCACTCTAGAATCCCCACTCTGTTACTCTTGCGTGGGATTAGGGTTCGTCAAACATGCGGGTAGGCTTTGGCTTGGCTAACCCAAACATGGCTCGATGGGAAGGACATGTCATCATGGGACGGGCCTTCTAGGGTGCCCATAACGACTAGAGAGCGGGTTCTTGAAATTAAAGTGGGTTGAGGGGGTTAAAAGCCGGATAAGTAGTTGAATTCGGGTAAAGAGCGGTTCTATGCTACATTTACTCAACCCGGGTCAAACCCTTGTTTTAGACCTGATCATGGGCCGGGCCGGGCCGGGTTTGGGCCGGGCTCGTGCTAAATAAACGGCCCAAATACACGGGTCGGGCCGGGCCGGGCCAAAACGATGGTCCAATTTTCTTGGCCCAAGCCCACAATTGTTCGGGCTATAACGGGCCTCGGGCCAAAATGGGCCAAAACGGGCCAAAACGGGCCACATTAATATAATACGAAACAATCAACAAAATCGATATGTGAAGAAACTATTAGTAACGAAATAAAATTTTCAAGTCTTAGGTATTTGACTTCGACTCTTTTGGTAGGAGAACCATCCATAGTACCATACATAAATTATGAGTTGACAAAAAATGAATAGTATTAACTAAAGGTGTACGATAAAAATATAAAGATATCCGCAAAATTGATAATTCGATGCATTAGTGATATTAGATTATTAATATGTTGTGATATACGATTCCAACTTTTGAATTTTTTTCTATTTAAAAAAATAATTTCGGGTCGGGCCGGGCCAAAAAGCGGGCCTTTAGGTTGGCCCAAACCCGACCCTATATTTATATCGGGCTTATTTTGGGCCGGGCCACGGGCTTTTTGGGCCAAAACTATTAGGCCCAAACCCGAGAAAAAATCGGGTTGGGCCGGGTCGGGCCGTCGGGCCTGGGCCATTTGATCAGCTCTACCTTGTTTCTAATGGGTTGGGTTGGGCAAGTCATGGGTTGTCGGACCGCTTTAAACGATCCGAGGAAACAGTTCAGCCTAAAATAGTTCAGGTGTGTTTCGATTCAGGTTAAAACAATTCAGGTTCATACGATTTTGGGTCTAATTCGGGTATTATAAGTTCGGTTTAGTTTCGAATCAATTCAGGTTTATTCATATTTCGGATGAAGGCAAAGTTATACCTTTCAGATGTATGGGCAAGTGTCGATTCAGATAATTTCAATCGGTTATTCGGGTTCAACTTACTTTTGCCGTGTCTATATGTTAGCAATTAATATGCTTACCTTTACTTAAAAACGCAACGAAAATAACTTGTATTCCATTGCAGTAACAAGTAATACGAATAAAACAATAATATAGCAAACAACACCATCATCTTGACTTGCATTTACTCATCATTCATTCAATCAAACGGCCAGGCGGGCTACAAGGGGTAAAACCGACACCAAAAAGTCAAAAACAACTTGACAAGTACAACTCCCGCAACACTCTTGGGTGTTGGTGCACGCGTACACCAACACCTTTGCAGGCAAGCGGGTAACACACCTCTTCGATCATTTTGTTTGCAACATGATTAAATTGACGAGCAACAATTACAGGTTCAAGTGTTGTGGTTAACACCACAAAAACCAACAATGCCACCATAGTGAATACCTTCATTTTCTTCTTTATCTCCTTTTTCGTTGCATGTTGCAATGTTGCATGGCAAGTTTCAGACCTTTTTATAGCAAAAGCCAATCGTAAGCTGCCAGGTAATCATATCTTTTTTTTTACAGCTGTAAAATGAGAAACCTAAATCCTATGAATCCCTCGCACTTTTAGCAAGATTGTGAGCAACCTTGTTTAGCTTCCGAGGGGTAAAACGAAAACTTAAACAGTGAAAATGAGAAAAAAGACTAGTGATATTAATAACTAGATCCTTCGTCAGCAAATGGTATTGTTCGCTTCCGGAGATCTGCAAAAGCAATTAAAGACAATCCGAAGCGATTTGAAGATGGTAAATATTATGCTTGATGGCCCATAGAAGAATGTCACGAATAACCCATGCTTCTGCCTGACAGGGAGACTCAGCCAAAAAAGTGAAAGAATGCTGAAACATAATATTTCCATAGAGATCATACGAAATCCACCCACCAACACCATGGAGTGTAGAAATCCAACTAGCATCTCCTACAACCTTGATAGGATCGCAGGTAGTATCAGATCCCACAACAAAGAAATGATACTCATTCCTTAGAAGGTCCACTGATGAAGATTCTTTGGGGGAGAACAAAGATTGAAGAGTTTCTTTAACTAAACCATCGTGATTAATAGCATCAATCGCACCCTTTGCAATATTATTTTGAAAACTAAAGAACCCCGTAATCGAAAAAGTCGTTCCTTCAAAGATAAATTTGTTTCGAAAGATCCAAATACTCCAAAGGATAGAGGTAAAAGTAATGGTCTTAAAAAGAGAGTCCTCCTTTTTAGCAAAAAAACATAGCCAGTTAATAATCCAGTCTGAGATTGGAACTGAATCCATGCTATTAACCCGAATTCATAAGTCTAAAGAGGCCCAGATTCTTTTAGTTGTATCACAGTTTCTAAATAAATGTTCAAGAGTTTCGTTGGAATTAGACATACCGCAAAGTGAACAAGTAGGATCCAAAGGAAAGCTTCTCTTTTTAAATTCGTCTTTCACTGGTAAGGTACCCGTCAAAATTTTCCAGACAAAATTTTTCCAATTATTAGGGCCTGGAAGGAGCCATAGTTTCCTTTTGCAGAAAGAGCAAGCGCAAATGGATAATCGAGATTTATCCTTAGAAGATGCGTTTTCAAAAAGGAAACGTAAGACCAATTGCATAACCATTCTTAACCGTATAAACACCAGCAGTTGAGGCAGACCATATTAAATAGTCATTCACAGTTGTAGAACATAACGGAATAGCAAGGATATGTCTGCCCCAAGATTCTTCAAATATTTCTAGGACAAGTTCTTTATTCCACTGACAATTGGGAAGGATGAGCTCCTTAACAGTCAAGTTTTCCAATGAAGGCGGATAGTGGTAACCAAAACTAGTGAGGCTATTTGTAACAGCCCAATATTTCGGGACCTGGAATTTTAAAGATTTTAAGTTCAAGTTCGAGAAATAATTTATATTTCGTAATTCTAGTATTTCATTTAACTAACCGATTAATTTATGTGAGAATATTTAAAAGAATTTAAATAAGATTTTATTTAATTGCGTAATTTACGTCTTAGTAATTTAATTTCATAGTCCGGAAATATTTATATCGTCTTAAGTTTGTAGTTACCTTAAGTCAATGTTCTTAGCTCAAATCGTCTTAAAACTCGTCTTATGGGCCTAACTTGTTAATGGATCCATTTTTCCTCTTTTTCCTCACAAAACCCTAACCCCATCATCTTCTATCTCTCTCCTCCAATGCATTTTTCAGATCCAACAAATAAACAAAACACCATTTTTGATTTCCTCCTTCTTCAATCTTAAAACTCTCATAGAATCTTCGTTTCTTATCCGTTTGAGGCGATTTTCGCGGCTACCGATTCCTCTTCTCGAGCCCGTCGTTTTAAGGTAATAAATCTTGCAATTTGTGACAGTTGGATTTTCGGCCTGTTCACATAATTTCGAAATTCGTGATTTTCTTCGATGTTTGTGTTGTTTTAGACGGTGTTTGTGTTAACCCGGAAGAGGGCTTGGTGATTATTGAAGAAGATCTCGAAGATTTCAAGGATTTCTCTAAGTAAAGGTGACGATAATGAGAAACTCGGCCTTTATGTGTATATTAGAACTTTTGTTGTGTTTCCTATGCTAGTTTCTGATTTTGTTATTGTTCATTGTTCAAAGGACTTAGTAACATGTTTAGGATGTTTAACATGTGAAGAATTCATGCTCCAAGATGTTGTAATATGTCCTTAAGTTCATTTTCAGTTTTTCACATTTTGCGACGGATACTTGTTAAATTCGTTTGAGGATTGTTATGGGACTTGTTTGCTGCTAGATAAGTTGTATTTGATGATTGGTAATGTTGGGTAAACATCATGTGTAGCAATTTTGAAGTTTGTGTGACGATTTATGAAGTTTTCAAACATATTGCGATTTGCGAAATTTCGTTACAGGCTCTCTGAGCCGGTCGACCGACCGGCTGCCTGCCGACCGGCTGGGAGAGCGTATTGTGTATTTTTCGTAATTTTGAGGAATTGGCCTTGGACTGCAGCCGGCCGACCGGCTACCTGCCGACCGGCTGGTAGTCGATTTGTATGGTGTTGGTTTTGCGAAAACTTAGGAAGAAAGGGAGCCCAGCCGGCAGACCGGCCGCCTGCCAGCCGGCTGGGAGTGCATATGGGTGGGTTTACGAAATAGAGAAGGCTAGGGAAATGGAGTCCCAGCCGGCCGACCGGCTGCCTGCCGACCGGCTGGGAGTCCTTTGTGATGTTTCATTGTTTTGAAAAGGGCATAGGCTGAGAGGACTGCCAGCCGGCTGGAAATCCCTGAAGGTTGTTTTATGGTTTTTCGATCGTAACTTTTAAACGGTTGATCGGTTTTAATTGAAATTCGTTTTGTATACCCGTGACATGTATTTGAGGTCCCCGGTGTACGGGCAACACTACATTGGGTTCGGGAATGGAGTAAGGATAGAGACCCCCCGGTCGGGTAACCGAAAGGGAAACCGGCTCTCCCTTGTCTTAGTTCCCGGGATCAATTAAGTGTTGATTAGAGATTTAAGAAGTTAGAACTATAGGTTAGTTTCTACCTTTGGATATTAGTGGTTACAATGGTTGTCGCGTGGTGGGGTATGTGTTAAGCTCACCTCTGGACCCACTACGTGTTTTATATGTCGCGTGACGGGATATGTGTTAAGCTCACCTCTGGACCCGTTACGTGTTTTGCTTGGGCGTGTCAGGATATGTGTTAAGCTCACCTCTGGACCTGACACGTGATCGGTTGTCGTACATGGGATGTGTGTTAAGCTCACCTCTGGACCCGTTGTGCGGTAGTTGTGTATTGGGATATGTGTTAAGCTCACCTCTGGAACCAATACTTGTTTGTAGCATCGGGATATGTGTTAAGCTCACCTCTAGACCCGTTGCTTTTGGATGATTAGGGATATGTGTTACGCTCACCTCTGGACCCTCTTCATGTTGTGTAAGTTTAGGGATATGTGTTAAGTTCACCTCTGGACCCTTTACTTGAATTGTAAGTTTAGGGATATGTGTTAAGCTCACCTCTGGACCCTTTACTTGAATTGTATGTTGGGATATGTGTTAAGCTCACCTCTGGACCCGACATTGTGTAGTAATGGGATATGTGTTAAGCTCACCTCTGGGCCCATTGCTAGTGTTATGAATGTTTTATCTGCTTGCCTTGATGATGGTACAGTGTCAGATATGCATGATGAGTTAATGATGTTTATTTGAGTTATAGTTTAATCATTCAAGGCATTGGATGACTCTTAGTTCGGTTTCATAAATAGTTGGATTGAAAGACCCCCCGACTGGGTAACCAGTAGGGAAACCGGCTCTCCTTCCTAACGGTTTATGAAGTTGGTTGAGAGCCGTGCATTGTAATCGCATGATAGTATGATATCAGTTGATGAGATGTTTATGCTTCACATGTTTATATATGTTGGAGTATTTTGTTTTGCTTTACTTGTTACGTGTAGTCACAAAAGGTGGCTAGGAGAACTCTAGTCACTCCCCACTGATTGTGGCGTACATGTTTACATGTATGTAGGTACATGACAGGTGGTTGGCAGAGGGTTGCATGGAGCTAGCGAGCGATGATCCTATTCATCGATTGACTTACACGTTTACGTTAGCTAGACTTAGTTTACATTTCAGTTTTGAGTGCATGTAGGGATGTGCCATCCCAGGCTGATTGTATATATATTTTACTTTCAGTTTTAGTTTAATTCGCCTCGCATGTTGTTTATAAAAGTTTTAATTCCGCTGCATTTTTAGTACTTTTACGTGTTTATATTTCCGCTTTCGCTAGGGGTTTTACAGTTGGTATCAGAGCATTATTGCTCCCAACGCACTCATGTGACCCCCAACCTTAACTTGACCAAATAAACAAATAATGAATGAGAGATGGGGTAGATTTAAGGACTTATATCGTAGTCTGTTTTGTGATTGCTTCTATTAGGCTCTAACATGTTTGTTGATTGTGATTGATTTCACTTTTATATCTTTTAATCGACGAACCGTGGGATTATCCATTTGGCAATGGAGACCGGAGTTTCTACCGAAGATAGAAGATTTGTGCTACTGTTGGAAAATACTTCTGAGCCTTGAAGATACTCCTTTCCCTTGTGCATCACTTTCTTTGATAACTCTGGATGCACATCCTTCTTTTAGAATATTTGTCTATCTTGCTTGAACAGATCTTCATATCTTTTCAGCTTAACCTTGTTGCTTGCTTTCTTAATGTGCCCTCTAGGTAACCTTCCCTTCTATTGGATTTGGAGGAACTAGTCTTAGGATAACCGTAAGCTGTGTTATGAGAAATATTGTTATTTGAGGAATAACTTAAGAGGTATCGAGAGACATGTTTTGGTGATCCAAGGGTCTAGTTGTCTATCCAATTGGGAGAGTAAAAGTGAGTGATAGGATACTTGCTTGAAGATTGAGTTGTATACTTAGTATTCGGTGGAACCTAACCTTGAGAACCATGCTTAGATCGTGAAAGTTTGTGGATTGTAGAGTACTGTTAAGGAGTTAGATCAGATAATTGAGGATATAGAGCGACCTAGAAGAATAGGCTTAAGATGCTAATGATGATGAGTGTATGATGAAGTGAGTTAGTATCCCTTGACTTAGGTGAGTGATTAAGCTGAGAAAGGCTCATTGTGGAGGAATACGAATCATTTGCTATAATAGTGGAATACTCGAAGAGGTTGACTTAAGCTTAGAGGAAGTGAATCACTACGTGACCCTAGGTTGCTTAATAAATTTTAGCGTTTATTTATCGAAAAACTTAAGAGAAATTTAAGGATGCACCACGGTATGTGGATAGAATAGAGAAGGTTATTTGGAGATGAAAGTTCAGAAACTTGATGGTTAAAAATTATTAACTTGTGGACAGTGAAGTAAGTAAAGTGGATATAGCAAATAAGGGTGATGACCTGAAGGTGTTATTGAATTGTCATTTGAGGGACTAGCAGAGATAAGACATCTCAAACTTTTGGGAATAGGTAGTTGTAAGGATGATATCGTTTAAATTTTGGAAGATTAAGGTATATAATCATTGGAGGAATTGTTCATGAGAACCGATAACTGAATGACTTGATTTGGAAAGTGAGAAGTGAGGACCCCGTGAGAATAGTGAGAGACCCGCACCTTGGAAGATTCCGCAATCGTTCTTTTCACGTCGTTTCTCTCCTTTCTTCTCCTTTGCTTCTCCGTCTGATCTTGGCTTCAATTTTATTGGAGTCCATAGCCTAAAGTTCCTTACCTTGTCATCTTGTTGTCCCTCGAGCCGTCTTCCGTGTGTCACTCTCGAGACCTATGTCGTGTTTATCCCCGAATTTCGTATCTCATCTCCTCTTCTGTGAGCCTCGTTCCTTTTCATCTAGACCAGTGGCGAGATTGACTTGTTCTTGGAATAGTGATACATGCCTTGAGGAATACTTAGTTTTACGTTGTCAAAATTTGGTTGAGGGAGTTTACGATAATAATTTCCGGGAGATATGGGATTTTATGCCGTCGTGAGAGTTTCATGTTAGATGGCTAGATGTAAGTGGTGATTGTAGATTTGGAAGTACTATTTGAGGATTTAAATACGATACTTGGAGTCTTAGATTATTTTGGAGGTACATGCTTAAGATGATGATGATGTGGTTAAATTGATGAAATTAGGTAAGTTAGTACTACTTAATCTTGAGGAATTTTTGTAATGCAGAAAGGACTACATATTTGAGGAACGAGAGTTACTGGTAATGGTGTGAGAATGTTGAGACATTTACGATTTAACTTATGGAGTCGACTGAGTGTTTGACCGTAGATTATTTATTGAACCTCAGCGTTTACCTATTGAGATACTTAAGGAAATTGTGAGATGCCCCACTGTTAGGTGGATTGTTTTTTATGGCTGTGGAATAATGGAAACCTGTTGGCTTAATAATGCTTCATGAGTGGTTTACAGGTAACCATTGAGGTCTGAGGTAATCATAGGGTAGAAATTTGTAACTTATAAGTGTTCATGAATATCATTTGGAGAGTTCGGAATGTGAATAACTAAACCTTACGGAAACTATAAGAGTGGAAGTTGTTACCTCTTGGAACTTTCTTTGAGATGTATATTATTGGTAAATGGTTGAAATCAGAGGATTTAGAAGTTATTACCTTAGTAAGATCTCGATTTGAATGTTCACTGTGATGATAAAAATTTGGAATTTAGGATTTCGAAGCACCTGGTAGAATAAGTTGTTGGGATCGAACTGTTAGGGATTTAAGGTTAAAGATTAACGAATACCATATCTTGGGTTGTGAGGTTCGTTGTTATGGTAATAGAATTACGGTTCAGAATTTTGGAAGACTTCTTGTTGAGGTATACCTTGTTCTGTGGATGAGATCATGATAAGCGGGATCGTGAGACCTTGGAGAGGCTAGAGATCACCTGAACTGTCCTCCTTGGGATATACTAGAAATCGTTGTAACGATGCTTTGATTATGGATCGAGTGATTAGTGACCCCATGTTTAGCAAGAGTTACCGTTTTCCTCGACCTCTAACCTGGTTGTTCCATTCCTTCGATCCTTCCGTTTATGTTCTGTCAGCTGTGAAACTAGAAACCCTCAATCCTTCGTGCCGAAAGTAAACTCTATGATCGTTTCTACGCTCCCGGTGACTGTTTTGGAATTCGTTCTCTATTGTTAACACTGAAAGTTGTAGTTTTTGGAAAACCTTAATTGTTGGGAGGATTTGGAAACTGCTCCCTCTTTTGTTGAAAGTAGATGAAGATCGATTTTGATTGAAACTTGATTTTAAAGAGCAGAACGTTTTACAACTTTGATTGATCTTAGCGTTGATTTGTCATCTGAACTCGTTATTGGAGACGTCTGAAAACCCGTACTGTGCTTATCAACACCGGATCGATCGGGATTTTGAATTTTAATGATTTAATTTTGGGACTTGTCTCGGATTTGGAACGTCGGACTCTTGAATACGTAATGAGAATCCCAGTGACCATTGACAAGACTCGCACCTTAAAATCTTTTACTTCTTGAAACCTTTTGAAAGGTAAGGATTTGGGTACCATAACCCGTGGGGTACATTTTGAAAGTTAGAGTTGTTTTCGCACTTATTTCCGTTTTCAAGTTTCGAGGACGAAACTTTTTGAAAGATGGCGTGATTGTAACAGCCCAATATTTCGGGACCTGGAATTTTAAAGATTTTAAGTTCAAGTTTGAGAAATAATTTATATTTCGTAATTCTGGTATTTCATTTAACTAACCGATTAATTTATGTGAGAATATTTAAAAGAATTTAAATAAGATTTTATTTAATTGCGTAATTTACGTCTTAGTAATTTAATTTCATAGTCCGGAAATATTTATATCGTCTTAAGTTTGTAGTTACCTTAAGTCGATGTTCTTAGCTCAAATCGTCTTAAAACTCGTCTTATGGGCCTAACTTGTTAATGGATCCATTTTTCCTCTTTTTCCTCACAAAACCCTAACCCCACCATCTTCTATCTCTCTCCTCCAATGCATTTTTCAGATCTAACAAATAAACAAAACACAATTTTTGATTTCCTCCTTCTTCAATCTTAAAACTCTCATAGAATCTTTGTTTCTTATCCGATTGAGGCGATTTTCGCGGCTACGGATTCCTCTTCTCGAGCCCGTCGTTTTAAGGTAATAAATCTTGCAATTTGTGACAGTTGGATTTTCGGCCTGTTCACATAATTTCGAAATTCGTGATTTTCTTCGATGTTTGTGTTGTTTTAGACGGTGTTTGTGTTAACCCGAAAGAGGGCTTGGTGATTATTGAAGAAGATCTCGAAGATTTCAAGGATTTCCCTAAGTAAAGGTGACGATAATGAGAAACTCGGCCTTTATGTGTATATTAGCACTTTTGTTGTGTTTCTTATGCTAGTTTCTGATTTTGTTATTGTTCATTATTTAAAGGACTTAGTAACATGTTTAGGATGTTTAACATGTGAAGAATTCATGCTCCAAGATGTTGTTATATGTCCTTAAGTTCATTTTCAGTTTTTCACATTTTGCGACGAATACTTGTTAAATTCGTTTGAGGATTGTTATGGGACTTGTTTGCTGCTAGATAAGTTGTATTTGATGATTGGTAATGTTGGGTAAACATCATGTGTAGCAATTTTGAAGTTTGTGTGACGATTTATGAAGTTTTCAAACATATTGCGATTTGCGAAATTTCGTTACAGGCTCTCTGAGCCGGTCGACCGACCGGCTGCCTGCCGACCGGCTGGGAGAGCGTATTGTGTATTTTTCGTAATTTTGAGGAATTGGCCTTGGACTGCAGCCGGCCGACCGGCTGCCTGCCGACCGGCTGGTAGTCGATTTGTATGGTGTTGGTTTTGCGAAAACTTAGGAAGAAAGGGAGCCCAGCCCGCAGACCGGCCGCCTGCCAGCCGGCTGGGAGTGCATATGGGTGGGTTTACGAAATAGAGAAGGCTAGGGAAATGGAGTCCCAGCCGGCCGACCGGCTGCCTGCCGACCGGCTGGGAGTCCTTTGTGATGTTTCATTGTTTTGAAAAGGGCATAGGCTGAGAGGACTGCCAGCCGGCCGACCGGCTGCCTGCCGACCGGCTGGAAATCCCTGAAGGTTGTTTTATGGTTTTTCGATCGTAACTTTTAAACGGTTGATCGGTTTTAATTGAAATTCGTTTTGTATACCCGTGACATGTATTTGAGGTCCCCGGTGTACGGGCAACACTACATTGGGTTCGGGAATGGAGTAAGGATAGAGACCCCCCGGTCGGGTAACCGAAAGGGAAACCGGCTCTCCCTTGTCTTAGTTCCCGGGATCAATTAAGTGTTGATTAGAGATTTAAGAAGTTAGAACTATAGGTTAGTTTCTACCTTTGGATGTTAGTGGTTACAATGGTTGTCGCGTGGTGGGATATGTGTTAAGCTCACCTCTGGACCCACTACGTGTTTTATATGTCGCGTGACGGGATATGTAATAAACCGAAAATATATATATATACTTTATTAATATTATAACGTATAATAGAATACGACGAACATGTAGTATACCTTATACCAATAAGTCTTATTTCAGACGAGAAATAGTTAGTCTTAAATAAGAAATTTCGTACTTTATACTCCGTGTACCTCATTTACGTATTTATACAATTTAATATTTACCCTTATTATAAATGTAATGGTTCAAAAGTACGTGTTATGGTATAAAAGTAATTTGATAAGATAAGTATAAAAGAAAGAAGTAAACAATTTGTATTTGACTTCTCGTAACTTACCTTGGCAAGTTACTTTTGTTTCACCGCCATTCAATGGCTATAAAAGCCATCCAACTTTCATCATTTGAATATACAAAAATTAAAATAAAGAAAAGAAGTACAAGTTTGTACGAAAACAAATTAATCAACCCTATTTACCTACCTACTTAATAATAAGGTATGATTTCAGGACCCTTCGTCGATAAATGTAATTATTTACCTTTATATATAGTGAAATAAGAGCTTAAAAATAAGCGGTTATTATCAATTCTATTGTTAATTTCGTCATAGGTTTGTTATACCGTCTCAAGTTATATTTTCGTTCGATATAATATAATATTAATTACGTCTTTCTTTTTATAATCATGATATATACATTTCGTAAAGATAGGATTTGAATGTGTGATTACATATTTTTCCTTATAATGTATAATTGGCCAATTGTAGCATTCGGGATACTATTACAGAAAGAGATGACATTAAAAATTTTAACCTATGTACATGGAAGGGGGCACGGCCTCATAAGAACTAAGGTTCTGGTTATTACTGACAAAAATGTCAGGGGTTTACACAGGTCTTAGATCTGGGATCCTGTGTACATAGATGGGGGCGTAGCCCAGGGGAGTTTCTACTCCGTAATGTGTCTCATTTCAGTAATGGTAAACCGGTATTCAATATCTTGCATGTTATGATAAAATGACAGGGTATTCCAATTGACAATGGACTGGTACAGGTAATAATTAAATAAGAATTATTTAATTAGGACCATTGAAGGTAACTGAGATCATATACAGTCAATGTTGACTGATTTTGTTTATTCAAATTATTTCAGGTTTCTGTGCTGGGGAACCGAGGGGAGTTCATTATAAATTTAAAACTTAGGATATGATTAGTATGTAATATAAGAGTTGCTGAGTAGATCTTGTAGCCTTGTATTTCCAGTATAGGAAATACGGCGGTAACGCCTTGTAATAAATTGATTTTCAAGTTATATTTTTTTTATATATAAATAAAACGTACTCGTTATTTCATTTGATTTCATTTTAATATAATAAATTTTAATTTATTTTATTTTATTGAGGGCGTTACAAATTGGTATCAGAGCCTCTATACTAAAATTGAATGAGAGAGGGGTAAATTAGTAATAAGGATAGGTTGTAGAAGTTTTATTATTTTGTTTTATTTTTCTTCCCTTCATTTCTAATTTATGTGTGTAAGATTACTAATATGGTTAATATCTTTGTTTAGATATAATGGCAGTACCCCACCCGTACGATCTCATAATGACACGAGGTGAAACGGTTGCAGAACATGTGGACAATCTGAGAAATGCTTTAAGGAATCACAATGCCTTGTTTCCAGCATTCCGGATGACTGAACCGTACTTAGCATATGCCCTTATCAAAACCTTGTCTGACATAGTTCCGTGGAAAGCTCTTAAGGATCGGTACTCTGATCTGATAGTAAACGGGGTCCCAAATCATTCCCAATACCTTCACAGAGGTGCGTTTTATGATTGTTGGATTACCTAATGAGGAAAACATTTCATGCCCAATTTGGTTTAAGGATTGTCTTTTGACCATAGAAGCAAATTGTTTCCTAGCCGATCTTGTCCAATTTGATTTACAAGATTTTGACCTAATATTAGGAATGGATTGGCTTAGTAAGAATCATGTGATGGTAAATTGTCATGAGAAATCATTAACTATTACAAAACCTAACGGGAATTAGATACTATTTCAGAACTACAAACCCTACGAAAATAGGATTATATCTTTTTTAAAAGCCCTGAAATTTTTACGACAAGGATGTAAGGCTTACTTATGTGATGTATGAAGCAGTTTAGAGCAGAACCAAATATAACCAGTATCCCCGTAGTCAATGAATTTCCAGATGTTTTCCCGGAATAAATCCCAGGAATGCCGCCATATAGGGAAGTAGATTTCACAATTGAACTAATACCAGGAAGTGCACCCGTCTCCAAATCCCCTTATCGAATGGCACCTGCTGAATTAAAGGAATTGAAAACCCAACTAGATGAACTGTTAGAGAAAGGATACATAAAACCCAGTACTTCGCCTTGGGGAGCGCCAATGCTTTTTGTTAAAAAGAAAGATGGAAGTTTGCGCTTGTGCATAGATTATCGAGAGCTTAATAAGGTCACTATAAAGAATAAGTATCCTATACCTCGAATAGATGACCTATTTGATCAATTGCAAGGATGTGCTATTTACTCGAAAATAAATCTTCGCTCTGGATATCATCAATTAAGGATAAAAACAGATGACATTCCTAAAACAGCTTTCAGAACCCGTTATGGACATTATGAGTTTGTGGTCATGCCTTTTGGACTTACTAATGCTCCTGCAGTTTTTATGGACCTTATGAATAGAATATTTAGGCCTTATTTGGATAGGTTCGTCATTATTTTCATTGATGACATTTTAATATATTCTAAGGATGAGAAGGAACATTTTCACCACTTACGGGTAGTATTAGAAACCTTAAGGAAAAACCAGTTCTATGCTAAATTTAAGAAATGTGCGTTTTGGTTAAGAGAAATAAGTTTCTTAGGCGATGTTGTCTCAGTGAAAGGAGTACAGGTTGACCCTCAAAAGATTGAGGCAATCACACCCAGTGGCCAGCACTCAAGAACGTTGCAGAAGTACGTAGCTTTTTGGGGTTAGCAGGATACTATCGTCGTTTTGTGAAAGATTTTTCTAAAATAACCCAACCACTTACAAATCTTATCAGAAAAAGTACCAAGTTTTTATGGGATAAAAAGTGTGAGGAAGCATTTTACGAACTGAAAAATAGGCTCACGTCTGCCCCTATTCTTACACAACCAAATGGCATCGATGGATTAGAAGTATACAGCGACGCCTCAAAGCTAGGATTAGGTTGTGTATTATTAATGCAGAATGGAAAGGTAATTGCCTATGCTTCTAGACAGTTGAAAACACATGAGCAAAATTATCCCACTCATGATTTAGAGCTTGCTGCGGTGGTTTTTGCTTTGAAAATTTGGAGACATTATCTCTACGGAATTTCGTGTCGGATATACACTGATCATAAGAGCCTGAAATACCTTTTTACCCAGAAAGAAATAAATATGAGACAACGTAGATGGCTTGAATTTATCAAAGATTATGATTTAGATATTCAATATCATCCAGGAAAATCTTATGTGGTAGCTGATGCACTTAGTCGGAAATCTTTTTCCATCCTAAACATGCTTACGGTAAAAGAACCTCGTATCCAGCAAGACATGAAAATACTAGATATAGAAATGGTTATTGGTGATCTAAGTGGTTATATGGCAACCTTAGAAATAAGACTAACCTTGAGTGATGAAATAAAAACAGCCCAAGGAACAGATCCCCAAATTGAGAAAATTCGAAAAGACTTACAAAAAGGAAAAGCACAAGGTTTTGTAATTCAAGAAGATGGGTCACTTTGGTTTCAAAATCGCATTTGTGTACCAAATTCAGAAAATATTAAGGAAAAGATTTTGAATGAAGCACATAAGTCACGATACTCGATACATCCCGGGGGAAACAAGATGTACAAGGATGTTCGACATACATTTTGGTGGAGCAATATGAAGCAAGAAATAGCAGATTTCGTTTCAAAATGCGTGACATGTCAACAGGTAAAAATAGAGCATCAAAGACCCGGAGGACTTTTACAACCCCTAGATATTCCTACTTGGAAATGGGAATCAATTGCGATGGATTTTGTGACAGGATTACCCGTAACATTTCAAGGAATGAATGAAATATGGGTAGTAGTAGATAGACTAACTAAGTGTGCTCACTTTTTAGCCACCAAGACTTCATGGAACTCAGAACAATTAGCTAAAAAATACATAAAAGAAATAGTGAAATTACATGGAGTTCCCACAACCATTATATCAGACAGAGATACAAACTTCTTAGCTAGATTCTGGAAAAGTTTTCAAACCGCAATGGGATCTAAGCTTAACTTTAGTACTGTCTTCCACCCACAGACAGATGGTCAGACTGAGCGAACCATCCAAACCTTGGAAGATTTATTAAGATCATGTGTTTTAGATTTTCAAGGATCATGGGAACAACATTTACCCTTAATAGAATTTTCTTACAATAACAGTTATCATGCTAGTATTGGTATGGCTCCATACGAAGCTCTGTATGGACAAAGGTGCAGAACACCATTATGTTGGAGTGATATTGATGAATCCAAAATAATTGGACCAGATCTGATACAAGAAACAACAGATAAAGTAAGAATCATACAAGAGAAAATGCGAGCCACACAAAGTCGTCAAAAGAGCTATGCTGACCTTAAAAGACGACCATTAGAATTTCAAAAGGGCGATTTTGTATTTCTCAAGGTATCACCTACAAAAGGAGTAGTACGTTTTGGGAAACAACGAAAATTAAGTCCTAGATACATAAGGCCTTTTGAAATAAATGAAAGAGTTGGGAATGTGGCATATCGACTTCATCTTCCGATAGAATTGTCAAGGATACATGACGTTTTCCATGTTTCACTTTTAAGGAAGTATGTCTCTGATCAAAGTCATATTATTAACATACCACCTTTATAAGTTAGGGAAGATCTTACCTACGAGGAGTTACCAATTCGAATTTTAGATCGAAAGGCGGAAATTCTTCGTAATAAAACTATTCCATTGGTGAAAGTTTTATGGTCTCGCCATGATATGTCACAAGCAACATGGGAAACCTAGCTGGAAATGAAAACCAAGTACCCTCATTTGTTCTAAAACAAGGTAATTCAAGTTTCGGGACGAAACTTATTTTAAGGAGGGTAGAATGTAATAAACCGAAAATATATATATATATACTTTATTAATATTATAACGTATAATAGAATACGACGAACATGTAGTATACCTTATACCAATAAGTCTTATTTCAGACGAGAAATAGTTAGTCTTAAATAAGAAATTTCGTACTTTATACTCCGTGTACCTCATTTACGTATTTATACAATTTAATATTTACCCTTATTATAAATGTAATGGTTCAAAAGTACGTGTTATGGTATAAAAGTAATTTGATAAGATAAGTATAAAAGAAAGAAGTAAACAATTTGTATTTGACTTCTCGTAACTTACCTTGGCAAGTTACTTTTGTTTCACCGCCATTCAATGGCTATAAAAGCCATCCAACTTTCATCATTTGAATATACAAAAATTAAAATAAAGAAAAGAAGTACAAGTTTGTACGAAAACAAATTAATCAACCCTATTTACCTACCTACTTAATAATAAGGTATGATTTCAGGACCCTTCGTCGATAAATGTAATTATTTACCTTTATATATAGTGAAATAAGAGCTTAAAAATAAGCGGTTATTATCAATTCTATTGTTAATTTCGTCATAGGTTTGTTATACCGTCTCAAGTTATATTTTCGTTCGATATAATATAATATTAATTACGTCTTTCTTTTTATAATCATGATATATACATTTCGTAAAGATAGGATTTGAATGTGTGATTACATATTTTTCCTTATAATGTATAATTGGCCAATTGTAGCATTCGGGATACTATTACAGAAAGAGATGACATTAAAAATTTTAACCTATGTACATGGAAGGGGGCACGGCCTCATAAGAACTAAGGTTCTGGTTATTACTGACAAAAATGTCAGGGGTTTACACAGGTCTTAGATCTGGGATCCTGTGTACATAGATGGGGGCGTAGCCCAGGGGAGTTTCTACTCCGTAATGTGTCTCATTTCAGTAATGGTAAACCGGTATTCAATATTTTGCATGTTATGATAAAATGACAGGGTATTCCAATTGACAATGGACTGGTACAGGTAATAATTAAATAAGAATTATTTAATTAGGACCATTGAAGGTAACTGAGATCATATTCAGTCAGTGTTGACTGATTTTGTTTATTCAAATTATTTCAGGTTTCTGTGCTGGGGAACCGAGGGGAGTTCATTATAAATTTAAAACTTAGGATATGATTAGTATGTAATATAAGAGTTGCTGAGTAGATCTTGTAACCTTGTATTTCCAGTATAGGAAATACGGCGGTAACGCCTTGTAATAAATTGATTTTTAAGTTATATTTTTTTTATATATAAATAAAACGTACTCGTTATTTCATTTGATTTCATTTTAATATAATAAATTTTAATTTATTTTATTTTATTGAGGGCGTTACAGGATATGTGTTAAGCTCACCTCTGGACCCGTTACGTGTTTTGCTTGGGCGTGTCAGGATATGTGTTAAGCTCACCTCTGGACCTGACACGTGATCGGTTGTCGTACACGGGATGTGTGTTAAGCTCACCTCTGGACCCGTTGTGCGGTAGCTGTGTATTGGGATATGTGTTAAGCTCACCTCTGGACCCAATACTTGTTTGTAGCATCGGGATATGTGTTAAGCTCACCTCTGGACCCGTTGCTTTTGGATGATTAGGGATATGTGTTAAGCTCACCTCTGGACCCTCTTCATGTTGTGTAAGTTTAGGGATATGTGTTAAGTTCACCTCTGGACCCTTTACTTGAATTGTAAGTTTAGGGATATGTGTTAAGCTCACCTCTGGACCCTTTACTTGAATTGTATGTTGGGATATGTGTTAAGCTCACCTCTGGACACGACATTGTATAGTAATGGGATATGTGTTAAGCTCACCTCTGGGCCCATTGCTAGTGTTATGAATGTTTTATCTGCTTGCCTTGATGATGGTACAGTGTCAGATATGCATGATGAGTTAATGATGTTTATTTGAGTTATAGTTTAATCATCCAAGGCATTGGATGACTCTTAGTTCGGTTTCATAAATAGTTGGATTGAAAGACCCCCCGACTGGGTAACCAGTAGGGAAACCGGCTCTCCTTCCTAACGGTTTATGAAGTTGGTTGAGAGCCGTGCATTGTAATCGCATGATAGTATGATATCAGTTGATGAGATGTTTATGCTTCACATGTTTATATATGTTGGAGTATTTTGTTTTGCTTTACTTGTTACGTGTAGTCACAAAAGGTGGCTAGGAGAACTCTAGTCACTCCCCACTGATTGTGGCGTACATGTTTACATGTATGTAGGTACATGACAGGTGGTTGGCAGAGGGTTGCATGGAGCTAGCGAGCGATGATCCTATTCATCGATTGACTTACACGTTTACGTTAGCTAGACTTAGTTTACATTTCAGTTTTGAGTGCCTGTAGGGATGTGCCATCCCAGGCTGATTGTATATATATTTTACTTTCAGTTTTAGTTTAATTCGCCTCGCATGTTGTTTATACTTAAAAAGTTTTAATTCCGCTGCATTTTTAGTACTTTTACGTGTTTATATTTCCGCTTTCGCGAGGGGTTTTACACTATTTTTATTCCAGCAACTTGATAATCGAATCTATTGCTGTGATTTTAGGGATATCGTTATTCAATTTTGTTAGCTAAGTGTAGGACCTTAGGATGAATATTAAATCGATTTTTTAACGTGTATCCTAAGGACACATATTAATAACCTAAATGTTTTTATCGAATATTCAAGTATAAACTCATTTTTACCCTAATTAGTAAAAATATATTGTGAATTTTACCACATTTAGGTTATTAATATATGCCTAAGAGCACACGTTTGAAAATCAAAACTAGATGAATACTTATTATTTAGGGTATCGATAATATTATGATAACCATAATATTATCTTTCCTAATATATTATTATTCTATCTCATTCTCTAATAGATTAAAATTAGGTAAATAAATAAGCAATTTAAAATCCAATTAAATGATTATCAATTTATCATAGTCAATTATTAGACTTCAAGCTCCTAAATTACCCTTTATAATTAATTAATTTGAAATTTAGAAGTATTAATATTTTTTTTTTTGGCAGCTGTAACGAACATTCTTACAAAATCATGGCTCGTTTCGCTAAGCGATGAGCCACTGAATTAAGTTTTCTAGGAATAAAACTAAAGCTAATACAATGAAAAAGAGGTAAACTAGCTTCAATGTCGAGAAGTATTCCCTGCGTCAAATGGTGTTCGTTCTCCACTCATGTGATCTGAAATAAGATCTGCAGGCAATCAGAATACACGTCCAAATGTAGAAAACCATTAGCGCTAGCCCATTGTAAAACTTCTCGGATACCCTTTGCCTCCGCCTGTAGTGCAGATGCAGACCATGAACTACTACCTCCTTCATAGATGATTAACCCATCATGATCATATGCCACCCAACCTGTAGCAGACTTTAAAGACAAATTCCACCTAGCATCCACTTTCACCATGATAGTATTACACCCTTGGCCCGTGCAATCAGATAAACATGAATACTATTCTTCAGTTTGTCCTTAACTTTATTACATGGTAAACCAGGATAAAACTCATTCACCCTTGACATCCCTTGCGAAGCCTCATAAGCCGCAATTGCCTCGGCCGTCGTCTTATGATAAAGGTTGAAGAAAGCCTAAGGCGAGAATAAGTCGTCTTTAAAAACGAGATTGTTGCGCGTACACCAGATGCACCAGATAGTAGCAAGCAAGTTAATAACCAAAAACTCCCCGTTAGCAGCCTTTGACAGATAATTGATCCAACTAATGATCCATTCTCCAACTAACATGTGGGAATCATTGTCAGAACGGATGCCCAAATTACTGGAAGACCAGATCCTAGTAACAATATCGCAATCACGGAAAACGTGATTTAGTGTCTCGAGCTTATCTATACCATGGCAGAATCTACACGCGTGGTCTGCACCTATTCCTCTTTTTTGGAACTCCGACCCGTTAGCGATAGAATTAGTAAGGATCCGTCATACTAAAATTTTCCATTTCTGAGGTCCAGGGAGTCTCCAAAGCCTTCTTTTACAAAAGGCAACACACGACCTGCTTATTCTAGATAAATCCTTCTCAGTGCATGCTTTGTTGAGGTCAGAGCCAAGAGCAATACCATACCCGCTTTTAACCGAATAAATGCCCGAAGTAGAATGCTTCCAAAAGATCATATCATTGGGTTGTGACAAACACAGAGGAAAAGCCAAGATTTTGGACCGCCATTACTCACTGAAAAGTTCAATAATTAAATCTTTATTCCATTCCCCCGGGCCCAAAAACAGATCTTTGACTTTGAGGTTCAAGGCAGCCAAGACTTGATTAGAGTTAAGATTAGAAGTATTAATATGGTTGCGAGTAAATGTAAATTTTGAAGTAATTGAAAAGTTTGACTTTTTGTTTGTTTTGTGACGAGGGTGTTGAATACCCCGGACTCATGCATTCATGCGTTATCACATGAACCATGTAAGCCACCTCTTTAGGGTCATAGTGACCACGTGATCATTGCCCTCGTGGTTCGAACTTGAAACCTATTAACTCCTATATTTGACAAGTTTTAAAATTTCACCCATAACTATTAAACTAACAACACTTCAACTTTTACTTAATTACTACACCTATTTGTATACTTTATTCAACACAAGATTGGATTACTGTACACTGAAGAGGCGAAGAGCAATAATGTAACTTAAAGAAAACTTCAATTATTTCAATGAAGTAAATTACTACTTCCTCTACTCCAATCAATTATATACATTCCACTTTTGGACACTATTTATAAGCCAATTAAATCTTCGACACAACTCCTGATATATAAAAGAGAGTCATGTGAGTTTTTGTTTAAATTGTCTAATCGAGTACATTGAGAATATCAAAGTTTTATAATTTTTATCGATATGTAACTAAAGATATTAACAAAAGAAAACAGGTATTGGGAAACGTGAATAAAGTAAATGTATAAAATTGATTGGGATGGAGGAAAGATTTGGCTAACCTAAGCAAAAGATTTAGGGTACCTTAATGAACATTGTGCAAGCAATAATGCTATTTAAGTTGGCTTCAATCACTTGAATTATTTCATATACCATCATGTATATATGTGGCATAAATAATGCTTGTTTTGTTGTGGTCTTTTTTCATATGCGTGAGGAGTTACTCCTTCTATTAGTAATTGGTTTTAGAATTGAACTTCACATGTTTGTAAACTGGTCTCATGGACCTTATTCTATAAACCCGTTGCTGAGGACTCAACACTTTTGTATTAACAAATGAGGTATATAACACGCCGACTAATCAATCTTATTACAAGTAGGGTTGGCGACAGGCCGGACTCCGATCCCCCGCTAAGCTCCCTTAATATGCCTGTGAAAGTGGTGAGCTGGGTCGGGCCGGGTTGAGGACTGGTCAACGGTGGGTCTTAGGTGGACTCAGTTCGAGGTTTTATGGTGTTAGACTCAATAGAAGATTAGTTAATTTTACGATAGATAAAAAATTGCGTAACTTTTTGTATATATTATTAAAAATAATATCAATAAGACTTGATAAAAACACAAAACAATAACTCGAATTTTATTCAATCACAATAACAATAACAAACATCAAGACATGTTACGTAGTATGTTCGAACGCCATATCTCGATTTACATGCATTCATTCATTCATTCATTCATTCATTCATTCATTTAACAAGTGGAACTGAAAAGCCTGGAGGTGGTGCACCTCGGCCCGGGTATCCCGTAAATCAATCGGCAAATTCAAGTGCCGCAACACTCGGCCGCGCTTGAACAAGTTACTCCAATCCCCTTGCAAGTAAGGGCGTGGCCCGTGTGCGTGTGAGTGTACGAATCAACAAGCATTATATTTGAGAGGGGATTAAATTGACGAGTAGCAATGGTGGTTTCAGGGTTGGTGACTAAAATTACAATGACCAACAAGGTCACCATACTAACCACCTTAATAAACTTGTCCATCTCCGTATTATTGATTGTCGTTTGTTTGTGTGTGGGGGTGGGTGTGTGTATTTTGCCAAGTTTGAGAACCTTTTTATAGTCATGGCAAGTCAGAAAATTGCTAGACGATGATAACACTTGAATAACACGATTTTATACAAATTTATTGTTAAATGAAGTTTTTTTAGACGTTGTTTGGTACATCATTTCAAATACCCTTTTCTGACTGAAACAACAAGCAGCTTATTTTTTTGGGAAGTGTTCGGCAAAAGCTTATTTGCGGAAATAAGTTACCTGAAACGAAATGCTACTCAGGTCAACATTTGAGATTTCAGGTAGCTGATCTTGATTATTATCATAAAACTAATAATAAGGGTTGAAAATTAGTAATTTAATTTTCTTTCTCTCCATTTCCTCTCTAATACGCATATTATGTAATATTTCATTTTCATTCATTTATGTTGAGATTATAAAGGGGAGTGAATTGCATAAGAGAGAATTATATTATTAATTGGTGTGTTATATGATATAAGATAAGCTATTTATAATAGCTCATATTTCATAAATTCTAACCCTAGTTTAGCATACCGGCCTAGTGATAGCCGGCCCAAATGGGCCGATATGCTAATAATAATTTATTGTATATATTTATAGCCATTATATTTTAGATCCAAACTATTAAAAAGTAATGAACTTTCATTTTTTTTGAAAATACAGAAGATGAATTATCGATTTCCATTAGATAACGGTTTATGAATTATCTAACTTGACTTCTATCTCCAATATCTTTCGAAATACACGAACAAATATTAGAATATCTTTATATACCCATACGAAATCTATTTTCAAAAACTTTTCTTTCGAAATGAAAGGACTCGTACATCACATGAAGTGCGTGGTATGCCTCATTTAATCATTTGTTAACATTAATGCTACATAACATACATGATTCACGTTGAGAAAATATGGCCAAACAATTGGATTGAAATGGTAATCGAAGTAGTTGAGGGGAAGGTTCAAGAGAATGGATGTGGCCAAATAATTGGATTGAAGTTATGGAAGTAGTTGATGAGACGGTGCGAGAAATCGATGTGAAAGTGCTAATTTATCCCCTTAAATTCGGTTTAATGGGGGAATTAAGCTCCATAACTTTAATAAGACGTGAAGAGCATCCTGTAAAGTTTAATATTTGATATTTGTTTATTGACAGGGGCAAACCTAGTTAGTAGTAAGGGGTGGCGGGGCTACCCCAAACTTAAAAAAATTGACTTAAAAACGGGTTTTTGCTACCCCAAACATGGTTGAATACTAGATAAATTACTGACATTTCATTAAATGTACAATAAATATCTTGTGGTGCAATGGTAAAGGCTTTGTTTTTCAACTTGGGGTCCCGGGTTCGAATCCCCTTACTAGTAATAGGAAACTATAGCTAACAATATACAATTAACTAGGAAAGCTAAGGTAGAGTCCTAGAGAGACTTTGAGTAGTCTCAACATCCCCCGCAAGATGGACGGCCTTTGGGAAAGTCCAATCTTGGACAACAACATAGCGAACCGTGGCCTAGGCAGAAGCTTTGTCAAGGCATCAACAAGTTGGTCATCATTAGCAATGAGCAGGACCCGAAGACCCGAAGAGAGCCAGTGCAACACTATCTTCGAAGAGGGGTAGCCAGTGCAATAACCAAGTTGGAGAGGGGTGGCCAGTGGCCACTAAGGCACAAGTTTAAGAGGGGTGGTCATGGTAGTGACCAAGTTGAAGAGGGGTGGCCGCAAGGCACAAATTTTAAGGGGTGGCCTCAAGGGCACGCAGTTTGTGTAGGGTGGCTCACAAGGATGCCAAAGTTTAGGGGTGGTCATGATACTGTGACCAAGTTTAAGAGGGGTAGCCGTAAGGCAAAAATTTTAAGGGGTGGCTCACAAGGATGCCAAAGTTTAGGGGTGGTCATGATACTGACCAATTTTAAGAGGGGTAGCCGTAAAACAAAAATTTTAAGGGGTGGCTCACAAGGATGCCAGAGTTTTGGGGGTGGTCATGGCTATGACAAAGTTTAAGAGGGGTGGCCACAAGGACACAATTTTCTGAGGGTAGATGGAAGCGTCGTGACGAGGAGGGGTGTAAATAAGTGAAACAACAAATGTTTGTGAGGAAAAAAAAAAATAAAGTAAGACGAAATCCCGCCGGTGGATTCAGTACATTATCAACCCACCGGCAGGGTGGCAGCGGAAATTTGTTTATGCCTCAAGAACCGAGAGGCTCTGATACCATCTAAAGTTTAATATTTGATATTGATTTACTGATGATAATGATTGTACATTGAGTAGCTATATATAGTAGTAATATTCTAACAATAGAAGAAGAGTACTAGTAATAGGAAACTATAGCTAACAATATACATGTAACTAGGAAAACTAAGGTAGAGTCCTAGAGGGACTCTGACTAGTCTCAACACATCCCCGGTTTTAATTTTCAATTAAATCTCAATAAAATTTATTTTACATTTATATTATACAACTAATATCATATAAAAAATTGGGTTAATTTTAATTTTGTTAATTTATATAAAATTAATTATCAAGCGAAATAATAATTTTACATTAATCTATAATGAACAAAATAAAAATATGATAAATGTTATGAACTATTCTTATATCAGTAATAAATTGTCTAACAACTTTAAAATTACTAAAAAAAAAAACTTGATTTTACAATTATATATTGTATAAAATATAAAAGGTTGCAAGGCAATATTTCCTAAAAAAAAGGCTTTAAGGTTATTAAAATTAAATTTTATAATTAGTTAATTAGATTATAAATTGAATTTGAGAAATTAACTAGACGCGTTTAATTTCACTTTTAACTAAAGTTAACGGGTTTAATTGCTACAATTGATATATAAAGGGACATGTTTCATCATTCACCAAAGTTAAAAGCGTAAATTGTCACTTTCGCGAAAGAATAAGGATATGGCAAAGTAATTGGATTGCTTCAACAATCGTATAGCTTGCACCATCATGAGACGGTCCAAAACCAATCACGAGGTAACATGGGTTGGTGCAGACCGGCATGTCTTTCGTCATGTGGGCCAGTCTCGGACTCGGGCTAATAAAACCTAACCCGATTTATTATCCAACTCTATTTACGTGATGAGATTTTCTAAAGTTGTAAAAATAGCATTATATACTCCGCAGTAGAATACTTTAAAATGATATTTTTGTCAGTAATAAATAAGTCAGTTATTATACATATTTTCCTTTTAAAATATATATTCATTGTCGTCCTTATCATTGACAAAATTGGAAAATTCTGCATAATACTCTCTCCATTTCATTTTTATATTCATGATCTTTTCTATGAAATGTTTTTCAAACTAATTGTCGTCTTTCTAAATTTGGTATACTAAAATGGTTGGTTAATTAACACTTTTTCCCTTATCTTTTAATTACCGCTCACTCTACGTTCTGCGCCATGGGGCCAAAAAAAGAAAGAGAGGGATGGGATTTCTCTCGCTTTTCGTATTGCGGGCCTCCCTCCGGGGCTCACATGACGGGCTATTAGCTCAGTGGTAGAGCGCGCCCCTGATAATTGCATCGTTGTGCCTGAGCCGTGAGGGCTCTCAACCACATGGATAGTTGGATGGTTAATTACCACTTTTTTAATTACCAATCCCTCTACGTGCTGCGCCATATATATTAAGACTTGATAAAAACGCAAAACGATAACATAAATTTTATTCAATCACAATAACAACAAGACAACATCAAGACATAATGAAAAGTAGTGCACGTACTGACGTACCCAAAACAAGTAAATAAACAATCACAAGATCCACACATAATACGTAGTATTTCGAGTAGTATGGTCGAACGCCATACTACTCGATTTGCATTCAGTCATTCATTCATTTGTTTAACAACTGCTACTGAAAAACCCGGTAGGGCTGCAAATCCACCGGGGTATCCCGTAAGGAAATTGGCAACTACAAGTGCCACAACACTCGGCGTCGTTTGAACAACTAACTCCAGGCCCCTTGCAAGTAAGGGCGTGGCTCGAGTGGGTGTTTGAATCGGCAAGCATTATATTTGAGAGGGGATTAAATTGACGAGTAGCAATCGCTGTTTCAAGGTTGGTGACTAAAATTACAATGACCAACAAGGTCACCATACTAACCACCTTCATATTCTTGTCCATCTCCTTATTATTGATGCTTGTTTGTTTGTGTGTGTGGGTGTCTGTATTATTGCCAAGTTTGAGAACCTTTTTATAGTCATGGCAAGTATGAAAATTGCTAGATGACGATAAAGTAAGGCGGTTTTACACAAATTTATTATTAAATGAGGTTTTAGGCTTTGTTTTGGCATAGTATTTCATGTACCTTTTTTCGTGTGAAGTAGCTTTTTTGACAAAAATTTCAGTTATCTTATTTTTTTTGAAAAGTGTTCGGGAAGTAGTTTATTTGCAAAATAAGTTATCTGAAATGAAATGCTACTTATGGTAACATTTGAGATTTCGGTTGGTTGACCTTAATTTTTATTACATTTTAACATTTCAATCTATATTTTAAATAGTTAACACATTCTTTTACGTCATTTCACCAAAATAAACTATTTTTTTAGTCAATTTGCCAAACAACTTCTTATATAATCATCTAAGTATCTTATCAACTCCTAATTTTTAGTAATTTTTTCAGGTTGAAGTTAGATTTCAGTTTCAGGTACTAGCCTTATTTATGTAAAAGTTAAATAATGATTAATGTTATAAAATTAATTAGGAGATAAATATTGCTAATAGTAGCAAATATAGATAGCTAACATTAATTAATTACGAAATAAATATTATCTAGTAAAATGTAACTTAGTCAAAAAATTTAAGTGTCAAAATTCAAAAATGTGTTAATTTTAGTATACCGTAGATTCTTCCTTAAACAAAACACTGAATTTGATCGAAATTTCTTTCCCTTATATTTCAAATTTTTATTCATTATAAGAATACAAGTTTATAAAACACTTATTAATGACACGTTAATGAACCTCTATTTTTTGAGAAAATGAAGTGAGGATCCTTACTCCACCGATTCACAAATAATAAACCTACACGGCTACACAATTGATCGATTTGTAGTTAGGTAACGGGGCATGAATTACCAAACCTCATTTATATCTTCAATATCTTTCAAAATATACGAGTAAATATTAAAATATAATAGTATTGTTTACTCATAGGAAATCTCTTTTAAAAAACTTCTCTTTCAAAATGAAAGGACTCGTGCGTGGTATGCCTCATTTAGTCTTTTGATAACATTAATGCTATACATACATGATTCACGTTGAGAAATTATGGCCAAACAATGGGATTGAAATAGTAATCGAAGTGGTTGAGGGGAAGGTTCAAGAAAAGGGATATGGCCAAATAATTGGATTGAAGTTATTGAAGAGAAGGTATTAGAAATCGTTGTAAAAGTCCTAATTTGTTCCCTTAATTCCGTGTAATGGTGGAATGAACCATTGGTGGATTATACCACCAGATGTATATAATTGGTTGTAGATATTTTGAGCTTTTTAATATAAATTTTGAGCTTTAATGTAAAGAATATGAGCTATATTCTAAAAATTTATGAACTCCCTACAAAATATTGAGCTTAGAAAATTATTATAAAACTAAAACACAATACATATAAGTTCAACTATATTTTAATTTTAATATAAAAATTAAAATATAACTCAAAATAGTTAAAAAGCTCAGCAAATATATACATAAGTTCAATTAAATATATTATGGGTGTACGATACTCTTATACATCTGGTTGTATAAACTTTTTGTGTGGAATTAAACTCCGTAACTTTAATATGTGAAGGACATTCATGATTTTAATTTTCACTTAAATCTCAACAAAAATTATTTTACAATTATATTATACAATTAATATCGTATAAAAAATTGCGTTAATTTTAATTTAGTTAATTTATATAAAATTAATTATCCAGCGAAATAATAATTTTACATTAATCTATAATAAACAAAATAAAAATATGATAAAATGTTATGAACTATTCTTATATCAATAATAAATTGTCTAACAATTTTAAAATTACTAAAAAAATTCGATTTTACAATTATATATAGTATAAAATAAAGGTTATAAGGCAATATTGCTTCAAAAAAGAAAGGTTGTAAGGTTATCAAAATTAAATTTTGTAATTAGTTAATTAGATTATAAATTGAATCACTTTTAACTAAATTTAATGAGTTTAATTGCTACTTCCTCCATTCCAATCAATTCTATACATTTCACTTTTTGGGCACTATTCATAAGTCGAGTGAATTTTCGACATAACTTCTAATATATAACATAAAAGATAGTCATGTGAGATCTTGTTTAAATTGTCTTACCGAGTGCATTGTGAATAACAAAATTTTATAATTTTTATCGATATGTAACTAAAGTTATTAACAAAAGAAAACGGGTATTGGTAAACGTGAATAAAGTAAATGTATAGAATTGATTGGAATGGAGGAAGTATAATAGAAATATAAAGGGACGGGTTTCATCATTCACCAAAATTAAAGGGTAAATTGTCACTTTTGCGAAAGAAAAAAAATATGGCAAAATAATTGGATTGCTTCAACAATCTCCACTCTAGAGCCCCGACCCAACCTCTTATGCTTGGGATTAGGGTTCGTCAAACATGCGGGTAGGCTTGGGCTTGGCTAACCATAACACAACTCGGTGGGAGGGGTTGGTCATCATGTGGGACGGGCCTTCATAGTTGCACCCATAACCAACTAAAAATTGGGTTATTGAAATTAAAGTGGGTTGAGGGCGGGTCTAGTGGAATTCGGGTTGAGAGCGGGTTCATGCTACATTTACTCAACTCGGGTCAAACCCTTGTTTCTGACTGGTTGGGTCGTTGGGCCAATCATGAGTTTGAGGGGTCGGCTTAAAAACGACCAGAGGAATGAGTGGAGCCAAGCAGTCTAGGTCGTCCCGGACGCTTGACCACCCTTAGACTAAATAAGACAACATGGGTAAAATTGTTGGAGCTGGTGTCCTCCACATGTAGTGTGATAACGTCATTGCACATACACTTGTACGGACAAGTGGGAGATTGTTGGGTCTGGTGTCCTGACAGTTAGTACAATGACTTATTAAATCTCTTAAAGGATCACAAGGGCATACTTTGGTATTATTATCAGTTGATCCACGTTTATCAATAACGGTCGGCTTGCTAGGTAAGTTTGACGTTTTGTCATACGGATGGCGGTGATCAACTGGTCCCTATACGTCACACCTATAGGACACGTTTGAGAGATGTGAAGGTATAAAAAGGCAGTCACATTTATGCTAAATACGACTAAACAGTTAGTCAGAGGCATTGACTATTAAATTAGTCAATGAGATGTTGAGATAATTATTTAATACGGATTAAATAATTTTAGCTTATACGGATTACATGATTAATTCGTAAATTAAATATAAACGGTTATATTTAATTAAATATTGAATTCGTGTATTAATATAAGCAGTTATATTAATTGAGCTAATTATACAATATCGTATTTCTTATCAGACCATTATTAATGTATCGACTGCATTAATATCTGATAACATGTATACGATTTATAATTAAAACCCACGGATTATATTTTAGCTTTAGGGTCGAATCACGCAAGAGAATAAGGTAAGAGTGGAAAGCCCACTCTCACCCTAGACCTAATTTCGGCCGGCCATGAGAGTTACAAAAGGAGAAGAACTCTCCTTTTGTCAGACTACGGGAACTGGTATTTTGATATTATTCACAAAACTAGGGTTTTGAGAACAGTTTTTCCCAAAACCTAGATCTCACATCTTAAACCTCACAAAAGCTCTCCCCATATTGCAAGGCAATTGGAGAGCATTTCTAGCATACGCGACATCATTTTAGACGGGTCTTGGGTGCAAGTTAGAGGAGGGAATTTCTATTAATTCCTGTTCTTAGGCCATTCGCGCAAGGACCTAAGGTTGTATTCTCTATCTTATTTATATTTTTCATCTTATGACTATATTTACATGTAAACTTTTCGTTATAATCCTGTAATTTTAAGGGTAAATATACAGAAATTCCCCACAAAAATATTTTCTAAACATTATTTTAAAACGGCATTACTTTGTCTATATCAGAAATGTGTAAAATCTTTGTGAATTTGCAAATTTGGAAAAATGGATCAATGGAGTAACTATAATTCTCCCTCGTATTCTTCGCCGGCTCGGTGCAACGTATGAGCCCGCACCCTTGACTAAAATTTGGGCAACGCGAGAGCCCACCTCACAACTAATAATGCGGGGCAAGGGCTTCAATAAGGAAGACTATGCCTTGGCCAACTCTACTTAGGTGATAAGATTTTCTAAAGTTGTAAAAATAGTATTATATACTCTATAGTAGAATACTTTAAAATTGTATTTTGGTCAGTAATAAGTAAGTCAGTTATTATAAGTATTTCCTCTTAAAATATATTTTCATTGTCGTCCTTATTATTTAAGTTTTAATATGACAAAATTGTAAAATAATATTATTTGCATGATACTCTCTCCATTTCATTTTTATAGTCCTGATTTTTTCTATTAAATGTTTTTCAAATTAATTGTCATCTTTCTAAATTTGGTATACTAAAATGGCTGGTTAATTAACACTTTTCCCCTAATCTTTTAATTACCACGCACTCTACGGACATCACCATGTATATTAAGACTTGATAAAAACACAAAATGATAAGTGGAATTTTATTCCATCACAATAACAATACGACAACATCAAGACATAATAACAAGTCGTGTACATACACAAAACAAGTAAATAAACGATCACAAGATCCCCACATAATACATAGTATTTCGAGTAGTTTGGTCGAAAGTGATACTACTCGATTTGCAAGGGCGTCTCAAATGAGTCGGAGGCCCCGAGCAATAATAAAACGGAGGCCCTCAAAATATGTAGGAAGAAATTAAAAATAAAAGCAGAGTTAAGAAAATGATTATAGTGGGAGTCGAAATCAGGCTCCTTAGCTAAAACGTAAAGTTGGAATCACTACACTCTTTTGTATTGTTGATAGAACTATAAATTTTATTGTATTTATACTATAAAAACAGATTTTTGAGGCCTAAAAAAACTTGAGGCCCAGTTCCTTTGCTCAGCTTGAACCTTGCCCAAGCCACCCCTGTCGATTTGCATTCATTCATTTAACAAGAGGTACTGAAAAACTCGGTAGGGGCGCACCACGACCCGGGTATCCCGTAAAGAAATTGGCAACTACAAGTGCCGCAACACTCGGCGGGGTTTGAGCAACTTACACCAAGCCCCTTGTAAGTAAGGTTCTGGGTGTACGAATCGACAAGCATTATACTTGAGAGCGGATTAAATTGACGATTAGCAATCGCGGTTTCAGGGTTAGTGACTAGAATTACAATGGCCAAAAAGGTCATCATACTAACCACCTTAATAAACTTGACCATCTCCTAATCAACTTCTTGAAGTGGTTATTTTCTTAGTTTGTTTGTTGCTTGTTTGTGTGGGGGTGTGTAAAACCCCTCGCGAAAGCGGAAAAGTAAAACATACAAAGTACCAAAAATGCAGCGGAATTAAAACTTTTTAACAAAACTAAACATGCGAGGTGCTTTAGAAATCTAAACATGCGAAAGATAAAACATAAATAAGTTTATAAGTGCGATACAAAAGCAGCCCGGGATAGCATATCCCTACAGGCACAAAATACTGAAACATAAGTCTAAGGTCTAGCTACACGATAAGGTAAAAGTCAACGATGAAGGATCATCGCTCGCTAGCCTCAACGTAACCCCCTGCAAACAGCCTCATGTACCTACACACATACAACATGTGCGCCACAGTCAGTGGGGAGTGACTAGAGTGCTCCTAGCCACCTATTGTCAGTGACACACAACACATAAGCATACAATATACTCCAACATATATAAAACATGTGAAGCATACAAATCTCAATAACTCATCTTTCATAACATCATGCAATACTATGCAAAGGCTCTCAACCAACTTCGGAAACTATTTGGAAGGAGAGCCGGTTTCCCTTCCGGTTGCCCGGCCGGGGGGTCTTTCAATCCAAACCATTTACGAAACCGGACTAAGAGTCGTCCAATGCCTTGGACGAACAATACTAAGATAACCAAGTATCATGCAATCACAATCACAACTAAAGCATGCTCAACATCCAATTATATCAACAAGAGGTAGGTCACCTAGTGACTCGACTCCTACAACAAATAGGTCATCCAAGTGACTCTACAAACAAGAGATAGGTCATCCAAGTGACTCGACTCTTTCAACAATAGGCCATCCAAGTGACTCTACAAACAAGAGATAGGTCATCCAAGTGACTCGACTCTAACTAGATTGGTCAGCCAAGTGACTCTACTAGACTACTATGAGCAGGCCGACAATCGACTCGACTATATACTACGACATCCCCAATCTCAGACTATACAACCCCCTGGTAGGACGACATCAAAAGACTGTCCTAGTCTAAACCTGGCCAGACTCTCGGAGCGCAAACGAATTACGATCCCCGATTCGACAAGTGCACAACGCACCCCCAAGACCCGAACTAGCTAGGAACGAGATATGCCCGAAGGCGGGCAGACAATCTAAGACCTGACCGTGAGACCAAGTCACTACGGCCAACCAGCTACACAATGCAGTCAAGTGAGAACTCGAGTACTATAGCAGCGCACAGCAGGTTTACACAAATCCCCAAATGTCATCTCAAAGATGTACAATAACTCAAACTTGAATGACAATCATTTCTTATATAAATCTCATCATTAAACATCCATACAACACTTAGTCGATTTCGGAAACTAATTTGAGGCGAGAGCCGGTCTCCCTTCCGGTTGCCCGGCCGGGGGGTCTTTCATCCTCAAATCCGTTACCGAACCCGACATAAGTGCCGCCCAATTTCTTGGGACTTCAAACAAGCATACGAAACATACGGAAAAAGAATCAATCAAATCCGACATGTGAATCCAAAGTTATAAACAGTTTAACATGCTCAGGGGCTCTCAGCCGGTCAGCCATAGGCTGCCGGTTGGCCGGCTGAGAGGCCCAACTTCTTACGCCAAAGACGAAACAAAAACGACAAGGAGGTACTCCCAGCCGGTCGGCCGGCTGCCGGTCCACCGGCTGGGAATCCCTTTTCCCAAGCATACGAAAAACAACCACAATCAACAAAATGGTCTCCCAGCCGGCCGGCCGGCTGCCGGTCCACCGGCTGGGGACCCCTTTTCCTAAACCCCCATCAGTTTTGCAAAAACAATAAGAACGACAAATGGGGCTCTCAACCGGTCCACCGGCCGCCGGCCTCAGACCGGCTGGGAGTCCTCTGCCCAGCAAAAACGCATTTCGTCAACTTTAAACCTCAATCAAACTTCAAGGATTTGCTTCTATACTTCGTATACACTACTAAAATCACGAATTACAGCATATACCAACACTCATGAAGCATCATAAAATCATTATCATAGATTACCCATAATTACTCATATCAAATATTGAAAACACCCATTATTTCCACATAAACAACATACCCATTATCAATCCTCCATAAACCATGTGAGAAACATATAATCATCAAATCCTAACATGATACTAACTAATTTACAGCATCACAACCACAATCCACATAACCTAAACATGTTTCTAGTAGATAAACATACTAAAAATCAAGTAAAGTGCTAATATAGACAAAAGGCCGAGTTTCTCATTATCGTCACCTTAATGAGCGATTTCTTCACGCCTAGTCTTGAATAATATATGAATCCTTATCCGGGTCGTCAATGTCGACACCTACAAACAACAAAACGGGTTATAAGAGGGTATTTTCGAGTTCTCCTCAAAACAGCCCAAAAATGAAGTTTCACGAAATTGAAAACGAAAGTGATAGAAAGATCAGAAATGAAGAGAGGAATGCGATGGTGAAAACCTCGAGTTAAACGGAGTTAAGATGAGAAAACGGATGATGATTTTGTGAAGTTGAGAAAGAGCAAAAATGGAGAAAACAAGTTACTGTATCTTATTTTGGTCAGGATGGGTTTAACGTGAAAAGGAGGATGAGGGTGCACTTTATATTTCACTTGAGTCGGGTTTGCTTTAATTAAGTGAAACGGAAATGTGAGACGGGTTGATATTAAATAACCAAGGCATCTTAAGCTTAAATGGTTTTTAAGACGAACTTAACGGAAATCTTAAAAATAAAACTTACAAATTATAATTAAAATATTATTAAATTCCGTAAACTACTTTTAAATTATTAAATTTACTTTTATAAAAATACGGGATGTTACAATCACCCCATCTTTTAAAAAGTTTCGTCCTCGAAACTTGAAAGCAGTTACAAGGACAACATTAACAACTAAAACTTTCATAGAAACTTGATATACAAAAATTTAGATTTCTTTCCAAAAATTTCAGAAGTAAAAACCATAGTCTAGCCTCCGTCAAGGAACGTTTGGGTTCTCGTTGCGCATTCAAGAACCTGACATTCTAATCCGAAGGCAAACCGAGGTGAAAATCAAGGAAAAATTTCAAAATTTAGATCGATCCGATGTTGATAGGCATAGTACAGGTTATCAGACGTCTCCAATAACGAGTTCCAATGGAAAATCAACGCTGAAATCCATCAAAGTTGTAAAACTTTCAACTTTCTTCAAACTAAACCTCCCAAAAGTAAACTTTTATTTCGAATTTCTCAAAAAGAGTAAAGTTGCAAAAGTAACGAAAGTTTAAAATCCTCAGAAAGGAAACAATTCAGAACGGTTACAGAAGTACGGAGACAACAACTTAAGATCAAGGAGGCGGAGGCAACAAAGATCTTCCTCAAAACTCAATCAAGGGGGGAAGTTTACTTGCAAGGTACTTCGAAAAGCAAGTAACAAGGATAAGTCGAAAAGGGATGAAGATAGATTTCAATTAAGATGGTCAACTATTCAATAAGAAGGAATGTGCATCCGGAATTATCAAAGAAGATGATGCACAAGGAAAAAGGAGTATCTTCAAGGCTGAGAAGCATTCTCCAACGGTAGAACGAATCCTCCATCTTCGGTAGAAAACACCAGTCTTGATTGTCAAATGGATGAGCTCACGGTTCGTCGATTCAAGGATATAGAAAGCAAACTCATTGACAATCAACAAACACGTTAGAACCTAACAAAAGCAATCACAATACAGACTACCACTTGTCCTTAATTCTACCCAACCTCTCATTCATTATTCAAGTTTTTGGTCAAGTTAAGTTTGGGGATTACATGGGTGCGTCGGGAGCGATAATGCTCTGATACCAACTGTAAAACCCCTCGCGAAAGCGGAAAAGTAAAACATACAAAGTACCAAAAATGCAGCGGAATTAAAACTTTTTAACAAAACTAAACATGCGACGTGCTTTAGAAATCTAAACATGCGAAAGATAAAACATAAATAAGTTTATAAGTGCGATACAAAAGCAGCCCGGGATAGCATATCCCTACAGGCACAAAATACTGAAACATAAGTCTAAGGTCTAGCTACACGATAAGGTAAAAGTCAACGATGAAGGATCATCGCTCGCTAGCCTCAACGTAACCCCCTGCAAACAGCCTCATGTACCTACACACATACAACATGTGCGCCACAGTCAGTGGGGAGTGACTAGAGTGCTCCTAGCCACCTATTGTCAGTGACACACAACACATACGCATACAATATACTCCAACATATATAAAACATGTGAAGCATACAAATCTCAATAACTCATCTTTCATAACATCATGCAATACTATGCAAAGGCTCTCAACCAACTTCGGAAACTATTTGGAAGGAGAGCCGGTTTCCCTTCCGGTTGCCCGGCCGGGGGGTCTTTCAATCCAAACCATTTACGAAACCGGACTAAGAGTCGTCCAATGCCTTGGACGAACAATACTAAGATAACCAAGTATCATACAATCACAATCACAACTAAAGCATGCTCAACATCCAATTATATCAACAAGAGGTAGGTCACCTAGTGACTCGACTCCTACAACAAATAGGTCATCCAAGTGACTCTACAAACAAGAGATAGGTCATCCAAGTGACTCGACTCTTTCAACAATAGGCCATCCAAGTGACTCTACAAACAAGAGATAGGTCATCCAAGTGACTCGACTCTAACTAGATTGGTCAGCCAAGTGACTCTACTAGACTACTATGAGCAGGCCGACAATCGACTCGACTATATACTACGACATCCCCAATCTCAGACTATACAACCCCCTGGTAGGACGACATCAAAAGACTGTCCTAGTCTAAACCTGGCCAGACTCTCGGAGCGCAAACGAATTACGATCCCCGATTCGACAAGTGCACAACGCACCCCCAAGACCCGAACTAGCTAGGAACGAGATATGCCCGAAGGCGGGCAGACAATCTAAGACCTGACCGTGAGACCAAGTCACTACGGCCAACCAGCTACACAATGCAGTCAAGTGAGAACTCGAGTACTATAGCAGCGCACAGCAGGTTTACACAAATCCCCAAATGTCATCTCAAAGATGTACAATAACTCAAACTTGAATGACAATCATTTCTTATATAAATCTCATCATTAAACATCCATACAACACTTAGTCGATTTCGGAAACTAATTTGAGGCGAGAGCCGGTCTCCCTTCCGGTTGCCCGGCCGGGGGGTCTTTCATCCTCAAATCCGTTACCGAACCCGACATAAGTGCCGCCCAATTTCTTGGGACTTCAAACAAGCATACGAAACATACGGAAAAAGAATCAATCAAATCCGACATGTGAATCCAAAGTTATAAACAGTTTAACATGCTCAGGGGCTCTCAGCCGGTCAGCCATAGGCTGCCGGTTGGCCGGCTGAGAGGCCCAACTTCTTACGCCAAAGACGAAACAAAAACGACAAGGAGGTACTCCCAGCCGGTCGGCCGGCTGCCGGTCCACCGGCTGGGAATCCCTTTTCCCAAGCATACGAAAAACAACCACAATCAACAAAATGGTCTCCCAGCCGGCCGGCCGGCTGCCGGTCCACCGGCTGGGGACCCCTTTTCCTAAACCCCCATCAGTTTTGCAAAAACAATAAGAACGACAAATGGGGCTCTCAGCCGGTCCACCGACCGCCGGCCTCAGACCGGCTGGGAGTCCTCTGCCCAGCAAAAACGCATTTCGTCAACTTTAAATCTCAATCAAACTTCAAGGATTTGCTTCTATACTTCGTATACACTACTAAAATCACGAATTACAGCATATACCAACACTCATGAAGCATCATAAAATCATTATCATAGATTACCCATAATTACTCATATCAAATATTGAAAACACCCATTATTTCCACATAAACAACATACCCATTATCAATCCTCCATAAACCATGTGAGAAACATATAATCATCAAATCCTAACATGATACTAACTAATTTACAGCATCACAACCACAATCCACATAACCTAAACATGTTTCTAGTAGATAAACATACTAAAAATCAAGTAAAGTGCTAATATAGACAAAAGGCCGAGTTTCTCATTATCGTCACCTTAATGAGCGATTTCTTCACGCCTAGTCTTGAATAATATATGAATCCTTATCCGGGTCGTCAATGTCGACACCTACAAACAACAAAACGGGTTATAAGAGGGTATTTTCGAGTTCTCCTCAAAACAGCCCAGAAATGAAGTTTCACGAAATTGAAAACGAAAGTGATAGAAAGATCAGAAATGAAGAGAGGAATGCGATGGTGAAAACCTCGAGTTAAACGGAGTTGAGATGAGAAAACGGATGATGATTTTGTGAAGTTGAGAAAGCCCAAAGATCTGACAAATTTTGAAACTTTTGCTTTTAAAGTTGAAATAATAAAATTATTGTGATAAAACTAATTAAAGGTTGAAAATTAGTCATGTAATTTTATTTCTCTCAATTTCCTCTCAAATGCACACATATTACATTATATATTGTTTCAGTTTCATTTACTTACCTTTACTATTGAAGTATATTTACAACAAGTCTATCATCCAAACTTAAATTCGAACCATTTCGCGGTAATAAATGTTAGTTTAATCATCCGTCTAAAGGTCAATAACTTCATACTAAATTATTCGGTAAATACTAGATGCCGAAGCGTACCTTATTACATGACAAAAGGTTGGGATGAACCGTCGGAAGGAATGGTCTTTGGATTAGGTCTTCTAGTAGACACACATACCGACAGATGTCTCTACTGATGGGATGTGGGGAGATTAGGTTATTGTGTGCTACTAGGGACCATAACCCTAGGTGACCAAATATAGTTTCAATAGTCTAATGCGCCCATCATGCATTAGAAAACCTAATGGGTATCTACACTTAGATAATAGTCAAGCCCAAACCTTTTAAGACGTACATAAGCCCGTATTTAATACACCGTAGTGGATCACTTTATATTTGGGGCTTAACTTAATTGATAGCGTTTAAATACAATTACTATCTAATAAATAATTTGTCCACATATATTATCGTATTAGGCTCATAATTCTTACAATCTCCCACTTGGGCCAAATACATCAATATATGTGTAACACCTGATAATTGTACTTACGATAACCTTATGAGCTCAAAAAATGCGTTCACAATCTAACCATCTTAAGCAATTCGGTCCATCAATCATATTAACATAGGATCAAAGCGATCTTTGCTACAATTTGTCGTAACAAGACCCTCAATGGTCACATATGACAATATAACCAACGACATGAATCGAGCATGAGAGTGCAGCATGCAAATAGCATCTGAATGTGATCCAAATATGCATATTTTCAACTGGTCCACCTTAGTGAGATCAACCAAATAAAGCAGAGTGAAACCATAAACCGAAAACTTTATTTCTGCAGAACTTAATAGCCATAAACTTTAATGTGTCTAACATGACAAACTCCCACTTTAACTGAATTTCCTTAAAAACCTAAACACCCATTTGAGCAATGAGCTCAAGAAAGATCGTGGGTGGTAATTACTTAACAAGGGGATCCGCAAAATGGAGTTTGTATCAACATGTATAATTGACACCTTTTCACTCTGAAATGTTTCTTAAACAATACATCACTTGTATTGTTAATTTGAAATTATAATAACTGTCACATTTGTCACAAAATGACTTAAGTGGTCTTTCAATACCAAACCAAATTCGCAGCCTTAAGACAAATGCACATAACCATCTAGAAGTCGAAATACCGAATTATCTCAACCTGAATCGATCTCCTATAGGTAATGTTTTGTTCTAAATGTAAATGACAAACAATATATTTGGCTGCCCTTAGTGGATCCAAGATGCTAATCTGTAGCAACTTAATATCTGTCAAATAAACTTTAGAATGTACGCAATATCTAAACGCATACAAACTAAATATATATCATAATGCTTAAACACACAAAATATTTTCTGAAACATATGAATTAAGCATTATTGTATTATTTTCCGAATAAATATTTCCTTTAGGGCATTTGAGACTAATTTGTCTCCTTTACCGAGAGGATATAAAACCGAAATATTTTCATACTCCCAGTGAATCCCGAGTATCTACAATCATTTACAACATTCATCTAATATCAAATAAGATGATAACAATGCAGATTTGTAGTCTTTATGATGAAAAACCTTACTTAAAACTTTATTAGATGAATTACCTCAATTTGCAAAACATTTACTTTGAATCTATTGAACCAAAGTTATAGTTTTTTGCACTAAATAGTTTCATCAATGTCATAATTGAGAAACAAATATGAACAGTCATCCAATATAACCTAAAAAAGAGTATGCCAAAATGTCCTTATAGTCAAGATCGTCAAAATGAAATTCATTATCACATTACCTTTTGAACCTTCTTGGTAATAAATAAATATTTGAAACCAATATATTTCATAACTTTAGGAAATTTAACAATGTCCAAATATCATCGTCCATCAAATGACTAAATTTTATTAAGGCATCGATCCACCTATTTGAATTAGGACCTTCAATGGTTTGTTAGATGGTGACTAGATCACCTTCTAACATTCCATCATCTAACTCTTATTGCAACTTGTTAGTCCATCATTACACTGTTATCCATTTTATCCATATAGGAAAACAATATAATTAATTTAGTTGCATTTACTTTATTACGTAGATCGTCTAATGAATTGGTTATTGAGATAGTTGAGTTTGTTCTACTGAATTGATCTTATGATCCTGTATAGGGGGACTTAAAACAATATCAATTACCTTTTCTCCCACTCAAACTGTAACATCCCGTATTTTCGTGATTTATATTTAAGGACCTTTAATTATTTTAAGTTATTGTGAAAGGTTTTGATTTAATTAGTAAGATCCGTCTTAAGAACCTTAAGTCCTTAAGACGAATACGGACTCGGTAAACTTAAACTCACGTCTTAATATCCGTTCAAAGGTCCGACCCGTTTAATTGACTCGGAAAGGACAGTCCATAAAACCCTCCATAAACCCCTTAGTCGACACATGCATCCTCCATCCTCAACATTTCCACTGTAAAACATATTCTCATAAAACCTCTATTGTTAACATCTTCTTTTGAGCTTTTCTTCATCATCCGTTAACCAAATCGAGGTAACAATAACATTTTCGGAATCCTCATTTGATTTCCAAGCCATCTATCACTTTCATTTTGCAAATCCTTAAACTCGAAAATGGGGCTGTTTTCCCTAAATCCCGTTTTAAGTCCTTAAACCCGTTTGTTTATGTTGTAGGCGAGGGCTTAGACGCTCCAGAGGGCGTTAGCAACATAGTTGAGGAGGATCTTTAGCCGGAATCGCTTGAAAGGTGACGATAATGAGAAACTCGGCCTTTACGTGTATATTAGCACTTTTGTTGTGATTTTCCATATGCTTTCTGATTTTGTTCAAGGATTATGTTTAATGAACTTAGAAGCATGCCTAGGATTGTTCTTATGTGAGAAATCCATGCCCTATGATGTTGTTACTTGTTCATATGCTATTTTCAGTTTTTCACAAAGTTAAGACGGATACTCATTAAATTCAATTGAGGATTGTTATGGGACTTACTTGCTGATAGATTAGTAGTATTTGGCATTTGATATTGTTGTGTAAACATCACATGAATCATTGTGCAAGTTTTGGTGTCGATTGATTGAGTTTTGTTGAAGGCTGAAATTGGCGATTTTCGAATCAGGCTCTCTGAGCCGGTCGACCGACCGGCCGCCGGTCGACCGGCTGGGAGAGCATATTAGTGTTTTTCGTAATTTTTGGAAATTGGCCTTGGACTGCCAGCCGGCCGACCGGCTGCCTGCCGACCGGCTGGTAGTCATTGTGTGTTGTGTATGTTTTGCGAAAACATAGGTAGGAGGGGAGCCCAGCCGGCAGACCGGCCGCCTGCCAGCCGGCTGGGAGTGCATATGGGGTGGTTTGCGAAATAGAGAAGGCTAGGGAATGGAGTCCCAGCCGGCCGACCGGCTGCCTGCCGACCGGCTGCCTGCCGACCGGCTGCCTGCCGACCGGCTGCCTGCCGACCGGCTGCCTGCCGACCGGCTGGGAGTCCTTTGTGATGTTCTCAGTTTTGAAAAGAAAGGCGTAGGCTGAGGGACCACCAGCCGGCCGACCGGCTGCCTGCCGACCGGCTGGGGATCCCTGCTGGCTGTTTTGAGTTGTTTTCGCGTGTAACTTTCAAACGGTTAATCGGTTTTACTTGAAACTCGTTTTGTATACCTGTGACATATATTTGAGGTCCCCGGTGTACGGGCAACACTATATTGGGTTCGGGAATGGAGTGAAGATAGAGACCCCCCGGTCGGGTAACCGAAAGGGAAACCGGCTCTCCCTCAACTTAGTTCCCGGGATCGATTAAGTGTTGATTAGAGGTTAAGAAAGTAGAACTATAGCTTAGTTCATAGACTTGGATGAAATTGTAATGATGCGTATTAAGGTATGCCTTAAGCTGGCCTCTGAGCTTAATACGTGAGTTGTTTGCCATATATGGGGATATGCCTTAAGCTGGCCTCTGAGCCCTATATGTGTATGTTTGTCGTGTCTGGGATATGCCTTAAGCTGGCCTCTGAGCCCAGACATGTATGATAGTGATCGCGTTGGAACATGCCTTAAGTTGGCCTCTGAGTCTGACGAGTAGAGCGGCTGCACAACGGGGCATTTAGGTCGTAACGCCTCACCCGGAGTGCAGACGTTTGATGCTAGGACATGCCTTAAGCTGGCCTCTGAGTTTAGTATCTTGTGATGTAGTGAAGGGACATGCCTTAAGCTGGCCTCTGAGTCCTTTACTTTTGGATGCTAGTCTATGCCTTAAGTTGGCCGCTGAGTCTAGTGTCTTGCTGATTGGCAGGTCCATGCCTTAAGCTGGCCTCTGAGTCCTTGCTTGCTGAATGTTTTGGTAATTAGGTTATGTCTTAAGTTGACCGCTGAACCTTCTTACTTGCTGAATGTTTTGGTATGTAGGTTATGTCTTGAGTTGACCGCTGAACCTTATACTTGCTGAATTTGTCTGTTTGCCTAGTGATGGTATCGTATCGGAGACAGATGTGTTTATGGATGTTAAGACGTTGTAGTTGTTAAGTCTTATGTTTGACTTTAGTGTTGTTCATCCAAGGCATTGGATGACTCTTCGATCGGTTTCATAAATAGTTGGACTGAAAGACCCCTCGACTGGGTAACCAGTAGGGAAACCGGCTCTCCTTCCTAACGGTTTATGAAGTTGGGTTGAGAGCTATGCATTAGCATCGCATGATAGCTGAGACAGTTGATGAGATGTTTATACTTCACATCTTACACGAAGACATTCCAAAATTATTAAATGACCACTCATTTACTATTTACTATATTAAATAAATACTCCGTAGTTGTTAAAATGTTTCGCATTTACGTGAATAGTCAGATGTCTTACAATAAATCGAAAATGTAGTCTAATAAATCACGACGCTCACATAAGTGTATATACCGATGAAGAATAATTATTCCGACCCATATTTAATAACGATTAAACCATAAAAAAATGTAGTCTAAAAAATTCTTGTAGGTATTCCGACCCGTAATTATTCCGACCCATATGTAAATCGAAAATGTAGTCTAAAAAATATTTGTAGGTATTTTTTTGTTCGGTGATTATGGATTGGTAACTCTAGGATTTAGGCCGTGCTACGGAATTAATCTTCAGCCAAAACTGTCATTATTTATTGTTTCAATATATGGAATGAAATCTTGTGATTCCATAGATTTAGTCCGTTAAATCTTTGAATAGTTATTATACCATTATACCATATCTTGAATGTTATTGGACAATAGCTCTAGGATGAATCTAATTGGACAATAGCTCTAGGATGCTTTACAACGCGACACGTAAGACAAAACTTTTTTCTGGTGATGCCACGTCAGCAGCTTGGCTTCTACATTAGATAAATATATGATTATATAATATTTTAGGAAATAGTCGAAATTAATTGCATAAGGCCAGATTCTCGGTCAAGTTAAATCATAAAAAATAATCACAAAATATTCTATATGCCTTACGTCAAAATATTCTATAGGCCCTACGTCAAAATCTTATTATTTGGAATCAAATCACGTAAGGCAATATTCTCGGTCATATAATAAGAATAGAATGTAAATTCCATAACTAAATTATCTAGCTAAATATTGTAATCTCAGAATTTCTCGGTCAATATTGTAATCTCAGAATTTTCCAAGAATCATGCTATTCTCGGTCATATAATATAGTAAGAATAGAATGTAAATTCCATAACTAAATTATCTAGCTAAATATTGTAATCTCAGAATTTCAAAGTCAATATTGTAATCTCAGTATTTTCCAAGAATCATGCTAAATATTGTGACGATCTCTGGCCATTCGAAACTTTTAACAAAAAGAAACTCGATGCAATAGAGTTACTATTTGTGGATTCCAAGTTTTGTCTTTATTCTACAATTTATTCTACAATAATTTTATACGATATGTGTTCTTTTTATTTATACAATAACTGACCAATTTTTATTTTTATTGTTTTCAGAATGATTTTATCCAAGCCACCATAAGGAAACAGTTGATTTCTCACTTTGGATCACAGTTGTATGTTGGTGATGTTTACACTATTCGTAACATGACCGTAGACAACAACACAGGCCTAGACAAGGCAACCCCTCATCCCTATCGATTGAGGTTTCAATATTCAACACGAGTCCAGAAAATCAATGATCCAACCATACCAAATAGTCTATATCGTTTTGCAACTTTTAATGACATATTGGATGATATAATTCCACCCACACATTATATAGGTACGACTCTTAAATAGTATATTCATTTACTCTATTTTCTTAATTGTCGACTATGATTTTATTTTCTTAATTGTCGACTATGATTTTGATTTTTTACATATTTGACAATGCAGATGTTATAGGAAAACTGTATGAGATTGGTCCTATAACGGAAACTCCGAGTAAGCATGTCTGTCGCACAATAAGGCTTGAAGACTATCAGTTAGTTCATCTCTACATCACTATTTAAATCATTTTCTTATATTTCGAATATTCTTTAATTGTCGCCTATCTATTTACAAAATTATTCTTTTGTTTTAGGGGAACAAAGCTCCCATGCACATTATGGGAACCATTCGCAAGTCAAGTACCCGATCTCATATCCAAACTCCCCAATCCTGAGCAGTCAAAAGTAATCATCATCCAATGTGTTCAAACAAAAAAATTTGAAGGTACTAAAACGATCGTAATTTTATACACCAAGATCTGTTTTTACGGCTGAAAAAATTATTAAATGGATATTTAACCTCTTATAAACAACTTCTCAGGTTCTTGGCGGATCCAGACAACCTTCAACGCCACAGTTTTTAACGTCAATCCGGATTTACCAGAACTTAGAGAGTTTGAGCCTAGGTATTAATTTCCAAAATTATCTTAGAGAACTAAAATATTTGCCGCACTTCTCACTTTTAATTAATTTTTTCTATATTAACCCGACAATATTTTATATTGTTGCAGTCTTTCGACTACCGATGCAAGTAACTCTTTACAAGTTATGGAAATTCTCGATGACGCTGATACTGACGACATGTCATTGGATCGCATAAAATCCATCGCCGATTTGAAGGAGAATAAGAAGGTATATTATCTTAACTGTTTTAGTTTTGCTACACAGTTTTAGTTAATCAACTATAAAACTAAATCTTAGATATTAAATACACCATTGACTAAAGTCCTAAACCTTATACGATTGGTAGAAATAGTTAAAAAAATCATCTAGCATTACACTATCCAAGAAAAGCACGCAATATAACAGCCAAAGAAGAGATAGATGAATATCATTAAGAAACAAAATATAAGAGATGTACAACATTACCTGAAAACCCTTGAATGTTCGATAATATGGATCAAGTAACAAACTTGCAAGAGAGACCAACTGTGTTGTTCGATCCCATCCATCACTGTACAAATATCAAATACCTCATCACATACATTTACAAAGTCTCTTTTTGTGTCATATTTATGCTTTAGAATTCTTTGCACTATAATGCCATGGGTATTGCTGCATAATAACATGCCACGGGTTCTGGTAACTAAGGCAAATTTTTAGAGTACTTTGGATAAAAGTTATAGGTAATTAAACCTTGCAAATAACCAGAGTGATAGTACCTTCTATTCAACAGCGTTGTGACCTGTGAATCTGTGATTATAGAAGACTGAAATGTGCCTTTTGTCTTTTACAAAGTTTAGTTGCTCCCTGTACGTAACACCTTTTCTGCCTGTTTAGTTTCGGCTTAGTTATACCGACAAGGTATGTTCTATAATAGGTGTTGTTTGACTTTTTCACGGTCCAGTGGAAAGTCCTGAAGCCTCTTGCCAATAGACACCCCACCCCCAACTATCATCACTTCCCCACCAAAAGTCCAAACACGACTTAGAAACTTGCCTATTACTCCATGTAGTACAACTTTGTCACTAAACAAAACATCTGGAAATCAGTGGCGTTGGGGTTACAATCAGAAGCAATATTCCCTCTAACTCAACAGATTCTCCGCGTTTTATTAAAATTCTCCTCAGGAAAGAATAAAGATATATTATTAACCTAATAACTTGCTCCAATTCATACTTGTGCCAGAAATAAACGACACATCCCTCATGAACCTGCCGAGAAGCATCACTTGATCCTTTTCTGTTTTTCTGGAGTATATATGACAAATTGATTTATCACTACTTTCTGTCTAACACAAACATGATGTGTAATACATGGGGCTAAGTTAGAGAGACAAAAACACAGAAAAAAGATATATTACACTTAATAATACATGGACCAGTAAGTACATCAGACCAGTTAGTACATCAGCAAATCATCAGACCAGGCATATAATTGATTCTAAATTAAGCTAATTACCAAAATAGGAAAACAATCCAGCAAGGCAGCAATGAAGACAGTAAACAAGACTAACAGTAGAGAGAATGTATTCTGTTCGTCTCCGTCATTTGTTTACCTTTCTTACTTATTCTTTCTAAGGATAGGTAAACAAATGATCGACACGGAGGAGTAAATCTTGAAGACCCAGCAAAGAAAATGAGTGTAAAGATAAACTTACCATCAGATTTTATGTGAGGTCATTCACAAGTATTGGTCACTTTGGATGCCGGCGAATTTATCTTTCAAACAGCCCAACAAATCTGAAATAATAAAAAACGAATATAACAAAACGAATGATTTAGCACGCAGACAGGAATATAACAAATTTGGACAAAAAGGCGATAAAAAGCGAGCATCAGTATATTGTTATCATGATAGCAAATTCTAATAATAACGTATATTTAAATTATGTATCAAAATTGCAGGAAGGATATTACTACGTGCATGCAACAATCGTCGACATTGACTGCACAGCTGGATGGTTTTACGACAGTTGCAAGTTATGCTGGAGGAAATCTACCAAGAATGACAAGGGGAAATGGATTTGTCGAAATAATGGTTGCGATGGACATATTAATGGTTTTACGTCTAGAGTCCCAAGGTCAAACTTTTTGGCTATTTAAAGCCGTTTTAATAGTGCTTTAATGATTTGGAAAAATCTAAAATACTTATACTGATGTTCATCGATACAGATTCCAGATAAAATTCCAGGTGTCAGACCCGATCAATGATATGGTGTATCTCACAGCATTCGATGGTCAGGTGAACCAATTTGTCACCCAATCAGCTTCTGTTTTACTATCAAAGATTGAAAAGGTAGATCTCATATATGTTTAACTTTCTTATTTTCATTACTTAAATAATGAAAATAAGTATCTATAGCCATGTGTATATTGCTAATATATTCTTCGGTGGGAAGGAGACCCTGAAAAACCATTCGGTGGGAAGGTTGTGGTGTTTGGCGGTGATTTTAGACAAGTCTTGCCTGCTATACCTAAAGGAAGCAGGCAAGATATTGTAGGTGATGCTATTTGTTCCTCCCCTTTATGGAGATATTGCAAGGTTAGAGCCTATTTTTAAAAATTCTCCCGAGACTTATCTCAATTTCATATGTAATACTTACTTTTACATAGTTGTACATTTCTGACCGTTTCAGATATATATTAAATTTCAGGTTTTGAAGCTCACGAAAAATATGAGACTTCAGGTAGGAAGTGCACAGTCAAATGTTGATGAAATCCGAGAATTTTCAGAGTGGATTCTCGAAGTTGGGGATGGCTTAGCAGGTGGGTCAAATGATGGAGTAGCTAGCGTCGAGTTACCAGAAGATATACTTATTCAGCCTGGTGTAGATCCAATATCTACTATTGTAGATAGCACGTACCCATCTTTAAAAGATCACTTTGGTGACCCTCTGTACTTCAATGAAAGAGTTGTACTAGCACCTACTCACGATGTGGTCGAGGAGGTAAACGACTATGTCTTGGATCAAATTCAAAAGGAAGAAAAAATTTACTTAAGCTCTGTTGAAATAAGCAAGGAAGAGACTAATTGCGGGGTCAGAGAACTTTACTCTACAGAGTTTCTTAACTCAATCAGATGTTCCGGTTTACCCAATCACAGCTTAAGACTGAAAGTTGGAGCTATAGTGATGCTTTTAAGAAACATTGACCAAGCAAATGGTTTGTGCAATGGCACCAGAATGGAGGTAAAACAACTAGGAAATCGCGTTATTAGTGCAACAGTTATTTCTGGCAGTCATATCGGAAGCAATGTCTATATTCCCCGCATCACCTTGACTGCTTCCGATCAAACCAGGTTCCCAATTAGGTTTGAAAGAAGACAGTTTCCTTTAGCAGTTTGTTTCGCTATGACTATCAACAAAAGTCAGGGTCAATCTCTATCCCGTGTTGGACTTTATCTTCCAAGACCAGTCTTCACCCATGGCCAATTGTACGTTGCTATATCTAGGGTTACGAGTAAGAAAGGTCTAAAAGTGCTACTTCTTGATGAAGAAGGAGGGATGACTAATACAACAGCAAATGTTGTTTACAAGGAGGTTTTCGAGAAACTGTAATTTTCGTCCTACATTATCGAATTTTAATACACCCATTTAATTTATATTTCTACCTGATTAGTTATTTTGTTCATCATATTTGTCCGTCAAATTATGTTCCGTAAGCAATTCATCAAAAGACAATAACTTTCCAAACTACTCATTATTAGTTATTTAATCTTTTTTTAGTCGTCTATTGTTTTTTCTTATATACCTTATTCATTAATGTTATCATAAGTAATCCAAATATTATCATCATTACTAATAGCTATTCGAAAATTAGTGCACCAAGAAATTCAACTTTTGACCGAATATATCTTATATGCAAACATCCCGTTAAAATATAATTCGTTCGAATAAATAGAATTGCTATATATTGAAATGAATATACCTCCGTCGTCTTTAAAAATGAGTGTACACAACCCCGTGATTTTTCACGGGTGTTACACTAGTGGGCATTAAAACTCAACGCGGCGCTGAATTAATTCCGAAAGTAATGAACTTGGGAAAACAATAAATAACTTAAACGTCAAATTAACGGCGGCACACAAAAATCATGTAAGCACAGCAATCATAAATACGGTAAACCTAAACTGAACTCAAATAATTTAATAGGATGGCGGCTCTGATACCACTTGTTAGATTTAATCATCCGTCTAAAGTCAATAACTTCATACTAAATTATTCGGTAAATACTAGATGCGGAAGCGTACCCGATTACATGACAAAAGGTTGGGATGAACCGTCGGAAGGGACGGTCTTTGGATTAGGTCTTCTAGTAGACACATACCGACGGATCTCTCTACTGATGGGATGTGGGGAGATTAGGTTATTGTGTACATAAGCCCATATTTAATACACCGTAGTGGATCACTTTATATTTCAGGATTAATTTAATTGATAGCGTATAAATACAAATATTATCTAATAAATAATTTGTCCACGTATATTATCGTATTAGGTCCATACTTCTTACAATAAACCTTCATATGTTTTGAGAAAATGAAGAGAATGCTTACTCCTCTAATTCACAAATAAACCTACACACCTACACAATTGATAGATTTTAATTAAATAGCAGAGCATGAATTATCTAACCCTACTTCTATCTTTAATATCTCTTAAAATATGCGAATAGACCCTGTTTTTTCCGGTTAAAACGAGTTGAATTAAATTAATTGGAGTATAGTTTAATTGAACTAAATTGAGTGTAGAGGTGAAGTGAATTTAGTTGAATTGAAAGTTAATTTTGTGCAGAGATTAACTGAACATAATTGATTGAACGAAACTAAAATTTAAACGAATACAACTAAGCAAATTAAAAGGAGTTGAAATTAAGTGAGAAATAACAAAGGGTGTTGCTCATTCATGGACACGTTTTACTCAATTATGGATATAAATGGCACTTTTACCCCTCTCATTTTTTCTTTATTCATATACTTATTTTCAACACCTTTACTCAATCATGGGCAACAAAATTTTCCTTCCCCATTTCAACCACTCCCTCCACTGCGGCCACAACACCTCCCTCATCAGAAAGCTATTCACCATGTCCAGTATTATCCCCTTCCCCTACCACCAAAATCCTTGTCGACCTGCACATTCAACTAACCAACTCAATTAATTTAATTAATTCTTCATTTTTGGAAAATCTTTGTTCATCGAAAGCAAGATTAATTCTTAATTTAGAGTGTCAGTATGTTCATCAAAAGCAAGATTAATTGTACTGTGCCCAAGTCCTTCTGTTCAAATACCCATTATAAAAATACAAAATTGAATACTATCAATTACTTAATGGAAAAGAAGAATAAAAAAGGAATGCTGACTTTTGGCTCTAGGAATCGCAAATTGGAGTTATGTGTATACTTGCTTAACTATACTTGTAATTGTGTGATAGATAGAAATTAGACTTGACGATTACTCGTGTATTCAGTTTCTGGTGCTTCAATCATTGAATATCCTACAAATTTAATATTATTGTGACCGGATTCAATCCAAATAACAATCGAAAAAAGAACAATAAAGAAGAAAAAGAATGAAACAGAAAACGATTTAAACAAACCTAATTTAATTAATCAAAATGAGTTTCTTAATTCCATATAATATTATTAATAAAGGTAGAGATTAGAATCATTACTTGATTTTTGAAAAAAAAACATCCTTTGTTCTAGTGCGCTGATCCTGAGAGAGAGAGAGAGAGAGAGAGAGAGAGAGAGAGAGAGAGAGAGGGAGAGAGAGGGAGAGAGAGAGAGAGCAAAACCCAAATAAAATAACTCAAAACTACTCTCGCCGGCGACTGCTCCAGTTGCCTTTCTTGGTCACCGAAGAGACTACTCTGCTCTACTTTACTGATCCGCTTCTCCGTCTCATTCCTTTCTCTATTCATTATAATCTCACTTTTCTTCATCATCAGGGTGGTCCATGTCGTTTTTTTCATCGATCGTGATCGTTTCTCTTCTACTGTATAGGTTTCACCTTCTTCTCTGTCGTTGATGCGATTTAATAGTATTTTATTGCTAATATGGTATGATCAATTACTGTTTTCGACGATCATCGATAGTTCTTGGGGTTGATTTCTTCTTGAGTTAAGGGTTTTTTATACTGGGTTTTGCTTAAGTGTGGTCTAGTGGTGATGTCTGTTGATTTCAATTAGGATGAGTATTTGTCTTTTGTATAACATGCTGCTTCTCGAATTTTCTTCTTCTCTTGGAATTTGAGTTTTCTTTTTTTTCTTTTTCAGTTTTTTTGGGTGTTATAATTATGTCTTCTTCTACCGGTCATCCTAAATTTCTAGAAGCCTTTGCTTGTGCCCATGTTAGCGATGTCTTTATGGAGGATGTTGCGGAAAGGATGTTAGGCTGCTATCTTATGAAAATGCAGGGGTCAACTACCTCAGCCTTATCGGAGGTGAGACAACTTAAAGATAGGGGAAACATCTTTTTTAGGCAAAATAATTTTGATAGGGCGGGAGCGTGTTACGATGAAGCCTATAAATTATTTGGGTTGAGCTTGGAAACTTTTGAGGGGGAGAATTTTCAATCCTTATCTGACCTTGCTGTTTCCCTTAATTTTAATCTGGCTGCATGTGCCCTGAAATTTGAGGAATATAGAGCTGCTTTGGATTTGTGTTCCATGATTTTGGACGCATTTCCTCATAATGTTAAAGCTTTATTTTGTCGGGCAGTTGCTTTTATGAAATTGAAAAGGTTTAAGGAAGCTGAGTTGGATTTGGTCGAGGCCTTGGTGGCGGAACCGAAAAATAAGGATGTGTTAAGGGAATTGTATGTGGTGAAAGAAATATTCTCTTAAAAGAGAATGGTAAAAGAATGTTTGAGGTTGTTGCATAAAATTGTGTTGATGTGATGAATAAGAAGCATAGCCACGTCTCAGATGCTGATGTGGATACAAAGGATAGTGAAAGTGTGATTACGGAGGTGATGGAAAGTCAGAATGATATGAGTATAAAGGATAATGAGAGCGTGAATAAATGAAGGTGAAGGTGGGTCAAAGTAATGATGAAATAGAACTGATGACTGGCGTGAATATAGAGGTGAAGGTGAAGATGGGTCAAAGTAATGGTGAAATAGATCTGATGACTGACTTAAAGAAAAAGGAACATATTTCGAGTAAGTCAGTTCTCGAGTTGTCCAAAAAGGGAGAAGCTCTTGAGTTTTCCAAAAAGGGAGGAGGTGGTTCTTGTCTAAAGATTTCTGCACAATCTTATAAAATGTTGTTGGAGGGTAAAAATGTGAATTTTTACCATAAACGTGATTTATTCACTTTGTCAATTAAGATCCTTAATGTTGAGACTATTAAGGAGGGAGAAGTTATAAGAGAACTGTCTAAGGATAAGAAGAAAAGGAGGAGAAGATGTCCTAAAAAGCGAAAATCTAAGATGGTGGAGGTCATGAACAATGACATGACTCCTTTAGATATCATCAATGTGCAGCCGGTTATTCCTAGCGTTGGTCTGTGTGAGTCATCTTCCTGTGCCGTGAGCCCAAGTGTGTCGTCAATTTGTGACAACTCTTCTCCTCCTGGTACTCATATACATCATGTTGATACTAGGATTGTTACTAATGACTCAAGTACTCATGTCTCTTTGGTGAATTAAAAGGCCACTTCTATGTGCTCTCCAGCTAAGAATGACCCTAAGGACCACCAGTTTTTTATATTTTCAGCCCGTCAGAAGAAGTATAAGTTTGCCTCGTGTAGGAAACTGTCATGCGTCCCTTTTACTCCTAAGCTTGACAGGTACTCCTTTACTCATTATGTGCAAAGAAAATGGAGAATTGTCACTTCCAAAAAGAAGCATTGCTAAGGGGATGAATCTCCAAGACGCTTTTTATCTACCTTTTCTAAAAGTAGATCTCTTTCTCGAAAATTCCTACGTACTTGTGGCGTAAGTGTCTTGTCGCAGGTACTCCCCCGAAGCTCAGTTGAGAAAAAAGAGAAAAGAAGTGTTCGTTCATTTGGCCAGCTCCGATCGTCCTTTTAAGAAGCCGGTGTTTGTTGTCAACCTCATATGTAATTTAGTCGCTTATCCTAATAATGTATTAACAAAACCCGACTCTGACAATGTCGGATATGTAGGGTAGCTATGTAGGCACTTTCCTTTCGAGTTTCAAAAAAAAAAAAATTATTAGTTAATCGATACGAGAATTAACATCCATGATTGTGTAAATTTGACGGATTTGAGAAATTTGATTAATTTCGTAAGTGAGAGAATTAGAGAGAGTTTTTTTTGTTTTTAGGCAAAGGGTATAGAATGGAAAAATAATGAAAAACAGTCCATGAATGGGTAAACTCGTACATAAATGAGCAACTACGATAACAAAGCCTATTAGAATATCATGTATGCTCGTACAAAATCTCTTTTCAAAAACTTGTCTTTCAAAATGAAAGGACTCGAACATCACATGAAGTGAATGGTATGCCTCATTTAGTCATTTGTTAACATTAATGCTACATACATGATTCACGTTGAGAAGATATGGATAAACTGTAACACCCCCATTTATTTAAGGGCCTGTACTAGGACTCCTCAGATAAATAAGGGTGTTACCATCTCGGTTTCCCGAGGCAGTAGATACAACGGAAAGATAAAAAGTACTTTAATTAATAAAGGTTAAGCTCAACAACAGGTTCATACAACCAATTATAAAACTGTCTTGTGAAACTAAAGTACAACTCAAGAAAAGACAACTATGGTGATCTAGACTCTAGGCTGGTCCGGATCCAAGCTCTCCCTTCCCTTAGTTCCCATAGTTTCAAGCACCTGTCAATCTGCCCCCCAATACATTGGTTCATCACAGGTGATCACGAATACACAGGGTCAACGACGAGGTTGAGTAGAGGAAAAAATAAATAAACGAACCATATTATAAATAAGGATTCAGTCAGCCTTTCTCCGCACCGATCACAAGGTCCATTAACTCCGCACCGATCACAACACCCATTAACTCCGCACCGATCACAACACCCATTAACTCCGCACCGATCACAACGCCCATTAACTCCGCACTGATCACAACGCCCATTTCTCATCACCTCATATCGTATCACAGAAATATATAATCAAATAACAATATATTCCAAATCATAGGATAGTGTAAAATAATCATGCTTAACATCAATCAACCAAATAATTAATCATCATTATATGTGCAGTAATTCCCCTACCTCAATTTTGCAGAAGCGCAGTCAAACACAATCTCGCTAGAAATGTTCCACGCGGAAACCGTTACCTAAGCAAGTATACGTAACGAATTAATAATCTTCCTGAACCCCTTAACAACCCAAACCTACCATAAATAGAACTTACTATAAATGGAAAGTTTCCAGGAATAGAAACTTTCCCAAAGTAGAAATTATTATGACTCATTAGCTTTCCCGCCTCATAACTTCAATTAACACAAAACCGTAACCAAAGTGATAGTGATACGCTTGATTAACGAATACTAAACACTAAATATGGTTGTAACCATATCAATACTAACAAAGATAATAATTAGTAAAAACAATAATGATAAGAATAATAATAATAATAACAATAATAATAATAATAATAATAATACCCATAATAACAACACACGCAACATCACGCTCACCCCCGTCTCGCGGAAGAACCCACGACCATAACTCACGTCACCGACCCCAAACCTGCCGGCAAACACCCCCCACCACCGACACCCCGAGGTGGGTCGCCTCTAACCGGCGTGTCCAACCACGACCCCCACTCAAACTTGGTTCATCACCCGACGACGCAGCCACGGCTGAACTTACGATCGCAACCACCACAAGTAACCAAGACATCGCCCAGAACCACCACGGTCATCACCCCCGACATCGGACCCATAGACACTGTGGTACCACCGTGTCGACCTCCCCCGAGTCAACGGTGGCACCACCCATCCCCTACGAAAAACGATGCAACCCACTAGCCCCCACGGCCGCCACCATTTTCCGATACCCACGACCACCACTTGTGTTCCGACCATCACCAGAACCCGACCCCAACTATGCTTTACCAAGACAGACGCGAAAAACAAGTAAAACGAAACACTAGGGCACGACACTCACCTTAAGCTTGCGGAAACCGATTCGAAAGCTCCCTGAAAACACCCTCGCCACCGCACTCTCTCTCTTGTGGCACTGCCGGCGTTGCTAGCCTAGAGGAGGCAGCCGCTGTGAAGGAAGTAGGGTTTAGGATTGGGGAAAGGCTGTTGGAGTAAGTGTCCTCGACAATAATGTGATCACGTCAATTATATTAATTAAATGACAAATCTCTATAAAAGAATATTCATGGGATGATTCTTTATCATAAGTCAACTGGTCAACATTAATCGGTAATGATTGGCTTGCTAGAGTTTGACATTACTGTCGTAATGACGGTGGTGACCAGTTGATCCCTTTAGGTCACACCTTTAGGACAACTCTCTCAATTATAAATGAAATAACTGTATGTGATACGAGTTAGTTAATTTCTAGATTATGAATAAAAATAAGGAGATAATTTATAATAGGATTATAAATTGTTTTAGTGATCGAAATGTCGTCACTATTATTTATATGTTTATGAAACATAGTAACAAATGAATGGGTCGATTAAACTACAATTGTTGTAGTTATGAAATGCGATTAAATATTTATATGTAATTATTTAAATTACTAATTTGCGATGAAAACTTTAAAGTGTTAAACTACGCAAATAATATTATCCTAACTAATGTTACGGATTGGATCCGTTTTGGTGGTGTGGACCGTGTGATATGTCACACACACACACACATTTACATATTACATTAGATGTAATAGGAACATTAGTAAGACAAGGCATTTAAGACTTGAGTGCATGCTTGGGACATTTGAGAGGAAAGAGAGCCAATTAATTGGGCACCCTTCCCATGCCATTTCGGCCGAACCCAAGGAAGAACAAAAGAGGTTTTGTTCCTCATTTTTGCATACTACACTCATTCATAATTCAACTTAGGGTTTTGGTTGTTTTAGAGAGAACAAAAGAGAGAAAAATAAGCTTCATTTTTCTAAACCCTAACCGTGTGCCTCCTTGCTTATCTAGTGAGTTTGTGTGTTGATTCTAGCACAATAGCATACAAACATTGAGAGTAAGTGTGTCTTGGTGTTCATCTTTTGGAGACCTTCATCTCTTTGAAGGTTCAAGGAGGATCATCCGTGGGTTAAGCTCAAGAACAAGTGAAGAAGGTGTCTTCACTTGTGCCCCTTTTGCCGAGATTATCAATGTAAGGAAGCTTGTTCTTCTTCATATATCTCGACACATATTATGTTAAGCATGCATAAGATCTTCTTTTTATAAGATAAATAAAACTAGTATGACTAAATAGGTATATGAACCTAAAAATTGGTATCAGAGTACTCGTTGTTGCATGCTTAATCGGTTTTTAGTTTTTCCGAGTTATGAGACTTAAAAACAAAACTATATATTTAAAGACTCATATTTTCACTCGACATTTTGGCATGTAAGTTAAATCTGGTCCTAAAATGTTTTAGGTTATATTGATAATTTATGAGATTTAATATATTGTTCATTATATAAATTTAATCGTTTAATATGCATTTTTATGACAAAATCGAGTTAAATGATTAAATTAGAAAGAAAATGTTTCTAGCCTTGTAATTTTCACACGACCTCACATGCTTATTTTACTTAATGTATGTTAAATTTGGTACAATATGATTTTGTATAGCATGTTTTACGATTTTATTGTTAAAACCGTATTAAGAGGTAATTTTGGCCATTAATATATGATATTTCGAGTTAAATTTCGAATTGGATGACCAAAATTTTTACCTTATAAATATTAAAGTAATATTTTCAGAATGTTAGTGAAAATAAAAATCCAAAATTTCGAATTTTGATATTTGTTTGGATTTAATTCGTAAATGTTATGCATTTTAAGGCAAAATGAACAATGTTAATATAATTAAAGTGTTAATTATTGTCAAAATTATTTATGACTAATTTTGAATCCTAAAATGTGTTAGGATATTATTTAGAACATAATTTGTTTATGTTTTAATTTATGCATTTTAAAGAAGTTAAAAATGCTAAAATCTCATAAAACCGGGTTAATTTCGACATAACAAGTTATTAAGGCGATTTGGCATTAAAATGAACATATTCATAACATATATACATTGCTACGTTTTCTTATGAATGTCATATTATATTGCATTATTTTGAATCTTGTAATCTTTCTAGTATGGCCTTAGTTTTTAAATCGGTATTTCCCGTAATGTAAGGGGTTACCGATTCAGTTGTAATTTTGTGATCTCGTATCACCCAATTGTAATTTATTTCTATTTTATAATGTATAAAGTAGACTAGAAAGGTTGTAATTCTTGTATTTTCGGAGAACCTTGAAGACGGTGCCATTCGGAAAGGAGTTCCGATCAAGACGGTGTTTGCCTCGATTTGCGTGCCGCGTCAAGTTCAAGGGACCAAAGGAGTTGGTTTCCAAATTGTACTCTTGTTATTTCTTTTCTAGGATAAGGCCATACGAGGAATTTATCGTTTGCTTTATTTGTTTTAATATGTTGCATGCATAGCCAAATCGCCATTAACATGTCATGCTTATCGAGTATCGGGTCTTCAACGTATCATTTTATTATCGATAATTCACCTAATTAGTTCACTTAAAAGGAGATAGATAATAATTGATAAGATCTCTTACGTTTAAAATATTGAGACTTAGCCTTACCAAAGAGTATGGACCCATGAATCCCTTCTTCACAAATATGTAGGCTCGGCTAAACCGGGGTACTAAAATTGTCACGTTGGGTAAGTGGGGTAATGACGATTACACCTTGAAATTTGGTCGATCTCAACGAAAGTATTCGTAACCGTAGTTGCAATAAGTTCGGGCTAAAGATAATTTTAAGAAAATTGTCGACCGAGAGTTCTAAGAGTAGAACCGATTAAAGGGTTAATCCACCAAATTATACTTATACGGGTTGAATCGGCTACACCGTGCCCGGATTAGTATGGGTTTAGGTCTCGGGTTTATTTACTTAATTGTGTAAGAGATCGTTAAGTAAATACTTAACTTGTTTAAAATGTTTAACAAGTGTTAAAATGATGAACGTTAATTTTCCTTCGTTTCCGTTTTTGTAGTTGTTTTATCGCAATGGATTCATTCAACCCTATCACTATTGATTCTTGTCATAATGATTTCGACGATATATGCAACCAAAACAACATTGATACTACTAGAGAAGTTCATTTCGGAACGGGTCCGGATGGCAGTATTAACTTCATTTCTTCTCTCCCACCTCCCAAAGGTTCATTTCTTGACACGGCTTATATAGATGAGCTAAATGAAGAAATGGACGCCTTATACTTGAAGGAAAGAGCTTATGATGAAGCTAGTGGGAGTTCTAGCAAGAAAAGTCTTGCAAAGAATAAAAAGAAGAAGAGAAAGTTAGAGAAAGGGCGATGCCACTATTGTAATGTCATGGGCCATTGGAGGAGGAATTGCCCCAAGTACTTACGTCATATCCAAGAAGGTCTTGTGATTCCGTTAGGTAATTCCAAATCTGAAATTTTTGTTATTGACATAAATTTTACATCCAACACATCATGGGTATTGGATACCGGATGTGGTTCTCACCTTTGTAATCGTTTGCAGGGTTTAAGAGAAGTGGAGAAGGTGGACAAGGGTGATATGGATCTCCGACTTGGAAATGGAGCTCGGGTAGCGGCCACTTCTAAAGGAACTTGCACTCTTGCCTTGACGAGTGGATATGAGCTAAAACTTAATAATTGTTATTTTGTACCGTCTCTTTCCAAAAACATTATTTCTGTTGCAATGTTAGACATTGAGGGATATAATTTTTCCATTAAAGACAATTGTTGTGTAATTTCTAAGAATGACATGGTAGTTGGCCGTGCCAATTCTATTAATGGAATCTATGTTTTGGAAACTACCGACTCGTCTAATAATGTCTACAACGTTAATAACAAAAGGATTAAAACAAGTGATCCAAATGAATCATATGTTTGGCATTGTCGACTTGGTCATATAAATGAAAATCGCATTAAAAGATTGGTAAAGACCAACATAATTAAACCATTCGAATATGAATCTTATGGTACATGCGAAGCTTGCCTTCTAGGAAAGATGACTCGTAACCCCTTTAGTGGTAAAGGGACACGAGCCAGTGAGTTATTGGGACTAATTCATACGGATGTATGCGGACCACTATCAATCACCGCTAGAGGCAATTATGACTATTTCATCACCTTCACCGATGATTTAAGTAGGTATGGGTATATCTACTTAATGAAGCATAAGAGTGAAGCTTTTACGAAATTTAAAGAATTTCAGAATGAAGTAGAGAACCAACTCGACAGGAAGATTAAAACATTACGATCCGATCGTGGTGGAGAATATCTTAGCAATGAATTTGATTCACATCTAAAGGAGTGTGGCATTGCGTCACAACTTTCACCTCCAGGAACACCACAACTTAATGGTGTGGCAGAAAGGAGGAATCGAACCTTATTGGATATGGTCCGATCAATGATGAGCCAAACTGATTTAGCCAATTCATTTTGGGGATTTGCGATCCTCACCGCCATCAAATCGTTGAACAATAGTCCAACGAAAGCGACCGATAAGACTCCATATGAGATGTGGAAAGGAAAAGTTCCTAACTTATCCTATATGAAGATATGGGGGTGCGATGCTTATGTCAAATCTAAAAATGATGACAAACTCGCACCAAGATCCGAAAAATGCATATTTGTTGGTTATCCAACCACCTCACGTGGCTACCACTTCTACAAACCTCAAGAAAACAAAGTGTTTGTGTCTTCTGAGGCTGTCTTCTTAGAAAAGGAGTTTATTTCTAAGAGACAGAGTGGGAGAAATTTTGAACTTAATGAAATTCGAGAAGTTCAAGAGCCACAAACTGAAGCTGAGACAGATGAAGATGTTCCTTCTTCATCCACTTCGGTACCTATTCCACCCAGGAGGTCGAGTAGGGTCCCACATCAACCTGATAGGTATGTTGGACTGATTGAGGAAGATGGTAGCCTAGACGTTTTACTTTTGGAAAGTGACGAGCCTACCACTTACAAAGCTGCAATCTCTAGTCCCGACTCCATCAAATGGCATGAGGCCATGGTATCCGAGATGGATTCTATGCATCAAAACCAAGTATGGGACTTGGTAGACTTGACAAAGGATATGAGACCTCTCCAATGCAAGTGGATCTTCAAGGTGAAGAACGGCATAGAAGGACATGATGATGTCTATAAAGCTAGGCTAGTAGCTAAGGGTTTTTCCCAAGTCCAAGGTCTTCATTATGATGAAACCTTTGCTCCGGTAGCCATGCTAAGATCCATTAGGATAATGTTAGCGATTGCCGCATTTCATGACTATGAAGTGTGGCAAATGGATGTCAAAACCGCCTTCTTAAATTGGCATTTAAAGGAGGATGTGTATATGATACAACCTGAGGGTTTTGAAGATCCTAAAAATCCTAACAAGGTATGCAAGCTTAAGAGATCCATCTATGGTCTTAAGCAAGCATCGAGGAGTTGGAATCATCGCTTCAATGAAGTCATAAAAGAAAATGGTTTCACTCGAAGTGTCGAGGAACCTTGTCTATACATGAAATTCAGTGGGAGCAATGTTTTATTCCTAATTTTGTATGTGGATGACATACTACTCATTGGAAATGATGTTCCAATGCTTTCATCAGTGAAATGATGGTTAGGTAACCATTTTCAGATGAAAGATCTAGGAAATGCACAATGCATATTAGGTATCCGGATCTATAGAGATAGATCCAAGAGGATATTGGCACTAAGTCAAGAACCTTATATCGATAAGATTCTTCGACGGTTCAGCATGGGAAATTCCAAGAGAGGGTTTATCCCCATGGGAAGTGGCATTATATTGAGAAAGTCTCAATCACCCACAGAGCCCAAGGATGTTGAACACATGAAAATGATCCCTTATGCTTCCGCCGTGGGATCTATCATGTACGCCATGATATGCACTCGTCCTGATGTCTCGTATGCTTTGACCATGACTAGTAGATATCAAGCAAATCCAGGTGAAAGTCACTGGATTGCAGTCAAGAACATCCTTAAGTACTTGAGAAGAACTAAGGATTCATACTTAGTGTTTGGAGGGGAAGAAGATTTGTGTGTAAAGGGTTACACAGATGCAAGCTTCCAAACAGATAAAGACGATTTTAAATCCCAGGCTGGATTTGTCTTTATCTTGAATGGTGGTGCCATTAGTTGGAAGAGCTTCAAAGAACCAGTCGTTGCGGATTCTACAACGGAAGCAGAGTACATTGCAGCATCAGAGGCTGTTAAGGAGGCAGTATGGATAAGGCAATTTGTCGAGGGACTAAGGGTAGTTCCAAATGCTGAAGATCCTATCACCCTGTACTGTGATAACAGTGGTGCTGTCTTTCAGGCTAAGGAGCCTAAGTCTAGTAATAAGTCTAGACATGTACCAAGAAAATATCATGTAATTCGGGATTTCATTGATAGGAAGGAAATAGCGATATGTAAGGTTGGGACAGACGATAATGTGGCTGATCCTTTAACCAAACCCTTGTCGCAAGCTAAGCATGATTCTCATGCTCGTTCTATGGGTCTTAAGAGTTTACCCAATGTGTAACCGATTATGCGATATGAAATGAAAAATGTTATTTTTTCGTTCATATAAGATAATCTTGTTCGTCATTTAAAGTTTTATACAACTTGTTTATTTTATATATACTTTGTTAAATCCAACAGGATTGTAGGACAATTGTTGAACCCTGTACAAGTGAACTGGATTAACTTAGTATTGCCCCTAGTCACTTATATGAGGTGACGTCTCGAAGTGACTAGATTATGATGCGATTGATGGTGAGTTCTTACACCATAGAGTCATAAGGGATGACTAGTCGATCATATAGACAAACTGTAAAGTACACTTGTGTCGGGCAGTGACCGCTTATAGAGTTCTTTAGAATTCAATGGAGCCTGGTCGTGGCAAGAGCTGCTATATATATTCTTATGAGTCGATTCTTTGACTAAGAGACTGGTTGCTCTAGAGGTGACATTATTCGGAATGACTTTAATTTATATTCTACGATCTTCCGTAAAAGGGGTCAAATGGATATATTTTGGGTCACAATGGATGATGTTGACCAAGGAGAACAGTTGGAAAGGAATTGTTCTGCCCCTTGTCAGGGTTATCTTAAATCTCAAGGCCACTCGAGGAGTAGTGAACTGGAAATGCGTGGCCACGCTCGGAGACTGTCTATGGTAGATAATTCCGGTCAAACAGTTACACTCCATATCGAGAAAAACCACTATTGATTTGATCACGTGCAAGTACGACCTGAAAGACACCTTGCATTGAGTGGGAGATGATGTAATAGAACAAGAGAATCGGTGATCCACACTTGTGAGGACAAGTGGGAGATTGTTGGAGTAAGTGTCCTCGACAATAATGTGATCACGTCAATTATATTAATTAAATGACAAATCTCTATAAAAGAATATTCATGGGATTATTCTTTATCATAAGTCAACTGGTCAACATTAATCGGTAATGATTGGCTTGCTAGAGTTTGACATTATTGTCGTAATGACGGTGGTGACCAGTTGATCCTTTTAGGTCACACCTTTAGGACAACTCTCTCAATTATAAATGAAATAACTGTATGTGATACGAGTTAGTTCATTTCTAGATTATGAATAAAAATAAGGAGATAATTTATAATAGGATTATAAATTATTTTAGTGATCGAAATGTCGTCACTATTATTTATATGTTTATGAAACATAGTAACAAATGAATGGGTCGATTAAACTACAATTGTTGTTGTTATGAAATGCGATTAAATATTTATATGTAATTATTTAAATTACTAATTTGCGATGAAAAGTTTAAAGTGTTAAACTACGCAAATAATATTATTCTAACTAATGTTACGGATTGGATCCGTTTTGGTGGTGTGGACCGTGTGATATGTCACACACACACACACATTTACATATTACATTAGATGTAATAGGAACATTAGTAAGACAAGGCATTTAAGACTTGAGTGCATGCTTGGGACATTTGAGAGGAAAGAGAGCCAATTGATTGGGCACCCTTCCCATGCCATTTTGGCCGAACCCAAGGAAGAACAAAAGAGGTTTTGTTCCTCATTTTTGCATACTACACTCATTCATAATTCAACTTAGGGTTTTGGTTGTTGTAGAGAGAACAAAAGAGAGAAAAATAAGCTTCATTTTTCTAAACCCTAACCGTGTGCCTCCTTGCTTATCTAGTGAGTTTGTGTGTTGATTCTAGCACAATAGCATACAAACATTGAGAGTAAGTGTGTCTTGGTGTTCATCTTTTGGAGACCATCATCTCTTTGAAGGTTCAAGGAGGATCATCCGTGGGTTAAGCTCAAGAACAAGTGAAGAAGGTGTCTTCACTTGTGCCCCTTTTGCCGAGATTATCAATGTAAGGAAGCTTGTTCTTCTTCATATATCTCGACACATATTATGTTAAGCATGCATAAGATCTTCTTTTTATAAGATAAATAAAACTAGTATGACTAAATATGTATATGAACCTAACAAAGGCAACCGGTTTTTACTGCGTATATGGGAAGTAGGTTTGTGGTATATGGAAAGTAGGTTTGTGGTAGGGTTTGTAGGTTTGTGGTAGGGTTTGTAAGTTTGTGGTAGGGTTTGTAGAGGGACGTGTAACAAATAATTGTATGGGCCGTGTAACTCTTGGCCTTATAGATTATTATGATTATTCACACAATTCTTTTACGTAAATGGAACCGAGCCCAACTAGTTATACACGTATAACTCGTAACATTATTAATTGATATATCTACTTACGATAACAATTAATATAAAGCGGTAACATAACATAAAACCCATAACAACTAACTCCGAGTCAAAACCCGAGTTTCGAAAATGAGAGGTATTACACAAACAACTGGATTGAAGTAGTAATCGAAGTGGTTGAGGGGAAGGTTGAAGAGAAGAGATATGGCCAAATAATTGGATTGAAGTTATTGAGCGGATGAGGAGACAGTGTAAGAAGACTGTGTAAAAGTGTTAATTTGTCCACTTAATTTTGTTTAATAATGAAATCAAGCTCCATAACTTTAATAAAACGCGAAAAATACTCATGAACTCACAACAAAATTGAATCATAGAACACGATTAAATAAGTAAAACAAAACGAAACAGAGTAATGCATACAAAGTTCATGTCGACATTCATGGTCACTGTTATAACAGTTACGGTGGTCTTATGGTGGTTTAAAGGCGATAAACATGTTATTCATACTACAAAGATTACTCACAACAACAATACTTGAGTCGAAGGTCTGATAAAAAGGAGTAAACAACTTACGAATTCTCTGCTGGGCAAAGGATGAAGACGATGATGGTATGGCTGTTCCAACCTCGTTTTCTTTCTCTTTTTTCTTTTCTTCAACCCCACGACAGACCAAACTAGGTTTTAGGTGTAGATGGAGTAGGAAGGCAGATGATGAAGAGATGAATAGGGTTTAACGAGTGTTGATGGAAGTAAGCAAGAAGAGTCTATGTATAGGTTAGTTCATTATTTTTTGTATGATGATGGGCTTGGTTTGTGCTAGTGTTTTGTTAACGTTGGTAGGGTTCTTTTCGTTTCTCATTGCCAAAACCCGAGTCCAATCCCATCATGCATCAATCACAACCCAAATCCAAAAGCCCATCACAGATTTCGAGGAACTATACTATCTGTATTCCGTTCTCGACTCGTAACTAAGGATAAAGGAGCACATGTAACATGATTATACTCGTTTAATATTGCATAAAAACACGGGTATTGCACATAGACTCAATCAACTCTTAAAGTTAAAAACTTGACACTATTGACCGCTTTGTGTCCATATCCTTTCATGAGAGTATAGGAAGCCAAGTTCAAGCCTCTTGAAGCGGCTACACTTCACGCTCACATAGGTAAATCTTTCATCGTGCACCTGCAAAATGCACTTTGTCAAATATTTTATTAAGAAGTATTAAACTTCAACCTCTTGTCATGCAGGTCATGCACATACCTTCCAGGATTATAACATGTGACTCAATCTTCCACAATAAGCCTTCCACATTGAACTTAGCCTCTAAAATATGTTAGAGGGAAGTTAGGTACGTTTTCATAAAGATCTCGATGGACTCTAAACCCATCCCGATTACTGACTTTAAAACCAAGTCCTTGGCTAATCCCTTCGTCAAGTGATCAGCTAAATTATGATGTGTTCTCACGAAATCAACGGAAATAATCCCATGAGTAATCAACTCACGTACCACGTTATGTCTAACACCAAGGTATCTAGACTTTCCGTTGTAAATTTCACTATAGGCTTTAGCTAAAGTAGCTGAACTATCACAATGGATATATATATATATATATATATATATATATATATATATATATATATATATATATATATATATATATATATAGAGGCAAGATCCGGTGAGAACGATCATTCGGTGCATACGGTGAGAACGACCCTTATCCCTTGGATTAAACTGAATGTACGGCTAATGTAAAACCCAACAAACCAATAAACTCCCCCTGCTTGTAAAAAAGCAAACAATTACTTTCTCCATTTTAATCCAAATACCCATTATGCTTTATTCACGTTTGCCAACGTAAGTTTTGCGTGCTTCATATCTTTAATTACGTATTTGTAAAAATTATAAAAGTTATATATTTTCAATGTACTCGTAAAGACGAATTAAACAAGACATCACATGAATATATTTTTTCTTATGTATTGAGAGAAAATTGAGATTAAAAGTTGATTGGTGAATAGTGTACAAAAAGCATAATGGGTATTTGGATTAAAATAGAGGAAGTACTACACAAATCCACATGCGGGATCCTAACATGAATTTTGGAAGTTCCTCTCAACTCTCAACATCTATGCACCACAACACCGGGAATGTGGGTCCCTCAACTTTGGTGAATAGCAAGCAGATGTTCTCTCCTGGTTTGGATAGCCAACATCTGGGAATGAACAGCATTAATGTAGGACCCTCGGTTTTGGTGAAGGCAGAGACGTTTTCTGATATCGCCAGCCCTGGGACTCACCTCTTCGCTCAACATTATGATCAGGATAATGATTTGATGTCTGCACTTCTGAAGCAGGTAAGGAATAGCTAGTAGATTTCATCATTCATCACGAACAAAATTCAGGACGTAATTATCAGATTTTTTTTCTCAGGCATTAGATTGAACTTTGCTTCAATTTACCATTCTCTTCTACTTTTCTTTAATAAAAAACTTTTCAATCCAAGAAACATCATAATTAATTGACGGGAGCTAATGATATGTGTCGGATTCATTAGGTCAGCAAAAAATGTATCTACTCCGTAAAAAAATTTAACTAGGTTTATGTAAAAAAGTAAAAAAAAATGTATCTACTCCGTCAAAAAAATTATCTAGGTTTAAGTAAAAAAAAATGTATTTACTCCGTCGAAAAACGTATATGTAAAAAATTAAAAAATGTATCTACTCAGTAAAAAAATGTATCTAGGTTTATGTAAAAAAGTAAAAAAAATGTATCTACTGCGTCAAAAAATGTATCTAAGTTTATGAAAAAAAAATGTATCAACTCCGTCAAAAAATGTAACTAGGTTTATGTAAAAAACTTAAAAAAAATGTATCTAGGTTTAAGTAAAAACAATGTATCTACTCCGTCAAAAAATGTATCTAGGTTTATGTAAAAATGTAATAAAAATGTATCTACTCCGTAAAAAAAAGTATCTAGGTTTAAGTAAAAAAATGTATTTACTCCGTCAAAAACTGTATCTAGGTTTATGTAAAAAAGTAAAAAAAAAATGTATTTATTCCGTCAAAAAATGAATTTAGATTTAAGTAAAAAAATGTATTTAATCCGTTAAAAAATGTATCTAGGTTTATGTAAAAAAGTAAAAAAAAAATATATATATCTAGTCCGTCATAAAATGTATCTAGGTTTATGTAAAAAAAGTAAAAAAAAAATGTATCTACTCCTTCAAAAAATGTATCTAGGTTTATGTAAAAAAAAGTAAAAAAATGTGTATACTCCGTCAAAAAATGTATCTACGTTTACGTAAAAAAGTAAAAAAAAAAACGTATCTACTCCTTCAAAAAATGTATCTAGGTTTATGTAAAAAAAGTAAAAAAAATGTATCTACTCCTTCAAAAAATGTATCTAGGTTTATGTAAAAAAAGTAAAAAAAAAAATGTATCTACTTCGTCAAAAACTGTATCTAGGTCTACGTAAAAAAGTAAAAAAATGTATCTTCTACTTCAAAAAATGTATCTAGGTTTATGTAAAAAAGTAAAAAAAAATGTATCTACTCCTTCAAAAAATGTATCTAGGTTTATGTAAAAAAAGTAAAAAAAAATGTATCTACTCCGTCAAAAAATGTATCTAGGTTTACGTAAAAAAGTAAAAAAAAATGTATCTATCCCGTCAAAATAATGTATATAGGTTTACGTAAAAAGGTAAAAAAAAGTATTTACTCCGTAAAAAAAATGTATTTAAGTTTGTGTAAAAAGGTAAAAAAAAAAAATTATCTACTCCGTCAAAAGATCTATCTAAAATGTGGGTTGTGGGTATTTTGTTAACCGTTGATTGTGTTTTAATCCAACGGACGTGACTCGTTCTCACCGTATGCACCGAATAATCGTTCTCACCCGATCCTAAATCTATCTATATATATATATATATAGAATTGAGATCCTATGAGAACCACCAATATAATGAGAACCATGAGAACTCTAACTTACGGACATTTTTAAAAAAAGTTAATGACATATTTGGATTCGGCATGGAATTTTATGGCTAGAGAACATATTTCTTGGTCTAGAAAATATATACTAGTGACGGAAATGAAGGTGAGATACGTTTTATTAATTTTCATGCACCTACTACCGATTTTTACGTATCTTCATTTTTCATGCACCTAGAACTCGTTTTAATGCACGTAGAGTCTCTTATTTGATGCACTTAGGAATCATTTTCATGCATGTAAAAAATTTCATGCACGTAGTGGTTATTTTCGTGCATTTATAGCCGTTTTAGTATGCTTAATTGTATTTTCGTACACTAAGTATATATTTTGTTAATAAAATCAAAATTTTTTGTTTAATGATACTAAAATGTGTATATGAATACGTTAAACTAATGGTAAATGATCCATCGAAACTTTCGAAGCGAGATATGGTGGAGATTTAGTAAGGGTTCTCATGGTTCTCATTATAAGGGTGGTTCTCACCGAATCCCGACCCTATATATATATATATGTATATATATATATATGCATATATATATATATGCATATATATATATATATGCATATATATATATATGCATATATATATATATACATATATATATATATATATATACATATATATATATATATATATACATATATATATATACATATATATATATATATACATATATATATATATAGGAATAGGTGTTGGCCAAACCAGAATTTCATAAACCAAATTCCTTAACCATTACGCCTCTTTACCGGCCGCAGCTAAAACAATGAATTCCGACTCCATATTCAAACTTGTTATACAAGTTTGCTTCTTAGAAGTCCATGAGATAGCTCATCCACCAAGCAAGAAAACCCATCCACTAGTAGATGAATGATCCTCCATGTTGGTGATCCAACTAGGATCGGAATACCCTTCTAAAACAAAAGGAAATCCGACATAATTCAAACCATAATCCATGGTTTGTTTCAAATATCTCAATACACGTTTCACGGCAACCCAATGCTCAAGGCTAGGATTACTCGTGTATCTACTCAATTTGCCAACGGCAAAGGTGATATCCGGTCTTGTACTTGTCATAGCATACATTAAACACCCAATCACTTGAGAGTACTCAAATTGTGAATTAACTTCACCTTTATTAGGCATAAGGTTAACACTAGGATCCATTGGAGTGTTGACCGGTGAAAAATTTTCATGATTAAATTTCTTTAACACTTTCTCAATGTAATGAGATTGTGTCAACGAGAATCTCATGTTCTCACTCTTGATCTTTATACGAAGTATCACATCCGCCTCACCCATGCCTTTCATGGCAAAACTTGATGATAAAAAGGCCTTAGTAAGGTCTACTTGACTTTGGTTGGTACCAAAGATCAACATGTCAACCAAATATAGACAAATAATGACTCCATTACCGTTGTCATCAAATTTGCTATACACACGTTTATCAGACTGATTTAATCTATACCTATTAGATAGGACAACCTCATCAAACTTGTGATGTCATTGTTTAGGTGCTTGTTTAAGTCCATACAATGATTTGATCAACTTACAAAACTTATGCTCATTACAGGGCATAATAAATCCTTCTAGTTGTTTCATATACACCTCCTCTTTAAGCTCACCATTCAAGAACGCAATCTTGACATCCATTTGATGGAGCACTAGATTATTAATTGCAGCAAGAGTAATCAAGAATCTAATAGTAGCAATGCGAGTTACGGGAGCATAGGTATCGAAATAATCAATCCCTCCCTTTTGTCTAAAGCCTTGGATAACCAATTTAGCTTTAAACTTGTCGATAGAACCATCAAGTTTCATCTTCTTTTTGAAGATACACTTGTAACCCAATGGTTTACAACCACGAGGTAAATCCTCAAGCACCCAAGTGTTATTGCCCATTATGGAATCCAATTCATCATTCACTGCCTCTTTCGAAAATGAAGAGTCATGAGACCTCATTGCCCCATCAAATGTCTTAGGGTCCTCATCAATATGAAAACAATATGGATAATAGTTTTCACATCCATCCCTTGAACCTTCTGTTGGAATTTATGTCCCCAACAATAGTGCGTTCACATAAGTAAATCTCATGACAAGAATGCGCGAGGGATGATACGAAATTATATTATCAACTGACCAACTGTAGTACCCCGTATTTTAGTCTCGGTCAACGGCAGTCGAACCATGTTTTATACGCGTATTTCAATCAAATGGAATGTTTATAAAGTATTTACGTAAACTATTATTATTTTATAAATCGTATTTCTACGATTATACCGTATTTCATAATTATTTTATATTTGATGATTATCTCATAAAATGTCATATTATTTGTATTTCTTTTTTTTGATTAAATATATATCCTATTCTATATTTATTCTTCGTTTATACTTGTTTTATTGTTTAAGTCGTAATTATTTTAAATCCTAGATTTTTTATACATTATTATAAAAGTGCTAAATAATTTTATATTGTTATAAGTAATTTAATTAATTCTTGCTAATGCTAAAGTACATAATTTAATTAGTATAAGTATTTGTACGTACTCCTTAATTTTAAAGTTGCGAGATAAGAACGGGTTATTGTCATATTGGTTCTTGGGATGCGTGATGGGTTGGGCTTGCGATTGATGTTTGATGGGTGGTGTCGACCATGTAGGGCATCAAAGGTTGAAAACAAAACAAACCCCAATCCTCTACTATTTCATCCATCGACAAACCTTCACAAAACACAAACCCTAATTCTACCTATCGACATAAACTTTACCCCTTCATCGACATCTATAACACAAAACCCTACTCCTCTTTTTCACCTTACTGCCTCCATAAGCGTACTGCCTTCCTTCACCCTCAATCAGAAACTCAAACCACCGTGAGTAAGTGCTAGAAACAAACGAGAGAGGAAGCACACGAAGCAAACAACCCTCACCATCGCTTTCATCCTTTTCGCTGCAACAGTTTGTAAGTGGTTTTTGTACCCTTCGAGACCATCGTTTTGTATGTTTCTTTGTTGTATTTTAATCCTTGTAGTGTGAATAACATGTCTATCATCAATAAACAACCCTATGACCACCATGCTAACACCCACAACCCCATCTTATGTCGACGACGAAAGCCACATACTCTGTTTTAGCGTACTCTGTTTTATGGGTGTTTGCTCGATTGTTTTGTTGCTGTTCGTGGTGTTTTGGGTACTGTACTTGTCGTGGATCATATGGGTTATGGTAGTAGGTTACGTGGGTGGTACTGGGTTGGTGAATGGTGGTCAGGGAACTGTTTCAACCATACGGTTTTAAGAGGTTGTCGAAGGCAGTGCTGAACAGGGGTATAGGGTGGTGTATATCAGTTTTGGGGAGTCTGTTTCATAGAGTTATGGTTGTGTTGAGGCCTTACGGTTACCACAAGGGTGTCGTGGGTGGTGTATAGGGTTGAGAGAAGTGATAAGTGGTGGCTGGGGTGGTGACAACTGGTGGTTGGAGGCGTGGTTACAGGGCAGGAACGAAACAGGTGCAGTTGTTTGTCAGGTCACGGTTGCTGGTGAATGGTTTACTACTGGTTTCGAGGGCTGGTGTGGTTGTCTTAGGGGTCGTTTTTGGTGTCAGTACGTGCATCGTGGTGCAGTGGTGGTAGCCACCGTGTTGTGGTGGTGGTAGGGGTGGCTTAAGGGACGTCGACGGGGCTGTTTTAGGAGGCTGTTAGTGGGGTGTGTGTCGAGGGGTCTGATGGTTGTAAGGGGTGTTTTACGTGTTCTAATGTTATGATTGTTGTGGTTCGTCTAAGTGTTACCATTATTATTATCATTATTAATGTATTATTATTATTCTTATTATTAATAATGTTGTTATTATTATTAATGTTATTAATATTGTAATTGTGATAATTTTGTCATTTTTAGTATGATTATTATTGTTAGCAATATTGTTCATGTAGTAATCATTAAAGTTGTTAAGTAAATTTATACAAGAGTGTGACGGTTATCAATAGTCAGTTTTCTATGTTCGGTTATTTAATTGAAGTCAGTTATAAAAGTATTAAGACGGGTCAGTCAATTTAATTGAAGTAGGCGTGTTTTATACGGTCCCGTTATGCGTAATATAGTATTTAAATAATTAATTTGAATAATTGATATATTATATTAAGGGCGTAATTGTAGTAGATAGTAATTAAGTATATTATTTTGTTAGGTGTTGAGTATGTGGTAAAGTGTTTCTGCTGATCGGATGTTTGCTGCGTGATGGGATCATATTGCTATCCAGGTAGGATACACTGACACTATACTCTATGAAGTGTTATGCATGAATGTTTACTCTGGGTTGTGTTATGATTGGTTGTTGCCTTGTATATTATGGATGCAAATATGAGCATGGTATTTACTGGTTATTTATAATTGATGCATTCATAAGTATAATTACTATTACTGTTGCACTCATGAGCATGGCATATGCATTGGATACGGATTTGAGATGATGAGATATTATTGGGCCCAGGCTAGTTCTGCAGGACTAGACCTGGTGACCTCAGCTGTTATGCTGGTGTTCGGTGACGACCGATTATAGTCTGCCGGGAGGTTCGGTATGACTTGGTGCATGGGTATGAGTTTGAGATTGAGATTGTGATTGAGCTCGAGCATATCATGGCATTGCATATCATATTTGTTGCATTATTACTTTTGTGTTACCCTACTCAACCGCGAGGTTGACAGTGTATTCGTGTACACCTACGATGATCCGGAATGGGGAGTAGATTCTACAGGTCAGAGACAGTTGGACTAGGAGCTTGGGCAAGGAGTGAGACATGGCGTGGACCTACTTAGAATTAGATCATATCTAGAGAAGTCATCAGTTGTATTTTCTTTTCCGTTATGTGGTAACTGTAATAACCAAAAGTTTAAATTTTATCAGTTTTAATTAAAGTACTTTGGTTTGTTTAATTTGTTATTCACTACCTCGGACGTTCCGAGATGGTAACAGCTCTATTTATTTGAGAATGTCTTGCTAAAGGCTCTTAAATAAATGGGGGTGTTACAAAGATTAATCACTAATGATTGGCTGGCTAGAGTTTGACATTACTATCGTATGACGGTGGTGGTCAGTTGATCCCTTTAGGTCACACCTATAGGACAATTCCCTTAATTGATATACTGATCAAATGTATATTGATACAAGTTGATCATATTCCTTAAACTCGTATATCGAGAAATCAGAGGTTAAATCTTATTGTAAGATTTATGTTTATAATTGAAACGGGTCAATTATCAAACATTAAACGATATTTTTGAAATGTCGTAATTAGAATGAATCGGGTTGTATTTTATTACAAGTGTTGTAAATCGTATTGACGATTAATAAAATAACCATTTTATATTAGTAATTTCGAATTACTTGTCTTATTGATAAATATGATTTATTTAATTTATAAATGACATTTATTTGATAAATTTGCATTTTAAATTAAAACAATTGTTTTTATAATGTTGTGACATAGTGTATGTCACACATGTACAATTGTACAAATGACAAAAATAAAATGGAGTCCATATTAAGTGAGGTGCCGGTTTTATGAGGTAGGTTTAGGGGTTGATTTGTGTGTTAATTGCACCATAAACACAATGATTAAAGGTGTGCCTTGAGAACTCACACCTAGAGCCACCCTAAGAACATTGAAAAGGGAAAATGTTCCCCTTTTGCTCTTCCCATAGCCGGCTATCCCCACCCCAACACAACCCACTTAAATAATGTGATTAGCTCACAAAATGGATTCATTCTAAGTCTTGGCAAATTTTCTAAGTAAGAAAATATATTCAAAACCTCTAAAAATTATTACTCCCTCCGATTTCCTATGATGTTCCCTCTTTCCGTTTTGGTCTAATTACATGATGTTCCCTCTTTCCTCTTTTGGACAACTTTGTGTGGTCCAAAATCAATTTCATGTGGGGTCATGTGTATTGTGTGGTCCAAATTGATTTCCTTATTTCTTGGGTTAAAATCAAAAGGGAACAACACAGGAAATTGGAGGGAGTATGAGATAATAATAATACTAATTCTATAATAAGTTTTAATACTAGTTTTAATAGTTCTAATTAGAGATTAGAATTTGTTTTAAGGAAAACCGTTTCTTGTCCTAGCTACTTCAAGTCTCGGTTATTAAGGGGTGTCTTGGGTGCATCTTGGAGGAGATATCCTACTTGGGTATTAAGCTTGGAGGATCATCCGTGCCTTCTTGTCGAAATAAGTGAGATTTCGATTCTTTATTCCGCTTTATAATTAGCATGCATAAGATCTAAACAACATATAATTAAAATGTTCATTATCTATTTCATTAGTATGACTAAATTTTTAGGGTTTGAGACCTTAGAATCTAACACCTTCAACCAAATAGGTATGAATATCGGGACCAAAGGATTTAACAATCCTTTTTCTCTTACTCCTACGAATTTCAGGTGTTACCTCTTGAGTAGTGACATTGTCACTTCCTACAATAGCTCCACTAGAACTAGGTACTAGATCATTTGGTTTCAACATTGATGAGAAACGACTCTCATCAAATATTGCATCCCTTGACTCAATTACTGTGTGAATCGAAACAGAATCATTAGGTTCAATTACATAGAACCTATAAGCCTTTGAATGCGCAGCATATCCAATGAATATGCAATCGGTGCCCCTTTCCCCCAAGGTTTTAATCTTGGGATCGGGTAGTCTTTCAACAACCCGACAACCCCAAAATCGAAGATAATTCAAGCTTGGTTTCTTTTTGAACCAAAGTTCATATGGAGTGTCTTTACTCCTTTTGTTAGGAATCCTATTTAACAAATAGCAAGCCGTCAACATGGCTTCACCCCAAAATCCGTCACTCAAAACCGAGTAAGACAACATGGAATTAACCATTTCTTTTAGGACTCTATTATTTCTTTCCGCTACACCATTTAATTGTGGTGTATGGGGTGCAGACACTTCATGAATGATACCATTTGACTCAAAATACAATGGGTCATAATATTCACCACCTCTATCGGAACACAACCTTTTAATCAAAACCGATTGTTGCAATTCCACATTTTTAAAAACCTTAAACTTATCAATTGTCTCATCTTTAGCATTGAGTAAATATATGTAACAAAACCGACTATAGTCATCAATAAAAGTCACTACATATTTTTCACCACCTAAGGACGGATAATTGCGAAAATCACATAAATCACTATGAATAAGTTCAAGCACATATGAGATCCTAGACACGTTACCAAATGATTGCCTTGTGATTTTTGTCAATATACAAGTATTACACTTATTAATGTTCATGTTAAAAGATAGAATTAGACCATCTTTAGACATAGTTTCCAATCTTTTATAATGTACATGTCCTAGTCTCAAATGCCAAAGATATGAAGTATCATCCATAGAGGAAGCAATAAAAATGGAACTTTCATTTGGAACAACATTCAACATAAACATGTCATTGCAATAATAACCAAATCCAATAAATACACCATGCTTAGATAAAACATACTTTCTCCCGAGTATATAACTCCGATAGGGGACATAATATACTACGACAACACGATTAATTAGTGTCTCTTATCCATTATATACATGAACTCGATATACAATTATATGAGCATACACTCCGTATTCCCGACTCACATTATATCCATTACGAGCTCAAACAGTTTTGACATAAGAAACCCGAATGCACTTAAATAAACTTGTGATCAACCCCATTTAATTCAGTTCGACTCGTTTCCACTGACTACCTTGTTTGGCATTTGTGTAATTGTGTGCAATGCATGTATAATTTATTTTAATAATTGCTTTTTTTAAAATAAGTGTAGCAGTGAAGGATGGTTCTTTCACTTATCCATACCTTGAATCAAGAGACAAAAATTGTATTTTTGTTTGCTAATTCGCGGGTCTCGTTTCAGACGGGTGATATAAATATTAAAGTTACATAATCACAATTTTTGTTATCTTTTTATCATTTAAACATTCACACTTTTATTATAATAAGACGATATTTTTCAAATAAGATTTTTTTTATAGCGATGGTCGTGTAAATAAGGTGAGTCCTTTGTATCGGAACGAGGGGAATGACCGAAGAAGCGACACGATCCTTAGGTTCGGGCTATAGGACCATGCTATGGGTATTTCCCGTAGCTAGGGGTGCACGTTCTTTCTGTTTGCATGCTTCTTACTCCTTTTGTTTATTTTTTTGATATCATCCCATTATTTATGTCAAAAACCCTTGATTTAATTGTTAATTGCTCGAGTTTATGATTAAATTGCATAAATGATCAGGTAGTTTGCTAACATTTTGTAGTATTGCGGTATTGCCCGCTTTGCTTTCTTATGCAAAAGCGATCAATAATTGGAAGCCATGAAGGCATGAATCGAGAATACTCTAGCATCTGTATCTTCCGAGCCCAACCAGTGCATTGTGATGCATCACTACTACAAAAAGGGCCTAGGAAACCGATTGAAAATGGCCTAAGAAACTAGGTGATAACCGGTCTGTATCTCACAACTATCTTAGCCAAAGCAACCAGTTATTTTACCGGTTTCCATTTTTTAAATTAGTTTCGCTAATTAGTTAAAAAATACCTTTAAACTCTTGTAGATTTAGCTAAGGAAAATTACTAAAATAGACTAATATTACACAATAGCTACCCGTAAATCGATTCGTAAATACTACAGCAACACCGTGCAATTGCATTCTATAAAACATCATCATTTTGTTTTTGTGGAAATAGTCTTAACTCAAGCGGAACTCATTTGGGTATAGTAGTTATTAGTTAAATAGCAACTACTTGTACAATGTTAATCATAGTTAGTTAGTTAGGCTGAAGTTATGTATATATACTATGTAACTAACTGATTAATCAATATAACAAACTTCTTTTATTTACTCTTGGATTCTCTCAATGTAAGTTCATTCACCATCAATGGAGGTTATCAATCTCAAATGTCAACATGGTATCAGTCGCTATAGATATAACGATTCCTCCTAATTGATGCTGAATTTGTTAGTTCGCTGTAACAATTGCTATTTCAATTGTTTACTTCAAATCCTTGATTTCAATTCGTTCTAGGGTTCTTGATCATTTCTTTTTCATCTGCTTCCCACTACTACAAAATATAGATACGAAGACGGTTAAAAACCGTTCTCCTATGAGAGGCGGAACCGTGCTCCCCCTGGCCGTGCTCTTTACCTAAGAGAACGGTTCAACCGTGCTCTTAGTATTGCACTTACCAGAACGGTTCTGACATGAACCGTGCTCTTATGTCCTGCTCAACCGTTCTCTTTGCCCTGTTTAACCGTTCTCTTTGCAATGTTAAACCGTTCTCTTAGGGTACTTACCAGAACGGTTGTGGTTTGAACCGTGCTCTTATGTCATGCACAACCGTTCTCTTTGCCCTGTTTAACCGTTCTCTTTGCCATGTTAAGCCGTTCTCTTAGGGTACTTACCAGAACGGTTATGTTTTGAACCGTTCTCTTTTGTTAAAACTTCGCGCCATGTTTTGGAATTAATAGAGCACGCTTGAGAACATAACCGTTCTCTTTGCACCTGCTATTTTTTTTTTAATAAATTAATTTATAATTCATCCGGCCTATAATTTTTCCTGCAAATAAGCGTACAATAACATTGCTCCAACAACTACATCATTCATATAACATTGCTCCAACAACTACATCATTCATATATATCAACATACTTTTCCGATCCAAAAATTCTAGATACAATACGTATGTACATACTTAAGCTAAACTTCTAGCAACGACTTAAGCTAAACTTCATCATCGTTCATGGGTGACTTAAACTGGAGCGCAAAGTTAGCCCATATATCCCTCACCTCGTCAATTTGCTCAAGCGGATATGTCAATGGGGCTCTAAGCATGAACTACAAACAAATTTTCAAAAATTGGTTAGAAAAATTCTATCCAAGACTCCTATATAAGTAAAATGAACTAAAAAACCAAAAACATACGTACATTTGGAGTAATAGTAACATATCTTCCTTTGACGACGTCCAACATGTATCGACAAATATAATATCCACATAAAACGGAACCACAAGGCTGCAAAGGGGCCTGAAAGGGGAACTCATATTATAAATAAATACTTCACGCACATATACTATACTTAATAAGAGAAACAATATGTTAAGATATATATAGATATATACTATATATACAAGAAGTACCTTAATCTTTTTCCAAACAACGCCATTGGCCTCATATTTTGCAAGTGGATCGATAGAGTTCCTTTTCTCAAAGGCCCTGTATATATAGATAGCCAGGTTTATATATTTATTCAGTTTTAGTTGATAATGAAGCGTTAATTTAAAGTATAATAGAAAAACAAGCTAAGGTCTATGATTGATGGCTTTTGGGTAGCTTAACTTTTGTTCCTAGCCTACAGAAACATTTTAAGGCAAATGCAGGGGAGTAACGGGAGGTATAATATATGAAGGCAAAATAAAAAAGATCAGAAATAAGTTAGACATACTTGGTAATTGTATCCACGAAAAATTGACGAGGCTCTGTATGTCCGGCAGGATCACACCAATACAATGTGCTTTGAGCCAGATTGATCACGCCCAACATCCAATGCTTACTACAAGTTATAGAAAAATACAACGAAGATATCAACTTAAATATTGACAAAAAATAATAAAATAATTAATCAAGTCATCAATAATAATACTATGAAAAGAAATTTATAATTACGTACCCCTAGGCATATGGAGCAAATATAAGTTTCCGACCTTTTCCACAATCGGTACATGTCATTGCCCTAGCAACATAATCGGATCGATAATTTTCATCCGGAGCAACGGATTCTGAGGACATTGTCTCTGGGCACAAGAATCCATAGTGACTACTAATTTGCATGGTATCGACAAGATCACTCAAATACCTACAACAATAAGAATCCATAGTAACTATCTAGTACTATTTTGCATATTATCAGATATATACTAATGGGATTGCAAAGGGGAAGCTTAAACAAAGAGACCGAACCTCATAAAGAGTGTGATGTGAGAGGCACCAATCATTTGTTCATCTAACAAATGAACAACCTCCTCATAACTAAGGTAGCAAGTTTGTTCATTGTGTAACAGATGTTCGTCAATGGGAACACTGATCATTGTCCCACTTGCCTTTAAAACCCGAGCCTCAGTTGCTAATAACTTCAAATCCATGGTCCTCTGCTTTTCCTTAAAATTGTGACTAACTTCAATTCCAAGGAAAGAAGATGGTGAAATCGAGGGCGAACACTTCTGAGGCTTGGACTTCTTTGCTGCTGCTGCTTTACTTTTTCCTTGATCATTCTTTTTCATGGTTATCTAAAAGTTGGCATAAATAAGTTGATAAATGGTATAACTCTCAGTGTATCTTATATCATTATATATACTAGCTAGAAATCTTAGTTACCTTATCAACAGGACTATGTATATGACTTTGCGGCCACTGAATAAATGAACCCTTAGCATGAGTCAATGTTATCATATCACCAACAGGCATTGGTAAATCAACATTTTCCGACCCAGAATAGATTTCCTTGATTGACACTTTTCTAAAACCATCACAAAGGGCACTGCCATGAATGGAAACAAATTCGTCCTTACTTGATAGGTATACCATTCCTGAAGCCACTATCTTCGATGATTTGTTTGGCAGTGATAGCACACAATCTTTCCAAGCCTGAAAATTTAAGTTATAGTAGAATTTCAAACTTTTTTCATTTACTATAAAGTAGCGTCTTTAATGAAAAGCTTACATATATACCTGTTGTGTTACTGGGCCAGGAGTCTTCAAAACATTGGTCACGGGTGGATCCTCAGTCACTTGTAGTGATTGCACTCCTTTTAGTGAGAGTGTTTCTTATCTTTCGAACTAGCAAAATGCATGCCTTCTGCCTCTACACTAACACCACTATTTTGCATCGTGCTCATGTCATCTTGCCCACGAGTGTAAAAGGTGGATCCATTAACGGCATAACCAGTATAAGACGATGCAAAAGTCTTAGGCCCAAAACAAAGCCTCTGTAATCTAGAAGAAATATACTCAGGATATTGTTGCAAGTCTTCTATAACTCGACCCTTGAACCAAACTCTAAAAGTCTTATTGTGCTCACTTGCGATCCACATCTCTGATTTATTTCGATGCTTCGCCTTCAACAATGCCTTGTGTTCCTCAATGTACGGCTGTACCTCATCCTCGTTATGAAGAACATATGTATGTGCTATATGCCATTTCTCAGTTGCCATATCTAGACGAACATGACCCCTAAGACCTTTGCCCATCATCCACTCACTGTGCCTATTCTTAGGAATCACAGGTAGCTCAGAATCTGACAAGTGTGCATAGCAATAAAAAAGTGCTTCATCCGTGATTGCACGCTCAGCAATAGACCCTTCAGGACGATATCTATTAGATGTATAATCCTTATACACTTTCATCAATCTCTCAAAAGGATATTGATACCTTAGATAAACTGGACCAAGGTATTTGATTTCTCTAACCAAGTGTACAGTTAAATGCACCATTATTGTGAAAAATGAAGGAGGAAAGTACATTTCCAATTGACAAAGAGAAGTGACAATTAGTTTTTGCAAAGACTCCAACTCCTTGGGATCTAACACTTTATTGCATATGGCATTGAAGAAAAAGCAAAACCTACTTATGGCGAATCGAACTTTTTTAGGCAAAATCGAACGTATAGCCACTGGTAGTAGTTGTTGCATCAAAGTATGACAATCATGAGACTTTAAACCAACAAGCTTAAGATCTGTCATTGATACTAGGCTGCTGATATTGGAAGAATATCCCTCCGGCACTTTAACACTACTTAAGCACTCACAAAACTCTGTTTTCTTCTTTCTTGAAAGTGTATGAGCAGCCGGAGGCAAATAATATCGTGTTCCTTTCTTTTCTGGTGCCAACTCAGGTCTGATTTTCATATCCACCATGTCCATCCTAGCTGATGTGTTGTCTTTTGACTTATTCGGAACATTCAGAAGAGTGTTGATTATATTGTCACACACATTTTTCTCAATATGCATAACATCTAAGCAATATCTTATAGAAAGGTCACGCCAATATGGAAGATTTTCAAAAAGAGGAGACATCTTCTTATATCCCCGAGACGCTAATTTAGAACCCTTCTTCCCATAAGTTATCTCAATTTTTTTCACTCTTTCATATACTTCATGACCGGTTAATATCTTAGGAGGAGATCGATGTTCAGGTTTTCCATTGAATGGTTTTTGTAGCTTACGATATGAATGATCAGGGTCCAAGAACCTACGGTATCCCAAGTACGCTTGCTTACGAGAAAACTTCAAATAACAAGAATCGACATCTTCTCCACACAAGGGGCAAGCCTCTTTCCCGTGCACAGTGTGTCCAGATAGATTACCATACGCAGGAAAGTCAGAAATAGTACATAGTAACATTGCTTTCAAATTGAAATAACTATTCTGGTAGGCATCAAACACTCGTATCCCTTCATCCCACAACAATCTCAAATCGTCAAGAAGAGGCTCTAAGTAGACATCTATATCATTACCAGGTTCTTTAGGACCAGAAATCAATAAAGACAACATCAAATATTTTCGTTTCATGCAAAGATATGGAGGCAAATTGTAAATAGCTAAAAACACCGGCCAAGTACTATGTTGACTACTCAAATTTCCAAAGGGATTCATCCCATCAGTGGAGAGTGCAAGGCGGAGATTTCTGGGTTCTTTGCCAAACTCGGGATATTTTGCATCAATAAACTTCCAGTCTTTTCCATCGACCGGGTGTCTCAACTTCCCATCATTTGCTTTTGATATACTATGCCATGTGAGTAATTTGGCATCATCTTTATTCGCAAATAATCGTATCAACCTAGGAATTATTGGAAAGTACCACAAAACTTTAGCTGGGATCCCCTCCTTCTTTTGATATCGTCATTCCTTACAAACTGGACAACTAGTGAGATTAGCATATCCTTTGCGATATAATATGCAATCATTGGGACATGCGTGGATTTTTTCATATTTCATACCAATTCCCCTAAGTATCTTCTTTGCCTCATATGTACAATCAGGAAGTACATTATTTTCGGGGAGCATGTCCTTTAATAATTTCAGGAGGTCTGTGAAACTCTTGTCACTCCACCCATTTGTTGCTTTTAAATTATATAACTTAACAAGAGCTGCCAATTTAGTGTGCTTACAACTACTATAAAGAGGCACTTCAGAATCTTTCAATTTCTCCAATACAACACTAATATCCTCCAAATCATTTTCATCAAGATCCTCATCAGTTTCATCTACAATACCTTCTTGCTCATCACCTCCAAACATATCTCCCCATGATTTATCCAACATATCGTCACACCCATCTCCTGCCTCAGTATTCATATTACAACCCGGATCTTCTAGTGAATTAGACTCATCGGGCTCTTCATCGTCACTCAAGCATGTTTCTCCATGGAAAATCCAACAAGTGTACTTTGGATTAAAATTTGTCTTATTTAAATGTATTCTTACATCTCCAAAGCTCATATACCTAATATTCCGGCACATATCACAAGGGCACGCCATACTAGATTTGTCTTTCACGTTCTTTATTACGAAGTCATAAAATTCAGCTAACCCGGCATCATATTCTACTTCGCCCTTTTTCCCATTAATCATCCAAGTACGAGCCATATTCGGCTACATAATTACAACATAATTCAATTATTAAATTTATAATTCAATTATTAACGATAATAATACTAATAGCAATAATAATACTAATAGTAATAATATAACTAATGTTAAAAACAACAATAAAAGGACGATATTAATATCAACAATACTCAAATAATAATACCGTAATGATAATAATAATAATATCATAAATAAACATAAATAACAAACATCCCCCTACCCTTTGATCCAGGGATCAAACCCCACGACCAACAACCTAACCTAACCATGACCCGACACCACCCTAGACACTACGCAACACCCACGACTCCCTGGTGGAAAGCACCATCCTTCGAAACCACCCAAACACCACGAAAAACCGTGTAAACAGGCTGACCAGAATGTCCCTGTTTTATAATTGTTTCTGCCGCCCCTAAACAACCAGGCCTCTGGTTGTGCTCCGGCCACCAATTACCACACTACCACCACCGTTATATCCTATGAACACCCTACAACGAGAACCCAGGTACTCGTATCTAGATAAAATCAGAAAGCAGTTCGAAAGACAATTAAAACAATGCAATAGAATAACACAAAACAACACAAAACGAATAAAACAAAGGCAAATTAACAACAGAATTCAGGATTAGTATACTTACATATACTAATTTACACAATGGTATTGACAATTACATCTTAGGTTGATCTCAAACACAAAAATTCAACAAATTTTCGAAACCCATTACTAAATTTCGAATTACCAATATAAATTTCGAACCCATTACTAAATAATTACTAAGTTTCGAACCCCATTACTAAATTTCGAAACCCATTCCCAACCACAACAACTCATATCACGGCCAAATCAAATTGGTAATTCGAATAATTGAGGAAAAAAAAGAAAACAAGAGTAAAGGAGAAAGAGGGCGTACGAATTATCGATGCTTGCTTCAGTTGCTTCGAAAATTGTCGTAGTACTGTATTATTACTTCAATTGCTTCGAAAACAAGAGTGAAGGAGAAGCTATGGCTGCTGGGATTGTATCGTCTTTGTGTTTGAGAGGTTTTCAAAAACTGACGTTTAAGTTGTATATTGTTCTTTTGTGATTTTGTTTCGAATTATGAAAGAAAAAAGAGAACGGTTGATAAAGGAACCGTGCTCTTTGCGGAGACCAAAGAGACCGGTTGATAAAGGAACCGTGCTCTTTGTTAATGTAAGAGAACGGTTGAAAAAAGAACCGTGCTGGTTGATTATGAATAATAACAAAGAGGACGGTTGGTAATTGAACCGTCTTGGTTGTTTATGTATGAATAACAAAGAGGACGGTTGGTCACTGAACCGTCTTGGTTGTAACAACAAAGAGCACGGTTAAGAATTTAAACCGTTCTCTTTGGTTTTATTTTAAACTATAAAGACGGGCATTTTATAGAACCGTCTTCTATTTCTATATTAAAAACTCGCGCCCACTTTTTGTGACAAATTAAGACGGTTCCGCAAAATTTCGTTCCTTAATCCCCGTCTCCTAAACCTATATTTGTAGTAGTGTCCGCATTTCATCTTTTAATAGAAATTATTCTTCCTTCCTTCCTCTGTTACTAATTCAGATTCATTTCTCATTCTGATCTTGTTTCTGATTCTGTTGCTAATTCAGCAGCTCTGTTCTTCTATTTCTTTTGATCCTGTTTCTGAATTGTTCTATTAGTGATCATCGTCCATTTTTGATACACTTCTAGATTCTCTTCTTTCGTGATCATTGTTTCCCTTTCATAATTCATAAAATCCCTAAAAATTAGGTTTTCTTGATTGTTCCTTAGTCAATCATAATGCCTGATTCTCCAACACAATCTGCTTCTTCTGGCTCCATTGATATCTACGATGATCTCTTATCCCTCACAAACAATGATCAACCCAATCTTAAATTGGCCGACACTTTGTTTGATGGCACTGGTTTTCTTCTTTGGAAAACAGATGTTCTTATGGCTTTAGCATCCAAGAATAAAAAGTTTTAAATCTGGTACTTGTCCCCGAGCTCCTAAAACTGACAAGAAATTTCATCTTTGGTCAAGATGTGACATGTTAGTTCTTCAGTGGATTAAGCATTTCACGGATAAGAAACTTAGGGATAATTTCACTTATGTTTCTTATTCTAAAGATCTTTGGACTGAGTTGGTTGAGAGATATGGCCAAATGAATGGCATAGAGTTGTACCAACTCAAGAAAGATCTCTCATCTTGAATTGCTCTCTGAATGTAGACGTTACCATCTTTGATGATAATTGCCGTTTTAGTTTTGTTTAGTTTCTCTATTTCCTGATCCCTCTGGGTTGTGCGCGGGTTTTTTTCTCATTTTTTGTCTACATCAGCACAGCGCTAATCTTGTTTTCAATATGGGTCGTTTACTTAATTTATTTAATTAAGTTTACGTACGTACTGTCGTACTTGCGTGCTTATTTATTTCCGTTATCTGCTTGAGTTTAAATACTCTCCGTCTTGGCTCTCCGTTTCAAGTCGCTTAATATATTTGATTCCGATGGTTCTGCATAACATAAATATACGACTTGAGTGGATTTTAATCTCAAATTGAACGGGTAATTATTAATTAATCAAAATCCTTGTTAAAAACCCGATTTATTACAAAAATGATATAAGACTGTTAAAATCTCAAAACTCGCAATAGTATAATATTTAGCTTAAAAATACAAAAGACGACATTAAAAATATAATATTAAAGGGGTAAAAATACGTATAAATATGAGTCTATCAAATTCGCCCATATTTAGACTATTGTAGTCCTCGACAATGACAAACTATAAGCTAAAGATACCAGCTCAAAAGATTAACCTCTTAAAGATATTAGACAAACCCGAGCAAGTTCAATCGACGACAAACTAAAACTTTTTTTTAGAGATTATTTTTAAGTTAGATTCGAAAGCAATGTATACTAAATTCTCCTCCATTCCAAACTATGCAACCGATGAATTATATAACATAAGATGTTTTAAACCGCTTCTAAATTTAAATCAAAAATAAACTTTTTATCCTTCACACTCGTTCTAACTACCTTTGTGCTCGTGTGCACGTGAATTGACTCGTAGAGGTAGGTTTCGGCAATTTAAGGTCTTAGAGGAAGGGGGTTTACTTTCTGTACTTTTAATACGAGGATCGTTCTCCCGAGCATTCAAGTGTACCCGTCTCTCAATCGGCTTTCCACATCTTCCACTTCATTTTTGAAATTCTGTACTCTTTTTTTTTTTTTTTCATTATGTTTTATTTCCTCTTTCTGTTTTTTCTGTTCTTTTTTTTTCACCATCTCCAACTTCCATACCCGTCTATCCAGTGACCCTTGTAGCGAGCTTTCGATCAATGGATCCCGCCCATCCGGATAAGTCATTAGGCATTCTCCCAATTCATTGATCGGGTTCCCCTAAGTATCTAATTACTCGGGTACCGGATAGACGTGAGGTCAAGTAATCTCCCTGAAGCCCTAATTAGGAGTCACCTATGAAAGTGAATTGGTAATAAGACCGGCTTATGCCCCACACTCTAGAGTCAACGAAAAGTGTATTAAAGGTAGCCAAAATAAGTGTTGTTCTTTATAATTTACTTATAATTTAAATTTACAAGAGACTTAAAACACATATGTTATGAAAAATCAATCAACCCAAGTTCAAAAGGGAGGAAAAATTCATGTATACACGACCTCAAATTAACTTTTTTTCTTCCCGTGTTTTTTCCTTTGAACACATATTAAATTAGAGTTTATCGTCAATTACCCTTATTCCAGTAAGTCCAATAAAAACATAGGTTATTATTTTTAAGCACTTAATTTTCACAAAATTTCGGCAGCATCTTCCCTAAAAGTAGACATATCCAAAATTTATACAACCTGTAAAACACAGTAAAAACCAATGGCCACCCGCCAACTCCTCTTTCAGCCACAAGATACACAAATTTCAGTACAAATTTCAAATTGACGCAACGTTTACCTCTCCTCCACACTTAACCTCAACATCTATCGTCCTCGATGACGAGATGTACATCAAAGAATGAACTGTAAAAGCTTATAAAATAACGACGAGGATAGAGGCACTTAGGGGATTCATAGCGGTAGTGGTTATATCATCTTCATGCTGGTCAAAAACAATAGTTGCCACCCAAATTCCTCATTGGAAACACTACACAGCCGCAACATCCGGCAACATTCAGCACATAAGCAGGAACAAGATCAGTAGCATGCATCATTTTACTTCTGAACTGGGTAGAACACTTCAAGACTTCCAACGCACAGTAATCTGCAAAAGAAGCATTTTGACCAAGACAAGTGAAATATGAAGGGAGCGAAACAGCCTGAAAAACAGTAGCAAAGACGAACTTTTATTCACTTATTCTACTTTTTTTACAACCGACACTATTAACATCCCCCTACAAAGGTTGTGAAACTAAGGGAGGCACTTAAGCCGACTCGACTATGTACTAAAAAAGCATATAAAAGTAAACAAACTAGAAATAGATAAAACATAAGCTTGGGTTGCCTCCCAAGAAGCGCCTTCTTTCATGTCGTGGCTCGACATAATGTCATTTCTCAATTCTCATAAATGGGATCTTCCAAATCATTATATCGATCCAATTAGCATCAAACCTTCGTAATAAGGTTTAATTCTATGGCCATTAACTTTAAGCACATTGCCAGATTCACAATTTCTAATCTCAGCAGCACCATATTCATATACTTTCAAAACCTCAAAAGGACCAATCCACCTTGATCTCAGTTTACCAGGAAAAAAATCTTAGTCTAGAATTATATAACAACACTTTGTCACCACTGTTAAAACTCTTCCTATACAACAATTTATCATGATATGCCTTCGTTTTCTCTTTATAAATTCTAGAATTTTCATAGGAATCATTTCTAATTTCTTCCAATTCCTGCATCTCCAATTTCTTCTAATTTCTTCTAATTTCTTCCAATTCTTGTTAGCACCGGCTTTTTCATAATCAAGATTGCACCTTTCGATAGCCCAAAAAGCTTTATGTTCTAATTCCACAAGGAGGTGACAAGCTTTTCCGTACACAAAACGATAAGGAGACATGCCAATTGGAGTTTTATAAGCAGTCCTATAAGCCCACAATGCATCATCTAAACGGATACTCCAATCTTTTCTATTGGGGTTCACAACTTTCTACAAGATAGATTTAATTTCTCTATCAGAAACCTCGTCTTGACCATTAGTTTGAGGGTGGTACGCAGTAGAAACCTTATGAGTGACACGGTACTTCTTAAATAAAGCCTCAAGAATACGGTTACAAAAGTGAGTCCCTCTATCACTGATTATTGCCTTAGGAACATCAAATCTATTAAAAATTTGATTTCTAACAAATTCAGCCACCACCTTAGAATCATTAGTCCGAGTCGCCTTAGCTTCTACCCATTTTGAGACATAATCAATAGCTAACAGGATATAAGTATTGCCAAATGAAGTGGGAAAAGGTCCAATGAAGTCTATACCCCAAACATCAAACACATTATGCACAAAAATGGAATTAAGAGGCATTTGTTCTCGCTTAAAAATATTACCTGTACGCTGACATTTATCACATGATTTCACAAATAACCAGACATCATTATGCAAAGAAGGCCAAAAGAATCCAGATTCTAACACTTTATGAGCTGTCCTTTTAGGACCGAAATGACCCCCACACTCAAATGAATGACAAAATTCGAGAATTGACTTAATTTCATGGTCAGACACACATCTTCTCATAATATTGTCAGAGTATATTTTAAACAGGTACGAATCATCCCAAACATAATGTCTTGAATCAGATCTAATTTTATCCTTCTGAGCCTTAGTCAAATATTTCAGAAAGTCCTTGGAAACTAAGAAGTTAACGATATCAGCATACCAAGGTGATGTACTCTCCAATGCATACAATCGTTCATCAGGAAATAAGTCAAAAGATGGAACTATCACTTCTTTATCATGAACGATTCTACTAAGGTTGTCAGCCACAAAGTTTTCAGCACCTTTCTTATCTCTAATTTCCAAATCAAACTCGTGTAACAATAAGATCCAACGTAACAACCTAGGCTTAGACTCTTTCTTATTCAACAAATACTTTAAGGCAGAATGATCAGAATATACGACCACGTGAGTACGAAGCAAATAAGATCTGAATTTTTCAAGTGCGAAAATAATAGCATACATCTCCTTCTCAGTTACTGTATAGTTACATTGAGCAGGATCTAATGACTTTGAAGCATAATGAAGTACATACGATTCTTTATCAGCTTTCTGACCAAGCACTGCACCTACAGCTCTATCGCTAGCGTCACACATAGTTTCAAAAGGTAAGTCCCAATTTGGTGGGCGCATAACAGGAGCAGATGTCAGTTTGTCTTTAAGGTGTCAAAGGCCTTTTTACAAGCATCACTAAACACACAAAGTTGACATCTTTAGCAAGCAACGAACATAACGGGGCTGAAATTTTGAAAATCTTTAATGAAACGTCTATAAAACCCCGCATGTCCTAAGAAAGATCTAACCTCACGTACACAAGTTGGGTAAGGGAGAGAACTTATGACATCAATTTTTGCTTTGTCTACTTCCAAGCCTTTAGAACTCACAATATGACCCAAAACGACGCCTTGCTCGACCATGAAATGACACTTTTCAAAGTTTAAAACAAGGTTCATTTCAATACATCTTTTCAACACAAGCGATAAATTGTGAAGACAAAAGTCAAACGAGTCACCAAAAACAGTAAAGTCATCCATAAATACTTCCAAACAATTGTCAATCAAGTCAGAAAAAATACTCATCATGCACCTTTGGAAAGTTCCAGGTGCATTGCAAAGGACAAAGGGCATTTTTCTAAAGACGAAAGTACCAAAGGGGCCAGTGAAAGTGGTTTATTTTCTCTTGGTCTTCGGGTGCTATGGGAACTTAGGTATAACCTGAATAGCCATCTAGAAAACAGAAAAATGGCCTACCAGCAAGTTTTTCTAGCATTTGATCAATAAAAGGTAACGAAAAATGGTATTTTCTAGCGGCCTTATTAAGTTTGTATTGTCTATACAAACCCTCCACCCATTAGACACTCTTGTAGGTACGAGTTCACCATTAGCATTTTCCACTACTGTGATACATGACTTTTCCGGGACAACGTGAAGAGGACTAACCCATTCGGAATCTGAAATACGATAAATAACTCCAACATCTCTCCATTTTACCATCTCCTTTTTAACAACTTCTAGCATTAATGGATTTAATCTACGTTGTGACTCTCCAGAAGGCTTTGCGTCCTTTTCTAAAAATATTCTATGCATACAAAGGGTGGGACTGAGGACCTTTATGTCAGCTAAAGTCCATCCTATGCCTTCTTTATATTTTCTAAGGACGTCTAACAATTTATGTAATAACCCGTATTTTAGATATCTCGTAATAATAGAATATTAATATAATTCTTTCGACTGCTTACACCTAATAAGTATGATATTTTATGTGGACGTTTTATGTGGACATTTTAATAGCCGTATTATATTTTCATTATTTTATTATTCTTATTATTCTTATTATTATGCTTCTTACTATTAATATTATTATTATATGATTTACTCTCTCTTTATAAGTTCGTAATTTTATTTACTAATAATAGGGTTATCGTGAATAATATTATATATATATATATATATATATGTATATATATATGTATATATATATATGTATATATATATGTATATATATATATGCATATATATATACATATATATATACATATATATATACATGTATATATACATGTATATATATATACATATATATATATACATATATATATATAGATATTATTATGCTTCTTACTATTAATATTATTATTATATGATTTACTCTCTCTTTATAAGTTCGTAATTTTATTTACTAATAATAGGGTTATCGTGAATAATATTATATATATATATATATATATGTATATATATATGTATATATATATATGTATATATATATATGTATATATATATATGTATATATATATACATATATATATACATATATATATACATGTATATATACATGTATATATATATACATATATATATATACATATATATATATAGATATACATATATATATACATATATATATACATATATATATATAGGAATTGAAACACGTGAGGCACCCTTCTTAATATGGGCTGTCGGACTCATTCAAAATCGTTGGATCTAAAAACAATAGACACACCAGATGTTGACACATGTCCCCTTATATACCTCATAAAGACTAGCTAACGAACACAATTCCTCTCGTACAATCATCTACTGCTCTTAACTTCTCTATCTTCAGCTTTTCTTCATCCAAGCTCCTCGCTGTCATTCACTCAAATTTCTACGCTATTATAATTCTAAAATAAAGGAAAATTTTATTTGATAATCCTAAACGAAATATATGATAGACGAGACAATCTTTATCCAAGAATTATAATTGCAAAATTACAGCTATACCAAAAATTTCATAGCAAGTTAACTCCACTTTGTGGCTCAACCATCCACAACCCTACCAATTTTATTATTATCACTCAATTTCCCTCTCTTTCTCTCTCAAACCAGTGTAAAATTTTATCTGGGTATCATCTAATCTTTTACAAAAATTAAAAAAGATAAAATCTTTGAACTCAAAATTCAATCAATTCAATTGGGTTTGTAGTTAAAAAAAATACCCATTACATTACACTAATTATATCATAATTATAATTAATTTTGTAAGAAAATGGGTAAAGCAGAAGATGATAGAATTTTCTACTGCATCAACTGCAGCTGCAGAAGCTGCATCATTAGAAGAAGCAAATAGAATTAAGAGAAGAAGAAAAACAAAGAGGATTTGTAATTGTTGGTTTAAATTTAATAAATTAATTAAGCTTAAGTGTATTTTTGCACTTTTGCTTCGATTTTCTGTTTTTATTTCTGCTCTTTTTTGGTTGCCACCTTTTTGAAGCTCTCAGATCTAGATCTTTACTTCTATCCATTATCACTAAACTTTTCGGCCTGAATTTTCATCCGCAATTTTAGTAATTTCGATCATCTAATTTTTATTTTTCATACGTAAACGACATTAGAGGTCCAATTTTCAAAAAAGTACTTTCAAGTTTCACAAAATAAAATTAGGAAATAAGGTCCCGATTTCACAAATTAAGGTCCTAAATTTACGAAATAAGAAATTATACATTTCGTGAGTAAGTTTCACAAATTAAGGTCCAAGATTCACGAAATAAGAAATTATACATTTCGTGCGTAAACAGCCATTTTAAGTCCAAGATTCACGAAATAAGGTCCCGGTTTCACAAATTAAGGTCCAAGATTCACGAAATAAGAAATTAAACATTTCGCGAGTGAGCAAAACATTTTAATTCCAAATTTCACGAAATAAGGTTTCGGTTTCACAAATTAAGGTCTAAGATTCACGAAATAAAAAATTAATCATTTTGTGAGTAAACAAACATTTTAAGTCCACATTTCACGACATAAGGTCCCGGTTTCACAAATTAAGGTCGAAGATTCACAAAATACGAAATTAAACATTTCTTGAGTGAACAAACATTTTAAGTCCAAGTTTCACAAAAAATGGTTACGGTTTACAAATTAAGGTCCAAGATTCACGAAATAAGAAATTATACATTTCGTGAGTAAACAAACATTTTAAGTCCAAGTTTCACGAAATAAGGTCCAGGTTTCACAAATTAAGGTCCAAGATTCACGAAATAAGAAATTAAACATTTTCTGAGTAAATAAACATTTTAAGTCCAAGTTTCACGAAATAAGGTCCCGGTTTCACAAATTAAGGTCCAAGGTTCACAAAATAAGAAATTAAACATTTCATGAGTAAACAAACATTTTAATTCCAAATTTCACGAAATAAGGTGTCGATTTCACAAATTAAGGTCCAAGATTCACAAAATAAGAAATTAAACATTTTGTGAGTAAATAAACATTTTAAGTCCAAGTTTCACAAAATAAGGTCCCGGTTTTCACGAATTAAGGTCCAAGATTCACGAAATAAAAAATTAAGCATTTTGTGAGTGAACAAACATTTTAAACCCAAGTTTCACGAAATAAGGTCCCGGTTTCACGAATTAAGCTCCAAGATTCACGAAATAAGAAATTAAACATTTTGTGAGTAAACAAACATTTTAAATCCACGTTTCACAAATGAAATAAGGCCCGGTTTCACAAATTAAGGCCCAAGATTCACGAAATAAGAAATTAAACATTTTGGGAATAAACAAACATTTAAAGTCCAAGTTTCACGAAATAAGGTCACGGTTTCACAAATTAAGGTCCAAGATTCACGAAATAAAAAATAATACATTTCGTGAGTAAACAAACATTTTAAGTCCAAGTTTCACGAAATATGGTTCCGGTTTCACAAATTAAGGTTCAAGATTCACGAAATAAGAAATTATACATTTCGTGAGTAAGCAAACATTTTAAATCCACGTTTCACAAAATAAGGTCCCGGTTTCACGAATTAAGGTCCAAGATTCACGAAATAAGAAATTAAACATTTTGTGAGTGAACAAACATTTTAAGTCCAAGTTTCACGAAATAAGGTCCCGGTTTCACGAATTACGGTCCAAGATTCACGAAATAAGAAATTAAACATTTTGTGAGTGAACAAACATTTTAAGTCCAAGTTTCATGAAATAAGGTCCAAGTTTCACGAATTAAGGTCCAAGATTCATGAAATAATAAATTAAACATTTTGTGAGTGAACAAACATTTTAATTCAAAGTTTCACGAAATAAGGTTTCGGTTTCACAAATTAAGGTCCAAGATTCGCGAAATAAGAAATTATATATTTCCTGAGTAAACAAACATTTTAAATCCAAGTTTCACGAAATAAGGTTTCGGTTTCACAAATTAAGGTCCGTAATTCACGAAATAAGAAATTATCCATTTTGTGCGGAAACAAACATTTTAAGTCTAAGTTTCACGAAATAATGTCCCGAGTTCACAAATTAAGGTCGAAGATTCACAAAATAAGAAATTAAACTTTTTGTGAGTAAACAAATATTTTAAGCTTAAATTTCACGAAATAAGAAAAAGAGCAAAATGGATAATTTTTTTAGATGGAGGAAATATTTGGGCCAAATGAATTGTTATAAATGACCCATAATTTTCATCCCATTGAAATTAGTCCAAGGAACATTGAAAATCATATGCAACATAGTAAGGGTTCGGCGGCCTCACAGTATTAGGCGGCCTCACGTGATCCGGCCTCTCTCTCTCTCTCTCTCTATATATATATATATATATATATACATATATATATATATATATATATATATATATATATATATGTATATTATATATATATGTATATATATATATATATGTATATATATATACATATATATATATATATAACGTGTTAATATTATAATTACTTTAGATGCATTTACGTTTACGTGGTAAAGCGTTATATACGTAAATGTGACGGCTGGGTTGGTGAGTGATGCATGAGAATTGATTTGAAGACCGTTATTTACGAAACATAAGAAAATAAGACCGTACACATCGTATATCTTAAACATGTCACACACTAATTGATTAGTAATCCTTCCATGTGTTTTATCTCATAATCTTTCTAACCTAGAAATACATCCGCCGCCTTCATCTTTGTCTTCCTGCGTCTCACAATACGAATTTTGTTCTATTCCATCTTCTTTCCCCTTCTTTTCATTTCTGTAAAGATAAATAAACGGATAAAGAGAGAGTAATTAGAGTAATTAGAGTGATTAAGGTGTAAGAAGAATAGCCAGGTAAGTTTTTATTGCTTCGTTAAACGGTTTATTTTCGCCACCGTCTTATTTATGTATTTGTATAATTCCTTCTATACCCCGCCCATGAGACTAAGACTTGACCGAGACCTTAGGCAAGATGACGACCACCCTAACCTACCCATGACCGTGGCAAACCACCATAGCAGTGGTGGTTTTAGGAAGTGAAAACAGAAGGAAAGACGTGAGTGGTTGTTGTTGGCTATGATGGGTTTCCCTCATGGCGGGGACCACTAGAGGAGTGGTAGTTGTCGTGGTGGTGGTTGTCGGGCCAGACGAGTCCTGGTTAGGTGGGGATAAGGTGGTGACGGGTGTTACATGTGGTGGTTACATGCGAGTATGCGAAACAGGGTGTTTAAACCCGTATACTAAACACGTATTCACCCATTTCAAGACCTTAAAGAACCAGATCTCGGTGGTTTAGGTTTAGGTGGACGTTTAGGTGGCTATCGCGGTGCTATTTGGTGGTAATGGTGAATGGCGGTGGCGGCGCACTTAAGAAAACAGGGGAAAACGATGACGGTAGTTGCAGTCAGGTTTTGAGCGGTTTGTGGTCAGGCTGGAAGGATGGTGGAAAAGTATAATGAGCGTGGTGACAGCGGTAGTGTGAGGTTGAGACTGGTGGTGAGCAAGGCCGAGATAAGTGTCGGAAAATGTGGTGATTGAAGGTTGTTTCGGTGGTTAAGGTGTGTTGTGTTTGTATTCCGGTTGTTTAGTTACGTCGAGCGTAGACGATATAGTTTAGGATACCATGCATTACTATTCTACGTAATAGTATATCATGGGTATTATTATAATCATGCACTATTAGTATTATTTTATTATTATTATTATTATTATTATTATTATTTAGTAATGTGTTATTTTGGACAAGGTTGCTAAATCGGAAAAGTTTTTATTTCAGGAAACTTTTCACTTTTAGGAAGTTACTATATTTAGTATACTTACTATATAAATTGGGGGTTGGAGAAGTTTATTAATCGTATAATATATGTTTAGGTGACGGTTTCCGCGTGGAATATTTCTAGCAGCTGTTCGGTTATCACTCTGCAAATTGAGGTAGGGGAATATTTGTGAAGTTAATTATGACATGAGATGTGTTGTTAATTATTGTGAGTTTTGTATTACTGTTCAGATGCCCATATCATGATGTTTTTAATTGTATATGTATATATATTTGCTTGTGATATGGTGTGGAGATAATGGATCTTGTGATATGGTGTGGAGATAATGGGTCTTGTGATATGTAGCGGAGATAATGGGTCTTGTGATATGGTGTGGAGATAATGGGACTTGTGATATGGTGTGGAGAAAATGGGTCTTGTGATAGGGTGTGGAGTAGATAATGGGTCTTGTGATACGGTGTGGGGTGATATTGGGTCTTGTGATATGGAGACGGAGTGGTGTTCTGATCTATTGTCATTTATGTCTTATTGATGTTTTTCCTACTCAACCTCGTGGTTGACCCTGTGTATTCGTGTGACACCTACGATGATCTGGAATAAGGAGTAGATTCTACAGGAAAGAGACAGATGAGCTAGGAGCTGGGACGGGAATGTGAGATGCGGACTTGGGACCGACTTAGATCTATATCACATATAAAGTAGTCATCAGTTGTACTTTTATTCTTCTATGTAGTTTCTGTAATATCAAAGTTTAAATGTTATCACTTTTATATAATGTACTTTGGGAGTTTTAATTTGTTATTCACTATCTCGGTCATTCCGAGTTGGTAACAGTCTTATTTATTTGAGAATTTATTTGAGAATGTCTGGATAAAGGCTCTTAAATAAATGAGGGTGTTACAATTTATCTTCGTGATTATCGGAAAGTGAACTAGAAATAATGATAGGTAAAGTCTCATGCTCACCCAAAAAAAGCATATTTAAGATTATCATGTAAGGGTTTTAACTCCAAAACAGGGGCACATTGAATAGAAGGGATTAACTTAGAAGTGTCTTTTGGTAATTCAGGGCTTGAAACACATTCAAAATTTATAATTTCAGGATTTTCATAAAAAGACTCAACTTTTTCGGAGTAAGACAACATAGGACACAAATCCATATCATCATCAAATAGGTCACACTCATTTAAATTTTCAATTCTTTCATGTTCAATTGTTTCAATAATGTCAGCACTCTCTATCGAGTTTACATTCTCAATATCACTAGGATATCGCATGGCATCATATATATTCAGTTTAATCACCTCGCCATCAAATTCAAACGAAAGAGTGCCCTCATATACGTCGATTTTAGTTTTAGCCGTGTTAAGAAAGGGTCTCCCTAATAACATCGACACGTCTTTAGAATCAAAATAATTACCCATGTCAAGCACATAGAAATCGACAGAAAACACTAACTCGTCAACTTGAACAAAAACATCTTCTAAGATACCAATAGGATAAGCATGTGATCTGTCAGCTAACTGAATGACTACGTCGGTTTTAGAAAGGGGTCCCAAGTTCATAGATTTATATATAGACTTAGGCATTACGCTAATTGAAGCTCCTAAGTCAAGCATACATTTTTCCAGTTTACAATTTCCTATCTGACAAGGTATACTAAACATGCCTGGATCCTTGCACTTGGGAGGTATTTTCTTTTGAAGAATTGCAGAAACATTTTCTCTAATCAACACGTTCTCACCATTCTTAATTTTTCTTTTATTAGTGCATAACTCTTTTAATAACTTGGCATACTTAGGCATCTGTTTGATAGCATCTAAGAGGGGAATATTTATCTCTACCTTCCTAAATGTCTCTAAAAGTTCATGGTCAATATGCTTTTTCTTAGATTGAGAAAATCTTGAAGGAAACATAACATTTAGAGAAGTCAAATCGGGAGTAGGGGTGTTACCAGATACTTTCTGTTTTTTTTTTTCTCTCATAACTTCATTTCCCTCTATTCGCAAATCAAACTCTTTATTATGAAATTCATCGTGATCGTCATTAATTTTTTCTTAACTAACCTCTATTTCTTTTTCCAACTCTCCTTTATTGTTCATTTTTTTACCACTCCTCAATGTCATGGTCTTAGTTTCATCAATGATAAGAGGTTGCTTTTTCTCAAGAGCCTTAAGAGTAGTACACATTAACTTTATCTGATTATCTAGGTGATGGAGGTGAGTCTCTGTTTGGTTTTGTCGATTAAGATCTTGTGAATGAACATAACCTATTTGAGTTACTAGCTGTTTTACCATGTTTTCCAAAGACTGATGTTGGTTACTCATAATTTGATATTGATCAGTCATAACCGCTTTCAATTCCTTTATTTGATCAGCTTGTTCCATTAATTGTTTTTGTATTTTCAACTCAGACTCATTATTTATTCCATATTATAAACTACTTATTGTCATGTTAGAAATCAACTTCCTGGCCTCAATAGGAGTTTTGTCAACTAAAGAACCACCACTAGCAGTATCTGTAACACCCCCATTTATTTAAGAGCCTTTAGCCAGACATTCTCAAATAAATAAGACTATTACCATTTCGGAATAACCGAGGTAGTGAATAACAAAATAAACTCCCAAAGTCCATTATATAAAATTGGTAAAATTTAAACTTTGATATTATAGAAACTATATAGAGTAATAAAAGTACAACTGATGACTACGCTATATGTGATATAGATCTAAGTCGGTCCCAAGTCCGCATCTCACATTCCCGTCTCAACTCCTAGCTCATCTGTCTCTTTCCTGTAGAATCTACTCCCCATTCCGGATCATCGTAGGTGTCACACGAATACACATGGTCAACCACGAGCTTGAGTACGAAAAATAGATAAAACATAAACAACAATAGAAATGCATCTTCCTCCATATCCATATCATTCAGTCAACCACTTCACCTCCATCACACCACACCTTCCATCACACCACACTTTCCATCACACCACACCATCCATCACATCACACCATCCATGGCCATATCACAAGTCCCGTATCACAAAACCCGTTCTCCACAACAATTAATAATAATCAAATATTCCACAACACATACAATATCAATTATAACAATCTCGTAATAAGCATCACATACACACTTCATGTCATAACACAAACCACAAATATATCCCCTACCTCAATTGCGGGATGGCAACGGAACAACTATTAGCAATGTTCCAAGCGGAAACCGTCACCTAAACATATATTATATAACGATTAATAACCCCTATTCTAGAATAGTAAGGATTCTAAATATAGTAACTTTCTAAAAGTGGAAAGTTTCCTGTAAAAGAAACTTTCCCGAAATAGCAACTTCGCCAAAATGGCAATACACAAAATTTATTGATCGTGTTCTCATTTATTAACCTTAACCACGTATAAATAATTGTCACTATATAATATCACAATTTGCTCTTAACCAAATACATTAACTATCCATAAGACATTATTAATAATACTAATCATAATAATATTAGTAATAATAATAATACCCATAATAATTATAATTATAATAATAATAATAACTCATGGAATAATAATAACAGAGTGGCCAAAAAAGAACCCACGAAGACAACAATGCGCAAAAAAAACGAATACGAACAACAGCAACCCCCTTCACCGTCACCAACCACCCTCTCAAAAGCCACCTCAGACACCAAACGCAACCCCTAACTTCCCATTGGCACCACCAGGCTCGCCTCTGAGCCACGGTGGTTCCAGGAAGGGAGCCAGTGGTCGTGAACAACCCACAACCACCATCTAACACCGACACCAAAACCCAGCAACCACGCCTGCTCTGTTTTTGCGTTATACTACACCCAATGAAACCCAGTTTACACTCCACCACGATAATCGAAGGCCACCGTGATAACCACCCGACGAAACTCCTATATGCAGCCAACCTAGAAACCCAAATCACCCATAAAAACACGACCCGTAGCTTATTCGAATTCAAGCATAACATCACGTGTTTATAAACTCTGTTCTGGAATGAAAGAATGACTGACACGGGCGACAGGAAAACAACCGTGACTGGTGGTTCTTGGTGGTCGGTGATGACTCTACTAGGGTCAAAACGCAACTACTACCATCATAGATATATGATACATGAAGATCAGAACCACATATGTACATAGTGATTCATAAATTGCGAAAAGAAAAGGGGAGAGCAACAGCGAAAACGAATAACGATGATGAACATACCTCTTTCCTGGCCCAAACGAACCACCCTACACCGCTCTAAACCCACCGTGTGAACCTCCCCTATAGTCCCTGCAGTGTCGGCAGTAGATGTGTGGTGATAGAATGTTGATTAGGTTAGAATTAGGTTAGGGATGGGTGTCACAAATGACGTCAGGTTGTGAGGGCTGCGTGTGTTTGTGTAAATGACGAAGTGTGGGCTGATTCATAATAACACGCATTTCGAGGCCCAAAACCGGTGTGCCAAAGGTCCCTAGTTCGAATCCCACGGACCACATAGAAAATAACACTTATTTGATAAGTTCATCATTTGATAAATTAATTATCGGATACTAACGCCGGAATATTATCTACACGTCGATGTAAATAATAAATATTAAACTTAACGAAAATACATAATTAATATTATTATTATAGAAATTTAGCAAAATACGTGTCGAAAAGCACATAATTATACCCCGTCTTGACAAAAGTATAAAACGACTCATTAATACGAACTATGAAAATACGGGATATTACAGTATCTATTAATCTCTTTTGATCATCCAACAAGCCTTTATAAAAACATTCAGTCAAGACATTTTCACTAAGTTGGTGTTGGGGGCAAGAGATACAAAGTCGGTTAAATCTATCCCAATAATCATTTAAAGACTCATTTTCATCTTGCTCAATGGTAGTAATTTGTCTTCTTATTACTCTAGGTATATTTGGAGGTTGATATTTTTCAAGAAATAATTTTCGCAAACATTCCCAAGATGTAATGAAACCAGAATGTAGATAACATAACCAATCCTTAGCTAATTCATGCAAAGTAAATGGGAATGCTCTAAATCTAACATTATCATCATCAAGACCATCCAAATTGAAAGTGGAACAAGCAAGATAAAATTCATGTAAATGTCTTTGAGCATCTTCATTAGAACAACCATAGAATTTAGGGAGGATTTGAATACAACCTGAGCTCAGCTTATATGGTTTTTCTGAGGTTGGGAAAACAATACTGGTCGGTGTCTCACCAGAAAATAAGTGCTCCCTCATGCTTTTTTGAGCAGCTCCTGCCATTCTGATGCCTTAAATACGGGTACCTGATTTCAAAAATAAACAAGTATGTAAAATAATAAAAAAAACTACAATAAGCAAAATATAATCTATGATAAATAACAATCAATCTCCGTCAACGACGCCAAAATTTAAAAATCACTCACGAACTCTAACTAACTAGTAGTAGGGCAAGAAAGGGTCGAACCCACAGGGACTAGTTTTATTATCTAAGATTGTTATTAATACTAATTTATATAAGTAATTGGGGGGTGTACGTTTAAGTTGGTCGCTTACTATACTAAATTAAGCTAAGAAGACAAGTGAAAATGATATAAATTTAAGATGAGAAGTTCTAATTACGAACATATAGGAAATATGTAATTTTCTATCGATATTGGGCAATCATTGATTCACTTAATTAGTTATCGGATAGACCGGTTAACTAGCTAATCCCTTGTAAGCAAGCAAATTATCAGTTTTATCTTTCTTACTCGTTAAACCCCGTTAACCCACGCAAGTTTAATCCTAACAAAAATATATCGACTCAACCATGTAAGCACGTATTAAGTCGACGGATTTCGTCGCATTAAGATTACCAGTCAATGAAACCTTACAGAACCAGTAAGCGGTAACTCCATAAGACGAAATTATTACACAAGATTTTAGTACTGAGATTAGACCAGTAAAGTGTAACCTAATCAACACTACTATCAATTTGACAAAGTATCCCTGAGAATAACTTAGATGGCCAAACTAAATTGATACAGACCGATTAATAAGTCAAACTACGAACCTTGAATAAATACCCGAAAAACTAATTAAACATTCAAAACAGAAACAAAATCTCATAAACCCAATATCAAATAGTCGATTACATACTCCTATTGATTAATTATTTTAAACTAAACATAATAATATATAATAGAGATAAGATAAAGATTAAACAAACTCATGAAATTTGGGTAAAATTCGGACTGAAAATTCTGGAACTCTCAATTGGGGTTATATTGATACTCTATCTCCTGCTCTACGTCTTCTGTATATTCCTTTCTAAGAGTCACAATTGAGGTTATATAGGGAGTACATAAACTCTAACTTTTCCCCCAATTTAATTACTCTTAAATTGGGATGATTAATATCATCTTGAATTGCTCTCTGAATGCAGACGTTACCATCTTTGATGATAATTGTCGTTTTTGTTTTGTTTAGTTTCTCTATTTCCTGATTCCTCTGGGTTGTTTGCTGATTTTTTTTCTCTTTTTTTTGTCTACATCAACACAACGCTAATCTTGTTTTCAATATGGGCCATTGACTTAATTTATTTAATTAAGTTTACGTACGTACTTGGCTCTCCGTTTCAAGTCGCTTAATATATTTGACTTCGATGGTCCTGCATAGCATAAATATACAACTTGAGTGGATTTTAATCTCAAATTTAACGGGTTATTATTAATTAATCAAAATACTTGTTAAAAACCCGATTTATTACAAAAATGATATAAGACGGTTAAAATCTCAAAACTCGCAATAGTATAATATTTAACTTAAAAATACAAAAGATGTCATTAAAAATATAATATCAAAGGGGTAAAAATACGTATAAATATGAGTCTATCAATATCACTCACATCTCTCAGGAGAATCTATCCATTGTTGATTATTAAGGCACATTGAAGAAGACTTGGGAGGAAATTGATGACATAAACCCCCTACTCATATGCACTTGTGGAGCTATGCATGCTTGTACTTGTAATCTTTTCAAAAGAATTTTGGACATAGAAGCTCAATCTAAGTTGATTTAGCTGTTAATAGGAATGAATTCTGCTTGTGAAGGTGTTAAAGAACATATTCTTACTTTGGAGATACTGCCTACTATAAATCGGGTATTAGGTTTATTACAGAATGTCGAGAAACAAAAACAATTGTCTGAGATTACAGAAAGAGCTCTTGAAGCTAATGCTTATGCTAGTTGACACGCGACTGTCGTAACTCGATCAAAATTAAACCTAAGTCAACTAACTATTAGCTAGCGGAAGTAGGGTCGAATTCCACAGGGAAGCCGAGTTTTAATTAAAGCTTAGTCTATTGGTCACAAATTTAGGGGAGTTTTGTGTTTGATTTACTTAACTACTCAAAACAAAGAAACAATAAAATAAGAACGATTATAAAATTGAGTTGAAACGATTAAAAAAGGAATATATCAGAAATCGGGTCACCGCGGTAGTTCATGCAATACGAAAATACTCGCTCCGTCAAATCTTTCATAAGGTGGGTAGCGATTTTCTCCTCTCGGTCTCAAATCACTTTAGACTCCCCTACCAATCTCTCGTTCCAGGTAGGTTATATCGATTGTTCTAAGCAAGCCTACTCCACCAATCTCTCGATCCATGTGGAGTTTTACTAATTAAACCTGTCTCATGCGTGCACTTAATTAACAGGTTTTATGATTAAATTGCTATAAACAAACCTCGTCGCAGATACAACAAAACATGTAAATCCTACAACATTACTACCGCGATTTCCCTCATCCTAACATACTAAGGAAATTAGCTACACATGGTTTCGGGATCTACACTAACCGTTGTGATATGAAATAATAGCGACATAAAGAATATGAAAATAAGACTAGCAATAAGAATAAAACGAATAGAAATTAAATAAAGATTAAAAGAGAAGGAAAGTTACACTAATATTGAATAACGGCAGAGAAAGATGAACGAAAGTTGAACAAAGTAGATTCAGAATGATTATAGTGAATGAAAAACTAAAAGTAAAGTGTTTGTGAAAAGTAAAACCTAAAAATGATTGTTGCTGCTAAGTGTATAGGTCTCTGATTAGTGACTAACCTAATCTTATTTTATAGGGAAATCAGATTAGGTCTCTAATCTAACTTTAAAACAGAATGCGGATTCCGAGGTCCGTAAGTGAATTTCTCGATCGAGCTTTCATTCTGCTCGATCGAGTAATTCTGCCATCTAGAGTTCTCGATCGAAGACTTAAGTCCTTCGATCCCACTGCCTGCATATGTGCTCCCTTCGATCGAAAGTGAGACCACTCGATCGAGGTTTCTCTCTCTCCATCTCTTCGATCGAGCTCTTCCAGCTACTTGATCGAAGACTCAGTTGTAACTTGCTCGATGCTGTCCCTTCTGTTCCTGTTCTCGTTTTTTCCTCTAATTTAGGCTTTTTTCCCTTGACATTCGCACTTCCAAGTTCGTAAGCTCCTCGCTCAAGTTCCATCTTCTAAAAATAGCTCACTTGTGACAGATTCACGTGGTTTTTGCGACTTTTGCGTACCTTCCTATAAAATAAGAAGAAAGACACAAAGAAGCGAATTCGGGGCAAAACAATGCATAAAACATACATGAAAGCCTAGAAATGTGTGCCATAAGATGCTCAAAAGTGTATATAAAATGCACGAATCAAACTTCCCCAAACCAAACCTTTGCTTGTCCTTAAGCAAACTAATGCAACTACAAGAACTATATGCAACTAACTAACGACCTAATGGAATGAAGTGTCTCAGAGCCAACTATAGATTATTCGTTAACCATTTAAATGTAGAAAATCAGCCACCAAGAACTTCAATACCAGCCGCAACGAATTCCTACATGCAATGAAAAACAACTTAGACAATTGACCTCAAAATATTTGTATACTTAGACTCTCCCGGGTCGCTCTTCTCTCATCAAAACAAGGATAAGAATTATGTGCAAGAGAGAAAATAAAAAAATGTAGACACTCTCTTAACTGCGACCAACAAATCTGAAGAGTCTATTGATATAGATATACTCAAGAAGGGGCGGGGTTGAATTGAATATGCCAACTTTTTCGATTCTTCTTTGATGTATGATGTTTGCGTGATTAAAACGAGTAACGAATAAGAACAATAAACAAGAGGAGACACGATATTTTTGAAGTGGTTCAATTTCACAATCGAAACCTACGTCCACTATTCATTCTCGACTAATAAAATTAGTACTTCTCTCCGGATTACAATTTCATCAACCGTACTCGTACAACTGGACGTTAGTTGTAACTCAATCTAGATACTGTGTAATACCTAGCTATCTTCTAGTACCGTGAAATACTTGAATACAACGAGTACCGCGAAATACTCAACTATTTTACGTGAATAAGATAAATCTTCTATATGTTCTTCGTGTTCACAAATTGGACGAATAAGAATGAAACTAGCACTTATGATCTTTGTAACGGAATATGACAGTTTAAGCACGATTAGTATACGAGCTTGAATATGCGTTTTTCTCGGTTTGTGTGAGTGTAAGACGTGTCATTTGAAGTGTTGTATACATCCTATTTATATTGAATTAGATCTAGGTTTATTCCAAACCCTAGATGCTTTAATAATATTACCTTAACTAAAATTATTGTTTTAGGTAATATTCTTAAAACTAATCTTAATCAATTTAGGAAAGATCAAATAAGATATTAAATATTATATATAAAACCGATTTCCTAAATATTATTTATTTTAGGAAATATCTTATACCATAAAATATATAATATCTTAATTACAATCAATCTTCTAAATCTTGTCAAGATATAGTAAACTATATCTTTTATCATAATCTAGTTTGTTAAGATATTAAATAAATACATAATATTTATTTAAATTGATCTAACAATTATAGAAATCGTGTGGCATGACACGGTCACAATAGTCGTTCAACACGCTTCCCTAGATTTAGGGTTTCGACATTTATGGTTAGAATAAAATCCTTAGTATATTAGGATAAATAATTAACTCATAAGATAATTATTTTATCCCTTTTTAACCATTGGATATTTTATTTTATAATAACCAGTTAATATTAATAATTCAATATCGAAAGATGAGACGACAATAACACAACAATTTTCACATCGATTTTAAGGATAAAATCGCCATGTACTAATCCGTGCATTTCTTGTTGCTTCATAGAGTTATAGCTACGAGCTATAACTTTGAACGAGTTACTTACCAAAGTTATAAGGCAAATAAGTTACTAAGATCGAAAGGTATGTGACTTAGACTTTAGGAATCACCAATCATGGTTACAACTAGCATTAGTGAGACCTAGGGACTAGTAGGATAGGCCGAAAGGAGCTACTAGTTAACTCGGACCGAAAGGACTTGCTATACCCCCTACGCAACTACGATACGGACTTAACTAGAATATTCGCCATCGTAGCTATAGCAACTTTATTTTCAGTTTTTGCTTTTATTATCTACTTTATTAGCTCTAGTTCAAAACAAACCAATAACACCCCCCCCCCCTCCCCCCCCCATATTTGTGACTGAACAACTGAAAACGCAAATAGACATTACGTCCTTGTGGTTCGACCCGTGCTTCCATTAGCTTATGTTAGTTTTAGCTTGGTATCATAAATTTTATCTTTGACACCCACAACGACGGGTATCAAATTTTGACGCCGTTGCCGGGGAGGCAATTATTTTATTTGTGTTATTTAATTGTCTAGTTTGTTTTAGTGTTAAGGAATTTCTGATTCCTTAAGGTCGTTCTTATCTTCTTCCCTAGTGTTGTTTTGATAGATCTACAGGTCTTATTGACAATGCTTTGGCAACAGGAGGCAATCTGTGAAACGTGTGGTGACGAGGGTCACATACATGTCTATTGCTTGGCTGCGAGCGAGAGAGCTCTAGTCTATGAGAGGTATAAGCAAGGAGCCCCATTTTCTGAGCTTTACTCAATGATGCAAGTCGCGAAGCAAAAGGAGCAATTAGTATCACAGATTGCAAAGGAAATTGCTGAAAAGAGAAGTGTTCTCGATCGAGTAGTACCACTTACTAGATCAAATAATGCAGAGAACGAGATCGCTCGATCGAGTGATTCTATGGCTAAAGAAAAAAGCCAAAGGAAAAAGAAGTCAAGAAAGGTGTTGGCCTATGACTTGGGGTTTGATGAGCCAGACGACCCTAGAATGTGGAGGGCTAGAGCTGCAGACGGTGACCCGTCCATTTACATGTATGACAGGGTGGAGTGGATCCCATCTACCCAGATCAGTGTTGCTGAAGAAGTTACATGTAGTCAGAAGCCGTGGTCGGAGATTTTCCGCACCTATTGCGAATAAACTTCCCCTGTTGCTCAGTTTTAAGACTTTTTGTTTTTAAGACTTTTTACTGCTTTTTGTGTGCGAGACTTAGTTTTTCTTTGTGGTTTGCTAGGTTTCTTTTAGACTTTAGACTGTTACCTTTGGGTTGCGCAAGTTTTGGGCGCGCTATTTTGTGTTGTTGAACCATATATTCAAACGTATATATTAAGTATATATGTTTATGTTTTGATAATGACAAGTCTAGTTAAGTATATTATATACTCGTGCGTATAATCGTGTGCTAAGTGTACAGAATGTTAGATTGAACGATATCAACAATCAAGTGCAAAAGATTCAAGATCGTTAAACAAAGAATTGACTAATCAAAGATTAAGAGATGATCGCAAGTTTATAGAGAACTAATGTTATACGTCTCAACCATAACTTTAGTATATGATGACTTCAAGTTATAGCTCGTTGCTATAACTCTAGAAAGAAGAAATGGTCGAATGGTTTGTAATGATTGAAAAGATTTTGGTTTGCAAAATCGCCGTGATTAAATAATGTTTAATAAGTATTCTATTTTTAGAATATAGAATTATTAATCTTAATAAGGTAGTATAAAATATCTTTTCATCAAATAGGAATAAATAATTTTCTTATCAGTTAATTATTTATTGCTAATAAACTAAAGATTTTTATATAACCATAATTGTCAAAATCATATAATCTAAATATTGTATAAAACGGTTTTGGAAAACGTGTACCATGACACGTTCCATAAATCGTGAAGGGTTGATTAAATAAATAAATATGTATTAATTTAGATATCCTAAAAACAATTTAGATTATATTATCGAAATATAATTTATTGTATTTTGACAAGGTTTAGGAAATTGGTTTTAATAAGGTTAGTATTTATTTATTATATAAGATCTTTTCTAAATATGAATTAGGAAATTGATTCCTTGTATAATACCTAAATATCTTATTAAATCTTTCCTAAATAAATTAAGATTAGATTTATGGTAGTATTACCTAAAGACTAGAATTCTAGCTTTAGTAATATTCCTAAATCATTTAGGGTTTAAAATCCTAGACATAATTTCATATAAATAGAATACTTGTGATTCATTGTAGATCACGAAATCATACACACTTGCACGCAAATCAAGAAAATCGTCGGTGTTAATATTCTTCAAGATTCGAGCTTTTAATTGTCATATCCGTTTCAAGATTCAAGTGCTCCAACACTGATCTTACTCATTCAACGTTGTGACTTTGAAGAACTTATTGAAGACTTATCTTATTAGCATAAGATAGATTGAGTATTTAACGGTACTCATTGTAATCAAGTATTTAACGGTACTTGACATTGCTAGATATTTAACAGTATCTAGATTGAGTTACAACTAACATCAAAGTTGTACGAGTAGGGTTGATAAAATTGTAATCCGGAGAAGGTATTAATTTTATTAATCGAGAATAGTGGACGTAGGTTTCAAATTGTGAAACTGAACCACTTCATAAATATTGTGTCTCTTTTATTTCTTGCTATACTCGAAATCCATCATACAAACGAACACATCAAAGAAGATTTGAAAAAGAAGGCATACTCAATTCAACCCCCCCCCCTCTTCTTGAGTATATTCATATCAATAGACTTTTCAATTTGTATCAGAGCCTCGGGCTCTTGATCGCCTAACAGCGTGAGATTGCTCCTACTATTGATTTTATATTATATACTCTATAAACAATGGACTCCAAGTATCTCAAGTGTCCTATCTTCGATGGTAAGAACTACAGTTTATGGAAGAACATGATGACTCACTACATCAAAGGATGTGACTGGGAATGCTGGAAGATCATTCAAACCGGACCAAAGAAAATCTTGGTCGCCGCCGCCAATGGTACTACCTATGAAAAGATGGAAAGTGATTACGTAGAAGCTGACTACAAGATTGCAGAGAAAAATTTAAAGGCTTTGAGTCTCCTACAAAACGGTATGATAAATTCAGAATTTGACAGATTTTCATCTTGCAATTCTGCTAAAGAAATATGGGACGGTCTTGAACTTGCCTACAAAGGTAAATCCGTAGTCAAGAAACATCATAAAGATTTGCTTATTCAAAGATATGAACTTTTCACTATGGAAAAGAATGAATCTATTGATAGCATGTCTGCACGATTTTCTTGCATTATCAATGAACTACGGAACCTTGGTAGGAAGATCGATTCTGAGGATATCATTCGAAAGATCCTTAGGAGTCTTACCAAGAAGTGGCAACCAAAGGTCACAGCCATTGAAGAAGCACGTGATCTATCTCAAATGACTTACCAAGAACTTATAGGATCTCTGATGGCTCATGAGATCATGCTAAACAAAGAAGATGATGACGGCCTTAAGGGTAAAAGCGTCGCACTTCAAGCCTCCACTAGCGAAGTATGCGAATAAGAACTTGAAGACGAAACAGTTCTATTCGAAAGTGTTGGGAAATGTGTCCTCAACAATAGTGCGATCACGTAATTAAATCTCATAACGGGAATGCGCAAGGGATGATGCGAATTATTAGTCAACTGACCAACATTAATCGGTAATGATTGGCTAGCTAGAGTTTGACATTACTGTCGTATGACGGTGATGGTCAGTTGATCCCTTTAGGTCACACCTTTAGGACAATTCCCTTAATTGTTAAAGTGATCAAGTGTATATTGATACGATTTGATCATATTCCTTAAACTCGTATATCGAGAAATTAGAGGTTAAATCTTAATGTAAGATTTATGTTTAAAATTGAAACGTGTCAATTGTTAAACATTAAACGATATTTTAAAATATCGTAATTAGAATGAATTGGGTTATAATTATTACAAAGGTTGTAAATCGTATTGACGATTAATTATGAATGACCATTTATAGTAATTTCGAATTACTAATCAACTTTATAAATGTGATTTATTAATTTATGAATAATATTTACTTGCTAAATATGTATGATTAAATTAAGTCAATTGTTATTTTATTAAATTGTGACATATTGTATGTCACATAACATAAAATTGGAACATTGACAAAGTTGTAAAATTAGGTCCATATTGGTATGTGTATGCCGGTTTTTGGGTGTTTAAACAAGAAATGATTTAAGTGTTTTAAGTTGTTAAAAACATAATCATGAAAGTACCTTGAGAAGGTTACCTATTAGCCACCCTATATTGCATGGGAAAGAGGTGTGTTCCCCCTTGGAGCCCTCCCATACCCGGTCACCCACACCCAAGCATCCAACATTTAAGTATAAGATGCTCACCTAATGAAAACCCCAATTCTACTAATGCTTGTATAATTTTCTAAGTGTAGAAAAATCAAATAAACTCTCTTCTCCTCTTAGCCGAAATATACTCTAAGTAAAGAGAGATTATTAACCTCTAAAACTCATATTATAAGATAATATATACATACTATTTTGTAGTATTCAAACAACATTCTAATAAGAGAGATTAGAATAAGTTTAAGGAAATCCGGTTGTTGATCTAGCATACTCGAGATCGGATTATTGAGGGGTTGTCTTGGTGCATCCAAAGGAGGTATTCTATTTTGGGTACTTGGAGGATCATCTTTGCCATTCTCTTGGACCGTTTGTAAGGGTTCAATATCTCCTTATTTCCGCAATTTTTAGCATGCATAAGATCTATCATAATAGGTTATTTAAAGGGTTAAATAAAAGTTGGTGTTAGTATGACTAAATTTAGTTTATGAGTAAATAATAAAACCTAACAATTGGTATAAGAGCAATAGGTTGTTTGCATGCTTTCCGTTTACGTTTTTACGGAGTTATAGAGATAACAATATAAAACTTGAAATTTTCGTTTGATATAAGATATGCACGAAATTAATTTAGCATGAATACCTACTGTTTTCTAAAATGTTTTAGAATATTTGGAATATATTTTGCATGAATATTGATTAATGGTATATTAAATCTCGGTTTTTATAAAGTTTTAATGGTTAAAATCGTTTATTTTGGGAAAAATAGCAAAAATCATATTTTGGCCGAGATTTTTCAGTATGTTATCACATGTATTTTCTATAATATGAATATGATTTTTCGTAAATTATGGACTTATAAATCGTGTGATATGAATTTTAAGTGTTAAAATGCAAAAAGATGAATAAAAATGGGTTAAAATAGTTATATTATGAATTTGACTATAAAAAATTTATGAGGATGTCACATGAAATATTTAAAATTTATATTGAATTTTCCAGAAATGTATCTCAAATATTGAAATATTATAGATTTTTAATGTAAAAATCGGGTAATTAGTGACATAATTTCGACTTTAATAGTTTAAGTTGGAATTTGGCCATAAACATTTAACACGATGTCATATATATTATTTCCAGCATGTATAAAATTTTCGAGAATTTTATCTTATTTTATGCTTGAGAAATAATTTTAAAGGTTAAAATCGTACGATATATGACGAAAATCGTTAAAATTTGCAAAAGTTGTTAAAATGGCCGAAAAATGTAACCCATATTAGTCATATATGATATGCTCATCATGAAAATTATCTTGGGAGCCAAAAGTTTCAGATTTGATTTGATTTGATTTTATTTTAATTTGTTAAAAGTAGCATTTAAAATTAAATAAAAAGAATCATGCATTTAAAATTTCGGTTATGGGGCAATGTGCCATTTAATTTTCTGTCCATCTTGTGTTCTTAAAATGTTTTAGAAGGTATAAAAATATTGTTAGTATTTAATTTACATTTATGAAGTTAATTATTGAATTTTCCGACTTAAATTGCTCGTTTTACGTCTTATTTACGAAATAATGTTAAAACCGTATAAAATACTAATATTTTAACTTTCTGAAAATTTTAAGAACATTCTGGAATTTTCAAAATTTGAATTTTGAATTTTCGAAATTTTTATGACTCTTTTGGATTTTTATATTATTTTTTCCCGAAAAACCGAGTAATACCGATCACTATTGAAATATATTAAGTTAAATCATGTTCAAAGTTTGAGTAAGACTAAATTTTGAATCCTATAAGAGTTGGGATGATTAACTTAAGGATGAAAACCGTTTCATATAATGCATAGTGTTGTTAACCGTTAAAACACGCGATTCCATAAACCAAGGTTTGCGATAACTATTTAAATAAGTGTTTTAAATAGGACGATTTGGCTTCGGGTTTGCATGTTAATTCATATTTACATAAGAATTGCATATTATATTATGAATGTCATGATTTATTTACGTAATTTTGGGAATTATGTAATTTACTTAGTATGGCCTTAGTTTTAAATCGGTATTTCCCGTAACGTAAGGGGTTACCGATTCGGTTGTAATTTTGTGATCTCGTATCACCCAATTGTAATTTATTTCTATTTTATAATGTATAAAGTAGACTAGAAAAGTTGTAATATTTGTAAAATCCGGAGTTCCTTGAAGACGGTGCCATTCGGAAAGGAGTTCCGATCAAGACGGTGTTTACCTCGAAGTGCGTGCCGCGTGAAGTTCAAGGGACCAAAGGAGTTGGTTTCCGAATTTGTACTTTGTTATTTCTTTTCTAGGAAAGGCCATACTAGGGTTTATTTATGCTTTTATTTTTGCTTTTTATATGTTTGCATGCATAGCCAAATCGTCATACATCGTATCATGCATGTTTCGACCTAGTCGACCAAGTCTTTTATTTTATCGATAATTCACCGACTTAGTTCACTTAAACGGAGATAGATAATAATTTGACTAGATCTCTTACATATAAATATTGAGACTTAGCCTTACCAAAAAGTACGGACCCATGAATCCCTTCTTCACAAGAACGTAGGCTCGGCTACACCGGGGTACTAAAATTGTCACGTTGGGTAAGTGGGGTAATAAGATTACACCTTGAAATTTGGTTGATCTCAACGAAAGTATTCGTAACCGTAGTTGCAATAAGTTCGGGCTAAAGATAATTTTAAGAAAATTGTCGACCGAGAGTTCTAAGAGTAGAACCGATTAAGGAGTTAATCCACCAAATTATACCAATACGGGTTGAATCGGCTACACCGTGCCCGGATTAGTATGGGTTTGGGTCTCGGGATTGTTTACTTAATTGGGTAAGAGATCATTAAGTAAATATATAACTAAACTTGTTAAAGTTTCTAGTTTAAATTACGAAATTTAAAATGATGTTGTTTTCCTTTTATTATTGTAGTTTAATTTTTCGACAACATCGATGGCAACCAACGCTCCACCTCTCACTAACGTATCATGGCTTCGATCCTTTATGGATCGTTGCAAACTCGATAAGCATGGTTCAAACTTTAAGGATTGGGATGCGCAATTACTTTTGGCCGCTCAAGGTGACGATAAGAGTCGTTACCTATCCGAAGCCGCTCCTCCCGCTCTGACCGCTCGTTCATCGGTCCAAACTCGTGAGGCCTATGAAGCCTACATGAAAGAGTCCTCCGCTCTTAAAAATGTGCTCATCTTCTCCATGGAGCCGGATCTCCAAAGGAGTATGATAAAGTTGACCACATCGTATGAAATATACACCAAGCTTGCGACCATGTTTTCGCAAACTCCAAGGGTGATTCAATATGAGGCGGCTTCCGCCTTCTTTGACATTACTTTCAAGGAAGGGCAAAAGATAAGCCCTCATGTGCTCAAACTCGTTGAGCTCGCGGAGACTCTAAAAGCTCAAAATGTTGATGTTCCCGACTCTCTAATTATTGACCGAGTTCTTCACTCGCTCAATAAGGTTAAGGCGTATGCTCAATTCCGGGTGAATTTCAATATGCGAAACCAAGAGACCACGTTGGAAGAGTTGCATAAGATGCTCGTCCAAGCCGAAAGGGACATGGGACTTCATGAAAGTTCCACCAAAGATGTTTTGAACATTGAAAAGAAAGGGAAAACGAGCTTCAAGAGGAATGCCTCTAAAGGCAAGGGCAAGAAAACGTTCAAGCCCAAGGCGACCAAAGAAAAGACCTTTTCGAAAGGCGCTTCCACCTCGTCTTCAAAAGAGCAAGACAAGTGCCATTATTGCACGAGGATCGGTCATTGGAAGCGAAATTGCCCCAAATACTTAAGCGATCTCAAAAATGGGAAGGCAACCGCCGTAGGTAATAATTCTCGTTATGATTCATGTCATTTATCAACTTATGTATAGTGATACAAATGTGTTGATGTTTACCCTTTTTAATTGTTTTAAAGGGCCACCCCCTAATAATGATAAGGGCAAGGAGAAGGAAGCTTGAAGTTCCTTACTTGGATGGCTATGGTAGCATCCAAATTGATCGAAGACTTGAAGAGCTAGGCTCTAATTTTCATATCGTCTTCTTTCATATTTTGCATTTTATTTCGGAACAATTTACTTTCTTGTAAGACAAGGATTAAAATCCTAAAAACAATGGTTGTAATTTTGGATAGTAGTGACTTGGTTTTCAACCCGAGTCACTACTTTTGTTCTTAATCAATGTTTTGATTTATCAAATAAATTGCATACCTTGTTAAAACATGAATAATAGTGATCTAATCACGCAATAAATATTGATACGATCAAGTATAAGATAATCAAAGTGTTGATTAAAACGGAGAACTACACCCCATGAGATACTTTCAATCAAAATGAGACTATATTAGTTCATTATAAGATTTTCATTTTAAGTGAAAATGAGAATGTACTCATCACACCTATAAAACTTCAAACATTCAGATACATTGGTTAATCGAAATAGCTATCCTTAAACGAATAAAGGTTATTGTTAGAAGGATAGAGTGGGAGAAAATATTTCGCTCGCAAACCAATGATGAAAATAAAGGAAGGATCTTAGAGAAGATTCTTACTTGGGAGTCTTAAGAAGAGCCCTAAATGATTTGAAGAAACTACGAGAGGACACTGAAGAAACTACGGGAGGACACTCGAAGAAAGGTTCTTTGTGTTCATTGTTTCATAGAGAGGAAACTTGAAACCCCGTATGAAATCGGTAGGAAAACGGTTCCTTAATAAATGATTTTTCTAAGTTTATAAGATAAAAGAGAAGAAATCATCTCAATCCTCTCGATGTAGTTATAAAGAAATTATCATGTCATTTTCGTCTCGAGGAAACGAAGACATTATAAGAAGGTAATGATTGATTGAATGGAAACAGATCACTATAGGGATAGTGATTGTGATAATGATTCAAGTAATAGTTTAACATGTGAGAAATGAAAGGTTCATTTAAGATATCGAGAGATATTGATTTTAGTGGGAGCGATTTTCATAAAAAGAATTAAGCCTACCATTTAGAGAGAATGGGTGATTCTTTAAGGTGTAAAGAATAAGAGGTTTGAAATTCTAGATGATCTAATACCTTATATCATAAGATGATGGAGCTTTACGGGAAGGTTTATTATATGGATAATAAAAGGTCGCCCACTTTATTCATAACGATGAATGAAACCATTATAAAATAGCCGAGATGTTTGAAAATTGTAAGAGTGATGAGATCACTAATAGACTACAATAAAGTTTTCAGTACATAAGTGACTGTATATCGATACGTCACAAGTTATAAGATAACAGTGGGAGCTTTCCTCCGGAAAGGAAACTCAAAATCTTGAAAGAGTTCTCGATATGTACTCAAATAGGATCATATTATACGAGATAATATGAGAATGAAGGAGACAAAAATTTGTAAGTTTTGCAATCATGAATAAAAGGTTTATTCGCAAAACACTAATACAAACAGATGATTGTGCATCAAATGCAATATAATAGTATTGACTATTGTTGCATGACAACATCATTTGAGTTATAATTAACTCAAAGTAAAAGATACTTTGTCAGAATCCAAATGGGTTGTAAGAGACAATATTGAACCCCATAAGTGAATTGGATTGACTTAGTATAGCCCCTAGCCGCTTACATGAGGTGACGTCTCGAAGCGACTAGAGTGTGAGGCGATTGATGGCAAGTTCAAGTGCCATAGAGTCATATGCGATGACTAGTCGATCACATAGGCAGACTGTAAGAGACACTCTGTCGGGCAATGTGACCGCTTATAGAGTTCTGGAAATTTTATAGCCGGGTCGTGGCGAGAGCTGCTATAGTATTCTTGTGAGTCAATTCTTAGACTAAAGACTACTCTCCCAAGATGGTACAGTTTAGGCATAACCTTGATCCATTATCTACGACTTTTCGTAACTGGAGTCAAATGGGATTGTTTTGGGTTGTGACTAACTGTGACTAGTTGAAGGAAGTAGTGCGATAGAAATTTTCCACCCCTTGTCAGGGTTGTTCAAATCTCAGGGCCACTCGAGGAGAAGTTAACTGGAAATGCGTGGCCACGCTCGGAAGGTATCTATGGTAGATAATTCCGGTCAGACAGTTATTCTCCAAATCGAGGAAACCACTCATGATATGATCGAATGCAAGTACGACCTCAGAGAGACATCTTGCATTGAGTGGGAGATTGTAATAGGACAAGAGAATTGGTGACGCACACTTGTCGAGGACAAGTGGGAGATTGTTGGGAAATGTGTCCTCAACAATAGTGCGATCACGTAATTAAATCTCATAACGAGAATGCGCAAGGGATGATACGAATTATTAGTCAACTGACCAACATTAATCGGTAATGATTGGCTAGCTAGAGTTTGACATTACTGTCGTATGACGGTGATGGTCAGTTGATCCCTTTAGGTCACACCTTTAGGACAATTCCCTTAATTCTTAAAGTGATCAAGTGTATATTGATACGATTTGATCATATTCCTTAAACTCGTATATCGAGAAATTAGAGGTTAAATCTTAATGTAAGATTTATGTTTAAAATTGAAACGTGTCAATTGTTAAACATTAAACGATATTTTAAAATATCGTAATTAGAATGAATTGGGTTATAATTATTACAAAGGTTGTAAATCGTATTGACGATTAATTATGAATGACCATTTATAGTAATTTCGAATTACTAATCAACTTTATAAATGTGATTTATTAATTTATGAATAATATTTACTTGCTAAATATGTATATGATTAAATTAAGTCAATTGTTATTTTATTAAATTGTGACATATTGTATGTCACATAACATAAAATTGGAACATTGACAAAGTTGTAAAATTAGGTCCATATTGGTACGTGTATGCCGGTTTTGGGGTGTTTAAACAAGAAATGATTTAAGTGTTTTAAGTTGTTAAAAACATAATCATTAAAGTACCTTGAGAAGGTTACCTATTAGCCACCCTATATTGCATGGGAAAGAAGTGTGTTCCCCCTTGGAGCCCTCCCATACCCGGCCACCCACACCCAAGCATCCAACATTTAAGTATAAGATGCTCACCTAATGAAAACCCCAATTCTACTAATGCTTGTATAATTTTCTAAGTGTAGAAAAATCAAATAAACTCTCTTCTCCTCTTAGCCGAAATATACTCTAAGTAAAGAGAGATTATTAACCTCTAAAACTCATATTATAAGATAATATATACATACTATTTTGTAGTATTCAAACAACATTCTAATGAGAGAGATTAGAATAAGTTTAAGGAAATCCGGTTGTTGATCTAGCATACTCGAGATCGGATTATTGAGGGGTTGTCTTGGTGCATCCAAAGGAGGTATTCTATTTTGGGTACTTGGAGGGTCATCTTTGCCATTCTCTTGGACCGTTTTTAAGGGTTCAATATCTCCTTATTTCCGCAATTTTTAGCATGCATAAGATCTATCATAATAGGTTATTTAAAGGGTTAAATAAAAGTTGGTGTTAGTATGACTAAATTTAGTTTATGAGTAACTAATAAAACCTAACAGAAAGACGGTTCAAGAAAGCGGTTTTCAAAGTAAGATACAAAAACCCCAATACCAAGACAGTTGATAAAAAGAAAACTGACACTAAACAAACATTCTTCAAAAGAGGATGTTTCAAGTGTGGTCAACAAGACCACATGATCAAAGACTGTCCAAGTTGGGACAAAATCAAAGACCAAAACGGAATTCAAAAAGGTGATGCTTGCGTCATGCTAGGGAGAATTAGAATCCGAAGATGACGAGGACTCAGAAGAGGATGAGGTAGAAAACCTTTGCTTAAGCAACGTCAGTCTTGATTTAATCTCAAACAACCATGATGAAGATGACGCATCTCATATGTGTCTTCTTGGAGAATCCGACTCAGACGACGATGACGAAGAGGTAAATTTTCTACAACTTAAAAGTCAAGTTAAAAATCTGTCTAAGGCTATGTTAATTAAATAGTTTGAGAAAACCCTAGACCAATGTTATGAACAAAGTCTTGATTTAGATGAGTTGAAAGAACAGATCCTCGATATTGCTGAGGAAAATCAACTTCTAAAAGCCAAAGCTAAGAAACTGAAATCCAAAATAAACATTGAAACCAATGTTAAGTTGGAAACAATTATGTCTGAGACAAAGGTTCTTGAGTCTAAAGTTATAGCTAATGAAGCTATAACCTCAAAACTAAAACTTCACATTAAAGAGTTTCAATCTAAAGTTACAGCTAATGAAGCTATAACTTCAGAATTGAGAAAGGCTAATGAGCTTCTAAAGTCTAAATCTTCGACAGTTGTCGAAGACGAAACTCATCTAGAAGAAGTTGAGATCCTCGAAAATAAAATCATGGATTTAGAATTCAACTTATCTAACATCAAGAAGGAACATGCTAAAATAGTTTCCGACTTTCATAAAGACATTCAAAACCTAAAAGAGTCTAGCAACGTCGACCATAGTGCCTGTAAAAAGGAAATAGACTCTTTGAAGGACCTTCTTCTTCATGCTCGGAAAGTTCACGATAAATGGGAAGGAAGTGATGTGTGCATTTTGTATAGACTTTTTAGTCTTGTTTTAGCACACATTCTCGTAATATTTGGTGATTTTATATCATTTTATACCCCATATGTGCTACTTTGTGTTCGTGTTGCTATTTTGCAGATAGTGACCGAATAGTAGCAGAAACCGAGCTCTTTCTGCCTCATCACACTGTTTTTCTAGAGTCGATGGGAGAACCACGGTCGGTTGCACTTCAATCGAGAAGTTTGAAGTGAAGAATTAAATTCTAGGCATGTCGAAGGATCCATCGAGAGTAAAGTCCTCGATCGAGCTGTCCTGTGCTTGATCGAGGGATCCAGATGAAGACAAGTTCTCGATCGAGCTGTCCTGTGCTCGATCGAGAGGTATCCAAGAAGGAAGCACTCGGTCGAGTGCCACAGTGATCGATCGAGGAAGTGCCAAAGACAAGGAGTCGATCGAGTAACTAACACCTATCGATCGACCGGTTTTGTGAAGCTAAAAGTGGTCGATCGAGAGGAATTTTCCCTCGATCGAGAACTTCGAGACTCTTCGTGTTCACTGATTTATTACATCAGTTTATTTTTCTCTACTATTTAAAGAGCTCGTTTGTAGAGCATTAGGTATGAATAATCAGACCTTGCAGACCCTAGTTTACTCTCAAAAACACTCTTTCACTTTAAGTATTTCTGAACTTTTGTAGCCGTCACATTTTTAGTAATACTTCGGGTTTCTCGTTCTTCCATTCTAATCTCTGTTCTTGCTTTTGGATTACTGTAATTTCTTCTCTCTTATCTTTATTTTTATATTCTTATTTCAGTTTATATCTACTGTTTTCGTTTATCATTTCCGATCAGCTTCTGTTTCGCTTATACCCTGTTTTCATTGTTTGCGTTCGTCGTTTTGTTCGTCCGTCTTTGTCTCTGCTTTCACTTCCTGTTTTCAGTTCATTACCCTTTGTCAATCCTTATTTTTGGTTTTAATCTATTTACTCTGAATCCCTATTCAATTCGTATCAAATCGTATGCTAGTTTGTTATTTTTATATCCGTCTTAATACTATCAAATTTCGCATCTCCTTCCCTTTTGTTCACGTTAATTCCGATTCCTTTTTTACCTAGTGTTTATAATCTGATTTTTATTTATCTTTTTATCATGTCATATGCTAGAATTCTCGTTTTCGTCATAATCTTCGTTACCCCCATTATGAGTAGCTAAATCCATAATATGTTGGGATGAGGGAGTTGTGTCGAATATATAACATGTAGTAGTCGGGTTATACCGTCTTTGGTGGGAGTAATCGTTAAACAATTTATTTTATGTTCGGTTTATTGAGTGCACGCATGAGACCTTACATCTAGTTAATTCCCGACCTAGACCGGAAGGTTGGATGGGTAAGACTTGTTTATCGATTTTAAATAGTTTTTGTGAGAGCGGCAGTTAAGCAAAAACGACCTTAGGGCGACTTAAGACCGGAAGGTCTAGTCGGGTTTGAGACTTGACCGTAATAACCCAACCTTTCCCACCAATATTTGGCCTATCCCAATTACGACAATCATATGTAAGACACAACGACCCGAATTCCCAACATATTCCTTTTCCCTGATTTTTATCTCAACTTGTGTTATTTTTCCGTGTTCTTATTCTTTGCGTAATTCTCATATCGTAGTTTAGTTATCACAATTTAAAACCCCCCATGTCTGTGACCATAGGGAAAAACTGTTAGTTAAGCAAGTCTGCTTCCCTGAGGAGATCGACCCTATTTACCGCTAACTTCTGTTAGTAGGACCTAGGCTTTTATTTTTGGTGTATGAACGACACGCATCAGGAAGTACTAACGTTCTAAACTTCCTGACTGAACAATCCGATAATAACATGAAGATGGGATTAGGTCACGAATGTTATGGTAGAAGGGATCACTCAAAGTGTAAACAAAGCGCCACAGACAGAGATTTTAGAAGAAGAAAATATGTCGATCTACCTGAGTATTTAATATGCACTTATTGTGGTCATACTGGTCACCTCCGTGAAAACTGTGTAAAACACGCACAAGATTTTAAATATGGAGTTAAATTTGTTAAATCCTTAGGTATACCAAACGACACTAATTCTGTCTCTGATAGTGATGATAACAAAGTTGAGGAAAAAAACAATGACCATAGATGGTTCTATGACATGACGTTTGATACGTGTCTATTTTATGATGTTTTACATCTATTTTTACACGTATTTGGTCGCTCATTTACTATGTTTTAGCCTCTATTTCCCAACAATCGTGTACTTTCGTATTTTTATGCACTTTTGCAGATTTATGCGGAAAAGAGACGATTTGGCACCAAATTCGTATCCTCAAGTCTTTAGCTTAATTAAGGAATAAAAGGAAAGTCAACTGAAGTCAAAGTCAAAGTGCCAAAGGTCAAAACAAGAAGAAATCCGAAGACTTCCCAGAAGAAGCGGTCGACCGACCAACTAAACGGGTCGGCCGACCAGACCCAATTTTCATGAGGCCCAAATTTCAAGAAAACCGCAAATAAGAGAAGCCCAGCAGGAAGTGGTCGACCGACCAGTTATACGGGTCGGCCGACCAGAGCGAAGCCCAGACGTTTCTTTTTCGGAAATAAAGTAGAATTAGAATCTTAAGGAAACTCTTAGTTTTTACCCTATATAAACTAATCTTGTGATTAGGGTTTTATATCTTATATCTTAGATATCTTTTATCTAGGGTTTATTATCAAGTCTTATTTTTAGAGAATTCTATTTAGTTTTTAGTTCAATTATAATCTTTCAATAGTTCTCAAGCATTCATCAATAAAGTTAGTTTCTTTCTTCCCTAATTCCAAATTGTGGTAATTACTCTTTTAATCTTGCTTTATTATCGTCCTTGTTTTTATTACAATTGTTAAGTTAGAATCCCAAGCTTTATTTGAATCTTGCATGCTTAGATTATTCATTATGTTCTCCATGTTTATTCCCAATTTTATATTCGTCTTAACAGTTATGAGTAGCTAATTTTCATATGTTAGGATGTAGGGGATAATATGCATAGGTAGATAAAAATCCGAAAACCCGACCTGTAGCAGGACCACGGTCGGCCGACTGAAATAGTCGGTCGGTCGACCGAGGCCGTGGTCGGCCGACTGGAGTAGCCGGTCGGTCGACCACTCGCGTCTGTTTTCTTATTTCGTCTTTTCTTATAAATTATAATATCCTGCAATGAGACCAATAGGAGACTTGTAGGATGTTAGTAATGACCTACCCAAGATTGAAAGATACGGGAAGGGCATTGGTTTACACTTTAAGACGGATAGGTTACTCAAGACTGAAAGGTATGTAACCTGGGATTTAGGAATCACCCTTATTGTTGACACCCAATAATTGTGAGACCTAGGAACTAATAGCATAGGCCGAAAGGAGCTATTAGGTAGCATAGACCTAAAAAGATATGTTACACCCCCTTACGCGACTGCGATACATGTTGACCTTAGGATTTATATTACCTTAGCTATTTATTACCCAAACATCCTAGCATCCCTTTTATTATATTTTATTCTCATCTTTTATTATTTGTTTATTTTTATCTTTGCCTTAGATATAGCATCAACCAAACAACCCCCCAAAACTTGTTACCTTTAAACATTAACATTAAGACAATAAACATTCCCCACCTCTTTGTGGTTCGACCCTGACTTTCGCTATCTATTGTTAAGGTTAGGAATTATAAATTTATCTTTGGTACCCTCAACGACGGGCATCAAATTTTGGCGCCGTTGCCGGGGAGGTGACGCCAGTGTTTATTGTTTTTTGTTTTTTTTCTCTTTGTTTAAGGAACTTTTTGTTCCTTAAACCTTCTCACCTTTTTCTTGTAGTTTCCTCTTATGCGCAGGTCAGTTCAAGGAGAACTCCTACCACTTGATCTAGAAATTGAGAGGACTTTAAGAGAAAGAAGAAAGCAACTTCTAGCAAATCAAGAGGGAGGGTCACCATCCTCTTTATTTCAAGAAGACCTTTTCGAGTTACCACCGTCTTCACCAAAAACACCACCTTCGCAACCGAATTCACCCATCAATCCACTTTCACCAAAAACACCACCTTCCACCTACTTTCCAGTTTTTCCTAAAGAAGAAGATAACATGACAGAAGAAGCTACTATTGCCAGTCACTCTATGCCTCAGGCAAAGGACCTATACAAAGGGTTCACTTTACCTGCAGGTACTGGGAAGCCATTTGAGGCCAAGCCTGCCTATATTACTATGGTTGAAAGAAACCAATTTGGAGGCTCGGCCAATGAGGATGCAGCTAAGCATATTGAAATCTTCACAGATTACATATGCTCTATAGCACCCCCAGAAGGAGTGACGCAGGACCAGATTAAACAGACCATGTTTATCTTCTCCCTTAGGGACTCTGCGAGAGAATGGTACAGAGACCTTGACCGCACTGCTGCGGGAGTTACAGATTGGAACACCTTAGCCCTAGCTTTCTACAGGAAATACTATTCTGCATCAAAGACCAATGCCTTAAGAGCGCAGATTACTAATTTCAAGCAAGGACCCAATGAAGACTTTAGCGAGGCGTGGGACAGGTTCAAGAGACTTGTTCGATCCATACCACATCACGGATTCGAACAATGGTTTCTTTGCAACCAGTTCTACAATGGCCTCTTTGATGACAACAGGGCCTACTTAGATGCTGCAGCTAATGGAAGATTCCAGGATAATTCAGGAGAGACTAAAGGTCTCAAGTTAATAGAAGATGTTGCTGTACACCGCGCTGAGCATGGTACTTCCAGAGGAAATCAGAGAAAATCAGAGTACAACCTGGCAGCAATTGAGGCCTTAACGGCCAAGTTGGAAAAATTTGAAGCTGCAGGAAAGCTCGATCTAGGGAGTGGAAGCAAGGGAGGAATTTACCAGGTGAACGCCGTTCAGGACGGACCCTTTGCTTGTGAGAGGTGCGGTGGAGAAGGGCATGTGTCAAAATTCTGCACTTCATCTAATGAAACATGTGCCGCTTTTCAGCATTATCGTGGGAACAATTTCTATGATCCAAATAATAACAATGTCCATCCCAACTTAAGGTGGACAAGCCAGAATGTTCAAAACCCACAGCACATGCACCTCAGCAAAATTCCACATATGTACCCCCACATAAACAGAATTTCCAAAGACCACCTTTTAACCCTCAACCACCTTCTAATCCACCACCCAACACAGATGCTCTTATCCAAAATCTTATTGGATTGGTTCAGAAGGAGTCACAGTGTAACAACCCGACCCACCACGGTCGTAACACATCCCCAATAAGACGGGAGGTATGCCTTTGGGCCCATTACTTGTCCTCACTTAAGCCCAAAAGCACAAGGCTTTGTTACTAAGTGGTGGATGGAAGCTATTATAAACATATCACAACCCTCACATTCTACCGATGTGGGACAATTTTTCCCTCATACTCTTGGGGTGTTACAAACTCCCCCACTTAAAGAACACAACGTCCTCGTTGTGCCTCAACCTTGACCACAACCAGGGCCAGAATCCTCCCCCGCTAGGTGTGTGACCCGGGTACTCCCGACCACAGGCTCACCACACGGTCGTAGGGTCGCTCTGATACCATTTGTAACAACCCGACCCACCACGGTCGTAACACATCCCCAATAAGACGGGAGGTATGCCTTTGGGCCCATTACTTGTCCTCACTTAAGCCCAAAAGCACAAGGCTTTGTTACTAAGTGGTGGATGGAAGCTATTATAAACATATCACAACCCTCACATTCTACCGATGTGGGACAATTTTTCCCTCATACTCTTGGGGTGTTACACACAGGCTAGAGAGGCGGGGATGAAGATGTTGGAGACCCAGATTGCTCAGATCGCAAGCAAGAATGATACTAGGGCTCCGGGTCAACTTCCGACAAAACCAGACCAGAAGAAGGAGACTCTAAACATTGTAACCCTGCGAAGTGGAGCTAAAGTGGGGGCTGAGAAAGAAAAAACAGCGAGTAGCAGCGAAGTTGGTCGACCGACCGAAAAATCTGGTCGACCGACCGCGGAGCAGGATCCGAAAATTTTGCCTGAACAGGAGCTTGGTCGATCGACCGAGGATACTGGTCGACCGACCACTGAAGCAGCATCTAAAGTTCCCTTTCGTCCAGAATTGCCGAATAACTTAAGGGATTTCCTTTTCAGGGGTGATAAGACCCCTAGGTTTTTAAAAAGGGCTGCAAATACGGAATCCTCAGCTGCTCCCTTTCCAGAGAGACTCGTGCCTTCGAAGGATCAGGTATCTTTTGACAAATTTAAAGATGTAATTCGTTCATTAAATGTTCAAGTTCCATTTTTAGAATTAGTTCAACAAGTTCCTTCTTATCTAAAATTCATGAGACAGCTTCTGTCAAGAAAGAGGTCTCTAGAAAAGGTTGAGTCGGTGGCTCTCACTGAAGAGTCATCTAGCTTTTTAACACATGTCATTGCCCCCCATAAATTAGAAGACCCTGGAAGTTTTTCTGTCCCCTGTAATATAGGAACCTTCCCAGTCAAAAAGGCTTTATGCGACCTAGGTGCTAGTATAAGTGTCATGCCCCTAAGCGTTGCCTTAAAACTAGGGATGACCGAATTTGCAGTAACCAGTATGACGGTCCAGATGGCTGATCGCACATCTATGGAACCTATAGGAATGTTAGAAAACATCCCTGTGCGTATTGACAGGTTTTTCTTCCCAGTAGACTTTGTTGTTTTGGACATCCCAGAGGATGCCCATATACCCATCATTCTAGGAAGACCCTTTCTTCACACTGCAGGTGCCATTATAGATGTAGGCACTGGAACTCTAACCTTCAAAGTAGGCAAACATTCTATTATCTATGGCCTATCCTATAGGAAGAAGGATGCTATGACCCCCATTACATGTAATGCTATAACTTCTGAAAAGAAGTATGAGGTCATCACTACTTCTCCACCTTTATTACCTGTTCCTGTATCTGTTTTTACACCTCCGCCCCAGATTGGGAGCAATAGGGAGGACACTTCTATCGTGACTATTGCAGGAACTGGTTTGGGGAAACCCAAGGAGAAGGAAGTTATCATCCAGAGAGGAGGAATGGGATGCCTAAGCTATGAAGAAGATGAGGATCCAGACGTCGTGGATCGAGAAGAGAAAAAGAAGAGGAGGCAGGCTCAAGAAGAGAGACCGTCGCATATGCTTTGCGACGGAGGAAAGAAGATGTGTTTTGCTACTGAAGCAAAAACAGTGGAGACTACGGCGTGCCGTCAGAAGCCGTGGTCAGATATCCTCCGCATCTTCAGCGGATAGTTGTTTTTAAGTTGCAGTTTTAAGACAATTTACTTTATGTTGTGTGAGACTTTTTAGTTCGGTTTGCTAGTAGTTAAGACTTTTAGAATCGTTTTGGCATCTCGCGCATTGTTGGGCGCACATATTTTCTTGCTTTTTCAGGATTTCCGAGAAAAAACGAAGACCTCCAGGACTCAGCTGGTCGACCGACCAGAAACATCAGTCGGTCGACCAGACACGCTGTATCGCAGATTTCTCCGCTGTTCACAGGAGGTCGATCGACCAGAAACACCGGTCGGTCGACCTACTGTCCGCTGCAGTCTTTCTTTTTCTTCCTTGGGAACCGCAAAATCAACTTGGGTACTTGAGTGGCACTGCTGGCCACTAAAACCTCCCAGCTTACGCTGGTTTGGGGAGGTTTTTCTCATGCATCTTTTAACCCAGTGAGTTCTTTCCAGTTTTTCCTTTATTTTATTTTACTTGCATTTATCTTTTAATTTTCTGAAACCTTTACTTAGGCTAATGCACAATGGGGACATTGTGCGGGTTGGTTTGGGGAATGGTTTCATGTTACATGCATTGCATTTTGTCACACGTTTATTGCATTTCTGTCTTGCATCGTTCTTTTCTTTATTTTCCTTATATATACAAAAAAAAAAAAATCCAAAAAAAAAAATTTAAAAAAATTCAAAAATCCAAAAAAAAAATGCACGTTTATTTTAGCATATAGGTCGAGTCGGAACGAAAGTATTTCAAGGATGATTTTGCTTTCTTACATGTTTATGCCTTTACCTTGCCTTGTCAACTTGTTTTAGTATGAGAGTCTTTTGCATATCTACGAGTTTTTTCCAACTTGCATACCTTGAGACTTGACTTATACCTTGGCGACCTACTTATACATTCTAAGTTTTAGAGCCTTATTCCTGGTTTCATTCTTAAACCAGTTGTCTAGGACGTGAGTAGTACTCCCCTTGGAACGTGTTACATCAATATGCATAAACATGAACTTGAATTGCTATATGCTTGTTTTACTATCTCGTTTTGTGAGTCTTGATACGTGCATTTGGGATCCCCTTTCTCTTATTTACCCATAAGCTTCACATAGCCAAAATTGCCTTTTTATTCCCCCAAAACTACATCCCATACTTAGCCTACCCTTCCAAGCTAGTATTTGTGGTCATTGGATTATTTTTTTGAGGCATCTTGGTTTGTGTGCTATCATGAGCAAAAAAAGAGAAAACAAAAGAAAGAAAGAAAGAAAAGAACAAGAACAGAAAAATTCAGAAAACAAAGAAAGAAAACAAAAAGAAAAAAAAAAAATCCGGAAAATACAGAGCCAGTCGACCGACCACCTCTATAGGTCGGTCGACCGTCTGGCGTTATCAGATTCAAAATTTCCGTTCCAAAAATCCCTTTCTTTTATATGTTATCACTCCCGTGCTTCATTCAAAAATATTTGGAAGTCCTTTCTTATTCAATGTGAGAATTGTGCCACAATAAGAGCACTTTCTTAATATCAAAAAAAAGTCGTGAAGTATGTTGTTGGGAATCGGTTTTACTAGCTTGGCTACTAACCCCACATATCCAAAAGCATCTTAACCACTTTTACCTTTTACCTCACATATCTTTCATTACCTCAATTGCATGTATCAAGGCCATTTAATGAGATTGTTATACAAAGTTGTAGAATTCTTGTTCATGTTAGATTGCAGGCATGTTTTCATGGGTCGCAGTTAGGTGAGTGTCATTACAAAATTACTTCCTTCTATCTTTTTACATATACTCACCCTTTGCTTCATGAGTGTCTCGAGCGTACCGCGAGAGTCCATGGTATAAGTCTCTATAGTTTTTATATATGCGAGAATGACGACGCCATAACTCGTTTGCATGATTTTAAATACTTTCTCATTTTGTACTTGGCATTGGTTCAGGCTTACATGTAAATTTCGCTCTGAGATTGAAATCGTTCCATTAGTTAAGATCGAGTCTATTTCTTGCTTGAGGGCAAGCAAGGGTTTGGTTTGGGGAATTTGATACGTGTCTATTTTATGATGTTTTACATCTATTTTTACACGTATTTGGTCGCTCATTTACTATGTTTTAGCCTCTATTTCCCAACAATCGTGTACTTTCGTATTTTTATGCACTTTTGCAGATTTATGCGGAAAAGAAACGATTTGGCACCAAATTCGTATCCTCAAGTCTTTAGCTTAATTAAGGAATAAAAGGAAAGTCAACTGAAGTCAAAGTCAAAGTGCCAAAGGTCAAAACAAGAAGAAATCCGAAGACTTCCCAGAAGAAGCGGTCGACCGACCAACTAAACGGGTCGGCCGACCAGACCCAATTTTCATGAGGCCCAAATTTCAAGAAAACCGCAAATAAGAGAAGCCCAGCAGGAAGTGGTCGACCGACCAGTTATACGGGTCGGCCGACCAGAGCGAAGCCCAGACGTTTCTTTTTCGGAAATAAAGTAGAATTAGAATCTTAAGGAAACTCTTAGTTTTTACCCTATATAAACTAATCTTGTGATTAGGGTTTTATATCTTATATCTTAGATATCTTTTATCTAGGGTTTATTATCAAGTCTTATTTTTAGAGAATTCTATTTAGTTTTTAGTTCAATTATAATCTTTCAATAGTTCTCAAGCATTCATCAATAAAGTTAGTTTCTTTCTTCCCTAATTCCAAATTGTGGTAATTACTCTTTTAATCTTGCTTTATTATCGTCCTTGTTTTTATTACAATTGTTAAGTTAGAATCCCAAGCTTTATTTGAATCTTGCATGCTTAGATTATTCACTATGTTCTCCATGTTTATTCCCAATTTTATATTCGTCTTAACAGTTATGAGTAGCTAATTTTCATATGTTAGGATGTAGGGGATAATATGCATAGGTAGATAAAAATCCGAAAACCCGACCTGTAGCAGGACCACGGTCGGCCGACTGAAATAGTCGGTCGGTCGACCGAGGCCGTGGTCGGCCGACTGGAGTAGCCGGTCGGTCGACCACTCGCGTCTGTTTTCTTATTTCGTCTTTTCTTATAAATTATAATATCCTGCAATGAGACCAATAGGAGACTTGTAGGATGTTAGTAATGACCTACCCAAGATTGAAAGATACGGGAAGGGCATTGGTTTACACTTTAAGACGGATAGGTTACTCAAGACTGAAAGGTATGTAACCTGGGATTTAGGAATCACCCTTATTGTTGACACCCAATAATTGTGAGACCTAGGAACTAATAGCATAGGCCGAAAGGAGCTATTAGGTAGCATAGACCTAAAAAGATATGTTACACCCCCTTACGCGACTGCGATACATGTTGACCTTAGGATTTATATTACCTTAGCTATTTATTACCCAAACATCCTAGCATCCCTTTTATTATATTTTATTCTCATCTTTTATTATTTGTTTATTTTTATCTTTGCCTTAGATATAGCATCAACCAAACAACCCCCCAAAACTTGTTACCTTTAAACATTAACATTAAGACAATAAACATTCCCCACCTCTTTGTGGTTCGACCCTGACTTTCGCTATCTATTGTTAAGGTTAGGAATTATAAATTTATCTTTGGTACCCTCAACGACGGGCATCAACGTTTGACTACGAAGAAAAGAAAAATAGAACCAGACAAACTCCTCAACCTACGAAAAACAAGAATTGGTCACCAAAAGAACAAACTAGAACTTACACAAAAACATCAAAACCTAACTACTACAGATATAGGAGAACTTACATTAGAAAAGTTTGGGTCAAGAAGGAAGATGTATTTTTGATTACTAACAACAGAGGACCCAAGTATGCTTGGGTACCTAAAACCTGTCTCTGAATTTATATGTGCAGTTTGTCGCAAAGGAAAATAACTTATGGTATCTCGACAGTGGATGCTCAAGACATATGACAGGCGACGTAAACCCATTCCTATCCCTAAAGCCCTTTGATGGAGGAAAAGTCACCTTCGGTGATAATAAGAAAGGAAAAATCATAGGGATTGGTAAGATCGGTATTTTATCATCTCATGCTATAAATGATGTATATTTGGTAAGTGGTCTCAAACATAATTTAATAAGTATATCTCAATTATGCGACAAACGAAACAAGGTTGTTTTTCATGCAGATATATGTCGTATAATTATGGAAGGTACAAGCAAAGTAATCCTTGAAGGCCATAGAAAGAAAAACGTTTATATGATTGATTTAAATGCCGTACCTACTAACTCTCTCTCTTGCATAAGAGATTTGGTCATATTAGCTCACTTATTCTAAGTAAGATAAAGAGATGGGACTTGGTCGAAGGTCTCCCAAAGATGAAATTTGATCAAGAGAGGATGTGTGACACATGTGCACGCTGTAAACACGTCAGGTCATCTTTCAAGCCGAAAAGAGTGGTAAGTACAGAAAAAGCTCTTGAACTAGTACACATGGATCTTTGTGGCCCTATGAAGGTAAGAAGCAGAGGTGGTTCCAGGTACGTTTTCGTTCTAGTTGATGATTACTCTAGATTTCTTTGGCTAGTCTTTCTCCATTCTAAAGACGAACATTCGATGAATTTGTTAGTCTCATGAAACTTGTCCAAAACAAATATGAATCTAACCTAGTAACAATTCGTACAGACCATGGAACCGAGTTTGAAAATCATGCCTTTATTGAGTTCTGTAAGACCAACGGTGTTGGACATAACTTCTCGGCACCTAGAACCCCACAACAAAATTAAATGGAGTCGTAGAACGTATGAACAGAACCTTAGAAGACATGGCTAGAACAATGCTCCTTTGTAGTGGTCTACCTAGAATCTTTTGGGCTAAGGCTATTAGTACAGCTTGCTATATTCATAACCGCGCTATGATTAGACCTATCCTTAAAAAGACACCTTATGAAATTCTTCGAGGTCGTAAACCTAATATATCTCATTTAAGATGTTTTGGGAGTAAATGCTTTGTTCATAACAATGGTAAAAACAGATTAAGCAAATTCGACCCTAGAAGTGACGAAGCAATTTTTATAGGATATTCGGATCATAGTAAAGCCTACAAAGTTTTTAACAAATGTACCTTATGCATAGAAGAAAGTATTCATGTTATCTTTGATGAAAATAATGCCTTCGATAAGCCTTTACAGGACGATGAAGAAAACCTCGACGAACCTGATTTCAGGTTATCAAGGGAAGATCCTCCTGAAATAAGAAATGAAGGAGTTATTCAAGGAATTCATGATGAACTTAACTTAGGAGGAAACGGTGCGAGAGATGAAGCTACAGTTGATGATACTGTAGACAACTCTCAAACCAATGACTTGGAACCCAGAGTTATAGCTAATGAGGCTATCACTTTGAATCAAAACCAAAGGGAAGAGATCAGAGTTATACCTGATCCTACTATAACCCCAGGTTTGGATTCAGGGGGAACAAGCCAAAATCCCGAGTCAAGTACAGGTAATGCAAATAATCAATCAAGGAACTGGAGATACAAGGGCTCTCATCCTTTGGACAATGTCATAGGAAGCTTGACAGACGGAGATCAAACTCGAAGGAGTTTAAACAACTTTTGCTCATTCTACTCCTTTCTCTCCACCATTGAACCTTCAAATATCAAGGAAGCTCTAGCAGAACCAGACTGGATAGTTGCTATGCAAGAAGAACTCCAACAATTTGAAAGAAACAAAGTTTGGCATCTTGTTCCTCGACCTAAGGACAGATCTGTCATTGGAACTAGATGGGTATTCAGAAACAAATTGGATGAAACTGGAGTTATTGTGCGAAATAAGGCCAGATTAGTGGTTCAAGGATACAACCAACAGGAAGGGATCGATTATGACGAAACCTTTGCTCCTGTTGCTCGTCTTGAGGCAATAAGACTACTCATTGCATTTCCTGCACATAAGGGAATGAAGCTATTTCAGATGGACGTTAAGACTGCCTTTCTTAATGGCTATCTCCAAGAGGAAGTATTTGTTGAATAACCTCCTGGTTTTTCTGACAGCAAACTCAAGGATCATGTATTCAAATTAGACAAAGCTCTTTATGGCCTAAAACAAGCACCCAGAGCATGGTACGACAGACTATCAAAGTTCCTATTGGAAAGTGGATTTAAGAGAGGTTCTGTGGATAAAACCTTATTTCTTAAAAGCGAGAACTCAGATCTACTAGTCGTTCAGATATATGTTGACGATATTATTTTTGGTTCAACTAACAAAAAGTTGTGCAAGTTCTTCTCTGAGTTGATGACTTCTGAATTCGAGATGAGTATGATGGGAGAACTAAAATTCTTCCTTGGACTTCAAATTCAACAATCTGAAGAAGGAATCAAAGTTCATCAACAAAAATACGTCAAGGAACTGCTAAAGAAATTCGGCATGGATACCTCTCATGCAATGCCCACTCCAATGGTCACAGATAAGAAGCTAACCAAAGACGAAGATGGTAAGTCCGTAGATGAAACATGTGAACCCCCGCGATTTAGCGAAAAATATAAACATAAATAAGCGGAAATAAGGGGTTTTTAAAACTTTTCTTCAACGAGTTAATCAACCTAGAATGCGAAGGTTCAACGAAAGAAAAGCAAAATGGGAACTAGTAATTCCAATCTACAACCAAAGGAGTATATGGAGAAAAGATATCCCACGAATGCACACATAACGTTCGGTAGTCTAGCGAAACAAAAAGACAATATAGGTCCAAGGGTAAGTTCTTGCTAGCCCACACGTCTACCCCAACTATGCTCCACAAACCTGTCATTCACAAACATGAATGCCAACGTTAGTGGGGAGTAACCCAAGGTTCTCCCATGCCATTTCACAACAAAGACATGTAAGCAATAACAATGAAGATCATAACAATGATAACAATGATAATAACAACTCATACGAGTAAGCATATAAATAATCCAACAATTGAAATTGGTTATCCAACATGTTCAACACAATAGGTCATGTGACATCAACTAAAGCATGAAGCATGTGAGATATAGGTGAATACAAGGACAATCGGATTTAACCATCCAATTCATAGTGCATGAATGAACATAACCGTTCACCACAACCATAGCATCCAAACTACTAAGCAACAAGAATAGAATGAACGCCGTCGGGGAACATAACCGTTACCCCGACCACTAGATCGCATAACCACGACACTAACTAACGGAGCGCATAACCACGACATCTGAAATCTATGTATAGTGCATAACCGCAAACTATATGCCTAAGACCTGGCCAGACCTCTCGATGTAATAACCTACACCGAACGACACACGGGGACCGGGCTGCATAACCACGGACACCGACCAATCCCGAACATAGACAAAATCCCATACTTGGGTGGCATTTGTTCATTACAATGATACACTAATCGTATCACCGCTATCCATTCAATATAAGCATAACTTAAACGTTAGCCATCCACAAACTCATTAACATAACCGCTAATTAACCATTACTAAGCATGAGTTACAATGTAAACTAAATCAATGCTTGAGTTGGTTTATACAAGATATTTTGAAGTGGAAGCCGGTTTCCCTTCCGGTTGCCCGGCCGAGGGGTCTTATCCCTCAACTTAGCTTCTACAAATGGCCCAAGCATTGCCCAACAACAAAATAATACGCATTTGATATCCTCCTCATCATCCCAAGCAATTTCGAGAAACGAAACGAAAGTTAACAATGCGACAATGGCTAGGCTTCGATATGGCATGTGATGTGTTATAAAAGTAATAACATTAAGACATGTAAACAAGAGATTTAATACTTAAAAGTTCATGTATATACATGGGAGAGAAGACAGGAAACAAGTGGAAGAAACAAGGGCACAAAAACAATCGAAATCATGTGCGAAATTGGCGACCAAGCAGCGAATACCGCAGGCTGCGGCCACCAGCGCAGGCCTACGGCCCCCAGCGCAGGACTACGGCCCCCAGCGCAGGCTGCGGCAGCCCCTGCCCAGCCATGGTCTGTGCTGGTCGTTTCCCTCCTTTCGCCCACACTTTGGCACATACAAAGCCCCTACAAACAACCCATTTCAAGCACCATGTACTCATGTATTCAAGCTGTATTAACCTTCATCAAAAGCTATTCAAACCAACATAAAGCCCTTCTTAATTTAACATGAGAATGTATGAAATTCAATTATGAATTGAGAACAATGGTACAAACAATTCCAAACACCCAAAACTCATGTAAGAATCACCAATACAAATTAAACAACATCAAATAACCACCTTACTAACAACCATCATTCTTTACTAACAAATCACATATAAAAACTTAGACTTTGACAAAATAGAAATAAGAACCCACTAAACTTACCTTCTTGCTTGAATCCTAGTCCAAAGTTTCGTCAATTTCGTAGGAATCACCCTCCGGATCACCCGACTCGAAACCTACAAACAAAGTAAGTGTTAAAGTGGAAAAAGCTAGTCTTGGTACTCACCTAGGGTTTTCGAAATTTTTAATCAGAGGGAGGAAATGTATACTTTCTTACTTGAAAGGAAGGAGGAGGAGAAGAGGAAAAGAATGCCACAAAAATCGCAAGAAACCGATTAGAAATTGGCAAGTTGTGTTGATTTCAAGCTTGAAGCTTTTTGGAGGAAAAATGGTGTTCTCAAATGGGAGGCCAAATCTGAAATTGTGTAAATGAGGAGGGAGGGTTTTATTTGGGTTTGAAAACAACCACAAGTTATTTGACCCATTTCCGGGTATGACCCATATAACTCGATTTTGAGTCGGAAATTGCTAGAAACTAAGCTTTAAGGTTACTATACTTAAGACTTGAATTAAATATTTCCGGAATACTCATTACTCTTTAAAAATTATAATTTCTCAAAAATACGATTTAATTTGGATTTCAAATTATTTTAAATAAATTCCAAGGCGGGAATTTCGCGAGTGTTACAAAACAACTTACCGAGGTATGATTGGCTCACTTCTTTATTTTACTGCAAGTCGTCCAGATATAATGTTTAGTGTCTGCGTATGTGCGAGATTTAAATCTGCACCAAAAGAATCGCATATGATTGAGGTTAAGAGAATATTAAGATACCTAATCGGAACATCAAAGTTATACCTATGGTATCCTATGGACTGTAACTTTAACCTAGTAGTATATTAAGATGCGGATTATGCAGGATGTTCATTAGACAGAAAAAGTACTTCGGGACTAGCTACTTTTGTTGGCCCATGTATAATATCGTGGGAATCCAAGAAACAAAATTATGTTACTCTTTCAACTGCCGAAGCAGAATATATTGCAGCCGCACTGGTATGTTCTCAACTCTTATGGTTAAAACAACAATTACATGATTATGGTATTGATGTAGGATGTGTGCCTATTTTATGTGATAATACGAGTGCTATTATTATATCTAAGAATCCTGCCCAGCACTCGAGAACTAAACATATTGAAATAAGACATCACTTTCTACGAGACCATGTTGAAAAGAAAAATATAAAATTGGAATTTTGTAGTACAGAAAAACAATGTGCAGATATCTTTACTAAACCATTGGCTAGAGAACGCTTTGAGACTTTGCGATTGGAAATTGGTTTAATCGGTGACACCTAATCAATCTTAAAAACAAAAATAACCCAATGATTGACTACGGTTAAGACGATATTATATGACTATGTCCGTATACTCCGCTGCATATGTATGTGTGTATTCGATGATTAATTATGTGAACACAATTATGTTATTCAATTCGCGTACGTTTGTGCTCAACCGAATCTCACAAAAATAATACATCACGTATTATAATATACCTATACATATTAATATATACATATATTTTTTTTTTAAAAAAAAGGAAAAACACACTTACCTTACCCAAGCCGTAAAGCTTTGAGCCCCACAACCCTCTGCCACGTGTCACCCAACCCCACAACTCATTGACTTTTACTAACTCCCTCATAATTCACCCAACTACTCCTTCTCACATTTACCACTCACCCCATTTACCTCCTCCATTCTCCATTATTACCGACCCTCACTCCCTCAAAACCTCCAAAATTAATTAAACCCAAACCTCCACAAAACTCCGATCAACACCACTGAAACCACCATGCCACCATCTCGTGCAACCCGATCCCACAACAAGAAACAAGCTCCACCATCTCCTCCTTCCCAAACTCCGCTGCATATGTATGTGTGTATTCGATGATTAATTATGTGAACACAATTATGTTATTCAATTCGCGTACGTTTGTGCTCAACCGAATCTCACAAAAATAATACATCACGTATTATAATATACCTATACATATTAATATATACATATATTTTTTTTTTTAAAAAAAGGAAAAACACACTTACCTTACCCAAGCCGTAAAGCTTTGAGCCCCACAACCCTCTGCCACGTGTCACCCAACTCCACAACTCATTGACTTTTACTAACTCCCTCATAATTCACCCAACTACTCCTTCTCACATTTACCACTCACCCCATTTACCTCCTCCATTCTCCATTATTACCGACCCTCACTCCCTCAAAACCTCCAAAATTAATTAAACCCAAACCTCCACAAAACTCCGATCAACACCACTGAAACCACCATGCCACCATCTCGTGCAACCCGATCCCACAACAAGAAACAAGCTCCACCATCTCCTCCTTCCCAAACTCCGTCACCACCGCCCTCACCAACGCCTATTTCTGTTCCGTTCCAACCTCCGACACCGGAAAACGCCGCAAGTTGAACCGCGAGTCTTCATCCGTCACTGATGACATGCCTGAGTTCGTTTCCGGGAAAAGCTCTCGTCCCCTGTTTCGAGACTACTCTGTTGAGGCAACCCGCGAAGGGTTAGAGCGGGTCCGAATGACCAAAACCGAAGGTATGTACATTGACCGAGTTTTACCTTATTCCATTCATGTGGGTCGCTATTATCCTTTGTCATGGGTCGACGGGTCCAAGTCGTTAAGTTTCTTTAAAGAGTTCTTGAAAAATCAAGGATGGGAGTACATTAGCAATTTCTCGGGTTTGGTGTTTCCTATCGAAATTGTTCAATTCTTTGCTTCTGTTAAGGCGTGTGAGGAAGGGCTAAGGGCGGTTGTGAATGGTAGGGATGTGACGGTGTCTAAAACTGAAATTTGTGAAATCTTTAAGCTTGATAAAGACGGTCTTGATCTTGATCCGAAAAAGGAATGGAGAGTCGTGTCTAAGGAACAAAAGATGGCTATCAAAACTTATTTTGATGAATATGCTACTGAAAATACTCCTTTTTTACCCAGTTCTTTTACTCCTAAGTTGAAGTTGTTTGTGAATTTTTTATGGAATACGGTTTTGCCGCGAAGGGGTGGAAGGGATAAGTTGTCGAGTGATGAGGCCTTGGTTTTTTATAGTTGGTTGGAGGGAACGAAGATTGATTTGGCTTCTCTTATTTGTAATAAAATTTGTCACGTTTCACGCATTCTCATCAGGGAAGAGACTTGCTCGACAATCGACATTCCTTACGGAATGTGGGGGTCCGAGCTCATATACAAGAAAGGTGTCGTGGATGACAAGAGTTATGGTGTGATCCCTCTTGATCGTATGTGTGATAAACTTCTCAAATTAATGGGTATTTGCTTTGACGGTGTTGATCTAACGTTTGGTAAGAGTGTAGGTCCGGAACCAACAACGTGTCCCTCGCCTTTGTTTGAAGGATGAGAAGCCAAGATAGACAAGATCCTTGGTCTTTGTGAGGTGAAGAAAGAAAAGGATGAGGCAGGGAGTAGTGGTGGTGAAGGAAACCGAGGTTTCGAGGAAGAGTTGCGGGCGTGGATGGGTAAGGTGGATAAAGGAATTGAGAAGATGGGTTCGGGTATCCAAATTCTTTGTGATGAGTTCTTCGTCATTAGTGATCGTCTTTCATTCTTGACCACCCAAGGAGGAGCAATGGTGCGTGACCATGGATTGCTGAGGGAGGATGCAAGTCAGGCTCTTGAGGCTGTGAAAGCGCTTTCGATGAAGGTGCTCAACTTCGAGATTGTCTTGGATGCTCAAGGACGTAATGTGAGCAGTTGCTTGGATAGGTTGTCCACCCTCGAATTCCGCACCCGACCTGATTATGTTAGCCCATTTGCCAGGCGCCGTGACCCGTCTTCCTTTTAATCCATATTATTCTGATAATACTCCGTTCTTTGGTTTCGTTTTCGGTTATTTTGGTTATTGTTGTTTAAGTCCGGGATGGACATATTAAACTTTTAATCCTCTTGTGGCCCAACTCAAACTTTATCCCAGGCCATATGAATCCATGGCTCATTCGACCTATTTTGCTTGCGGCCCAATCTTAACCTTTCCTTATTGTTTTTCTTATGGCCCACTTAAAAAATTCCCTAAGCCGGCCCAATTTTTCTAACTCTTTGTTTTATATTCGGCCCATTGGCTTAGTAATTCGGTTTGGTTGTGTATATTTTCTCACACTCGTACTTGTTTTTGTATGATATTTTGTGTTTGTGTGATACGTCTTTGATGCATGCTTATTCATGTTTCGTAGTGTATTATTCTAGTCGTTTTATTTCTTTGTTCTCGTCTTTTCGATGATGTCAATAGGGGGAAAAATGCGACTTAGATTAGAATTTACCTAAGCTTGCTCCTTGTCGTAATTCATTGTCTCTTAGGGTTCTTAAAGGATATGGGTTAGATAGATGATAAAACCCTAAGTTAATCTTTGCTATGAATGACCCTTATTATATTGAGGGGAAACTAAACACTTAGACACAAATCTAAGAAAGACTTGTCATCATCAAAAAGAGGGAATTTGTTGAACCATATATTCAAATGTATATATTAAGTATATATGTTTATGTTTTGATAATGACAAGTCTAGTTAAGTATATTATATACTCGTGTGTATAATCGTGTGCTAAATGTACAGAATGTTAGATTGAACGATATCAACAATCAAGTGCAAAAGATTCAAGATCGTTAGTCAAATAATTGACTAATCAAAGATTAAGAGATGATCGCAAGTTTATAGAGAACTAATGTTATATGTCTCAACTATAACTTTAGTATATGATGACTTCAAGCTATAGCTCGTCGCTATAACTCTAGAAAGAAGAAATGGTCGAAAGGTTTGTACTGATTGAAACGATTTTGGTTTGCAAAATCGCCGTGATTAAATAATGTTTAATAAGTATTCTATATTTAGAATATAGAATTATTAATCTTAATAAGGTAGTATAAAATATATTTTCGTCAAATAGGAATAAATAATTTTCTTATGAGTTAATTATCTATTGCTAATAAACTAAAGATTTTTATATAACCATAATTGTCAAAATAATATAATCTAAATATTGTATAAAACGGTTTTGGAAAACGTGTACCATGACACGTTCCATAAATCGTGAAGGGTTGATTAAATAAATAAATATGTATTTATTTAGATATCCTAAAAACAATCTAGATTATATTATGGAAATATAATTTATTATATTTTGACAAGGTTTAATAAGTTGGTTTTAATAAGGTTAGTATTTATTTATTATATAAGATCTTTCCTAAATATGAATTAGGAAATTGATTCCTTGTATAATACCTAAATATCTTATTAAATCTTTCCTAAATAAATTAAGATTAGATTTATGGTAGTATTACCTAAAGACTAGAATTCTAGCTTTAGTAATATTTCTAAATCATCTAGGGTTTAAAAACCTGGACATAATGTCATATAAATAGAATACTTGTGATGCATTGTAGATCACGAAATCATACACACTTGCACGCAAATCAAGAAAACCGTCGGTGTTAATATTCTTCAAGATTCAAGCTTTTAATTGTCATATCCGTTTCAAGATTCAAGTGCTCCAGCATTGATCTTACTCATTCAAGATTGTGACTTTGAAGAACTTATTGAAGACTTATCTTATTAGCATAAGATAGATTGAGTATTTAACGGTACTCATTGTAATCAAGTATTTAACGGTACTTGACATAGCTAGATATTTAACGGTATCTAGATTGAGTTACAACTAACATCAAAGTTGTACGAGTAGGGTTGATAAAATTGTAATCCGGAGAAGGTACTAATTTTATTAACGAGAATAGTGAACGTAGGTTTCAAATTGTGAAACTGAACCACTTCAAAAATATTGTGTCTCTTTTATTTCTTGCTATACTCGACATCCATCATACAAACGGACACATCAAAGAAGATTTGAAAAAGAAGGCATACTCAATTCAAACCCCCCCCCCACCTCTTAAGTATATTCATATCAATAGACTCTTCATGTGTTTTTACTGGTTTTGGATCTATGTTAACTCAATTCATTGAGTTAATTTGAAGAAAAACGAGCTCTGCTTCAGGTGTACTGGTCGATCGACCAGATGCGTCAGTCGACCGACCAGTGACCGCATTTCAGGAATTTTATGTCCTTCGACTATTGTTCGGTCGACCAGACCCTGTGGTCAGTCGACCACCAATGCTGCTACTGCAAATTTTGACGCCCTTGTTTGGTCGTCTCGTGGAGCGTGAATGGAATTTTAGGGGGTCTTTCTTTCTATTCTTTCCTTTTCACATTTATTTTCTTCTATCCCATTACTTTTGATTGCTCGCTTGTCGCCCAATGCTTTTAATTCGCGACGAAGGGTTGTCCTTTTTATCTTTTTCAGGTCCTTGTAGTAGCACTGCTGGCTACCGAAACCTCCTAACTCACGCTGGTTTGGGGAGGTTTCTGTTCGCGCAATCACTTTGTGAGTTCCTTCCTTTTTGTTTTCCTTAGTCATTTTTACGCAAATTCCCGTTATTCTTTGATTCTTTGCATATGTTTTTGCATAATGGAGACATTGTGTAATTTGGTTTGGGGAAGGGTTTTGCGTTGTGTATTCACATGTTTTATTACATGTCCGTTTCACGTTTACTGCATTCCTGTTTGGATTGTTGTTTTTATTTCCCTTACTTATACAAAAAATCTAAAAAATTGTAAAAATTCAAAAATTTCAAAAAAATGCACGTTTATTTTAGCATATAGGTTGAGTTGGAACGGTAGTATTTTAATGATGACATTGCTTTCTCAACTGTTTATGCTTAAGCCTTGCTAGTTGACATGTTGTTAGTAGAATCATATGCATAATCTACGAGTTTTTTTGTCAAAATAGTTGCTGATCTTGAGACCTAACTTTAATTTTTGGCAAGCTACAATACAATCTAAGGTTTTAGAGCTTTATAACTGGTGTCATTTGTGACCGGTTTGCTTAGGATGTAGTACTCCTTATGAGACATGTTACATTAATAAGCATAAATATGAACTTAATCTGCTTAATACCTGTAAGCACTTTAATTTGTTGATTTTTGACACATGTGAAAGAGGTCTCTTTTCTAGTTTTACCCAAAGCCTCAAATAGCCAAAATTGCCCTTTTGTCCCAGGCCATAAGCTACATCCCATACTTGGCCTACCATATCCGAGCTAGTATTTGTGGTCACGGGACTACGTTACTCCTTTTGGTTATATTGCTCTTAATTGAGAAACATGGTTAAATTCTGCAAAGGAAATACAGAATCAAGGAAAAGAAAAGAGAAAAAACAAAAAAACGAAAGAAAAACGAAAGCAAAAATTTGAAAAACAGTCGACCGACTCGAACACTTGGTCGGTCCACCATATGTCGTAAAATCAGAAAAATCGCATGCTTGAAGGTCTTTATTCATTTGCGAACTATACTCCCATGTTTTATTCATATCATTTGGGGAGTCGTTTTCCTTAGAGATTGTGAGATTTGTGCTTCAAAATTGCACCGTATTGATTGATATTGAGTTTGGAAGTGGTGATATTTCTTGTTGTTTGGATTTCGTTGTTTGCTAGCTTGGCTTCTGAACCCAACATATCCAAATCATCTTAGCCCTTCTCACCCATTACCTCACATATCCCATTTTTCCTCAGCATGTGTTTTGGTAACTAGATTGGAATGTATATGTACATTCATAGAGATTGTTTTCATATTAGATTGCAGGCATGTTCTCATGGGTCGAAGTTAGGTGAGTGTCATTACAAATTTACTTCTTTCTATCTTTACATATATACTCACCCATGCTTATTGTGTGATTTGAGCGAGCCGCGAGAGTCCATTTTGATAAGTCTCTATAGTCGATGGATTGGCAAGTTTTTGACAACTTCATATCTCGTTTGCATGATTCACTTTACTAACTCATTGTTGATCTTGCAATAAACTGGTTTAGGATTTACAGTTGCATTTCGCTCTGAGATTGAACTCGTTCCATTAGTGTATAAGATCGAGTCTAGGTCTTGCTTGAGGACAAGCAAGTGTTTGGTTTGGGAAAATTTGATGCGTGTCTATTTTATGATGTTTTACATCTCTTTTTACACGCATTTCAGGGCTCATTTAAGTCATTTTAGCTATTATTTCTCCTATTTCATCTACTTTCGTATTTTGGTGCATTATTGCAGATTTATGCAGAAATGAGTATATTTTGAGTCAAATCCGTCCTCGAGTAAGATTGCATAGCTAGTGACATTTAAGGAACAATCAAGGAACAAAGCTTAGCATGCATTTCAAGGCCAAAAGACAGATTCCCGGATTTATGAGAGTTGGTATACCAGCTATAGCGGTCGACCGACTGGGCACAGTGGTCGGTCGACCGGTTCACCTGTTTCGCTTGATTCAGAAATCAAATTTAAAGAATCAGGAACTTCGACAATCCCGAAAACTGGACGGTCGACCAGTATCAACGGTCGGTCGACCGCTTCACCTTTGACGGAAAATTAAAAGATGTGTTTAAGCCCATAATCGTGTTTAGGGTTTTGAGGAAGGGTTTTGCGAAATGTCTATATAACGTAACATCCCTTCCTCAGTTTGAGGCATCTATTATATAATCTTTTAATCATTCAGTTTTATCATCTAGTTAGAGAATAATCGAGTTTTCTTTAGAATTCAGTTTTTATCATTCAGTTTTATAATCTAGTTTTAGAATCAGTTTTGCATAAACCTTCTGTTTCCACGGATATTCAATAAAGTTAATCTTTTTGTCCTCATTCCTTGCTTGTTTACGATAATCTCCTTTTTATTTCAGTTTATTTACAGTTTTCATAAGATTAGTTTCCGGTTAGTTAGAATCTCAAAACCATTGTTCTTCTTATTTACAATTTGATTAATTGTTATAATCATGTTTTCTGTTATTATTGCCGTTATAGTTTCTGTTTTTACCAATAGTATGAGTAGCTAAACTTCATATGTTAGGATGTAGGCGACCTATAGTGTAGATGACATAGTTTAGGGTAAACCCGTAGCAGTGCTTGGTCGACCGACTGGCTTCTCTGGTCGGTCGACTGAGTAGGTTGATCGATCGACTGGAGTAGCCGGTCGGTCGACTGATTTCGCGTCTGATCAGAACTGTTTTACCTCGTTAAGTGCAATATCTTTCAATGAGACCGAGAGGAGACTTTTTAGATGCTTAGTAATGACCAACCCATGGATCGAGAGATAGGGAAGGACATTAGTTAATGGTTTAAGACAACTAAGTTACTAAGATCGAAAGGTATATGACTTAGACTTTTGGAATCACCAATCATGTTGACAACCAGCATTAGTGAGACCTATGGACTAGTAGCATAGGCCGAAAGGAGCTACTAGTTAACTCGGACCGAAAGGACTTGTTATACACCCTACGCGATTGCAATACAGACTTACCTAGATTATTCACCATCGTAGCTATAGCAACCCAAACGTCCTAGCATCCTTTTATCACTTGTTTGCATCTTTATTTTCAGTTTTTGCTTTTATTATCTTCTTTATTAGCTCTAGCTCAAAACAAACCAACAACCCCCCCCCCCCCCCCATATTTGTGACTAAACAACTGAAAACGCAAATAGACATTACCTTCTTATGGTTCGACCCATGCTTCCACTAGCTTATGTTAGTTTTATTAGTTCGGTATTATAAATTTTATATTTGACACCCACAACGACGGGTATCACACTAAATTTGGAGGAATGCACAACATTCCTCGGTCAATGCTACAATTTCCACAAAGTTAATAGACCTCTTACACATTAAAATCTCACACATAAACTTAAGGTACGAAGTTACCTTCATAAGCAATTCCGCGAACGAAACGTGAACTTTCAACTCTCTTAAGATGTCCGCGAATCGAAAAATTCCTTTTCAACTAGCCTCCTCGGGTATGGAACGTTATTAAGATCAATGTGGCGATCCTTGTTTCATTCTTCATACTCAGCCTATTATTTTTCTTTCGAGAAATCTCATTTCTTCTGTGAAACACTCGATCGAGTGTTTTTAGCCAATAATCACTCGATCGAGTGATTCCCTGCCCTACATTACTCGATCAGGTAAGTGGTACTACTCGATCGAGGACCTGGTCATCAACTTTACTTGATCGAGCAACTGGTGTCACTCGATCAAATCCTTCTTCCGAATTTTTCTTCGATCGAGTACTGTGAGTTACTCGATAGAAGCCCGCTCCTTTTACAGCATCATCGCCTTTGAAATTCGCACTCCTCTGTTCAGAATTTGCATCCTTCGGCCCTTCATAGATATGTCCACTCCTCAAACTGACTATGTTAATGGTCTCATTTCTTGTCTCGGTTTGGGACGATAACTGTCCCGGTTGTCTTGTCGATTGCTTAACCGCCAACTTAGCAATTTGAGACTCGAGTAGCTTTATGGACGCATCCCTGGACTGCTCACTTTTCTGCATTTGGGAAGCCAATAATTGGATCATTGACTTGAGCTTATTGATTTCTGAATTTCCTCCGGATGATGAAACACCTCCTTGAGGTGGTTGAAATTGTTGAGTCTTTTGGTAGCTTTGTTGAGCGCGATGAGGAGGGACATAGTTTTGTTGCGGTGGTGGAGATGGGTTCAAAACATTTTGGTTAGTCCAGCTCAAGTTGGGATGAACATTGTTTTAGTTGTAGAAGCCTCCTCCTTGCCGGAACTGTTGAAAAGAAAAGACTTGCTCCTTCTCCACGAGACATTCAATAGCGGAATGTCCCGTCGTACCAAACCTTTCACATACTGAATTGTCACCCTTTTGCAAAAGGTGAACAGTTTGTTGACCTCCCTCGGCTTGCTTATCCCACTGGTCGAACTTGGCAGTCATTTTGTCTAATTTGGCTTCCACAACATCAGTATTGATGTTAGCCACAGTTCTTGTTCCGCTCCTCGGATTACCGAATTCAGCGCAGTGATTAGCCATCTCCTCAATAATACCCCAACCCTTGTCGTCATCGATCTTCTTTTGGAACCGACCTTTCGCAGCTACGTCAATGATGGCTCGGTGGTCATCAAACAACCCATTGTAGAATTGATTGTTGATGAACCAAGGTTGGAAACCATGATAAGGACAAGCCCTCACTATCTTCTTAAAACGAGTCCAAGCCTCATACAGATTTTCCGATCCATGTTGCTTGAAGTACGTGATCTGATATTGGAGTGCACTAGCTTTCTGAGGTGGGTAATACTTCTTATAGAACGCTAGTGCCAAGGACTCGCAATCTGTTATACCCGCTGCTTCACGATCCAAGTCCCTAAACCATTCTCGGGCTCCCTCGGATAAGGAAAAAGGAATAGGACTTCCTTAATCCTATCATGCGTGACCGTCTGCGACGTAGGAATAATGGAGTAGTAATCTGTGAAAATCTTCATGTGCTTTCGTGGATCTTCCCAGCTACACCACGGTACATATTCCGTTCGACCAAGTTGATGTATGAAGGTCGAATATCGAACGTGTTACCGTTCTCATCCGCGACGAGCTTGAAACCTTTGAGGATAGAGTCGGCCTTGGGTTCGGAATAACTAACAATGTTCGGCATCTTGATTGGTAAGTTGATGGGTTCTGCTGTAAAATTCAAATCGGGAATAAAATTCTCGATAACGTCGTCAGGAATACTAAAGACTTCTTGCTGCCTGATGCCCGTCGTTGAGGGTACCAAAGATAAAATTTATAATTCCTAACCTTAACAATAGATAGTGAAAGTCAGGGTCGAACCACAAAGAGGTGGGGAATGTTTATTGTCTTAATGTTAATGTTTAAAGGTAACAAATTTGGGGGTTGATTGATTGGTTACTATATCTAAGGCAAAGATTAAAATAAAACAAGAATTAAAAGATGAGAATAAAATATAATAAAAGAGGATGCTAGGATGTTCGGGTAATAAATAGCTAAGGTAAAATAAATCCTAAGGTCAACATGTATTGCAGTTGCGTAAGGGGGTGTAACATATCTTTTTAGGTCTATGCTACCTAATAGCTCCTTTCGGCCTATGCTATTAGTCCCTAGGTCTCACAATTATTGGGTGTCAACAATAAGGGTGATTCCTAAATCCCAGGTCACATACCTTTCAGCCTTGAGTAACCTATCCGTCTTAAAGTGTAAACCAATGCTCTTCCCGTATCTTTCAATCTTGGGTAGGTCATTACTAACATCCTACAAGTCTCCTATTGGTCTCATTGCAGGATATTATAATTGACAAGAAAAGACGAAATAAGAATACATACGCGAGTGGTCGACCGACCGGCTACTCCAGTCGGCCGACCACGGCCTCGGTCGACCGACCGGCTATTCCAGTCGGCCGACCGTGGTCCTGCTACAGGTCGGTTTTTCGGATTTTATTTACCTATGCATATTATTCCCTACATCCTAACATATGAAAATTAGCTACTCATGACTGTTAAGACGATTGTAAAATTGGGAATAAACATGGAAAACATAGTAAATAATCTAAGCATGCAAGATTCAAATAAAGCTTGGGATTCTAACTTAACAATTGTAATAAAAGCAATAAGAAAAATAATGAAACTAGATCAAAGAAGAATTACCACAATTGGAATTAAGGCAGAACGGAATTAACTTTATTGAATACTTGGGAACTATTGAAAGATTGCAAAACTAAAGCTTGAATAAAACTGAATAATTGAATCTCTCTGAAACTTATTGTATGTAAAACTCGATGATAAACCCTAGCTACAAGATTAGCTTTATATAGGGTAAGAGATTTAGAGTTTCCTAAAGACTCTAATTCTAATTTATTTCCGAAAGAGAATCATATGGGCTTCTGCTCTGGTCGGCCGACCCGTATAGCTGGTCGGTCGACCACTTCCTGCTGGGCTTCTTTTATTTTCGGCCTTCTTCGAGAATTGGGCTTTATTGAAAATCGGGCCTGGTCGGCCGACCCGTATAGCTGGTCGGTCGACCGCCTCTGTACGGAAATCTTCGGATTTCTTCTCGTTTTGACTCTTGGTACTTGATTTTGACTCCAGTTGACTTTCCATTTATTCCTTAATTTAAGCTAAAGACTTGAGGATACGAATTTGGTGCTAAATCGTCTCTTTTCCGCATAAATCTGCAAAAGTGCATAAAAATACGAAAGTACACAATTTGTGGGAAATAAAGGCTAAAACATAGTAAATGAGCGACCAAATACGTGTAAAAATAGATGTAAAACATCATAAAATAGACACGTATCACTGCCTGGCTCTCCTCTTCTGTCTTCTGCGGCGCAAGAATGTTCTCTAGGGTTCTGGATCAGCTTCCACTAATTCAAACCAGGAGGATCTGGACATGCACAACACTAAAGAAAAAATGAGAAGAGTCTTAAGGAACTAAAAATAATTCCTTAAGACAAAAGAAATAAAAACAAACTAAACAAAAATTAAAACCTATTGCCTCCACGGCAACGGCGCCAAAATTTGACACGCGGCTGTCGTAACTCGGTCAAAAGTAAACCTAAGTCAACTAACTATTAGCTAGCGGAAGTAGGGTCGAATCCCACAGGGACGCAAAATTTTAATTAAAGCTCAGTCTATTGGTCACAAATTTGGGGGGGGGGGGGGGGGGTGTTTTGTGTTTGATTTACTTAACTACTCAAAACAAAGAAACAATAAAACAAGAACGATTATAAAATTGAGTTGACACGATTAAAAAAGGAATATGTCAAGAATCGGGTCACCGCAGTAGTTCAAGCAATACGAAAATACTAGGTTAGTCAAATCTTTGATAAGGTGGGTAGCGATTTTCTCCTCTCGATCTCAAATCACCCTAGACTCCTCTACCAATCTCTCGATCTAGGTAGGTTATGTCGATTGTTCTAAGCAAGCCTACTCTACCAATCTCTCGATCCATGTGGAGTTTTACTAATTAAACCGGTCTCATGCGTGCACTTAATTAACAGGTTTTATGATTAAATTGCTTATAAACAAACCTCGTCGCAGATAAGACTACATGTGAATCCTACAAAATTACTACTGCGATTTCCCTCATCCTAACATACTAAAGAAATTAGCTACACATGGTTTTGGGATCTACACTAACCGTTGAGATATGAAATAATAGCGACATAACGAATATGAAAATAAGACTAACAATAAGAATAAAACGAATAGAAATTAAATACATATTAAAAGAGAAGGAAAGTTACACTAACATTGAATAATGGCAGAAAAAGATGAACGAAAGTCGAACAAAGAAGATCCGGAATGATTACAGTGAATGAAAAAACGAAAAGTAAAGTGTTTGTGAAAAATAAAACCTAAAAATGATTATTGCTACTAATTGTATATGTCTCTAATTAGTGACTAACCTAATCTCCTTTCATAGGGAAATCAGATTAGGTCACTAATCTAACCTAAAAACAGAATGCGGATTCCGAGGTTCGTAAGTGAATTGCTCGATCGAGCTTTCATTCTACTCGATCGAGCAATTCTACCTTCCAGAGTTCTCGATCGAAGACTTCAGTCCTTTGATCCCACTGCCTGCAGATGTGCTCCCTTCGATCGAGAGTGAGACCACTGAATCGAAGCTTCTCTCTAACCATCCCTTCGATCGAGCTCTTCCAGCTACTCGATTGAAGACTTCTCAACTGTAACTTGCTCGATGTTGTCCTCTCTGTTCTTGTTCTCAGTTTTTCCTCTAATTTAGACCTTTTTCCTTGACATTCGCACTTCCAAGTTCGTACGCTCCTCGTTCAAGTTCCATCTTCTAAAAATAGCTCACTTGTGACAAATTGGCGTGGTTTTTGCGACTTTTGCATACCTTCCTATAAAATAATAAAAAAGACACAAAGAAGCGAATTCGGGGCAAAACAATGCATAAAACATACGTGAATGCCTAGAAATGCGTGCCATAAGATGCTCAAAAGTATATATAAAATGCATGCATCACTAGTCATCAGTATTCTGGGTCCAAAGATGGGGTTACTGATAATTCTAATAAGAAACAAAGAACTGATCAGGAGTTTGACAAAGCACAAAAGAAATGTGATCATTGTCAAAAGAAGCGACATTTGATTGCAGATTTCTATCAACTTAAACTTGTACATTCTCCAATATTAAAGGTCATATGCGTGATCACCGTTACAAGCTAAAGAAGATGATGGCAACAAAACATAAGACTGAGAGAGGAGGTCATAATTGCAGGAAGAGTAGAGGTGGTTATAGTAGGGGTGGTGCAAACAATGCTAACACATCATACTGTGATGATGAATTTGATGATGATGCTGAACTTACACCTCTACAAACACCACAATCCATGCTTAAGCGATCCACTTCTCTTGCTGATAATGATGATCTAGTTTCTGGCTTCGTGGATACAACACTAGAGACTATAGAGACCTTATACTATGGACTCTCGCGGTACGCTCGAGACACTCATGAAGCAAAGGGTGAGTATATGTAAAAGATAGAAGGAAGTATATTTGTCATGACACTCACCTAACTGCGACCCATGGAAACATGCCTGCAATCTAACATGAACAAGAATTCTACAACTTTGTATAACAATCTCATTAAATGGCCTAGATACATGCAATTGAGGTAATAAAAGATGTGCGAGGTAAAACTTGCAACACTAGAGACTATAGAGACCTTATACTATGGACTCTCGCGGTACGCTCGAGACACTCATGAAGCAAAGGGTGAGTATATGTAAAAGATAGAAGGAAGTATATTTGTCATGACACTCACCTAACTGCGACCCATGGAAACATGCCTGCAATCTAACATGAACAAGAATTCTACAACTTTGTATAACAATCTCATTAAATGGCCTAGATACATGCAATTGAGGTAATAAAAGATGTGCGAGGTAAAAGGTAAAAGTGGTTAAGACGTTTTTGGATATGTGGGGTTAGTAGCCAAGCTAGTAAAACCGATTCCCAACAACATACTTCACGACTTTTTGATATTAAGAAAGTGCTCTTTTGTAGCACAACTCTCACATTATATAAGAAAGGACTCCCAAATATTTTTGAATGAGGTACGGGAGTTATAACATACAAAAGAAAGGGATTTTTGGAACGGAAATTTTGAATCTGATAGTGCCAGACGGTCGACCGACCTATAGAGGTGGTCGGTCGACTGACTCTGTATTTTCCGGATTTTTTTTTCTTTTTCTTTTCTTTCTTTCTTTTCTGAATTTTTCTGTTCTTGTTCTTTTCTTTCTTTTCTTGCTTTCTTTTCTCTTTTTGCTCATGATAGCATACAAACCAAGATGCCTCAAAAAATAAACCAAAGACCACAAATACTAGCTTGGAAGGGTAGGCTAAGTATGGGATGTAGTTTTGGGGGAATAAAAAGGTAATTTTGGCTATGTAGGGCTTATGGGTAAATATGAGAAAAGGGATCCCAAATGCACGTACCAAGACTCACAAAACGAGATAGTAAGACAAGTATATAGCAATTCAAGTTCATGTTTATGCATATTGATGTAACATGTTCCAAGGGGAGTACTACTCACATCCTAGACGACTGGTTTAAGAATGAAACCAGGAATAAGGCTCTAAAACTTAGAATGTATAGTAGGTTGCCAAGGTATAAGTCAAGTCTCAAGATATGCAAGTTGACAAAAACTCGTAGATATGCAAAAAAGACTTTTATACTAAAACAAGTTGACAAGGCAAGGTAAAGGCATAAACACGTAAGATAGCTAAATCATCCTTGAAATACTTTCGTTCCGACTCGATCTATATGCTAAATTAAACGTGCATTTTTTGGAATTTTTTGAATTTTTTAATTTTTTTGGATTTTTTGTATATATAAGGAAAATAAAGAAAAGAACGATGCAAGACAGAAATGCAATAAACGTGTGACAAAATGCAATGCATGTAACACGAAACCATTCCCCAAACCAACCCGCACAATGTCCCCATTGTGCATTAGCCTAAGTAAAGGTTTCAGAAAATTAAAAGATAAATGTAAGTAAAAATAAAAAAACTAGGGAAAAACTGGAAAGAACTCACTGGGTTAAAAGATGTATGAGAAAAACCTCCCCAAACCAGCGTAAGCTGGGAGGTTTTGGTGGCCAGCAGTGCCACTCAAGTACCCAAGTTGATTTCACGAGTTCCAAGGAGGAGAAACGAAAGACCGCAGCGGACAGTAGGTCGACCGACCGGTGTTTCTGGTCGATCGACCTCCTGTGAACAGCGGAAAAATCTGCGATACAGCGCGTCTGGTCGACCGACTGATGATTCTGGTTGGTCGACCAGCTGAGTCCTGGAGGTCTTTGTTTCTTCGGAAATCCTGAAAAAGCAAGAAAATATGCGCGCCCAACAATGCGCGAAATGCCCGGAACGATTCTAAAAGTCTTAACTACTAGCAAGCCAAACTAAAAAGTTTCACACAACATAAAATAAATTGTCTTAAAACTGCATCTTAAAAACAACTATCCGCTAAAGATGCGGAAAATATCCGACCACGGCTTCTGACGGCACGCCGTAGTCTCCACAGTTTTTGCTTCAGTAGGAAAACACATCTTCTTTCCTCCGTCGCAAAGCATATGCGACGGTCTCTCTTCTTGAGCCTACCTCCTCTTCTTTTTCTCTTCTCGATCCACGACGTCTGGATCCTCATCCTCTTCATAGCTCAGGCATCCCATTCCTCCTCTCTGGATGATAACTTCCTTCTCCTTGGGTTTCCCCAAACCAGTTCCTGCAATAGTCATAATAGAAGTGTCCTCCCTATTGCTCCCAATCTGGGGCGGAGGTGTAAAAACAGATACAGGAACAGGTAATAAGGGTGGAGAAGTAGTGATGACCTCATACTTTTTCTCAGAAGTGATAGCATTACATGTGATGGGGGTCATAGCATCCTTCTTCCTATAGGATAGGCCATAGATAATAGAATGTTTGCCTACTTTGAAGGTTAGAGTTCCAGTGCCCACATCTATAATGGCACCTGCAGTGTGAAGAAAGGGTCTTCCTAGAATGATGGGTATTTGGGCATCCTCTGGGATGTCCAAAACAACAAAGTCTACTGGGAAGAAAAACCTGTCAATACGCACAGGGATGTTTTCTAATACCCCTATAGGTTCCATAGATGTGCGATCAGCCATCTGGACTGTCATACTGGTTACTGCAAATTCGGTCATTCCTAGTTTTAAGGCAACGCTTAGGGGCATGACACTTATACTAGCACCTAGGTCGCATAAAGCCTTTTTAACTGGGAAGGTTCCTATATTACAGGGGACAGAAAAACTTCCAGGGTCCTCCAATTTATGAGGGGCAATGACATGTGTTAAATAACTGGATGACTCTTCAGTGAGAGCCACTGACTCAACCTTTTCTAGAGACCTCTTTCTTGACAAAAGCTGTCTCATGAATTTTAGATAAGAAGGAACTTGTTGAACTAATTCTAAAAATGGAACTTGAACATTTAATGAACGAATTACATCTTTAAATTTGTCAAAAGATACCTGATCATTCGAAGGCACGAGTCTCTCTGGAAAGGGAGCAGCTGAGGATTCCGTATTTGCAGCCCTTTTTAAAAATCTGGGGGTCTTATCACCCCGGAAAAGAAAATCCCGTAAGTTATTCGGCAATTCTGGACGAAAGGGAACTTCAGACTCTGCTTCAGTGGTCGGTCGACCAGTAACCTCGGTCGGTCGACCAGTCTCCTGTTCAGTTGATATTTTCGGATCCTACTCTGCGGTCGGTCGACCAGATTCTTTGGTCGGTCGACCGACTTCGCTGCTACTCGCTGTTTTTTCTTTCTCAGCCCCCACTTTAGCTCCACTTCGCAGGGTTACGATGTTTAGAGTCTCCTTCTTCTGGTCTGGTTTGGTCGGAAGTTGAGCCGGAGCCCTAGTGTCATTTTTGCTCGCGATCTGAGCAATCTGGGACTCCAACATCTTCATCCCTGCCTCTCTAGCCTGTGACTCCTTCTGAACCAATCCAATAAGATTTTGGATAAGAGCATCTGTGTTGGGTGGTGGATTAGAAGGTGGTTGAGGGTTGAAAGGTGGTCTTTGGAAATTCTGTTTATGTGGGGGTACATATGTGGAATTTTGCTGAGGTTGCATATGCTGTGGGTTTTGAACATTCTGGCTTGTCCAACTTAAGTTAGGATGGACATTGTTATTATTTGGATCATAGAAATTGTTCCCACGATAATGCTGAAAAGCGGCACATGTTTCATTAGATGAAGTACAGAACTTTGACACATGCCCTTCTCCACCGCACCTTTCACAAGCAAAGGGTCCGTCCTGAACGGCGTTCACCTGGTAAATTCCTCCCTTGCTTCCACTCCCTAGATCGAGCTTTCCTGCAGCTTCAAATTTTTCCAACTTGGCCGTTAAGGCCTCAATTGCTGACAGGTTGTACTCAGATTTTCTTTGATTGCCTCTGGAAGTACCATGCTCAGCGCGGTGCACAGCAACATCTTCTATTAACTTGAGACCTTTAGTCTCTCCTGAATTATCCTGGAATCTTCCATTAGCTGCAGCATCTAAGTAGGCCCTGTTGTCATCATAGAGGCCATTGTAGAACTGGTTGCAAAGAAACCATTGTTCGAATCCGTGATGTGGTATGGATCGAACAAGTCTCTTGAACCTGTCCCACGCCTCGCTAAAGTCTTCATTGGGACCTTGCTTGAAATTAGTGATCTGCGCTCTTAAAGCATTTGTCTTTGATGCAGAATAGTATTTCCTGTAGAATGCTAGGGCTAAGGTGTTCCAATCTGTCACTCTCGCAGCAGTGCGGTCAAGGTCTCTGTACCACTCTCTCGCAGAGTCCCTAAGGGAGAAGATAAACATGGTCTGTTTAATCTGGTCCTGCGTCACTCCTTCTGGGGGTGCTATAGAACATATGTAATCTGTGAAGATTTCAATATGCTTAGCTGCATCCTCATTGGCCGAGCCTCCAAATTGGTTTCTTTCAACCATAGTAATATAGGCAGGCTTGGCCTCGAATGGCTTCCCAGTACCTGCAGGTAAAGTGAACCCTTTGTATAGGTCCTTTGCCTGAGGCATGGAGTGACTGGCAATAGTGGCTTCTTCTGTCATGTTATCTTCTTCTTTAGGAAAAACTGGAAAGTAGGTGGAAGGTGGTGTTTTTGGTGAAAGCGGATTGATGGGTGAATTTGGTTGCGAAGGTGGTGTTTTTGGTGAAGATGGTGGTAACTCGAAAAGGTCTTCTTGAAATAAAGAGGATGGTGACCCTCCCTCTTGATTTGCTAGAAGCTACTTTCTTCTTTCCCTAAGAGTCCTCTCAATTTCGAGATCAAGTGGTAGGAGTTCTCCTTGAACTGACCTGCGCATAAGAGGAAACTACAAGAAAAAGGTGAGAAGGTTTAAGGAACAAAAACTTCCTTAAACAAAGAGAAACAAAAACAAAAAAACAATAAACACTGGCGTCACCTCCCCGGCAACGGCGCCAAAATTTGATGCCCGTCGTTGAGGGTACCAAAGATAAAATTTATAATTCCTAACCTTAACAATAGATAGTGAAAGTCAGGGTCGAACCACAAAGAGGTGGGGAATGTTTATTGTCTTAATGTTAATGTTTAAAGGTAACAAATTTGGGGGTTGATTGATTGGTTACTATATCTAAGGCAAAGATTAAAATAAAACAAGAATTAAAAGATGAGAATAAAATATAATAAAAGAGGATGCTAGGATGTTCGGGTAATAAATAGCTAAGGTAAAATAAATCCTAAGGTCAACATGTATTGCAGTTGCGTAAGGGGGTGTAACATATCTTTTTAGGTCTATGCTACCTAATAGCTCCTTTCGGCCTATGCTATTAGTCCCTAGGTCTCACAATTATTGGGTGTCAACAATAAGGGTGATTCCTAAATCCCAGGTCACATACCTTTCAGCCTTGAGTAACCTATCCGTCTTAAAGTGTAAACCAATGCTCTTCCCGTATCTTTCAATCTTGGGTAGGTCATTACTAACATCCTACAAGTCTCCTATTGGTCTCATTGCAGGATATTATAATTGACAAGAAAAGACGAAATAAGAATACATACGCGAGTGGTCGACCGACCGGCTACTCCAGTCGGCCGACCACGGCCTCGGTCGACCGACCGGCTATTCCAGTCGGCCGACCGTGGTCCTGCTACAGGTCGGTTTTTCGGATTTTATTTACCTATGCATATTATTCCCTACATCCTAACATATGAAAATTAGCTACTCATGACTGTTAAGACGATTGTAAAATTGGGAATAAACATGGAAAACATAGTAAATAATCTAAGCATGCAAGATTCAAATAAAGCTTGGGATTCTAACTTAACAATTGTAATAAAAGCAATAAGAAAAATAATGAAACTAGATCAAAGAAGAATTACCACAATTGGAATTAAGGCAGAACGGAATTAACTTTATTGAATACTTGGGAACTATTGAAAGATTGCAAAACTAAAGCTTGAATAAAACTGAATAATTGAATCTCTCTGAAACTTATTGTATGTAAAACTCGATGATAAACCCTAGCTACAAGATTAGCTTTATATAGGGTAAGAGATTTAGAGTTTCCTAAAGACTCTAATTCTAATTTATTTCCGAAAGAGAATCATATGGGCTTCTGCTCTGGTCGGCCGACCCGTATAGCTGGTCGGTCGACCACTTCCTGCTGGGCTTCTTTTATTTTCGGCCTTCTTCGAGAATTGGGCTTTATTGAAAATCGGGCCTGGTCGGCCGACCCGTATAGCTGGTCGGTCGACCGCCTCTGTACGGAAATCTTCGGATTTCTTCTCGTTTTGACTCTTGGTACTTGATTTTGACTCCAGTTGACTTTCCATTTATTCCTTAATTTAAGCTAAAGACTTGAGGATACGAATTTGGTGCTAAATCGTCTCTTTTCCGCATAAATCTGCAAAAGTGCATAAAAATACGAAAGTACACAATTTGTGGGAAATAAAGGCTAAAACATAGTAAATGAGCGACCAAATACGTGTAAAAATAGATGTAAAACATCATAAAATAGACACGTATCACTGCCTGGCTCTCCTCTTCTGTCTTCTGCGGCGCAAGAATGTTCTCTAGGGTTCTGGATCAGCTTCCACTAATTCAAACCAGGAGGATCTGGACATGCACAACACTAAAGAAAAAATGAGAAGAGTCTTAAGGAACTAAAAATAATTCCTTAAGACAAAAGAAATAAAAACAAACTAAACAAAAATTAAAACCTATTGCCTCCACGGCAACGGCGCCAAAATTTGACACGCGGCTGTCGTAACTCGGTCAAAAGTAAACCTAAGTCAACTAACTATTAGCTAGCGGAAGTAGGGTCGAATCCCACAGGGACGCAAAATTTTAATTAAAGCTCAGTCTATTGGTCACAAATTTGGGGGGGGGGGTGTTTTGTGTTTGATTTACTTAACTACTCAAAACAAAGAAACAATAAAACAAGAACGATTATAAAATTGAGTTGACACGATTAAAAAAGGAATATGTCAAGAATCGGGTCACCGCAGTAGTTCAAGCAATACGAAAATACTAGGTTAGTCAAATCTTTGATAAGGTGGGTAGCGATTTTCTCCTCTCGATCTCAAATCACCCTAGACTCCTCTACCAATCTCTCGATCTAGGTAGGTTATGTCGATTGTTCTAAGCAAGCCTACTCTACCAATCTCTCGATCCATGTGGAGTTTTACTAATTAAACCGGTCTCATGCGTGCACTTAATTAACAGGTTTTATGATTAAATTGCTTATAAACAAACCTCGTCGCAGATAAGACTACATGTGAATCCTACAAAATTACTACTGCGATTTCCCTCATCCTAACATACTAAAGAAATTAGCTACACATGGTTTTGGGATCTACACTAACCGTTGAGATATGAAATAATAGCGACATAACGAATATGAAAATAAGACTAACAATAAGAATAAAACGAATAGAAATTAAATACATATTAAAAGAGAAGGAAAGTTACACTAACATTGAATAATGGCAGAAAAAGATGAACGAAAGTCGAACAAAGAAGATCCGGAATGATTACAGTGAATGAAAAAACGAAAAGTAAAGTGTTTGTGAAAAATAAAACCTAAAAATGATTATTGCTACTAATTGTATATGTCTCTAATTAGTGACTAACCTAATCTCCTTTCATAGGGAAATCAGATTAGGTCACTAATCTAACCTAAAAACAGAATGCGGATTCCGAGGTTCGTAAGTGAATTGCTCGATCGAGCTTTCATTCTACTCGATCGAGCAATTCTACCTTCCAGAGTTCTCGATCGAAGACTTCAGTCCTTTGATCCCACTGCCTGCAGATGTGCTCCCTTCGATCGAGAGTGAGACCACTGAATCGAAGCTTCTCTCTAACCATCCCTTCGATCGAGCTCTTCCAGCTACTCGATTGAAGACTTCTCAACTGTAACTTGCTCGATGTTGTCCTCTCTGTTCTTGTTCTCAGTTTTTCCTCTAATTTAGACCTTTTTCCTTGACATTCGCACTTCCAAGTTCGTACGCTCCTCGTTCAAGTTCCATCTTCTAAAAATAGCTCACTTGTGACAAATTGGCGTGGTTTTTGCGACTTTTGCATACCTTCCTATAAAATAATAAAAAAGACACAAAGAAGCGAATTCGGGGCAAAACAATGCATAAAACATACGTGAATGCCTAGAAATGCGTGCCATAAGATGCTCAAAAGTATATATAAAATGCATGCATCACTAGTCATCAATATTCTGGGTCCAAAGATGGGGTTACTGATAATTCTAATAAGAAACAAAGAACTGATCAGGAGTTTGACAAAGCACAAAAGAAATGTGATCATTGTCAAAAGAAGCGACATTTGATTGCAGATTTCTATCAACTTAAACTTGTACATTCTCCAATATTAAAGGTCATATGCGTGATCACCGTTACAAGCTAAAGAAGATGATGGCAACAAAACATAAGACTGAGAGAGGAGGTCATAATTGCAGGAAGAGTAGAGGTGGTTATAGTAGGGGTGGTGCAAACAATGCTAACATGTAACAACCCGACCCGCCACCGTCGTAACACAAACCCAATAAGATGAGTGTGCACTTTTGGGCCCATTTTTTGTCCTCACTTAAGCCCAAAAGCACAAGGCCTTGTTACTAAGTGGTGGGTGGGAGCTATTATAAACATATCACAAGCCTCACATTCTACCGATGTGGGACAACTTTCCTCTCATACTCTTGGGGTGCTACAAACTCCCCCACTTAAAGAACACAACGTCCTCGTTGTGCCTCAACCTTGACCACAACCAGGGCCAGAATCCTCCCTGCTAGGTGTGTGACCCGGGTACTCCCGACCACAGGCTCACCACACGGTCGCAGGGTCGCTCTGATACCATTTGTAACAACCCGACCCGCCACCGTCGTAACACAAACCCAATAAGATGAGTGTGCACTTTTGGGCCCATTTTTTGTCCTCACTTAAGCCCAAAAGCACAAGGCCTTGTTACTAAGTGGTGGGTGGGAGCTATTATAAACATATCACAAGCCTCACATTCTACCGATGTGGGACAACTTTCCTCTCATACTCTTGGGGTGCTACATAACACATCATACTGTGATGATGAATTTGATGATGATGCTGAACTTACACCTCTACAAACACCACAATCCATGCTTAAGCGATCCACTTCTCTTGCTGATAATGATGATCTTGTTTCTGGCTTCGTGGATACAATAACTAACAAAGTTCTGAAGAATATATCCCAGAGATTTCCCTCTTCTGCAGCTGGATCAGCAAATGCTTCAGAATCTGTGAACTTTTCAGGTAATTCTGATTACTCACATGCTTATGCAATTCATGACTATTCACATACGTCTAATTGGATAATTGACAATGGCGCATCTGACCACGTGACATCTAATATTTAATTGCTACATGATATTATCCACTTAATAAATAGACTTATAACGGTTGTCCTTCCTGATGGTAGTTTAAAACTGGTACATAAGCAGGAACCATGAAATAACAACACATATTGAACTTAAGAATGTCTTTGTGGTACCTGGTTTTAAAGAAAACCTCTCGTCTATTGGATCTTTACTAGAAGATACTAATATGAGAGTAATTTTCTTTCCATCTGTATGCTGGTTCCAGGACCTTTCAAATAAGAAAGTTTTAGCTATTGAAAGAAAACAAGAAGGTTTGTACAGAACTTTTCAAAGTCTAAAATATCAGAATAATGAAATTGTGCAGAAATGCAAAGTCTTAAACATGAATTCTCAATCAAATAGTTGTATGAAAGATATTGATGTGTATCTGTTGCATCAAAGACTTGGTCATACATCTATAGATAAGCTGAAACATGTATCTGGAGCTCAATTTTCTTATGGGACAAAATCCTTTGACTATAGTATATGTATTTTGTCAAAACATCATGCATTGCCCTTTCATAAAAGCACATCTTATGCATCTAAATGTTTTGAACCGGTTCATATGGATGTTTAGGGACCCTACAAAGTCAGTACCATGACTGGTGCAAGATCTTTCTTGACCATAGTAGATGATCATTCTAGGTCTACGTGGACTTACCTTATTCTAACTAAACAACAAGTTCCTCAAATAATCAATGACTTTCTCATACATGTTGATACACAATTTGATTGTAAAATTAAAGTTGTAAGGACAGACAATGGGACAAAATTCATACAAGAACCTTGCAAAATGATGTTTAATGCAAGAGGACTTATACACCAAACAAGTATTGCAGGTACACCACAACAAAATGCTAGAGTAGAAAGGAAATACAGACACTTGTTAGACACTGCAAGAGCCTTAAAAATACAGTCAAATATGCCTCTGAAGTTCTGGGGAGAATGCTTACTTACTGCCACATATCTTATAAGTAAAATGCCTGTTGCTAAACTTGATTGGAAATGTCCTCATGAAATATTATTTGGTGAACTCCCATCTTATAATGAATTGAGAATATTTGGTTCCTTATGTTTTGCTACTATACCAGCTAAATTGAGAGACAAGCTGGGATACAGAGCAAGAAAATGTGTTTTTCTAGGATATCCATATAGTAAAAAAAGGTTATAAACTCTATGATTTAGAAAAACATACAATTTTCATAAGTAGAGGTGTCATATTTAAGGAAACCATTTTTTCTTATAGACATACAAATTTACATGATAATCTTACTCATCATCAGCATATTGCTCAACTCAACCCACCAAATGAGATAAATTACAAATCTTTTACTGAGGCACGTAATGATGTTGAGGACAAAGTTCTGGACATACAACGTGACTTTACAGGTCAGAGTCATATGAATAATCATAATGATGTTGATATCTCACATCCAAATACCGAAACTGAAATTCACAGTTTCACACAAGATAACTCTTGTACTACAACAAGGCCTAGTGACAACAACAATTCTGAAATCATACAGAATGTCAAATAACTTGAACTGGAAATATTAGTAGGAAGGTCAGACAGGCAGAGAAAACCATCTACTTTACTTGCTGACTATTACTGTCCTAAAATGACAAAGAAAAGTCATACTAGTCTATATGCTAGTATACTTGCTGAACTACCAATGTTTGATAGCTCATACTTGGCAATTTTAAACAATGCCTTCCTTGAGCAAGAACCTACTCATTTTAAACAAGCAAAACAAGATATAAGGTGGGTAGAAGCCTTGAATCAGGAGTTATTAGCAGCTCTGGAATCAAACCAAACTTGGATAATGACAGAATTACCTCACGGAAAGAAAGCAATTGGATGCAAATGGGTTTACGAAATCAACACAAGGCAGATGGAACAATTGAAAGATTTAAAGCAAGACTTGTGGCCAAAGGTTATAATCAAATAAAGGACTTGGATTACAAGCACACATTCTCACCTATTGTTAAACTTGCAACTGTGAGGACTCTTATTGCTCTAGCTTCAATCAAAGGATGGCCATTGCACCAATTGGATATAAATAATGCATTCTTACATGGCTTTCTGGAAGAAGAGGTGCATATGATACCTCCTGAAGGGTACACTGGTCATAAGGAATGGGAGGTTTTCATATTACAAAGGTCTTTATACGAATTAAAACAAGCTTCTAGGCAATGGAATATTGAACTCACAAAATACCTGATAAGCTTGGGATTTATACAATCCAAACAAGATTATTCATTGTTCACAAGGATGAACAAGACATCAAGAACTTTTCTTGTAGTTCTGGTGTATGTTGATGATGTTCTGCTAACAGGACACAGTCAAGTTGAAGTACAGGAAGTGAAAAAAAGGATTGAACCAAGCATTCACAGTCAAAGAACTTAGTTTTATGGGATATTTCTTAGGATTAGAAGTTGCAAGGAATGAATCAAGAATGACCATTAATCAGAGAAAATATACTTTGGATATTATCAAAGATCTGGGTATGAAAGACTGTTCTGAAGCTAATTTTCCTCTACCAAAAGGGTTAAAGTTGAGCACAGACCAGGGAGAAATATTAGAAAAGCCTGAAACATATAGAAGATTAATTGGGAAGCTACTTTATCTCAACCTAATTAGATTTGATAATATATCTTATGTTGTTCACCATCGAAGTCAATTTCTTAGCCAACCCAGAAAACCTCACTTACAAGCAGCCATACATGTGGTAAAATACCCGAGACACAGTTAATGCAGGATTATTTTATCCAAAAAACAGTTCTCTGACGCTTAAGGCATACTATGATGCAGATTGGGGACAATGTGTCTTTAGTTGCAGGTCATTAAGTGAGTATTATGTCTTCTTAGGAAACTCCTTGATATCATGGAAAACAAAGAAACAGAAAACAGTGTCCAAAAGTTCAACTGAGGCAGAATATAGATGAATGTCTTACACTGCCAGTGAATTGGTTTGTTGGACAGATTGTTAAGTGATTTAGATGTTCGTGTACGTACTTAAACCCGTAGTGATGAACTCTGATAACAAATCAGCCCAACACATAGTAGAGAATCAAGTCTTTCATGAAAGAACAAAACATCTTGACATTGACTGTCACTATGTTAGGGAAAGAGTACAGGATAGATTTCTGGCAACTAAGCATGTGAAAACAAATATGCAGTTTGCCCGCATTATGACGAAACCTCTAGGAGCACAGCAACATAATATCTTATCAGATATGCTGGGAATGAAGTTTCCGAGTCCTACACAGGCTTCTTAAAGGCAGATTTCTTGTTCAGCTTGAAAGGGGAGTGTTGAAATAGTCTTAACTCAAGCTGAACTCATTTGACTATATTAGTTAGTTAAATAGCAACTACTTGTAAAATGTTAATCATGGTTAATAAGTTAGGCTGAAGTTTTGTATATATACAACATCACTCATAACTATGTAACTAACATGAAAAATGTGATGGCTAATCGAAGATTTAAGATCTTGCTCCATCAAATGATCTCAATATAACAAACACCTTTTATTTACTCTTGGATTCTCTCAATGCAAGGTCATTCATCCATTAATGGAGGTTATCAATCTCAAATGTCAACAATTTTATCATTTGATGGAGCAAGATCTTAAATCTTCGATTAACCATCAAATTTTTCATGTAAATTAATATAAATAAATCGAGATTGGATCGTGTTCAATCGTGCTTACTTGAGTTCCTACAAGACAAGGTAGTTTAGTATTAGGGCACGCAATATATGTATTAGAATACAGAAACCGACTAGGCGTGTACATTTTATTCACATGTTCGTTGTATTGGTGATAGCATATTTATTATTATAGCTGTCAAGTTCATTGTATTGGAGAATGTATAGTTTTCATATTCTTAGGAATAGTTATGGCAGGAGGTAGGTGATAAGGTGAGTGCTTTGTATATATACCCCATCTTGGTATTGTGGAACTCAAAAAATAAGAAATTAATCTTCCTCAATTCAATGTTCAGATTGTTCGCTGGTTTTCTCATGGTATCAGAGCGATAGATTTCAATTCAAAAAAAAAAAAAACAAACAAACACAAAACTATAAAGCGTGATATCATTCACCATGACAGGTGATAACAAATTAAAGGGAATTGGCAGTGGTGGTCCAAAGACCATCCCAACAACATCACCTTTGTATCTGCACCCTTCTGAAAGTCCAAGCCTCACTGTCACGCAAATTGTATTCAACGGAAATAATTACGATTTGTGGGCTGAGGCGGTTAAGAACGGGTTGGATGCCAAAAATAAATTAGATATTTTGGAAGGGAAGATTGACAGACCCGAGTTAGATGAAGCGGAGGAGACTGTCGAAACTGTCGCCTGGCGACAGTGCAATGCGATGATACGAGCATGGTTACGTAATGTGAGAAAAGAGAGAGTCTGACCGCGCAAAAAACAGAGCATACGGGTACAGGCTGTTTGAGCAGGTTGTGGTGGCGTCGGTGGTGGTTTCAGGGGGTAGCTTATGGGTGTAATTGGTGGTCTGTAGTATGGGTGAGAGGTTAGGGCTGCTAGTGATAGTTATGGATGACTAGAACCGTGGTGGTGGTGTCGTAAAGTAGGGGGTACGGGTAGTGTATATGTGACGATGCGTCAATGTGCTGTGTTGCCTCGGTTGTTGAAAGGGCCATCGAGGCCAGGTCCGTCTGGGTCAGGGTTTGGGGTTTGTGCCGGGGGATGCACCGGGGTGCAGTGGTGACAACCACCGTGGCGTCGTGGTGGTCAAGGCAGTCTAAGGGTAGTTGTTGGGGCTGTTTTATGGGGGCTGTCACAGCTATGTTGTCGGGGGCTGTTGCGTTTATATGGCTGGTGGTGTATGTACGTGTGTTGTTGGTTGTGTTACCATTATTATTGTTATTATTAACATTATCATATTATTACTCTTTTATTATTAATATTATTATTATCATCATTGCTATAGTTTATTCTTGTTGTTTTATTATGGTTTAGTATTAGTATTTTTATTATTATAAGTTATTATAAGTATTTATAATAATTACTTGATGGTTATTAATATTATTTGTTTAAAGTTATGTTTGATGTTGTTAATAGTTTAAATTGTTTAGTTCATGTTTAATTAGTTGGGAGCAATTAGTTTAATTAGTTGAACGAGTTTAATTAATTTGTTAAATAAGTGTTAGGTCGGTAATTTAATTAATCACCTAATTAAGTTGATCGACTAATTAAATTAATTAAAATAGTCATGTTTGATACGGTCTCGTTATGCGTAATATATGATTTAAATCGTTAATGTGAATAATTGATATATTATATTTGTTTACGTAGTTATAATAGTTAGTAATTACGTATATTATATTGTTAGGTGACGGTATTGAAGTGACATAACTCTGTTTACTTGCTGGCCTGCTATTGGATTATATTGCTATCCAGGTAGGTTACACTGTCATTATACTACTGTTATATGTGTTATGAATGGATGTTGGGTGTATGATATGGATGATGAGCATGAATGATATGAGGATGGCATATGATTATGAGTAATTATTATTACTGTTGCGTTCATAAGTATGGTTACTATTATTGTTGCATTCATGATCATGGCATATGCATTGGTTACGGATTTGAGATGATGAGATATTATTGGGCCCAGGCTAGTTCTGCAGGACTAGACCTGGTGACCTCAGCTGTTATGCTGGTGTTCGGCGACGGCCGATTATAGTCTGCCGGGAGGTTCGGTATGGCTGGGTGTTACGGGTTTGAGATTGAGATTTGAGATTGAGACTGAGATTGAGCTCGAGCATATCATAGCATTTGCATTTTATCATTGTTGCATTATTTATTGTTGTGTTATCCTACTCAACCGCGAGGTTGACAGTGTATTCGTGTACACCTACGATGATCCGGAATGGGGAGTAGACTCTACAGGAAAGAGACAGATGAGCTAGGAGCTGGGGCAGGAATGTGAGATGCGGACTTCAGACCGACTTAGTATTATTTAACTTATAGAAAGGTCATCAGTTGTATTTTCTTTTTCCGCTGAGTAGTATCTGTAATCACAAAAGTTTTAATTTAATCAGTTTTATATAAAGTACTGTAGTTAGTTTTACTTTGTTATTCACTACCTCGGTTACCCCGAGATGGTAACAGCTCTATTTATTTGAGAATGTCTTGCTAAAGGCTCTTAAATAAATGGGGGTGTTACAACCCAAGTCAAAGGACCCAGGTAGTTTTTCTATCCCTTGTACCATAGGTAATCATATTATAGGGAAAGCCCTTTGTGATCTAGGGGCTAGTGTCAGTGTTATACCTTATTCTGTATGTGAAAGACTTAATTTAGGTAGACTTAAAGTCACCAATATTACCCTGCAGATGGCTGATAGATCAACCCAAAGACCATTAGGGGTCTTAGAGGATGTCCTAGTAAGAGTGGGAAAGTTTTTTATTCCTGTTGATTTCGTTGTTTTAGACATTGCTGAGGATAGTCAAATACCTATTGTTTTAGGTAGACCATTTTTACACACAGCTGGGGCTGTAATAGATGTCAAACGCGGGATCATTACTCTAGAGGTTGGAGATGACACTATCGAGTTTAGTCTTGCCCATAAGGCAACTATTCCTACTGATGATACTTGTTGCTCCATTGATATTATAGACAGGAATGTTATCCTTAATTGGAGGGAATCCTTGACCAAGGATCCCTTAGATGATCTGACAGTTTTGGATAAGTGTGCAGGAAATCCAGCTGAGGATGCTGAAGAGCTGGATGTGATAGAAGCAGAGGAAGAGGAGTATGAGTTTACTGAAGAAGAGAATGAGAAGCTCATAAGCCTAGCTAATGCAAATCTGGTAAACATGTGCTATTCTATTAGTACTGATTCTGTTCAGGCAGTTGAGGTAAAGGTACCAGAGCGTAAGCCACTTCCTCCTAACCTTAAGTATGTTTTCTTAGATGATACTGAACAGTACCCTGCAATTGTTAGTTCTAAACTTGATCCTGACCAACTTTCTGCCTTAATGACTGTTCTAAAAAAGAATAGGAAAGCTTTAGGTTATTCTTTGGATGATATTAAGGGCATAAGCCCTGATGTTTGCATGCACAGAATAGAATTAGAGGAAGGGCATAAGCCTTATAGACAGGGACAGCGTAAGTTGAATCCTAAGATGCAGGATGTGGTTATGGCTGAGGTAATGAAACTTCTTGATGCAGGTATTATCTATTCGGTTGGCAACTCCAAGTGGGTTAGCCCAGTTCAGGTGGTTCCTAAGAAAGGAGGAACCACAGTGGTTAAAAATGACAAAAATGAGTTAATACCCACTAGAGTTGTAACTGGGTGGCGGATGTGCATTGATTATAGACAGTTAAATGCCGCCACCAAGAAAGACCATTTCCCCCTTCCTTTTGTCGACCAAATGACTGAAACACTGGCTTCTAATAAATTCTTATGTTTTCTAGATGGCTATTCAGGTTTTTTCCAGATTCCCATCCATCTTGATGATCAGAGTAAGACTACTTTTATATGTCCACAGGGTGTTTTTGCTTATCGCAGGATGCCTTTTGGGTTATGCAATGCTCCTGCTACCTTTCAAAGGTGTATGATGGGTATCTTTTCTGAGTTTATAGAAAACATTATGGAGGTATTTATGGATGATTTCTCTGTTTATGGTAATGTTTTTGATCAATGCTTAGCTAATCTTGATAAAGTCTTGCAGGGATGTATTGATGTAAACCTTGTCTTAAACTGGGAAAAGTGTCAGTTTATGGTTACTGAAGGAGTAGTGTTAGGGCATCTAATTTCTGATAAAGGTATACATGTACATAAAGCAAAAGTGCAGGTGATTGAGCAATTACCCCCTCCTGTTAATGTTAAGGGGGTGAGAAGTTTCTTAGGACACGCAGGTTTCTACAGACGTTTCATTAAGGACTTTTAATTTCTAAAATTGCTAAACCACTTACACAATTGCTCCTTAAAGATGTTGTCTTTAATTTTACTGATGAGTGCCTTTCAGCCTTTAACAGGTTGAAGGAAGCTTTGATCTCAGCACCAATCATTCAGCCACCAGATTGGGATCTCCCATTTGAGATCATGTGCGATGCTAGTGACTACGCTGTAGGTGTTGTGCTAGGTCAAAGGAAGAACAGGGCTCTTAATGCTATATACTATGCGAGCCGCACCCTAGATGAGACTCAAGTCAATTATTTCACCACTGAGAAGGAGATGCTAGCCGTGATCTTTGCCTTAGAAAAATTCAGGTCCTATTTAGTAGGTAATAAGGTAATTGTTTACACTGACCATGCAGCTTTGAAAAGTCTTTTTCAAAAGAAGGATTCAAAGCCAAGGCTTTTGAGGTGGATACTCCTTCTCCAAGAGTTTGACATTGAGATTAGAGACAAGAAAGGCGCGGAAAACGTGGTAGCTGACCACCTATCTCGCCTACAGCTGACTGATGGGGAAGATTCTTTACCTATTGATGATTCATTTCCTGATGAGAGTTTATTTATCATTAATAGTTCAGGTTCTTATCGCCCTCCTTGGTATGCTGATTTTGCTAATTTTGCTGTCATAGGTAAAATCCCTCCTGAGTTGTCATGGCAACAAAAGAAGAGATTTATGTTTGATGCAAAACAGTATTTTTGGGATGACCCTTATGTTTTCAAGGAATGCGGAGATGGACTCATCCGGAGATGCGTCCCCCAATGGGAGGTGAAGGACATTCTGGAAGCATGTCACTCTTCTGCATATGGCGGTCACCACGGTCCATCTAGGACCGTGGCCAAGGTATTACAGTCTGGTTTTTATTCGCCTACTTTGCATGCTGACTGTAGGAATTTTGTAGGTAACTGTGATGCTTGTCAAAGAACTGGAAATGTCTCAAAAAGACATGAGATGCCGCAGGTTGGTATTTTAGAGGTAGAGATTTTTGATGTCTGGGGCATTGACTATCAAGGACCTTTTCCCAGTAGTCAAGGTAACAGGTACATTCTTGTAGCTGTTGATTATGTTTCTAAGTGGGTAGAAGCTATTGCTACTCCCCATTGTGATGCAAAGGCTGTTATTAAGATGTTTAAAAAAATCATATTTCCTCGTTTTGGTGTCCCTAGGGTTGTCATAAGTGATGGAGGTATGCATTTTAAGGAGAAACGCTTAGGTGACTTGTTAAATAAATTCGGTGTCCAACATCGTAGGGGTTTAGCTTATCACCCTTAGACTAGTTGTCAAGTTGAGATCTCTAATAGGGAACTCAAGGAGACCCTAGCCAAAGTTGTTTTTGAGTCTAGGAAGAATTGGAGCCTAAAACTTGATGATGTTTTATGGGCCTATAGAACCGCATTCAAAACCCCAATAGGAATGTCACCCTTCCGGTTGATTTATGGTAAGACTTGTCATTTACCAGTAGAGTTAGAACGTAAGTCTTGGTGGGCTATATGTGATCTTAATTTAGACCCTAATCTTTCCTGGAGAAACGTTTATTGCAGCTCAATGAGTTAGAAGAATTCAGGTTGTTAGCCTATGACAATGCCAGGATTTACAAAGAGAAAACAAAGCGCTGGCATGACAAGAGAATCATTAGGCGTGATTTTCAGGTAGGTGATAGGGTGTTGCTTTTTAATGCTCGCATTCGTCTTTTTCCTGGTAAACTGAAATCCAGGTGGAGCGGACCCTACACCATCACAGCTGTCTCAAAATTTGGGTCAATAGAATTAGAAACCTCATCCGGTGAGAGGTTCAAAGTCAATGGCCAGTATGTGAAGCACTTCCGCGGAGTGAACGAATTTATCGGTAAGGTTGAAGTTTCTTACTTTGACCCTTTTTAGGATGCTTCTTGATAGGTAAAAAGGTCGTGCGGGACCTCTTAAACCAGCGCTATACGGGAGGCAACCCGTGTTCTAGCTTAATTTTACGTTTCTTTTAATTTCCGTTTTAATCCTTGATGAGATTTTGAGTTTCCGCAGGAAAATAAGAGAAATCGTCAGAGCAGAGGTCGACCGACCCAATTACTAGGTCGACTGACCTTCTGAAAGCTTTAAATTTATTCTGACAAGCATTAAGTAAAATCTGACAGAGCAGGTGCAGGACGGAGGTCGACCGACCCACTTTTTCGGTCGACCGACCGCGAGTAATTTTTTGTCCGGTTTTTTTTTGAGTTAGAGACTTGGTCTTTGTGTGTTTTGAAAACACAATTATTGCTCACAATTGCTCACACTTTCTGAACCCCTCTATCTCTCTTAAAACCCTAACCACCCACCTTCTTCATCCTTCACTCTTTTTCCTTGCTTTCTTCCAATTTTCTCCATCCAAGGTATGTTTTTCTTAGTTTTTTCTCCTCTTTTTTGTTTCCTAGCATCTTAATTCTGTTCTAGGTAGTATTAGTTTGCTTTTTTTTTTTCAATTTATTTTGGCTCTTAATTTCGTTTTCATGCTTGTTTATGTGTTTTCTTTGAATTTCTTCTTCCTTTAAGCTTTATAGTCTCAGATCTGTAATTTGTGTGTGATTTCGTGCTGTTAGGGTTAGTTTAATTCTTTCTTTCAATTTCTTTGCCAATTTCTGCACGATTTCAGACCCGCGTCTTCGATTCTGACACTGTTCACGGTCGACCGACCCAAAACGGAGGTCGGTCGACCAAACTGTGATTTTCCTGATTTTCATATTTCTGTTTGGTCGGTCGGTCGACTTAGTTTTGAGGTCGACCGACCACAGTGATTTTTTATAGGCTCTGATTTTGCTGGTAGTTGGTCGACCGACCTCGGATTACGGTCGGCCGACCTGTGTTGTTACAGGAACTCTGGATTTTTTGAAAAAAGTGGTCGACCGACCCCTCTATGAAGTCGGCCGACCCAAGTCTGTTACAGAAGTTTCTGATTTGCATTTTTGTTCCTAATTTTGCAAAGAAAATGTTTTAATTTTTGCACAAGACTTACATTTTATTGAACTTTTCAGATTTATAATGTCTAGCCGTGGACAAGGCGGAAAGCACTCCCGCACTTCCGGTGCAAGCACCTCCCGAGGCCGTGCTCCTAGGTCAAGAGGGTTGACGGTGCAAGATACGGATATTCTACCAAACTATCCGCAAATCATCTTCAACTCTCCGGCTCAAAAAGCCTGTTTCCTCCATCTTTCCACCTTTTGCTTAGTGGTGGCCACCCGGTTCCTTTGTGTTCCGACATTGCAAGCTTTAGGGTGCCATGAGGATGTGGTGGCTTTGCTCAATGGGACGGGTCTCTCAGGACTTGTCACTATGGATGAGTTTACCTTTTCCCTCCTCACTCTTGAGTTCTTTTCTTCCTTCATTTTTGATTTTCAAGCTTATAACCCCGGCTATGATAACAAGTGCATTTCTTTTCGTTTGTTTAATGAAACATTTTCTTTAACTTTGAATGAATTTGCTCAATTTCTAGGTTTATCTTCTACGGGTCTTACGTATGACCCCACTGGGTCATATAATGACATATGGTCCTGTCTTTCTGATTCCAGCGATAGGAAGAAGAAAAACAGTACCATTCACCTACCCGCCCCCCGTTATTTTTTGCGACTTTTGGCCAACACTGTTTTTGGCCGTAAAGAGTCTCAAAATATTAACAACATTGAGCTCTCCATTTTGTCTGGCTATCTTAATGTCAGACGTACGGGTCAGCAGTTTTATAACACTGCGTATTTGGTTGCCTCTCACTTTATGTCGGTAGGCGAGGGAACTTCCTTGACTACTATTGTTTGTGGTGGGCTAGTCACTCGATTAGCCCGCTCTCTTGTTCCTCAGTTCCCTCGTTATGAGGATGCGGTTGACACTAACTCCCGGTTCATGGACATGGCCTATGTCAAGTTCGTGCATTGGGTGAAAAGGAAGGATTATTGGAAGGTAGACACCTACCTCAGTGATCGCATCCCATCACTATGGCTCCCCCCATGTTGCCCCTTGATAATTTTCAGGGGGGCCCTAGACCACTCCTCCCATCTTACCGCCTCCCACTTAGAGGAGGCACCTTTAGAGGCCATAGGGTCCCTGCTCCCGGTGCCCACTATGATGCACCTGGGACGGGGTACCCAACTGATTTTACTATTGCTCCTAATGTTTCTGTTCCTCCTTTTGTTGATGACAGATCTCTACCACACATGGTAGCGGACCTTTGCAGGCGGTTCAACCAAAAACAGTTGAACGACAGTCTCTACCAGTATCCGGGTTACTCGGAGTATGTTACTCAGGGTAGGCTCCCCACCGGCCCTTGGACTCACCCCTCATGGTACACAGCTCTCGCAGGCGGTCGTGACCACGGTGGAGCTTCAGGCTCTGCCTCGGGAACAGGCATAGGGTCTGATGATGAGGAAGAGGAGGAGGCAGAAGAAGAGAACTCTGAAGAGGAGTTCGACTCCGAGGGCTAGGGACGTGCTTAACCTTACCCTCTTTGGGGTTCGGTTTGGGGAGGTCCCCCCGTCTTGTAAGTAGTTTTTTCTTTTATTTCCCTTTAGATTTCCAGTTTTTCCCTCTAGATTTTCAGTTTTTCCCTTAGGTTTCCAGTTTTTCCATCCTTCCTCCTTAGACTCTTTTTATAGTTTCTAGTCTTTTTCCTTTTCCTTTCTTTGTTTGTTTCTTTTCTACCTACCCCCATCCCTATGCTGTGGTTGTATGCTGATGAGCACAATGGGGGCATTGTGCGTTTTGGTTTGGGCAAGGTGTTTGCATACTCCTTTGTGAGTCTGCAATTGTTTAGGTGTCTTTTGTTTTTCATTCCTTTAAGTTTTTTTTCTTATTTTCTTCCCTGTCGCGCGTTCTTCTCTGTCTCATGTTTTTAGCTTTTAGGTCGAGTCGGAACGGACGAATACGATCTACGCCTCACATATCACTTATTGCCTTGCCTTGCATTTTTCAAAAAAATTTCAATCTAGTCTTTTGCATTATCTACGAGTTTTTGTTGATTTCATGCTAAATTATTAGACTTGACTCTCTTCTTGCATGCCAAGCTACTACATATTCTAAGGATTAGAGCTTAATAAATCGGTGACATCCATGACCGTTTTCATGTAGGTTTGTGAGTAGTTTCTCCTCTTGAGGCATGTCATATCAATGTGCATAAGCATGAATTTTGTCTACTTAATACCTATATGCATTCGGGTTTGTGGTTTGTTGACACATGTGGTAGAGGTCCCTTTTTCTCATTTTACCCATAATCCTCACATAGCCAAATTGAATCTTTTATCCCATTTGCTACATCCTAAAAATTGTCTACCCTAGCCGAGCTAGTAATATAGTGATGGGACTGTTTTAGCCATCCTTTGGTTTATGCTTCATTGATAAATTTTGATTTTGTAAGAACGTTGGAAAGGAGAAAAAGAAAAGAAAAAGATATGAAAAAAAAAATAATAAGGAATCAAATGAAAAAAAAAGAAGTGAAAAAAACGAGTCCGCCTATTTTCAAAGGTGGTCAGTCGGCCTAAGCTACAGGTCGGTCGACCACGACCATTGAGCAGGCTGCGTTTTGAAAAAAAAAAAAAAAAAAAAAAAAAAGAGAGAAAAAAGAAAAAAGAAAGAAAAAAAAAGAAGAAGAAAAAAATTGAAAAGTTGTGATTTTTGCTCCCAATTTTTCAGCATTGGCATATTTTGAAAAGTAATAGAAGTGATCTTATAGTATGGATAGATGGTTGTTAGCTCGGTTTAAGCCCCTCTTCCCATAACTTATTTTAACCCCTTCTTACCTTTTAGCCTCACAATCCCAAAATTGCCTCGGCATGTGTCATGGTTATCTAGTGTGGGAATGCATATGTACGGTTGTAGAGATTTTATTCATGTTAGATTGCATGCATGTTCTTACGGGTCGCAGATAGGTGAGAGTCTCTACTTTTATTTAGCTTCTTATCTTCCACATTTATATTTGACCCTTTGCTTTCATGAGTGTCTCGAGCGTACCGCGAGAGTCCAATTAGAACGAGTCTTGCAAGGTTGAAAGTTTAGCATGATTTTCCAACATGTTCAATTCGTTTTGCTCTTGACATTATGCTTGATTATATTTGAAGGTTGCATTAAATTGGTTGGGCATGCTGTTGTATTTGGTTGTAAAAAGTGTGAAATCCGTTCCATCAGAAGTTTTCTTTTCTTTTGAGTCTTAGTGCTTGCTTGAGGACAAGCAAGGTTTGGTTTGGGGAGTTTGATACGTGCCTATTTTATGCATTTTAATTACTCTTTTGACACGTATTTTCTTATATTTTCGTGACTTTTAGTTGCTATTTCTCCCGAAACGGTTTACTTTGGCATTTCTATGTTTTAAATGTAGGAATACGCGGAAGTGAGCAAAACTGAACTTTATTCGTCCTCCGGAAGCTGTTTTGAGTAATAATGCAGAGCAAGGATCCGGATTGCACATCCTAATGTTGTTATTGGGCCAAATTCAAGCTGTTACGAAAAGAAGCAGTCGACCGACCCACCAGAGAGGTCGACCGACCTAAGCCCAGATTACGGAAAAGCCCAGCGTCAGCAGAAGCGGTCGACCGACCCGGAAAAGAGGCGACCGACCAAGATTTTGTGTCCGCATCCGTTATTTCGTGTTTTACTTACCTAATCTTGTAATTAGAACTTATTTAAGGAGACCTAAACTCTAAAATTAGGTCAAGCAATCTATGTTAGAAAGCACTCCATGTTATTCAAGAACTCCATAGTTAGAAAGAGATTTTATTCCAAGTTTTCATCTTTTGTTCTTAATTCCAATTAAGTTGTAAGTTTGCTACAATCAATCTTTCCTTTTTAATTTAATCTTGTTATTCATCTTATTGTTGTTTCTTAATTCATGTTTTCCCTTTTATTGTCATCTTTAATTATGTTAATTCCTTTGATGTTCTTAGTTATTGTTAGTTTCATAATTAAAAGTATGCATAGCTAGTTCTTGTGATTAGGAATTAGGGGAACCATGGTAAAGACTTGATTTTGATAAGTTTAATAATTGAATTACCAATCCCCCATTGTTGTTGGTGAACTAATCCTTAGGATTGAAAGATTATTAGGATTAGTTTAACAACAACTTTGGGATTGCCCTTGAACGAAAGTTTAGTGCTTTTCTAGGAACCCTAAGACCGTAAGGATTGGGTAGAATATTGACCTAAAGGTTTATTCTTTGTTTCTTGGGATTGTGTTATGTGGTTATTTTACCTTTCATTGACTTGTTTTGACCATGGGGAACCAAAGTTCCTAATCTCCTTTTTATCTTATTTTAATTCTCTTGTTTATTTGCTCTTTTAGTTGTTAGTTCAAACCTTAAATCAACCCCCCTTTTTTGGTTACTTGTAATAGACTTTAAATTCGCAAACATAATTAACCTTGTCTCCTTGTGGTTCGACCCTTGACTTATCCGGTCTAGTTTAAGCTGAGGTTCTATAAATCTTATCTTTGGCACCCCTCAACGACGGGTGTCAGCAAGAAAGGGTGGAAGGTGTATGACCTTAAGGAGAAACGTCTTTTTGTATCCCGAGATGTTAAATTTTATGAACATGTCTACCCATATACAGTTGCTAATGATAATAACCAAATCAAATTACAAGCTGACAAAACATTAAGTGAGAAGAATTGGGTAGACATGGGAGTTTTAGTGAGGATCCGAGTGATGATGATGCACAAAATAATAAGAGTGATGATTCAATGACAATATCAGACATTAGTCAGGAAATAGCTGACAATACCGAGACCATTGAACAAATTGAGCCATCCGAGACAAATGACAATCGTGGCCAGGAAACCGAGGAAAGAATGGGTCAAGGTGCTCGCGAAAAATTTGAGCCCACATGGAAGAAAGATTATTACTGCAAATCGTCAAGAGTAATTACCCCCAGTCGAGATGCTCACCGTACACAGTCAGCTTCCTCAAACTCAGGTACTCATTATCCATTAATCAATTATGTTACTAACGATTGTTTTTCCAAGTCACATAATTGATTTCTGGCCAAAATTGACCAGCACAAGGAGCCAATTTCGTATCATGAAGCAGCCAAAAATGCGAGATGGCGTGAAGCGATGACAAAAGAAATCAGTGCACTCGAAAACAATGGAACTTGGCGCATCGTTGATTTACCCGAAGGAAAGAAAGCTGTTGGGTGTTAGTGGGTATACAAGATAAAGTATCATGCGAATGGAAAAATAGAACGATACAAAGCGAGACTCGTTGCCCAAGGATTTACACAAATTGAGGGTATCGACTTCCATGAAACTTATGCGCCAGTTGCGAAGATGATGAGTGTACGATGTCTACTCGCGGTGGCTATGAAGAAAAAGTGGATTATTGAGCAATTAGATGTCGACAATGCCTTCTTACATGGAGATCTTGAAGAAGACGTGTATATGCGAATTCCACAAGGGTTCGAATGAGGCAAAGAGCGAAAGGTATGTAAATTGATGAAATCCATTTATGGTTTAAAGCAAGCATCACGTAACTGGTTCACAAAATTAACTGTATCATTGAAGGATTACGGTTTCGTTCAATCCATGGCGGATTATTCATTGTTCACATTCAACCGACAGGCCCGTCTAACAGTGGGTGCTCTATGTGCAGTTGCACTGGGCCTCAAAATTTTTGGGGCCCAAACTTGCCAAACACATATACTAATTTTTTTTAGAAAAAAAAAGACAAAAAGTGTGAAAGAGGAAACGCAAGAAGGATGGAAGGATGGAAGGATTAAACACAAATTTCAATTACTCTTTTTAATTCTTATTCCTTCCCCAAATAAAATTATTCTTTCACAAAAAAAATTAATTCACAATCTTTAAATATGATTGTCCTAAATCAATTTATCACAAAATGTCTAATTCATGCGGGCGGAGGGAATTGTTCCAATTCTATTACTTCTCTCAGTGTTTTATGATCGGATTCAGTTATCCCAAATCAATTCATTAGATTTATTCTTCAGTTTCAAATAAATCGAAATTGTTAATATTTCTTGTTAACATTATTTTTTGATAGAGGAATTCGTTTCAAGAAAAACAATGTGAAAGAATCGTTTTTCAAATAATTTATAGAGTTTGCATTAATATTTTATATAAATGCTCTTTAATTTATGAATTTGAGGCCTCATTTTTTTTTCTTTGCTTCGGGTCTCCACTTTTCTTGAGACGACCCTGTCAACCGAAATGGAGTTTTCGTAGGGGTGTTAGTATATGTCGATGACATGATTGTAGTAGGAAATAATCGAAAAGCATGTGACGATTTCAAACAATTCCTCGACAGAAGGTTTGGGATCAAATATTTGGGTAAACTAAATTTTTTTCTTGGGATTGAGGTTGCTCATGGGGTCAATGTACTGTTTCTCAATCAAAGGAAATATGCCATAAATATTGTTGAAGACAGTGATATGGCAGGCGCAAAGACGTCATATACACCCATACAAGCTCGACATAATTTGGGGCTAGCACAGGGCCTGTTTTGACCGACATCATGAAGTACCGAAGACTAGTTGGAAGGTTGGTATACTTAACAATAACCAGGCCAGATCTTGTGTATTCGGTTCATATACTATCGCAGTTCGTCAACGAGCCCAAGAAGGAGCATTGGGAGGCTGCTTTGAGAGTGGTTCGATATATCAAAAGGAACCCGAGTAGAGGAATTACTCTCAATATCAATTCGGACTATCAACTTCGACGATTTTGTGACTCGGACTAAGCTGGGTGTCCCGTCACGAGGAAGTCGTTAAGTGGTTATTTTGTGTCACTTGGAGGATCACCTATTTCTCGGAGAGCGAAGAAGCAAGTTACGGTGGCTAAATCGACGGCTGAAGCGGAATATAGAGCAATGGGCTCGGTCACAAGTGAACTGTTATGGTTAAAGTCGTTTCTCGTGTCCCTGGGAGTTTTTCACACAAATCCTATGCTAATGTTTTGTGATAATCAGGCTGCATTACATATTTTGAAGAATCTCGTGTTTCATGATCGAACGAAACACATCGAGATTGATTGTCATTTTATTCGTCAACATTTGGTGTCCAATGTGATCAAAGCGCATCATGTGTCAAGTAAGGAACAAATTGCTGATTTATTCACTAAAACTCTTGGAAGGGAGTTTTTTGATCATTTGCTTTACAAGTTGGGTCTCAGAATGCCCCGTGCTCCAACTTGAGGGGGAGTATTAGAATACGGAAACCGACTAGGCGTGTACATTGTATTCATATGTTCGTTGTATTGGTGCTAGCATATTTATTATTATAGCTGTCAAGTTCATTGTATTGGAAAATGTATAGTTTCCATATTCTTAGGAATAGTTATGGCAGGAGGTAGGTGATAAGGTGAGTCCTTTGTATATATATATACCCCATCTTGGTATTGTGGAACTCAGAAAATAAGAAATTAATCTTCCTCAATTCAATGTTCAGATTGTTCTCTGGTTTTCTCAATATGCATGTCATTTTATACACAAATTCTTGTTTCAGATGGTCTTATTTTCAGACGTCTGAAACAAGCGATATAAATAATGTTAAAATGATAAGATGATAAGAGAATTGTGACATATTTGAAATTAAGAGTTATGACCGTCTGAAATAAAAATTGTTGCGGTTAATATTAGTGTGCATATTATGTTTCCGATTTAACAAGGGTGTTGCTCAATCATAGACGAGTTTTACTCAATCATACACATAATTGACTATTATACCCCTATATTTTCACAACATTTACAATTTCGTTTCTACTTCTCACCCTAACATTAACCCAACTACCTAAGAGGTGTCGTGCAACACCCTTCCCCACCGCCACCTCCCCTACGCACCGCCGACCCGTGTTTCCGGCCAGACCACAACCTCCCTTCCAATTGTCGATTTGTCGTACAGATATGCGCCGTCGCTGCTATCGCCACCACCACCGACATTTCCTCAATTTCATTTTCGTAAGTATTGTTATCGATTTCGTTGAATTTTATATATCGATTTTTTTTTTTTTATTGTGTTGTGTGTTAATCCGTGTGCGAGATTTGGAAATATATTTAGAGTTGATTTAATAGTAGTATTAGCTTGAATTTCCCTAATTCAATTAATCGCATTTTAGGGGAATCATATATTGTTTCTGTAGTAGTTGAGTAGCAGTTCTCGAATAATCATATTTGATAGTTGACGGGGATGTCTGTACAGCAACGGAGTAACTGGGTAGTGCCCGTGGTTCTAGTGATGTTCACCTTTACTTTGGTTAATGTTGTTATTATTGCTGTAAGTTACTGGGTCTGTACAGCAGCATTTTCAGTTTTTCACCACATGGGTAATGTTGCTATTAGTCTATTTACTGCTGTAAGAATTTTGAGAATTAAAGGCTTCTCTTACACTAGTAGAGTCTGCTTCTTTGTTAATGAACTCGTCGTCCCGGTAAGCATTTATAATATGAGGTCGGAGTATTAAAAGTTTAACTGATCCTGACCTGAGAAAGGGCTATCTTTTCTTTAGTAAGGTTGCTACTGCTGCTATGGATAAGGTGACAAAGCAAAGACTTTGTCCTATTAATTAGGCTGCTCGACGAACTCTATGGCCTCACTCACTTATCGACTGCACACCAACCTACTACTAACTGCTCTTCACTAGAGTGATACTGTTTTCAAAACACAGTATCAGCCACGTTTGTGCCTTCTTTTGCCATTGACTGCTCTTTATTAACGAAGATACTCACCAATTTGCGATAGTGGTTCCTGCAGGAAGAAGTATACTACAAGTTCAGAATATTACAGTGATCAAGGTTTGAGCTTAGTGGGGTACTTACACGCAAATGAAAGGGCTGATGATAATGATCTTGGTTTTGTCAATTTGAATCACATTTTGGGTGTATGATGCACTCGAAGGTCCTTCAAGTTTGTCTGAATAATCGGGCAATTGATGGGCAGTAGCTCCACCTTGAGATGAGTTACCATTAGGCAGTGCTTTATTTTGTTCATACAGTTCCAACATTTGATTGCTGACCTCTACAAGAGCATAACAATGCGCGTGAGTTCAAATAGATCAGATTAGGATGGATTATCTTTGGGTTTGGCTTGGTTGCAACTTGCAAGTGTAATTCAACACGAATTTGATTAGTAATTTCAATTTCATGGCAAATGTAGTAGTTTCTGACTTCAATGATATGTGAATGTGGTGGAGTCTCCTTCAAATAGTAGCTGGTGTTTTTGACGTGTTTGCTTGATCCGTCTTATCAGGGAGATTCTGGTGGAGTGTGACTAGGAAAGTAGTTCGAGTTATGTTTTAGGGTAACCGATAAGTATATGAGTTTTTGTTCTCGTTCTAGTTTTTTTCCTGATTTGTTATGTGTCCCCCTCCCAAAGTCGCCTACCGTTAGCAATGTGTTCTCTTGAAGGGCTATGTTCTAACATATTCCTTTTAATTATATTAGTGTTGATCTTTGTCGTCGAATTTGTCAGTATGGAAAATGGTAAGTGTCGAATTTCGTATATGCTTTTATACATGAATGCGGCCATATCGAGTATGTCTGAATGTCTGCATAAAGAGCAATGTGGTCAAAATATGAATGTAATTGAATCAACGTGAATGATTGTTGGTGTGTTGGTTGTCGGATTTGTCTCCGTAACTCTTGTGAGCGCAACTTGGCTGAATGGTTGGTCTACGGGTTTTACTCATTTGCACCAAGGGTACTGACTGTAGGTTCTACCTCTTATTTTCTTCAAGACAGATTTACCGTTATTGAAAAAGCGAACAATAGTGATGGAGATTATGCAGGAAACTCAACCAAGACCATGGTAAAAACTAAAATGTCATGTACTCGTTTCTTCAGAAAATTGGAAAATAAAACAGATAAATAAACTGACTAAAAAATTATGAACCCACCAAAATGTTATTTCAGAGACCATCAAATACAAGTTTCACTAATTCTTCAGTATGTGCACCTAAACCCTTGAATTCAGTAACATCAACATCATATTCGAGTACATCGGCCATTCTTTCATCCCATTTATCATGTTTAGCAACTAAGAGAGCAACACTTAGCACGTACAATTGCACTTCCTGCCAACAATTTGCTCTGAAAATGGACAATCAAGAATTGTATTCCCTTAATCATTCCATTCATAATGTAAGGCAATATATACAGAGGATTAGTAACTAAAGCATTAATTGTATCCTAGAAAAGAGGAAACCAATGAGGAAACCAAACGCTAGAGCTACACAATATTTACTGACAAAGGATAAGAGGAGAAGTTGAAACAGAAGTTGCAACAGAAGCTCGAGCTGATGACAGACAGAAAGAGTCTTTTTCATTTACTTGTGTAACTAGACCAAGCCGCCTTACTCGCTTTGGAATTATATCTTTTTCGCTTCCTACCTTTTTACTTGAATAGGCTTTCCTGGGGACTTACTCTTTCTTTATAGTTCCGGATTGCTGACCAGAGGACTTAAGTTGATACCCGTTAATCAATTCGAAGAATCTTTCGACCAAAGGGAGGCTCTTCCATAGGGTGCGTCGGTATACGTAACTATCTTCATATCATAAAGTTTCCGGGACCAGTTCAACTGGCTTATAACCGGGACATTCCATTTTATAATCTTATGCTTGGGATATTTGTGCGTCAGCTAGCCAATTCAAACTACTGCGCATAACACATTGAGTCAACGTGGTAGCAGGCTTTTCATGTCCTTGAGTTAACGAAACAAGACGCAACAACCACACACCATTCCTATTTCATACTTGTCAGACTACTGCTTGAACTTACAAATCATACATTCATACGTCATTAGAGTAGTTTGCTTTTTCTTCTATTATAAATACTTGTCAACTGCTTGAATGGAGAATCACAAATAGAAGGCTAATAACGAAGTAGCTTGTGTATGTTTAACACAAACGAGAGCTCGCCTCGGATGGATAAAGCTTTTTCGCAAAAAGAAGGCCTTTAATTACACCTTGTTACATACCTTAATTAGGTTAAAACTGAAAACGATTTAAAGAAACCCTAATCTAATTAGTCTAAATCAATTTTTTAATTTCATATAATATAATTGACAAAGGTAGAGATTAGAATTATTACCTGATCGATACGAGAGCTAGCATCCATAATTGTGTGGTTTAGGGTTGTTTTTGTGGGGAGAGAATCAGAGAGAATTAGAAAGGAGAACTTTTCTTAGACAGAGGGCATAGAATGGAAAAATAATGAAAAAAAGGTATTAATGAGTAAAACTTGTATATAAATGAGCAATTACTTTTGACAATTGTGTAGGTGTACTTAGATGCAGCTTCCTTATCTATGGAGTATTTTATCATTTTTAATGTAAATTTATTTGTCTCTATTTCATATTTGGAACCGCACCCTGTATCATGGCTATCTAGCTTAGATGGTGGATTTAGGTTCACAAATTCTCATTTGCGACGGCGGTATCCGTCACAAGCTTGTGACGGATACCGTTTCCTCTCACAAAATACCCACTTTTTCTCTCTCTGCAACACTATTCGTGGGGTCCCCTTTCTCCACTAACTCATTTGTATCCATTTTATCTCACAAAATATTCGTCACAAATAGTGACCCGTCACAAGCAAGATTTACTAATTTAGGTTAGGGCGAGTCATTTTAACTTTGTAAAAATTTACGTTAGTAAAAAGCAGTATACACGTTAATAAACATTTGGACAATTCATATTTTAGGTCAGGTCAAATGCGAGTTCGGACAGTTTTATCAAATCTTCGATATACATGGAACGAAATTAAATCTGAGATTCAAAAATCAAAATCAATAACAACACAAAAAAAAACAAACCTTTTTAGTATATTAAGAAGAAACCCAAAAGTCTCACATGTAGGGATTATTACATATTAATAGAAGAGAAGAAGAATTATCACTATATAAGGCAAGAGGTTATTCCCTCTTTCCTCAATTGATTTTAGGGTGGAACCCTCTTGAATTTAGTGTAGATTTTTTCTCTTCCATTTGGGTGTAGCTCAGACCCGTTATTGAATTTAACAAATTAACTTTTATTACAACATTATCTCATAATCAAATCAACCTACATTGTTCAAATACCGTCACATTATTTCATAATCAAATCAACCAAACCTAAAAGGGTACGGAGAAATGAACTCTCAATAACATATGAAAAACCGTCTCTTTTTAATTTTAATGATAAGTTAAATAGGGCATAAGATCATAAAACCCATTAATTAAGACAGAATATATGCGATTTCTTGATCGCATTGAGAGTTGAGCATTCAACAACTTAATTCAAAAATACCGGTTGGCATGCACGCCAACCTGTATACAAAGGAAGAAGCCATTCGACAAGTACAAGTTCCACAACATTCTGCGGTACTTTGGCAAGACTGAGCGATTTTTAAACAGTTAAGGGGACGGATGTACGCATCATCAAGCAAAATGTTAAAAAGAGGGTTAAATTGACGAGTAGCAATCACGGCTTCGGGTGTGACGGCTAACACCAAAATAGCCAAAAACATCACCATATGAACCACCTTCATATTCTTCTGCATTTCTATTTAATTATTTATTTTAGGGTTTATGATTTTTTTTCGTTTGTTTGTGTGTTGTATACTATGCCAAATTTATGTCGATTTTATAGCCATGACAAGCCACTAAGTTGACACGTAATCTGAATAAAATATTCGGTAAGTTAGACATTTTATCAGTTGTTTATTGTTAAAAAATGACAATTTGCTTGCTTTAGCCCTTAGGCTCCGGAGTAATGGCTATTGCACCATGCTTTAGCCTTTAGGAATATCGAGTATTGCACCATGCACGTTCATTCTGTTTGCTTGCTTCTTCCTACTCCTTTCGTTTTTCTTTTCTTTTCTTTTTTTTTTTCATTTGATTATTAATAAAAAAAATTCTTAATAAAAGTTGTTTCATAGACAAAGATTGCGATTATCGAGTACTTCATTTAATTTGGCAGTTGAAGAATCTTGAATTAGGTGATAAGAAAACTTTCAAACCCCAATAATGGAGGACGGAAGTAAATGCGAGAAAAAGTAGGACCATCTCCGAGATTTTAGAGTCCCATGCAAAATTGTATAATGGGAATTATATAGTGTTGCGCTAAATTTGTTGATGATGACAAGTCTTCTATATCTAAACTATTCTTCGGCTTAATGGTTTGTCTAGATGTGTTGTTGACATGTTTTTAACAAGCCTAGGATGCGGAAATGAAGATGGGTCTATACTCGTGATCTACCTAGACAAATTGTGAGGGTATCGGACTTGTGGTTAATCATTATTTTCGGTCCAACAAAGTACAGTTTAAATTATCAAAATAATTTTGGAATCAGTTTTTTATGAAATATCTTTCTAAACTAACAAAATTATTTTGTGGAGAAAAATCTTTTTCAAATAAGAAAGTTGTTTTCTAATTGATCTCAAATTGCTATATCACAGCTTGCAAAAAGATTTGATTCTCCATCAAAAGCTCTTGAGGGTTGAACAATTATATATTACCTAAGAGTTCAACGTGAGGGCTGAAAAAACACTTAGACTTGTTTTGCACTTTTACAAAAGAAAATTTCTTAAGCAAGTTTAAGCACTCAAAAACTGGTTTTGCAGAGGACGTTCAAAAAGAATTTTCAAAGCTAATTTTGCAAACAGTTTTACAAACCGTACTTTTGAGACCGACATTGATTAAACCAAGTTCGTTTACTCGTAGGTTATTTTTGTTCTCCTTTGTTCACATCAATTGAATATTTCAAGGAGACAAAAAGTGTAATCTGTTTTTTTCTTATTCATTTGTAAGGAAGAATATTTGGAGTACGGGGTGTTGGAGTAGTGTCCTCCACAATAATGCTTCTACATAATAAATCTCGTACAAGGAATATAAGGGATTTATATTTTATATGTTTGTCAGCTGGTCAACGTTAATCGGTAATGATTGGCTGACTAGAGTTTGACATTACTGTCGTATGACGGCGGTGACCAGCTGATCCCTTTAGGTCACACCTATAGGATGATGCCCAAATGGAAAAATTAATTATTTGTATAAGATACAAGTTAATTAATTCCTTGTTTAGGTTGACTTTTATTAGTCAAGTGAATTTAATGTTTGATGAAGAGTAAAGTACTCAGGCCATAAGATGTTATTATTCGGTTATATAATAATTGAATAATAAATATAATACAATATTTAGTAATTAATAGTTAATTTACTAAATATATACGTAGTTTGTATTATTTATGAGGTGGAGGTAATTAGCGAATTAATGTTACAAGAAGTTGTAAAATTAGCTAAACGGGTTTTATAAGATTCATTTTATGTTGAAAATGATAAAATGACACTTAAATGTTAAGTGTATTTTATTTACTACTTTGTATTATTTAAGTGTTAAATAATCAAATAAATATTTTTATTATATAAGATAATTAAGTATTCGACTTATAAGCATTTGAAGGACAAATGTTGAAAGACGAAATAAGACCCGGAATACCATATGTAAACCGAGAATATGGAGATAAGGTGACCATAATAGGTCTTTGTCTTCCACTCATGTTTATGAGTATTATAAACTCATTTGTTTACATTTGATGGCCTATAAATAGGCTACTATTCCACATATTCTTAGTGAAAAAATCTAGAGAATTAAAATCCTCTAAATACATACTTCTTGTTAAGCCATTTAAGAGGAAAAATAGAAGACTTAAGATCTTCATCTTCAACCTCTAAAATTGATCAAAATTTGATCAATCTTCATCAAAATAAATTCACAAAAATTAATATACTTCTTATATTATCAAAGTAATAATATTTATAGTATAAAAAAAACAAGGTTTACACTAAACTATATCTAGTTAATATACTTAGTGTTTTTGGGCTAGTCTTGGGTGCAACCAAAGGAGGTCACCTATTTTGGTGACTTGGGTTATGGAGGATCATCCTACACTATTTTAGCTCAAGAACTACAAAGTTAGGAGACATTTGTAGTGCCAAAAATGTCATCTTACCAATGTAAGAAAATTTCTTCTTATTAATTTTTGCATGCATGTATTATTTAGACCACCTTATGAAATTAGCTTGTAATTTTAATATCATTAGAGAGTCTAATAAGGTCTAAATTCCTAACAAGTGGTATCAGAGCGTTGTTACATACATGCATGTTGTCTTAAGACGATTTTATGAGTTTATGAGATAAATTAGTAAAGTTGATATTTTTATGTTAAAATTAGTTTTATCAAAAAATATGGTCTTGCATGTATATAATTTGGTCATATAGTTATATGGGTCGAAAATTTAGTTTATGTAAAAATTTATGACTTATTTTTACTTAATATGGCATAAAATTGGAAGAACATGCATTAAAATTGATTAAGAGTTAATTTAATTAAGTTGCATGTTAATTTTATGTATGTTTATTTAGAAATAACCACATGCATGTTTTATTTGTGATAAATAGAAATTTTTAAGTGAATGTGATTAATTTAGATAGTTTATTGATTTTTATTCGATAAAAATTGGTAAATAATGGTTATTTTAAAAATAAATAAATATTTGATTTTTGGGGCACGAAAATTTTGTTTTTTTAAGCTCCTGGAAATATTCTAAAATTTCCAAAATTTTCATTTAAATTTATTTTAATTTTTATGATTTAATTTGGAATTAAATCGTAAAATTGCATTTTACCGACAAATATTGTGGTATATGTTTGAATCAATTTTATAACCATTTTTTTTTCCACATGCATGGCATTTTGGTAAAATACCATAATTTATAAAATTTTGAAATTTTATTTTCCATAATTTTTATTAATTTAATGGATTGTTTTCATAATAATCATGAATTATTATGTTATTTTTATCATAAAATGTATTTTAAACCCATATAATGTTAAATTAATTAGTGTGACTAATAATTTTGAGGTTTGACCAGATTATAATGAGAGATCCATCTTAAAATTGTTTTAAGAATTGATTAGGAATTTTCAATGGTTAAAAATCCCGCTTAACAAGCTCGCATGATCGTTGTTGGTAAGTTGGACGATTTGGCATGTCATATTTATTACAATGCATTTTATTATTCATATGGATGAATGTATTTAAATTAATGTAATTTTACCTTATATGGCCATAGGTAGAAATTGGTATTATCCGCAATGTATGGGAATACCGGTTTAATTTGTAATTTATTGCGATTTCGTATCGCTAATTTGTAATTAATTAATAGTTTTATTTTAGTTACAATTTGTATGATAGGATATTGCCATGTAGTTTTATTTCTAGTATTATTATTGATTTTGTAAAAGACGGAGTTTCCTAAAAGACGGCGTTATTTTCGGAAAGGAGTTCCGAAATCCAAAAGAAGGAGGCCATTTCATTGAAGACCCTAGGGACCAAGGAGTTGGTTTCCGAAGTGTAATAGAATAGTTAATTAGATTACCTAGGTGGTCATATAAGGATTTTATTTGTTGCTTATCTTCATGCCAAATTGTCAGTACATGTTTTTTATTTATTTTTCCATTGTTATCGATTCAATTGTCTACCATTCACCAATTTTGTTCACTTAAAAGTGATAGACAATTAAATTGATAAGATCTCTCACTTTTAAAATTGAGATAAAGCCTTACCAAATATTAGCACCTATGAATCCCTTCTTCATTAGAGGTAGGCTCGGCTCACCGGGGTACTCTCTTTTTACGTTGGGTAAGTAGGGTAATAAAAGCTATTACACGTGAAAATTGGTTGGACTCAACGGGATTAATGTGGGATGAATCGGCCTCACCGTGCCCATGATTAGTTCCGGGGCTAACCGATAGTTTTTTGAGAAAATCTGTCAACCAAGAGTTCTAATGGTAGAATCAGTCAAATTGTTGACTCACCAAATTTATATAAATAAGGGATGAATCGGCTCACCGTGCCCGTGTTCATATAAAGATGGGTCTTGGAATCGTTTATATAATTCAGTGGGAGATCATTATATAAATGCCTATTTATTGAAACTTGTTAAAGTTATTTTTCAAGTATTTATTTACGATGAATGTTAAATTTCCCACTTATTCCGTTTATTATTTTATATCGCGCAATGACTATATATTCAACTCGCTCCTCCATTTATAGAATCGATAATCCGTTATACATGAAAAATAGTTTTCTAAGAGTATACGGTAACTTGTTTAATCGATTATTCATATTTTCTCCGATTTACCACCATAGCTAATTAGAAAAATGCATTTACATTTGATCCTCATATTGTCTGTTGTAAAGATCTCTTATGAAGAGGATAAACTGAATTTTGCTTAAATCAAAAGTGTTTCGATTTTACAATATCATTTTATTTACAAAAATATTACTACAATCTTATTGCTCGTGAGATAAATGGTTATACATACTTAAATTGTTTAAGTACTTATTAAATTCGTTGGGAACTGATTCGTAATATGATTTGCAATCGAAATCATGATTAACCAATGACCACATTCACTTTATTAAGTTTGTTAGAAGTGAGTGGGAGCTCTAAGAGGGATGTATATATCTTAATAGTTAAGATTAGGACGAGGTTCAAAAGAGAATTTGGTTTAAGTATTTGGTTTAAGGCAAAGGTTAATAAGGATAAGCTATTGTGAATAGCAACACCAAACCATAGTGCAAGGCCAACCCTAACCAAATTTGTTGATATTGTAATTGAAATATTACATTAATAGAAAAATACCCCTAATTTTTGAATAAGAAAGTTAGGTGTGTGACACCTAAAAGGTTCGTTCTTTTCTAGATATCTATATGATTGACATTAGTTATACTTCTACCACTTGATCAATATTTGATATCGATAGTGGTTATAATAATTGTTATTGGTTCATGAGATGATAGTCGTGTGACGATTAGCTTTTAACTAATGTTAACTATCTCGTAGGAAATGGAACTAGAGTAGTTGTCATTCCATTATGAGGCTTATAAGTGTTATAAATATGTACTTAATCTAGTTTTTTGGTTTAGAATTGTGCTTTAATAAAAGTTTTATGTAAGACACATAGGGTTTTACTTATATGATATAAACAAATGTTGTACCCAAATTTGCCATGATTTGATCTATGGCTATGCCAATCAAAATATTGGTTATTTTTCACCTAAACTAGATAAATTTATATCTATCATATAGCATATAAAAGGTTCATAATTTTTTTTGGTGACCCCGATCTAATCTTAGTTCTGAATTGAAATTGCATTCATGGACTAGTGTAAACTAAGTCTTCGTGAATCATTTGATTGTGAATCTCATAAGATCAAAGAGTTTTTATTGTAAATATGATTACCAGTAAGACAATAAGATCAAAGTTTCACGATCCGATCGTGGAAAGTATAACTAAGTGATGATTTTTGTTTGTTACCAAAAATAATGTGATACAGTATCATAAGTTAAAATCTTTCCGTAATACACATTATTCGATAAGGTGTGGTTGGAAAGAGATAATATAGAACTTATACGATATGTTTTTTTTATCTTAGTCAAGTTTTATTGAGCCACTTGATTTTATAATTGGGGTCTTTCTATTTTGTGTACTAATTTTTTTTTCCCACTAAGTCAAAGTACCTTTTTAAACAACCATATTCACTCCGTATTAGATATGGAAAGGTATAGTACCTAATTTTTAAGTTGTCCGAATAAAAATATGTGGTCAATTATCCTACAAGTTCATGAGAATAAAGTGTTTGTGGCTCATGATGTTGTCTTTATAGAAAAGAGGACTATTTCTAAATGACAGAGTGGGAGAAAATATTGAAGAGCCACAAATGACACAAGAAAATTGTTTTCTTATTGTCAAATAGAGTGTATATTTGTTCGGAATATACGAGGTCGGGTTAAAATCCATCACTCTTTAGAGATGACTATATAAGTGTTACCTTTTTGAAGGTGATGAGAGATGATAAATCGTTATTTAAAAAATTATGATACCTCTTACTTACAAAGAGGTTGTTTAAAAGGTTGTTTCTAGTTTCAACTCTATGCAATGGCTATAGAAGTCACCTTAATCCGAATTAGAATTCAAGTGTAATTATCTGGTAAATAACCTGGTATATTTACATGAAGAAGTTTGACCTCTTCAATGAAATTGACTTGAATAAAAAGATGTTTTCTAGGCTTACTTGGTGAAAAAAAGGTTTTGCACCAGTTTCAAAGCTTCTATAAACTCGGATTATACTGGCAATTGTTGCATTTCATAATTGTCAATTTAATAGTAGGATATCAAAACCATCTTCCCGAATTTGATTCGTTTTAGAAGAAGAAGTGTGTTTGACACATTTAGAGGGTTTTTTGTAGATCCTTACAATCTTAAGATTGTAGCAAACTTTTGAATAAATCTTAAGAGAGCATCATGGAGTTGGAATGATTAATAGATCGTATTATAAAAAAAAATTCTCAAGATGTTGAGGAATTATGTTTACACATGAAGTTTAGTGGGGCTATGGTGGTCTTATGAGTCTTTATATAGTCTGTATATAAATCATTTGGAATGATGGAAGACTTAGGAGAATATTAATACATCTTAATATATCCAGATTTATTAGATAAATCAAGAAGGGATATATGCGCTTTATTAGGAGTCTTATGTAGGTGAGATTCTTGACAAGTTCAAACAAGTTGAACTCATTAGAATTGATTCTAATTGCTTCCGCTGTCAGATTAATTCTATACGCTATGGTGTATTATTGTCTTAACAATTCATATACTTTGAGTATTTTGAGTTTTTATTAATCAAAGTTAAGTGAAGGTCATTTAATATCCAAATTAGTTATTATTTAGTACTTGAGAAGAACTAAGTAAATAAAACTAAGTGTTTTGATATTTATAATTCATGTAAGGAGTTAGATGAATGTTTGTTGTTGTTTATGTAAAAGATACATTAAACACCATCCTTTAAAACATATAGGGATTGTTTGAAATCCCATATTGGATATGAGGAGTTGATCTGCTGGAAGAGTTTCAGGCAGTCATACATTGCGGATTTTACAACAAAAATTAAGTACTTCATAACATTCGATGTTGCGATACGAAGTAGCTTGGATTTGACAATAATGCAAGGACTAGTAGTAGCTCATGCAGTCGCACATCTTATCATGATATACTGTGAAAACAGTGGGAGCTATCTTCGAGGTAAGGGTGTCATAGTCTAGAGTTAAGTCTAGACATGTACTTAATTAAGTTACATGTGATTTCAGTTATGTGAAACAATGGGAAATAGCAATTGTTGGTTTGATAAAATGAGGTGTCATTGATTTTAAACCAAGGTTTTGTTGAAGGCTAAACATGATAGTCATGTCGTTTCAATGTGATCGAAATAGGGCAATTGAATTGCTGCAGATTATATGATGTGTAATAATCTGATAGTGTATCATTTTTTTTTATATATATGATAATATCATTTATCGTTTGAGTTTTTCCAACTCTTATATATTCAGGCCTAACTGGATATTAGTTATACTTTGTTTTTATCCAAATAGGTTGTAGTGACAATGTCGAACCCTATTAAGTGAACTGGATTAACATTGTATAGTGTCCCTAGTTACTTAATGAGGTGACGTCTCGGAGTGACTAGATTGTAAGGCGATAGATGACGAGTTCGACTGTCATATGACCATAGAGATGGTTGGTCGATTACATAGGCAGAATGTAGAGACATTTTGTCGGACAGTGACCATTTATAGAGTCCTTTATGTTGCCTGGTCGTGGCGAGGATTTCAATTATTCCTTCGAGTCAATTCTTTAGACTTGCGACTATTTGTCTAAGTTGGTATGGTTTTCCGGTGGCTTTGGTTTTTGTCCAAGGTCGCGCCGTAAAAGGAGGCTGATGGACATTTACTGGGTCGTTGTGATCTGTATCGAACGAAGAAAATAGGTCAATAGAATTGTCCATCCATGTCATTATATATATCTCAAGGCCACTCGAGGAGAGGTGACTGGAAATGCGTGGCCACGCTCGGATGTGATCTATAGTAGATTATCCGGTCAGACAGTCATTCTCCAGATCGAGGAAACCACTTTATGATATGATCACGTGCAAGAACGACCTGAAAGACCTCTTGCATTGAGTGGGAGATAATATTGGACAAGAGAATTGGTAGCGCACACTTGTGTCGGACAAGTGGGAGATTGTTGGAGTAGTGTCCTCCACAATAATGCTTCTACATAATAAATCTCGTACAAGGAATATAAGGGATTTATATTTTATATGTTTGTCAGCTGGTCAACGTTAATCGGTAATGATTGGCTGACTAGAGTTTGACATTACTGTCGTATGACGGCGGTGACCAGCTGATCCCTTTAGGTCACACCTATAGGATGATGCCCAAATGGAAAAATTAATTATTTGTATAAGATACAAGTTAATTAATTCCTTGTTTAGGTTGACTTTTATTAGTCAAGTGAATTTAATGTTTGATGAAGAGTAAAGTACTCAGGCCATAAGATGTTATTATTCGGTTATATAATAATTGAATAATAAATATAATACAATATTTAGTAATTAATAGTTAATTTACTAAATATATACGTAGTTTGTATTATTTATGAGGTGGAGGTAATTAGCGAATTAATGTTACAAGAAGTTGTAAAATTAGCTAAACGGGTTTTATAAGATTCATTTTATGTTGAAAATGATAAAATGACACTTAAATGTTAAGTGTATTTTATTTACTACTTTGTATTATTTAAGTGTTAAATAATCAAATAAATATTTTTATTATATAAGATAATTAAGTATTCGACTTATAAGCATTTGAAGGACAAATGTTGAAAGACGAAATAAGACCCGGAATACCATATGTAAACCGAGAATATGGAGATAAGGTGACCATAATAGGTCTTTGTCTTCCACTCATGTTTATGAGTATTATAAACTCATTTGTTTACATTTGATGGCCTATAAATAGGCTACTATTCCACATATTCTTAGTGAAAAAATCTAGAGAATTAAAATCCTCTAAATACATACTTCTTGTTAAGCCATTTAAGAGGAAAAATAGAAGACTTAAGATCTTCATCTTCAACCTCTAAAATTGATCAAAATTTGATCAATCTTCATCAAAATAAATTCACAAAAATTAATATACTTCTTATATTATCAAAGTAATAATATTTATAGTATAAAAAAAACAAGGTTTACACTAAACTATATCTAGTTAATATACTTAGTGTTTTTGGGCTAGTCTTGGGTGCAACCAAAGGAGGTCACCTATTTTGGTGACTTGGGTTATGGAGGATCATCCTACACTATTTTAGCTCAAGAACTACAAAGTTAGGAGACATTTGTAGTGCCAAAAATGTCATCTTACCAATGTAAGAAAATTTCTTCTTATTAATTTTTGCATGCATGTATTATTTAGACCACCTTATGAAATTAGCTTGTAATTTTAATATCATTAGAGAGTCTAATAAGGTCTAAATTCCTAACACGGGGTTGTACTCGAGTTGCACGATCCGGTTGATCGTGGGGATTGTTTTTGTAATCGAGTTTGGTTATAAAAATAATAAGAGAAAGGGGTGGACGTAGACCTTTAGAGAGTAGGTCGAACCACGTTAAAAATCGCGTGTCTCGTTTCTATTTTTTATTTCGTGTTTCGTAATTCGTCGTTTTTATTTGCAGCTTTTCTCGTAACTAATTTCACTATCTCAGCACAGGTTACAATATTCGGACAGTCTTCAATACTGTTTAAATTCGTTTGTGTGCTGCCAACGAAATTAGTAGAGTAAAAGTTAAGGTTTTAAAAAGGAATACTTAATTCACCCCATCCACTTTTAAGTACCGGATCGATAAACTCATCAATTGATATCATGAGTCTCGTGCTCTTGATTGCTTTACCGCAAAGAGTTTGATCCTTTCTGAGTTTATTTATCCTTTTTTTGTTTTTCAAGGAATTCCAAAATTGTCAAATGTCCTGTCTTTGATGGCACGGACTATGGCTGGTGGAAATATCGTATAATGCATTTTATACAAGGAACGGATTACGAATGTTGGGTAATCATTCAAAATGGTCCCCTTGCCATCACCTCCACCGATGCTAATGGTGTTGTGAATGAAAAGGCACCAAAGGACTACACATCTAATGATTACAAAAAGGTAAAGAAGAATGCTAGAGCCATATCACTCCTGCAATCTGGGATTGAAGAATCCGAAACAAGTCGTATTGTAGGATGTAAAACGGTCAAACAAATATGGGACAGTTTAGAACTAGCTCATGAAGGAACTGTGCAAGTTAAAAAACAACGTATTGACATTCTAATGCAACAATACGAATCTTTTAAAATGCAACAGGATGAATCCATTAAAAGCATGTCTTCCCGTTTTTCCAACATAACTAACGAACTTTCTAATCTTGGAAGAACTTCTGAAACTGAGGACATTGTCCGAAAATTTTTAAGAAGTTTAACTAAAAAAATGGCAGGCTAAAGTCACCGCCATCAAAGAGGCTAGAGATTTAACAACTCTTACCTATATTGCTTTAATGGGATCTCTTATGGCACACGAGTTAGTTCTCGATAATGATGTTGAGAAGTCCAAAGCTAAGGGACTAGCCTTAAACGCCTTGTCAAGTGAAAATGAAAATGATCTTGAGGGGGAAGTGGCTCTGTTATCTAAACGAATTGCTAAAATCATTAGAAAACAGAATGAAGGAAAGTTTGGCGTTAAGGGCAAGTTGAGCCCTAAGTATATTGGGCCGTTCGAGATTGTGAAGAGGATTGGTGTTGCTGCTTATCGAATGGACTTGCCTCCTAGTTTGGGCAAGGTTCATAGAGTCTTTCATGTTTCTCAGCTCCGCAAGTACGTTAGTGACCGTAGTCACATGCTTCATAGAGAGATCGAGAACCTTGAGCCGAGTCTTGCTTTCGAGGAGCGTCCCGTGAAGATTCTAGACTGTCAGGACAAGAAGCTTAGGAGCAAGGTGGTGCCCTTAGTGAAGATCCTTTGGCGATGCGGCGATGTTGAGGAGCAGACGTGGGAGACCGAGGCTTCGATGCGTGCTACGCATCCTTCTCTTTTCGATTGAGGTATAGTTATCTAGGATTTATCTTCATTCGAGTTTCGAGGACGAAACTTGTTGAAGTTGGGGTGATTGTAACATCCCGTAATTTCGTAAATTATATTTTAAAGGTTTTTAATTATTTTTACGGAATAAAATAATATTTTAATATTTAATGTTAAGTTATTTTAATATAATCCGTTAAGATCCGTCTTAAGAACCTTAAGTCCGTAAGACGAAATAACTTGGCAAGTTAAATCCGTCTCATAAAAACCCGTTCACTTTCAAAGGTCCGTTTTCATTAAACGGAAAAGGACAATTAAAACCCTAAACCCCTTTGTGTATGTCGACATAATCATATTTCACAAAACATAACACTACTTCTCCATTTTCTCATTTTCTCTTCAAACTTTCAAGCCTCAAATTGATTTTCAGTCATCATCCGATTTCCAAACCAAGGCATGTTATACATTTCTGAAATCCTCTTGAAATTTGCAAGACATCTATCACTTTCAATTTCCATTTCGTCCAACTTGAAAAATGGACTGTTTGGTAGAATTCGATTTTAGCTCCTTATAATCGTTTTTCATGTTGTAGGAGAGGGTTTAGAGGATCCCGACGTGGATAGTTACATCATTGAAGAGGAGTTAGGAGCATAGCCGCTTTAGAGGTGACGATAATGAGAAACTCGGCATTTATTTGTGATATTAGCATATTTCTTGACTTTGATGATGTTAGTTTCTGATTTTGTACATAGTAATTGTTGTTGAGACTTAGAATCATGCTAGGAATACATGAGAATGACTTTCACATGCTTTGTTGTGTTTCATATGCTTTGATGTTGATTTTTCAGAAATCCTATGCTTAAGACGAATACAAAGTATGAACTTGTTGTAGCATTATTGTGGAAATTGATGCTTGCTTTTGATGCATATGAGTCCTATAGATGCCGGGTAATATGTGTTGGTTGCAATTTTAGAAGTTTGGATACGATTGGTGAAGTTTAGGATTTCTTTTGTGAAGTTGCGATTTTCGTGCAGGGGCTCTGAGCCGGTAGGCTGACCGGCAGCCGGTCGGCCGGCTCAGAGTCGGGGTGGTTTGTTTTTGAATATTCTGAGTTTGTGAAGGAATTCTTAGCCGGCAGGTAGGCCGCCGGTCGACCGGCTCAGAATCTCTTCTTGGTTTTGGTAAAATTGATGAAAGGCTATGGGAGAAACTCCCAGCCGGCAGACCGGCAGACGGTCCACCGGCTGAGAGCCTTTTTCCTTCATTTTGTCAATAAGCTTATGGGAAGGGACTCCCAGCCGGCAGGCCGGCAGACGGTCCACCGGCCGAGAGCCTCTTTTCCTTGTTTTCAGATTTAAAGTTTGGCATTGTAAAGAGACTCCCAGCCGGCTGACCAGACCGGCTGAGAGCCCCTGTTCTCATTAAAACAGTTTGTAACTTTCAAATGGTTAATCGGTTTTGTTTGAGATTCGTTCCGTGTACCTTATATGTGTGTTTAAAGTCCATGGAGGATGGGCGACACTATATTGGGTTCGGGAATGGAGAGAGGATAGAGACCCCCCGGTCAGGTAACCGAAAGGGAAACCGGCTCTCCCTCAACTTAATTCCCGGGATCAATTAAGTGTTGTTTAGTGATATAAGAGAGAAGAACTAAGGTTTAGTTATTGAATTGAATGTTATTGTAGTGATGCGTGTTAAGTTATGCGTTAAGATGTCGCCTCTGAACTTAATACGTAGATTGTTTGACATATATAGGGGTATGCGTTGAGATGTCGCCTCTGAGCCCTATATGTGTATGTTTGTCGTGTCTGGGGTATGCGTTGAGATGTCGCCTCTAAGCCCAGACATGTTTGAGTGATCGCGTCAAGACATGCCTTAAGTTGGCCACTGAGTCTGACGAGTAGAGCAACTGCACAACGGGCAGTCAGGTTGTAATACCTTACCCGAGGTGCAGGCGTTGATGCTAGGCCATGCGTTGAGTTATCGCCTCTGAGTCTAGTGTCTTGTGTTGTAGTATGGGATTATGCATTGAGTTGTCGCCTCTGAGTTCCTTATTTGTGATTGTGAATTTGGATGCTAGTCCATGCGTTGAGTTGTCGCCTCTGAGTCTAGTGTCTTGTTGAGTAGCAGGTCCATGCGTTGAGTTGTCGCCTCTGAGTCCTTGCTTGAGATTGTGAATTTGGTATCTAGGTTATGCGTTAAGATGTCGCCTCTGAACCTTTATACTTGCTGATTGTTTGGTATTTAGGTCATGTCTTAAGTTGACCGCTGAACCGTATACTTGTTGAGTTTTATCTGCTTGCCTAGAGTTGGTACAGTGTCAGATATATATGTTTATATTGATGGGTATTGTACTTTGATTATGGTTTTGTTCATCCAAGGCATTGGATGACTCTTTAGTCAGTTTCGTAAATAGTTTAATTTGGACTGAAAGACCCCCCGGCCGGGCAACCGGCAGAGAAACCGGCTCTCCTTCCAAAATGGTTTCCGAAGTTGGTTGAGAGCCTTGCATTAGTAATTGCATGATGATATGAGATTCAGTTATTGAGATTATATGCTTCACATATTTATATATGTTGGAGTATTTTGTTTGTATTTATGTGTTACGTGTCGTTACAAAGGTGGCTAGGAGAACTCTCGTCACTCCCCACTAATTGTGGCGTACATGTTTACATGTATGTAGGTACATGCAGGAGGTTGGCAGGGGTTGCTGAGAGCTAGCGAGCGATGATCCGCTTATCTTCGATTTGACTTGCACACTTCGTTAGCTAGACTCTAGACTTTTGATACAGTTGCTGTTTTGAGTGCCTGTAGGGATGTACCATCCCAAGCTGTTTGTATATATTTACTTTCATTACTTAGACAGTTATACTTATCTATTTCTGTTTATATAAGTTTCAATTTTTAGTTTAATTCACCTCGCATGTTAGTTATGTTAAAAAGTTTAATTCCGCTGCATTTTTAGTACTTTGTATGATTTTTTTATTTCCGCTTTCGCGAGGGGTTTTACAAATGGGCTGTTTCAAGTGTGGGGAACGTGATCATCAGATCAGAAATTGTCCTATGTGGGAAGAAGAAAAATCGAAGGAGAAACGTGAGCAATCTAAGCAAGAGTACAAACGTGTAATGATGGTTGCAGTTTGGGGTGAGTCTGATTCAGAAGAAGATGGACCCTCTAATGACGGAAAAAATGAGAAATTGTGTCTGAGATCAATCTACAAACCAAGATCTCAACGAAAAAGGGATGTGGATACAATCATATGTCTTATGGCTCACTCAGATGGCTCGGATAGTGAATCAGACAATGAATCCGAAGATGAGGTGAGTCTTTCAAAACTCAAAAGTAAAATGCGATCTTTATCTAAAGAAAGAATTTTAAGATTACTTGATGAGACTTTAGATAACAGTTATGAACAGAACAAACAACTGAATGCTATGCAATCTGAAAAAAAAAGTATAGCGGAAGAGAACATAGACTTAAAACGTGAGTTAAGAAAAGTCGGCAAACAAACAGTCATCCAGGCTGTTCAATCTGAACTGACAGAACTTACTGCCAAAAATGAGTCTCTTGTCAATCAAATTCACATGCTTACTAAAGAATTGGAGGAACAAAAAACTTTACATGCTACTAGAACTTCTAGGTACTCAGATACATGCTCTAGGTTTGATAGATTAAACGTTGACTATGATGCTCTTTTATACAAACATAAGAAACTGCTTGAAAGAGTAAAAAACCTAGAGACAGACCTGGATAATGCTAGAAATGTTGCATCCAAATGGGAAGGAAGTAATACCGTGCTAAATTTCCTAGTCAATCAATCTAAGAACACTAAGAAACTTGGATTAGGGTACGATTCATGTTCTGACATTAGACAAAATGATCCTTAATATCGTACTGTCTGGGTTCCTGAACAGAAACTAAACACACCTCCAGACTGTTCAAATGTGCATGATTCTAGTTCTAACGTAAGACAAAACGATCCTCAATATCGTACTGTCTGGGTTCTTGAACAGAAACTAAACACTCCTCCAGAATGTTCAAATGTGCATGATTCTAGTTCTGACGTCAGACAAAACGATCCTCAATATCGTACTGTCCGGTTGTCTGAACACAAATTAAACACTCCTCTAGTCTGTATAAAACAGTGTGACTTTATTTACGGTAAGAAATCTGAACCCAATGATAAAGACGTTCACAAGCATAAATATGTTGGATTACCTGAATATATCATTTGTAAATTTTGTGGAAAAACAGGTCACGCATTTAATGCTTGTGCCAAACGACTGAGACATTTGGATAATAACATAAAAGTCGTTAAGAAAATGTGGATTAGAAAATATATTCTTGATACTGTTCGTCATAAGAAGGGACCCAAACTTGTTTGGGTTCCTAGATCATCTAACTAATCTTATTTCAGGGCCATATGAGAGGAGGCGACCATTGGTATCTTGTTAGTGGATATTCATGACTTATGAGAGGTATAAGAACCAATTCCTCTCATTAAGGACTTACTGTGGGGAATAAAGCATGTATTCGCCCTAAACATGAAGGATTATAACGAATTTTACAGTTGTGAATTATGGTCATAAGATAATTAAAAACATGAAAAGAATACAACCTTTGGTCCTTGTGCTAAAGGCCTAAGAACATGAATTAAAGCAAATTCCCTCCAATTGTGGGGAATAAAGCATGTATTCGCCCTAAAACGTGAAGGATTATAACGAAACATACAATTGCGATTATTGTCATAAGTTAATTAAAAGCATGAAAAAGAATACAACCTTGGGTCCTTGCTTGAATAGGCCTAAGAACAGGAATTAAAGTAAATTCTCTCCTATAACTTGCACCCAAGACTTGAATGAGATGTTGCCGCGTGTGCTAGAAATACTCTCCCATTGCCTTGCAATATGGGGAGAGCTTTTGTGAGGTTTTTGATGTGAGATCTGAGTTTTGGCAAAATAATGTTCTCGAAACCTTAATTCTTGAGATTATGAATAAGCAGTTCAACAAGAGAGTCCCTGACAAAAGGAGAAGGACTCTCCTTATGTAGCCTCTCGGTCGGCCGAACGGGTTTTAGGGCAAGAGTGGGCTTTTTCCACTCTTGCCTTATTCCTTTGCGTGATTCGACCCGTTTTGCTAAAAAAATAATTCGCGGGTTTTATTTATAAATCGCATACATGTTATCAGATATTAATGCAGTCGCTCTATTAATAATGGTCTGATAAAATTACGATATTGTATAATTACCTAAATTAATATAACTGTTTATATTAATACGCGAATACAATATTTAATTAAATATAACCGTTTATATCTAATTTACGAATTAATCATGTAATCCGTATTAGCTAAAATTATTTAATCCGTATTAAATAATAATCTCAACATCTTATTGAATAATTTAATAGTCAATACCTCTGACTAACTGTTTAGTCATATCCGGCATAAATGTGACTGTATTTTCATACCTTCACATCTCTCAAACGTGTCCTATAGGTGTGACGTATAGGGACCAGTTGATCACCGCCATCAGTATGACAGTAACGTCAAACTTATCTAGCAAGCCAACCGTTATTGATAAACGTGGATTAACTGATAATAATACTAAAGTATGACCTTGTGATCCTTTAAGAGATTTAGTAAGTCATTGTACTAACTGTCAAGGACACCAGCCCCAAAAATCTCCCACTTGTCCGTACAAGGGTATGTGCAATGACGTTATCACACTACATGTGGAGGACACAAGCTCCAACAAACTCCCACTTGTCCGTACAAGTGTAGGTGCGATAACCGATTCTCATATCCTTTTAAAATTTCTCCCACTCAATGTAAGACAATTTGCAAATCCGCATTCGCAAAGGTCGTATCTCACAAGTGATCTATATCAAGAGTGGTTTCCCCGACTAGAGAGTAACTTAACTGATAAAACGAATCTGTATTCGAGCAAGGCCATGCATTTCAGTTACTACTCCTCGAGTGGCCCTGAGAAATGATAAAATCCTGATAAGGGTTTGGATATTTCCCTCAACTCGAATCCTGTCGATGTTCGCGCAGCATGATATAACCCAGAAAAAATCCTCTTGGCCCCTGTTACGATGACCGTGGGAAAGAAACCAAAGTTACCCAATATCTGCCTTAATCTCAAGAGACAGTTGAAAGTCAAAAGACTCGACTCTAAGGAACACTATGGAGGTCATATCCACGACCTGGCACCCAATGTTATAAAACATTTAGGACTCCATAACGTTGTCACGGGGTGTCCTACGAGATATCCGTATAACTCGCCTTTGTGATTGGTCAGTCATCCGTTTGACTTATGGCTCGTTGAACCCACCATCAACCAACGTCACAAAATGATTACCTGAGTTATCAGCTCAAGTGGGTAATCTAGGACGAAAACAATGTAATGTTATTCAGTTCACTTTGTGGTGTTAAAAAATTGGCGTACAATTCCACATGAAAAACAAAACATTATATATCATAAAAATGTGCCCTTCATGCTTATCACGTGGTAATGCTTTAGTGAGAGGATCAGCTATGTTGTCATCCATAGCGATCTTATCAATGAAAATCTCCTTTTGCTCCACGTAATCTCTGATTAGATGAGCTTTCCGTTGTACATGTCTAGCCTTGTTGCTAGACTTATGCTCCTTAGCTTGGAAGATGGCACCTTTATTGTCACAATAAACGGTGATTGGGTCATTCGAACTAGGCACTACTGAGAGTCCTTGTAAGAATTGACGCATCCATATTGCTTCCTTAGCTGCTTCCGAGGCGGCATAGTACCCGGACTCAGTAGTAGAATCTGCTGTAACACTCTGTTTAGAACTTTTCCAGCTGACAGCAGCGCCATTAAGAGTAAAAACGAATCCAGACTGAGATTTCGAGTCATCTCGATCCGTTTGGAAGCTAGCATCTGCGTAACTCGTGGCGCAGAGCGTCGAGTCGCCTCTGTAAGTCAATCCCCAATATTTAGTCCTCCGTAGGTACTTAAGAATGTTTTTCACGGCCATCCAGTGTTGTTCACCTGGATGAGCTTGAAATAGACTTGTCATACTCAATGCATATGCAACGTCTGGACGTGTGCATATCATGGCATACATGATCGATCCTATAGCCGAAGCATAAGGAATCCGACTCATGCGCTCTTTCTCTTCCAATGTCTTAGCTTCTTGAGTCTTGCTTAAGTGAAGCCCAGTAGTCATAGGAAGGAACCCTTTCTTGGAGTTCGCCATGCTGAATCTCTCTAGAATCTAATCTATGTAAGACTCCTGACTGAGAGACAACATCCGTCGTGATCTATCCCTGTAGATACGGATGCCCAAAATTCTTTGTGCCTCTCCAAGATCTTTCATCTAGAAATGGTTTTTCAACCATGCTTTAACCGAAGATAAGAGAGGTATGTCATTCCCAATCAAGAGTATGTCATCGACATACTGTACTAGGAAGACAATCTTGCTCCCACTCGACTTGATATAGAGACATGTTTCCTCGACTGATCGAATAAACCCATTCTCTTTTATCACTTGGTCGAAGCGATGATTCCAACTCCGTGATGCTTGCTTAAGTCCATAGATGGAACGCTTAAGCTTGCAAACCTTCTTAGGATGTTCTAGATCAATAAAACCCTCGGGTTGTACCATGTATAACTTTTCCTCCAAATAACCGTTTAAGAAGGCGGTTTTAACGTCCATTTGCCAGATTTCATAATCGTGATATGCGGCTATCGCTAAGATAATCCGAATGGAACGTAGCATGACTACGGGTGCAAAGATTTCATCGTAGTGCAAGCCTGACACTTGGGTGAAACCTTTAGCAACTAGTCTTGCCTTGTGGATATCTTGTTGTCCTTCCACGGCATGCTTTATCTTGTAAAGCCATTTGCATTGAAGGGGACGTACCTTTGCAGGTAGGTCCACAAGATCCCACACGTTGTTCTCATACATGGAGTCCATCTCGGATTGCATGGCTTCTAGCCATAGCTTTGAGTCAGAACTAGTCATGGCATCTTTATAGGTTGTGGGTTCATTACCCTCTAGGAGTAAGACGTCATCTATGTCATGTTCCTCGACCATACCAATGTATATTTCTGGAGGAATAGAGACTCTTCCTGACCTCCTAGGTTCCTCAGGAATATCTACCGCAGCCTCGGTTGAAGGAACTGTTTCCTCCAATGGTTGCTCGGTATTTGGTTCTTGAATCTCCGATAAATCGAAGGTTCTATTACTCGACTTGTTCTCGAGAAATTCTTTCTCTAAGAACGTCGCACTAGCCGCAACAAAAACACGTTGTTCGGTTGGCGAGTAGAAGTAATGACCAAAAGTTCCTTTTAGATAGCCTATAAAGTATGTCTTGACCGATCGCGGGCCGAGCTTATCCTCGTGTCTCAACTTGACATAAGCCTCGCAGCCCCAAACCCGAATGAAGGACAAGTTAGGGACCGTTCCCTTCCATAATTCGTATGGAGTCTTGTCAACAGCTTTAGACGGACTTCGGTTAAGTATTAGAGCGGCCGACAAAAGAGCATAGCCCCATAATGAATCAGGCACAACGGTGTGACTCATCATGGATCGAACCATATCAAGTAGAGTTCGATTTCTCCGTTCGGACACACCATTTAATTGTGGTGTTCCAGGTGGAGTCAACTGTAGCACGATGCCACAGTCTTTAAGGTGTTGATCAAACTCGTGTGAAAGATATTCACCACCACGATCAGAACGTAGTGCTTTAATCTTTCTTCCCAGTTGGTTCTGTACCCGATTCTGGTATTCTTTGAACTTGTCAAAGGATTCACTATTATGCTTCATTAAGTAGACATAGCCATATCTACTCAACACTAGTAGAAAAAGTCTTATTGACATCGCCATAAAGACATCGGTTTTAGTTAAAACGATGTAAATGTTCATAATTAACATCGATTTTTACAAAAAATGATGTAACAAGTGTACAATATTTTCCCTTACATCGGTTAACTTTTAAAAACGATGTACAAAAGTATTTATAACATCGGTTTAAGATGGGCGATATAAAAACGCATCATTAACATCGGTTGAAAGAGCAATGTAAAAATCATTAACATCGGTTGAAAGAGCGATGTAAAATTATCTTCACTAAACTGCAAACAGTTAATAGAACCCTAATAGCCTCTCCTCTTCATACGACCCTTCACTTTCTCATCAAACTTTTTGCGCTCATCCTCGTCTCTTCATTCTCACTCTCACCCTCACCCTCACCCTCACCCTCACCCTCAAATACCGCAGCATCACAGTCGTCCACAACCGCCATCATCGCCATGCAGCACCATTGACGCACAACACCCTTGAGGCCTTGATATCTCACGTCTTACCTCTTACATACGGTTCGACAACGGCGAGTTGAAGCCGCCATTGTGTTTGTGAAGGTCTATTTTTCCTTTTTAATCTTTTATATTTATTTTCAGTTAAATCATTCCATCTCAGTTCCTTTTATTTTGCAATCAGGCATGATTTTTTCTTTTAATTTTTTAACAGTAATCAAAATTCGCATCTATTTTTCGAAGATTTGATTTTATTTGTCACTCAATTTTAATTTTTTATCAGGTTAGGTTTAGGGATTCAATTGTTATTATCATTTTAGAGTACAATTTTTAAGTTTTAGGGTTATGGCTTTCAATCAAATTTCAGTCATTTGGGAGATGATAATGTGCTGTTGCTTCAATCAAATTTCAGTCAATTGGAATATAGTAATATTCCAATTGTTCCTTCATTAGATCACTATGAAGCACATGGATTTTTATACGGAGTACTTTGGGGTAGTACTCAACGACGTAGCTAGATTTTCACTACTGATAGTAGGTGTTGAACCGACAACCTTGCTCAATTCCTAATATCTTTTCATTTATTACGTAGTCTACTACCAACGTTTCATGAAATAGAAGAAATAAGTGAACCCGAATTGATGTTTTATAACCTGATCACAAACGATTTAACTATTTAAGACAGCTAGTAGCACTACTGCCCGCAATAGTTCAAGACCAAAATAAATACAGCAGCAAGAAACTGAGTAGTTTGTAAAATTAGGAAGAAGGTGAATTAAGTGTCCCTTTATTATGACTGAGAAGGAGACATATAGAAATGTTGTACTTAGTAGGAGACATATATGATATATGCCAATATACCGTTATGTTGTGACACACACATACATAGGGCATGCAATAATTCTCTGTTACAGTCTGTCACTAGCACAACAATGAGAATTCATCTTTTACCCTGTTACTGATAGTGTGTTGTTGCTTCAATCAAATTTCAGTCAATTCAAAATACGGGGCTCTATAGAGAAGATAGTGTGCTGATGCTTCAAGTGATGGTATCTAATGTGGAAGAATTTCTGAGGTATGTGCCAAATACTATACATTTTTCATATGTTTTTTTGCGTGTCAACTATATCTGGTATCAGAACGGGGCTTCTTCTTGCCCCTGGTGGGGAGTTTGCACATTTCTTGCATTTGGTGAAGTTGTACTTTTACTATTTACCAATCCACCCAAGGGATGCTCCACAACTTAATTCAAAGTTCAAAAAGTTAAATGTCATTAAGTAGTATTAACGTGTTATTTAAATTGTTGGGGTTACAGTTCATTTGGATTGAAACAACTATTTGGTCCAAAACTTATTCTTGTGGTCTTTTACATTCTGCTTTCTTGTATCAGATAGATCGCAGAAATGGTGTAATATTAATTTTTTGCTTTTGCTTTTTCTTTATTCATTTTTTTCCTCACATTCCACTGCACAATGTTCAATTGGCTTGGATTATTTACATTTACGTTAATAATGTGTTATTATGCAGCTGCTTCGACCAATTTACAAGCAAATAACAAAAAATCAGAATGTAGAGATATTTTATGCCAACACACTTCTTGTTATCCTAGGCACTAGTCTACTTACTGCTAGAGTGAGTGCATACTTTCTTAACTACTCGTATATTATTATGTTTGTAAAGGGCTTGTTAATAGTTTTGTGTTGAAATGAAACCTTTGGGGAGTGTTTCTTGGGATATCTCGAGGTCCAGTCATGCATTTCAGTGCTTGTACAACCTTACCTCTTTGGCTTTGAAAGTACCTGCCTATGGCAGGGTAAGGAGGGTCAGATGTACGTATTTTTGTGTTCTTAGAGGCTGTTTTAGCTTAAACGTTGTTCGAGAATCATCAAACGACCCCAATCTTGCCATATAAAAAGCACAAACATTTTAGTGAGTGATTTTTATTTATTCCACCATATTTCCATACCAAAAAATTACGAGGCACTGAGAATTTGGAAAATGGTATAAATAGATTTGTCGTGGTTCCTGCAGGCTGGTTTATCTATGGAACTAGGAGCATTCTTGGCTGGTTTGCTTCTTGCAGAAACTGAGTTTTTGCTGCAGGTTGAATCTGATATTGCACCATATCGTGGGCTTCTGTTGGGACTTTTTTTTCATGACGGTAGGTATTGTAATACCTTTCTAGTTAGTATTGATGGTATATATTTTTTGCTGACAATATGTAACTTCTCAGTCATTTAGGTCTTTAGCTATCCTGATTGCAGGTAGACCTTTTGAGATACATCCTCCTTGTCAGCCGTTTGTATATCATGTCTTATTGAAAATTCAATTCTTAGTTAGGTATGTCTATCTCCAGTTTATGTATAACTTTGATCTTGGTTTGTTAGTTTGAGCAAGTTAGGTGACTCGTATGTGATTCTGCCCTCCCCCTAATACCCCTTTTCATCCTCAAGGCTGCAAGTAATATAGTTATCAGGGACCACACGTCTCTTGTGCGGACTGTCTGGTTCATTGTATATGTTGTTTAGATTGTGATTTAGACATCAAGGTAATCTCGATTTGTACTTGTAGGTAGGAATGCATTTCTGGCATTTAGTGAAGATGTGAATCGGTTTCAAGTTTCTCAAATTTCAGTTGTGGAATTGTGGATCTGTCATATATTAATTAAGTTCTAGATTTGTCTTAACTTTAACATTGGTCATCTGTTAGAATGCCTAGTTAGTCTGCTTATCTGTATTCTTGTATTCGATTTATCTGTAGGGAATCATGTTTTGTCAACTCCCATCTTTAGTTTTCCTGGTGGTGGGACTTTTTATGGCATTAACTCCATGGCTAGCGGCTGGAGGTCAAGTGCTAGCTTCTCGATTTGAGCAACCTGATGTGAAAAGTTTACTACCCGTAAAAAGTGAGGTAATTCAAAGTCACACCCTTTCTTTTTGATTCTATATCACTCAGACAAGTCGAAATCTTGTTTGTGCTATTTACAAGTGCTGCACAATTTGAGGATGTGTTTTTACTGGTGTATTTATTTACCCTAATCAGTGATAAATAACGTGCTCAGATTGGTGAAATGAATAGTAATGAAACCTTCAATGGAAGGTGAACAATGTTACAAAGGAGAGATCTATCTATATTCTTCTTAAACCTATATAATAATCATCTTAATTAAATGTGGAAAGAGCAGATTGATACATTGAACGTTATTGTGTCTCACTTTCTCACATTATTACCCAAGGTTGTCATACGACTTGGCTCAGCCACAACAAGTTTAATAGCCCAGGGCCCAGGCCTCAAAGGCTCCTGCTTGGCGGGTGAGGGTACACTTTTACGCTGTTAAAAACACAATGAGGTTGGTCAGCTACTTCACAATACAAGAATCAATCAGTGAGTTGCTTTACGCTTATCCCATCATACTACAAAACCGATGAATATGGGTCGGCCAGTCAGTCATGAATTCATTTCACAAGGAACCAGAGATATATAATTAATCGAGAGAGCTTTTGCCTTTATAAGTTTCTGCCATACTACCTTCTGTAATGTCATGGTAGAAAACCTTGGTAATTAATTGTAGTCTAGTCTCTCTATCTAATAGCATGCACTGTCTAGTCTCTCTATCTAGTAGCAAGCACTGTCGGTGACTAGGACAGTTTATTCTATTTTTAACCAGGAAAAGAATTTGAATATACTCTAGGTTCGTTCTTTGTTTGTATTTTCCTTTCTTTCAGCAATTCTTAAGTAATTAGGTAATCTGCACCATTATCGTAATCATATATTAATTTCTTGCAATTTCGTTCTAGGTGCTGAACTTGACATTACTCGACTTCTTTAGACATGGGAAGCCTAACCTGAGAGTGTAAGGTGTTATTGTGCACAGACAAATATGATACCAATGAAGTAATGATGATGACGATGAACTCGAGCCTTCCCAAGCTGAAAAATCGACGCTAGTTAGACGGAGCTCAAATATATGGAACAAACTAGGTGTACTACAGTACTTGTATTATATTAGTTTTTTAATTACATTTTATATCTTACTAGCATTATTAGTCGGAAGTATTGTACAAGTATATTTTTGTGTCGATCTAAGAATATTTATGTTCAAAACACGTTTATTATAATTTTAGAGTATATTTATAAATTATGGGTTTTGAGAATATAATTCTTTTTAAATGATTGCCGTTCTCATTTGCGGTGTTTTCCACCTTAAATGTATTTTTTTTTAATTAAGAAAATACCTATTTACATCGCTTTTAGTCCAAAATGATGTAAATAAGGTTATATTTACATCGCTTCCGCACCAAAACCGATATTATTAAATGCCGTGAGCATCGGTTTTCAACTATAACCGATGTTAATTGTATGCTATTTACATCGATTTCAGACCAGAAATGATGTACTTCAGACATTATAACATCGGTTTTCAACTAAAAACGATGTAATTGAGATACTATTAGCATCGGTTTTCACTTATAAGCGATGTTAATGGTATGCTATTTACATCGGTTTTAGAAACGATGTAAAGGAAAAAATACTCTAAATGTCGCCCCCAGATACATCGCCAAAAAGCGATGTAAATGAGGCAAAATAAACGATGTCAATGAGACTTTTTCTACTAGTGCAAATCATCCGTGAAAGTGATGAAATACCTATAGCCTTCTCGTGCGTTGATCGACATAGGGCCACATACATCCGTATGTATGAGTCCTAATAGGTCGGCAGCGCGCATTCCAACACCTATGAAGGATATACGAGTCATCTTACCGATGAGACATGATTCACACGTGCCATATGAATCGAAATCAAAGGCCGAGATAGCTCCATTCTGTATGAGCTGTTTTACGCGTTTCTCATTTATATGTCCCATACGACAATGCCATAGGTAAGTTTGATCTTTGTTACCTACCTTTAATCTCTTGTTATTCACATGTAATATTTCAGTGGTTTGATCTAAGACATAAATTTCATTCATGGAAACTGCCTTGCCATAAATCATATTGTGTAATGAGAAAATACAACTGTTATTTTCTATTACAAATGAAAAACCAAGTTTGTCAAGCGCAGAAACTGAAATAATGTTTTTGGACAAACAAGGAACATAATAACAGTTATATAAAGATAAATCGAATCCACTTGGAAGCTGGATCACGTATGTTCCCCTCGAGACTGCAGCAACACGTGCTCCATTCCCGACACGCAGGTCAACCTCACCCTTGATGAGGGGTTCTTGGTTTCGGAGGCCCTGCACATGATTACATAGATGAAAACCACAACCAGTATCTAGTACCCAAGTTCCGTAACTTGCATGGTTAATCTCAATCATGTGAATAAAAGAAGAAGAAGACATACCAACAGGAGTAACGCGGCCTGCCTTAATGTCCTCACGATACACGGGGCATGAGCGCCTCCAATGCCCAGTCTTATGGCAATGGTGACATTCCATGCTAGTATCCTTGCTCTTTATCTTGCCCTGTGAGTTGCTCGACTCACCTGGCCCACTCTTAGTAAATCTTGACTTCTTAAACTTGGGCTTGCCTACTGTTAGGTCGCCCTGAGCTTTAGCTTTTCCCTTACCCTTACCCTTACTGGAGATCATGAGAACATCCTGCTTCACGCTCCCACTTAATTTCAGATCCTTCTCGGTCTGTACGAGAAGGGAGTGGAGCTCATGAGGAGTCTTCTTCATGTCGTTCATGTAATAGTTGGCCCTAAAGAGGGATACTGATTCATGGAGTCCATGAAGGCTTTTAGCCAGGATTCACGTGCTAGCTTGGCATTGGGTCTTCACCAGCCATTAGTTATACAACAGTTTAATTGAACGTGTTCTACACTGAAAAATAAGATAAAAACAAAACCATATAAGCAACTCATCGTTGTGATTTAAGTCTATTTTAAATTGTATTTAAACTCGTAGACTCATGCATTTATATAATTGATCTCCCTCAACAATTATATAAACGATCCCAATACTCAATTTCAGTATATTGATAAGCCCACGGCTTGGCTAATTCCACCGTTGGTACTCTTGGTTGATAGATTTCCGTATATCCTATCTATTAGTCCATCACAGTCGCTAGATAGTATCGAGTGATCACGATGTTGAGATAAAATAAATCATCTGTTCCCACTTACCCGACGTAGAAGGGGTCATATTATGCTTACCGACGAAGAAGGGATTCATGAGAGTCTGATTTATAAAGACTATTCTCAATTTTTGGTTATACGAGGAAGACCCCATCAACTTATATTTATCCATTTTAAGTGAACTAATATCTAGCATTTGCGTGAATGAATGAAATAAAGTGATGGCTTTACATGTGACATGTGACATCTGTATTGTCACAGAAAACTAACACGTAACCTCTACATGAGTCAGTTTTCAGGCATGTTATAGGTGGTTTGGTTTTAGGCGGAATATGATGCAAGCTATTATCGATGAAAGCATAAAATAAATGCGATAGACGTAAATAAAAGTCTTAGTGTGGCCTATCCTACCAAAATAAACATAAAACAACTTGGAATCCACCGTTGGACCATAGAAGCTTGTCTTGATGTTCCATCTTGGTCTTTGCAGCGGGAGTGAGCATCCGGTCTCCGTCTTTGATCTTCACAAAATTACTAATTTAAATTACAAATATAACCCTATTTACATTCTAATTTAAATAAAAAAGTAATTACATGGCAAAAACCCAACACGGAGATTCAAGATCTCAAAATTACAAACAAGATTGTGTTCCATCATTACGGTAACACAATCTTCTAAGGCCACACTAAGTTACAACTGTTTGCAAAATTAAATACGTTATAGAAAGCATTCAAAAGGCATTCAACAAGACGATAAATAAAATGCATCAACTAAAATTAATATTCATTCATGACATAATACTGTTATTATGATTAACAAATTTTACCAAACCACCTTTACGGGATTAAAATTATGTGATTATACCGTTTTAACCACTTTATTTTTAACAAGTTTATAATCCATTATCTTAAACCGTTTTAAAATAATATGTATCATGCGAGAGTGAACCGTTTCACAAAAATAATATACTATTTCCGTATACAGCATATTACTTTTGGCCAAGGGAAAAATAAAAACAAGTTATTTTCGGAAAATAAAACACGATTGTTACAGGGAAGTGGTCGACCGACCTCAACATGGGGTCGACCGACCAACTGTCAGAAAAAAAAACTTCCTGTAATAGCAGAGTGGTCGACCGACCCATTAAACAGGTCGACCGACCACAAAACACGAAGTCGAGTTTCTGAAAACGCGAAATTGCTGCACTTTCAATCAAAACAAGTTTTTACCTTTGATTCAAAACGTGTAAATCAAAATAAACAACAACAAGGGTTCACATATTGTCAAGAATATCGATTAATTAACAATATGTAAACAGGAATCGAAAACAAGATCGATTACACAAAAAAGAAACTGCGGAAAAACAGAAACCCTACGCGGGTGGTGGTCGACCGACCACAATAATGGGTCGACCGACCCACACGCCGGCAGAAAACGATTTTCAAAATTTTAAATCAAAACTTATGAAAAAAACAAAAGTACAATTTCGTGGCCTTGGCTCTGATACCACTTGTGGGGAATAAAGCATATATTCGCCCTAAAACGTGAAGGATTATAACGGAACATACAATTGCGATTATTGTCATAAGTTAATTAAAAGCATGAAAAAGAATACAACCTTGGGTCCTTGCTTGAATAGGCCTAAGAACAAGAATTAAAGTAAATTCCCTCCTATAACTTGCACCCAAGAATTGACTGAGATGTTGCCGCGTGTGCTAGAAATACTCTCCAATTACCTTGCAATATGGGGAAAGCTTTTGTTACGTTTTTGATGTCAGATCTGAGTTTTGGGAAAATAATGTTCTCGAAACCCTAATTCTTGAGATTATGAATAACCAGTTCAACAAGAGAGTCCCTGACAAAAGGAGAAGGACTCTCCTTATGTAGCCTCTCGGTCGGCCGAACGGGTTTTAGGGCAAGAGTGGGCTTTTTCCACTCTTGCCTTATTCCTTTGCGTGATTCGACCCGTTTTGCTAAAAATATAATTCGCGGGTTTTATTTATAAATCGCATACATGTTATCAGATATTAATGCAGTCGCTGTATTAATAATGGTCTGATAAAATTACGATATTGTATAATTACCTAAATTAATATAACTGTTTATATAAATACGTGAATACAATATTTAATTAAATATAACCGTTTATATCTAATTTACGAATTAATCATGTAATCCGTATTAGCTAAAATTATTTAATCCGTATTAAATAATCATCTCAACATCTTATTGACTAATTTAATAGTCAATACCTCTGACTAACTGTTTAGTCATATCCGGCATAAATGTGACTGTATTTTCATACCTTCACATCTCTCAAACGTGTCCTATAGGTGTGACGTATAAGGACCAGTTGATCACCGCCATCCGCATGACAATAACGTCAAACTTATCTAGCAAGCCAACCGTTATTGATAAACGTGGATCAACTGATAATAATACTAAAGTATGCCCTTGTGATCCTTTAAGAGATTTAGTAAGTCATTGTACTAACTGTCAAGGACACCAGCCCCAACACCTATAACTTGCACCAAGACTTGATTGAGACGATGCCGCGTGTGCTAGAAATACTCTCCAATTGCCTTGCAATATGGGGAGAGCTTTTGTGAGTTTTGATGTGAGATCTGGGATTTTGGGAGGAGAATGCTCTCAAAACCCTAATTCTATGAAATATGAATTACCAGTAGTTGACAGAAGGAGAACAACTCTCCTTTGGTAACCTCATGGGTCGGCCGAATGGGTATTTGGTGAGGGTGGGCTTTTCCACTCTCATCTTATTCCAGTTCATGATTCGACCCGATTTGCTAAATATTATTCGCGGGTTTTATTTATAAATCGCACACGTGTTATCAGATATTAATGCAGTCGATGTATTAATAATGGTCTGATAAAATTACGATATTGTCTAATTATCCAAATTAATATAACTGTTTATATTAATACGCGAATACAATATTTAATTAAATATAACCGTTTATATTTAATTTACGAATTAAACATGTAATCCGTATTAGCTAAAATTATTTAATCCGTATTAAATAATAATCTCAACATCTCATTGACTAATTTAATAGTCAATACCTCTGACTAACTATTTAGTCGTATCCTGCATAAATGTGACTGTATTTTCATATCTTCACATCTCTCAAACGTGTCCTATAGGTGTGACGTAAAGGGACCAGTTGATCACACTAGTACAAAAAACCCCTATCGTGTCGCAGCTATCGTGACGGTTCTAATAGAAAACGATATAAAAGGCAAAAAATATTGGCGGGAAGGATTTTTGTAGTGTATAGGGAGTCTATTGTGACGGTTTTAATAAAGAACCATCACGATAAAACAAATTATTTGTGTCGGTTGTAAGTCAAAACCGCCACTATAAATCATTTGTGACGGTTTTACTTATAACCGACATTAATAACGACACTAAAAGTAGTGATAAAAAATAACAGTTTTTATCAAAAACCGTCACCGTATAAAATTCGTGACGGTTTAATTATAACAGACGTATATACAAAGGACGTATTTGTGTTGAAGTTAACTTCTAGCCGCATTGTTTACGCGTGTAGTCTTTTACTTCCTAGTTGTGATATTTTTATATTGAATAATGCGTAATTGATTTAATTCAACCTCTAAATGCAAGTAGTATTCACTTCAACCTCTAAATGCAATTAGAATAACTTGTACTTCTTCCTTCCTGTACATGTATATTCCCCAATTTGTCTCGCGCGCCGCTTCCTCACCTCCTCCTTCCTCTTCAATTTCACTACACTCGCCCTTCTTCAGTTTTGATGCGCTCGTCATCTCCTTCATCCTCTTCAATTGGTAAGTTTGTCATTCTTGTATAATTTTTTGTTTTCAATTAACTTAATAATTGTAATTTAGTTTTCGGTAACACTAGTTTCAGTTAAACGATGATGATTTGCAAAATTCAATTCAATTCAATTCAATTAATAGTGTGGAATTGTACATCGTATTTGATTTAATTTTGGACTAAACATAGGAATTTGCCTCAGATGATTAAGATTCAAGATTAAGCCAAGTATTGGTGTGGAAAAAGGTTGGAGTTTTGGAGAGGGTTAAGAGGGAGAGGGATGAGGTTGGGACGAGATCAGAGTAATCCATTTTCGGGTGGCGAATATTAGAGATAGTTTTGAGGATAAAAGTAGCATGGAATACCAGTGCTTGATTTGGGATGTACTATGGAAGACTATCAACTGGCTGGCTTTTAAGGTGAATGCGAGTATACGACTAATATAAAGCACGTCTCCGGAGATATTAAGCGAAAATGTGATCAGGGTAAGGGGTCTCTTAGTCTCTTTTGTTAATCTTGCATGAAATCTGAAATATCATCCCTTGGATTTATGAATGTATTTGCTGGACTGGCTGCTGTTGTGATCACTAAGTCACTAAGATCCCTGAAATAGGGTCTTCTTTTTAAAATGATTGTTTTGCAACTCAAGAGAGCAGGCAAACGTAATGATTTGGTGCATTTATATGTACATTTATATTACTCAAAGTTCTACTGTCGTTGCTTAATTTCAGCTTCAATACACTTTCTGAAGCTGTACGATTTTGATTAAAGCTAGTTTCTGTATAACCTCAAGTGATCGTTGCTGTTAAGTTAATTCCACATTTAGTGAACCAGCAATATTTTCTTGTTTTAGTGCTACATTCCATTTATGCTACAACAACCTACTCGTGATAGTGTTAAAGTTGCTGTTGATTTTGTCGAAGATGCGGTTGCATCCTTAAAGACCCTTGTCCCAAGGATTTTCATGGTGAGTCTGTTGCGACGAACATTCATATTTCCCTTTTCTTATTCTGAAGTGACATATGTTGTATACACCATAGCTATAATAAGGACGTTTTTTTGGTTTTTTTTAATTGACTACGGCAGACCCTTTACTTTGTTTACACTTTTTTTCCAGTTTCAATTTGCTTATTCTAGTTACGGTATTCCTTCTCCTCTTTTGATTTTCCTCGTCTTGCCCCTGTGCTCTCTTTGCTTTATCCTGTTCACCTTGCAATTCAGTTTTATTTTCGGACTCGAAATGTCTTTTTATGCAGTACTCTAGTTGTCCTTGGGGCTTCCTAGGAAAGTAGTAATGAATCTTATTGTATCATCACATTTGTAGGATGACAAAACATTGTACAACGAGCTTGAAGTTGTTGAAGGCATGAAGCTAGACAGGGGATACATATCTCCCTACTTCATCACCAACCAGAAAATCCAGAAATGTGTAAGCTTACTTTTGGCTTCCCTAATTCTATTCGTAAGGTAGTTTTGCACCTTGAAATCAACAAATGGATGTACTGACTTGATTGGATACCGAATGCAAGCAGGAATTGGATGACCCACTTATTTTTATGCACGAAAAGAAAATTACTAGCTTAAATTCTGTAATGAAAGCTCTGGAGTTGGCATTGAAGGTACCGTAACGGTTGCTCAATCATTTTGGCACCTGCTTATGAATCCTGCTAGTTAGTTAACATATAGATACTTTGTGATTTCCAATGTAGCGGCAAAAGCCATTGTTAATTGTTGCTGAAGATGTGGACAATGAGGCCTTGGCAACTCTCATTTTGAACAAGATTCGTGCTGGTCTACAGGTATTTATATCTCATTAGCTTGGTACATTACTCTTGTTCTGCTGCTTGAATTTGGAGATTGTTTTTTAATCATGATCTTGTAACTTTTGTTATATTTGTGCTGTTAAAGCTCCAGGATTTGGAGAGAATAGGATCGGAAGGCCAATTTGCTGGATCCTGCCACGCTTACTGGAAGGCAGGTGAGTTTCCTTCTAAACAGCTTTCACTGAACCTACATATGACCTCTTTTAGGGAAACTTTCGGCAGTTTTATTTGATGTTGTTTGTGCAGGTATAAGTTCTAATTCTACCCTTTGACTCTGTGAGTTTCTGTTGTAAAGTTTTGACAGCATTTCTGTATTACTCTCAAACATTTCTGCATTGTTCATTTCGGTCATACCAACGCATGAATTTTTGTATTTTATAGATATGAAGCTTATCATTGTTCGAGTTAGTGTTACAGCTACGAAGCTTATTGTTGTTCCACTTGATTACTATTCCAAATGCAGGCTATATGGCAGGACAATATAGATCCAGACCACACGAGTTATGAGGTCCACACTTCTACTTTCTTGTTTCTGTCTTTATCTTTAAATTTATTTTTTGTATTTCATCTGTTACACTACTACTGTTCCTGAAGATTCAAAAGGAAAAAAAATATATCATGGGTGCATTTTATGAAGGGTAAATATTCAGAATTCTTAATTTATAACATGTATATTCGTTAATAGTTGTTTATAACTGAGTGGGAACTCATGTATTTCATCAAAATCCAATAAGAGCAAGTGCAATGGTTTAGCTAAGGGACTTGTTTGTAAATATGAAAAGTTGTAAGCTAGTAGCCAAACCATTGTACCTATACTTTTGGATTAGCTTAGATCAAGCTAGTAGCCTCATTAAGCTACTAGCTCAAATGGACCATCCCAAAATTTCAACCTATCAAATTAAAGTTTTTTATAAAAAATAATTATTTAAAAAAAGAGTTGGAATTTTTGTTTCATATGGGTCCATTTAAGCTAGTTTGAAACCATTGTTTACAATTGTTGCTTAAAATGTTATAGCTTAAAAAATATGATATGGCAATTCAAGCTAATAGTGTGCATTGGCTCACGATTGCACTTGCTCTAATTTAATCAAGCACTTCAGTCTCTTCGTAATTCTGTACATATCAGGACCTTAACTTTATACTTTAGCTCTTTTAGAAGGTAAACATTCTTTCATATAGAAGAAGGTCGTAGGGAATCTTTGTCAGTAGCGGTGGAGCAGCCAGCAGTCCTAGTAAATGACATTTTCCACAATTAAAGGTTGTTGAATTCCTTAATAATAAAGCAAATTCTACAGCCCATGCTAAATTAAATGTCAGAGGATCGAGATGGTTTTCTCAAAAGAAAGGGGACGGCAAGTATGTTGGAAAACAATTTCTTTTTCTTAAGCAAAGCAGGTCGAAATGAGTGTATAGCTCGGCTTCTGTTCAAAGATTCTGGCTAGTGTATTAGAACTAGAAGAAAGCCTAAAGTCTGCATTACACTTGTTAAAGTAACATGCATCTATCATCAGTATAGCATTCATGCTGGAACAATTTATCATTTCTTATTTTTAAGTAAAAATATTTATAGTTTACTTATTTTCTTTTTAAAAAAAAGCATCTTATTATTGATTTTCTTAAATGTAGATTATTGAAGATTCAACCATGTCAGTTGAAGATATGAATTAAGTTAAAGAGGTGTGGGCTACAAAATGTTTCGAGAACATGTAGTTTAGATTAAATTATTGGATTTTTACTTGTTGCTTGGTTGAGGTTATTGCCGAGGATATACTTGTTGCTTGTTTTCTCAGATTGATGCGTCGTTGGGAAACATAAGTGTTATTGTATTGTTGGATGAGAATATGAGATATATGGTTATTCCGAAGCTATTGTAGGAAGCATTATTGTGTTTGGTAATTAATTAAAATTCTTTGCAGGTATTTTTCCATCAATATTTATATTGGCCAGCATCATTTTTAGGGGAGGTGTTGTCAAAATTAGCTAGCTAATTTTTTTTCAAAAAATATATATATATATATATATATGGTGACGGTTCTTAAATTGGAACTGACACCATAACATACCATAGGGTGACGCTTTTTAACTCACAACCGACATCGTTGCATAGCTTACATTTTGGTGACGGTTTGAGACTCATAACTGACACCATAGCTTAACCTATGATGACGGTTTTAGACGCAAAACCGACACCATAGCTTACCCTATGGTGACCGTTTTAGAATTTAGACTCAAAAGAGACACCATAGCTTACCCTATGGTGACGGTTTTAGACTCAAAACCGACACCATAGCTAACCATATGGTGACGGTTTTAGATTAAAACCGTCACCATAACTTACCCTATGGTGGCGGTTTTAGAACCCTACGGTGGCGGTTGAGACCCACAACCGACACCATAGCGTACCCTATGGTGACTGTTAGAGGATCGAGATGGTTTTCTCAAAAGAAAGGGGACGGCAAGTATGTTGGAAAACAATTTCTTTTTTTTAAGCAAAGTAGGTCGAAATGAGTGTATAGCTCGGCTTCTGTTCAAAGATTCTGGCTAGTGTATTAGAACTAGAAGAAAGCCTAAAGTCTGCATTACACTTGTTAAAGTAACATGCATCTATCATCAGTATAGCATTCATGCTGGAACAATTTATCATTTCTTATTTTTAAGTAAAAATATTTATAGTTTACTTATTTTCTTTTAAAAAAAAAAGCATCTTATTATTGATTTTCTTAAATGTAGATTATTGAAGATTCAACCATGTCAGTTGAAGATATGAATGAAGTTAAAGAGGTGTGGGCTACAAAATGTTTCGAGAACATGTAGTTTAGATTAAATTATTGGATTTTTACTTGTTGCTTGGTTAAGGTTATTGCCGAGGATATACTTGTTGCTTGTTTTCTCAGATTGATGCGTCGTTGGGAAACATAAGTGTTATTGTATTGTTGGATGAGAATATGAGATATATGGTTATTCCGAAGCTATTGTAGGAAGCATTATTGTGTTTGGTAATTAATTAAAATTCTTTGCAGGTATTTTTCCATCAATATTTATATTGGCCAGCATCATTTTTAGGAGAGGTGTTGTCAAAATTAGCTAGCTAATTTTTTTTCAAAATATATATATATATATATATATATATATATGGTGACGGTTCTTAAATTGGAACTGACACCATAACATACCATAGGGTGACGCTTTTTAACTCACAACCGACATCGTTGCATAGCTTACATTTTGGTGACGGTTTGAGACTCATAACTGACACCATAGCTTACCCTATGATGACGGTTTTAGACGCAAAACCGACACCATAGCTTACCCTATGGTGACCGTTTTAGAATTTAGACTCAAAAGCGACACCATAGCTTACCCTATGGTGACGGTTTTAGACTCAAAACCGACACCATAGCTAACCATATGGTGACGGTTTTAGAACCCTACGGTGGCGGTTGAGACCCACAATCGACACCATAGCGTACCCTATGGTGACTGTTTTAGACTTATTACCTACACCATGATTATCCTACGGTGGCGGTTTTTAACTCAAAACCGACACCGTAAGGTAATCTACGGTGGCGGTTTTACAACCGACACAAACCTTTTGTGACCCGAGCTATCACGTCGCTCGAAAACCGGCACTAATGGGCTATTAGAACAAACATCGTAGGGCATAATTCTACTAGTGTCACCGCCATCCGTATGACAATAACATCAAACTTATCTAGCAAGCCAACAGTTATTGATAAACGTGGATCAACTAATAATAATACTGAAGTATGCCCTTGTGATCCTTTAAGAGATTTAGTAAGTCATTGTACTAACTGTCAAGGACACCAACCCCAACAATCTCCCACTTGTCCGTACAAGGGTATGTGCAATGACGTTATCACACTACATGTGGAGGACACAAGCTCCAACAAACTCCCACTTGTCCGTACAAGTGTAGGTGTGATAACCGATTCTCATATCCTTTTAAAATTTCTCCCACTCAATGTAAGCCAATTTGCAAATCCGCATTCGCAAAGGTCATATCTCACAAGCGATTTGTATCAAGAGTGGTTTTCCCGACTAGAGAGTAACTTAACTGATAAAATGAATCTGTATTGGAGCATGGCCATGCATTTCAGTTACTACTCATCGAGTGGCCCTGAGAAATGATAAAATCCTGATAAGGGTTTGGATATTTCCCTAAACTCGAATCCTGCCGATGTAAGCGCAGCATGAAATAACCCAGAAAAAATCCTCTTGGCCCCTGTTACGGAAGAGCGTGGGAAAGAAACCAAAGTTACCCAAAATATGCCTTAATCTCAAGTGACAGTTGAAAGTCAAAAGACTCGACTCTAAGGAACACTATGGAGGTCCTATCCACGACCTGGCACCCAATGTTATAAAACATTTAGGACTCCATAACGTTGTCACGGGGTGTCCTACGAGATATCCGTATAACTCGCCTTTGTGATTGGTCAGTCAACTGTTTGACTTATGGCTCGTTGAACCCACCATCAACCAACGTCACAAAATGATTACCTGAGTTATCAGCTCAAGTGGGTAATCAAGGACCAAAACGATGTAATGTTATTCATTTCACTTTGTGGTGTTCAAAATTGGCGTACAATTCAACATGAAAAAAAAACATTATATATCATAACAATGAGGTTGAATAGAGTACACGAGAAAATGAATTATTACATGAATTCATAAAAGAGTACTACAACTTAGGAACACATCTGATTCCCATGGAATTAATGTGCCCTTCATGCTTATCACGTGGTAATGCTTTTGTGAGAGGATCAGCTATGTTGTCATCCGTAGCGATCTTATCAATAAATATCTCCTTTTGCTCCACGTAATCTCTGATTAGATGAGCTTTCTGTTGTACATGTCTAGCTTTATTGCTAGACTTATGCTCCTTAGCTTGGAAGATGGCACCTTTATTGTCACAATAAACGGTGATTGGGTCATTCGAACTAGGCACTACTGAGAGTCCTTGTAAGAATTGACGCATCCATATTGCTTCCTTAGCTTCTTCCGAGGTGGCATAGTACTCGGACTCAGTCGTAGAATCTGCTGTAACACTCTGTTTAGAACTTTTCCAGCTGACAGCAGCGCCATTAAGAGTAAAAACGAATCCAGACTGAGATTTCGAGTCGCCTCCGTAAGTCAATCCCCAATCTTTAATCCTCCGTAGGTACTTAAGAATGTTTTTCACGACCATCCAGTGTTGTTCACCTGGATGAGCTTGGAATCGACTTGTCATACTCAATGCATATGCAACGTCTGGACGTGTGCATATCATGGCATACATGATCGATCCAATAGCCGAAGCATAAGGAATCCGACTCATGCGCTCTTTCTCTTCCAATGTCTTAGCTTCCTGAGTCTTGCTCAAGTGAAGCCCAGTAGTCATAGGAAGGAACCCTTTCTTGGAGTTCGTCATACTGAATCTCTCTAGAGTCTTATCTATATAAGACTCCTGACTAAGAGACAACATCCGTCGTGATCTATCCCTGTAGATACGGATGCCCAAAATTCTTTGTGCCTCTCCCAGCTCTTTCATCTGGAAATGGTTTTTCAACCATGCTTCAACCGAAGAAAGGAGAGGTATGTCATTCCCAATCAAGAGTATGTCATCGACATACAGTACTAGGAAGACAATCTTGCTCCCACTCGACTTGATATAGAGACATGGTTCCACGACTGATCGAATGAACCCATTCTCTTTTATCACTTGGTCGAAGCGATGATTCCAACTCCGTGATGCTTGCTTAAGTCCATAGATGGAACGCTTAAGCTTGCAGACCTTCTTAGAATATTCTGGATCAATAATACCCTCGGGTTGTACCATGTACTGTAAAACCCCTCGCGAAAGCGGAAATATAAAACATAGAAAGTACTAAAAATGTAGCGGAATTTAAAACTTTTAAACATAAACAACATGCGAGGTGAATTAAACTGAAACTGAAAACTAATATAAATCAGATAGATAAGTATAACAGTTCTAATTACTGAAACCAAATATATACAAAGCCTGGGATGGAACATCTCTACAGGCACCAAAAGATAAACAGTATCAAACTAGAGTCTAGCCAATCGAAAGTGTAAGTCATAAGATGACAAGTGGATCATCACTCGCTAGCTCTCAGTGAACCCCGTCCAACCTGCATGTACCTACATACATGAAAACATGTACGCCACAATCAGTGGGGAGTGACTAGAGTTCTCCTAGCCACCTTTTGTAACGACACGTAACAAGCATTACAAACAGAACACTCCAACATATATAAACATATGAAGCATATCAATATCTCAACAACTGATCTAATACTATCATGCAATCACTAATGCACGACTCTCTACCAACTTCGGAAACTATTTGGAAGGAGAGCCGGTTTCCCTACCGGTTGCCCGGTCGGGGGGTCTTTCAATCCAAACCATTTACGAAACTGACTAAAGAGTCATCCAATGCCTTGGATGAACAATAACAAAGTCAAAGTACTGTAAACATCACTATCATCATGCATATCTGACACCGTACTAACTCAAGGCAAGCAGATATAAACAACAAGTATAAGGTTCAGCGGTCAACTTAAGACATAACCTAAACACCAATCATTCAGCAAGTGTAAAGGTTCAGCGGTCAACTTAAGACATAACCTAAACACCAATCATTCAGCAAGTATAAAGGTTCAGCGGTCAACTTAAGACATAACCTAAACACCAATCATTCAGCAAGCAAGGACTCAGAGGCCAACTTAAGGCATGGACCTGCCAATCAGCAAGACACTAGACTCAGAGGCGACATCACAACGCATGGACTAACATCCAAAAGTAAAGGACTCAGAGGCCAGCTTAAGGCATGTCCCTTCACCATATCACAAGACACTAGACTCAGAGGTCAGCTTAAGGCATGTCCTAGCATCAAACATCTGCACTCCGGGCAAGGTGTCAGTTCCTTAGCTACCCCGTTGTGCAGCTGCTCTACTCGTCAGACTCAGAGGCCAACTTAAGGCATGTTCCAACGCGATCACAATCAAACATATCTGGGCTCAGAGGCCAGCTTAAAGCATATCCCAGACACGACAACCATACACATATAGGGCTCAGAGGCCAACTTAAGGCATATCCCCATATATGACAACCAACTCACGTATTAAGTTCGGAGGTCAGCTTAAGGCATAACTTAATACGCATCATTACAATATCATCCAAAGATAGAAACTACACTATAGTTCTACTTTCTTATACTTCTAATCAACACTTAATTGATCCCGGGAACTAAGTTAATTGAGGGAAAGCTAGTTTCCCTTTCGGTTACCCGACCGGGGGGTCTCTATCCTCTCTCCATTCCCGAACCCAATATAGTGTCGCCCATCCTCCGGGGACCGCAGACACACATGAAAGGTACACGGAACAAATCTCAAACAAAACCGAAGAATCGTTTGAAAGTTATATGTAAAACAATGAGAACAGGGGCTCTCAGCCGGTCCCAGACCGTCTGCCGGTCCACCGGCTGGGGGTCCCTTCCCATGCCCAAGCACCGTCTGAAAATCAATGAGAAGAGGCTCTCAGCCGGTGGACCGTCCGCCGGCCAGCCGGCTAGGAGTCCCTGTTGGAGATTGTGTCCTCCACATGTAGTGTGATAACGTCATTAGACATACCCTTGTACGGACAAGTGGGAGATTGTTGGGGCTGGTGTCCTTGACAATTAAGTACAATGACTTATTAAATCTCTTCAAGGATCACAAGGGCATACTTATGTATTATTACCAGTTGATCCACGTTTATCAATAACGGTTGGCTTGCTAGATAAGTTTGACGTTATTGTCATACGGATGGCGGTGATCAACTGGTCCCTATACGTCACACCTATAGGACACGTTTGAGAGATGTGAAGGTATGAAAATACAGTCACATTTATGCCGGATATGACTAAACAGTTAGTCAGAGGTATTGACTAATAAATTAGTCAATAAGATGTTGAGATTATTATTTAATACGGATTAAATAATTTTAGCTAATACGGATTACATGATTAATTCGTAAATTAAATATAAACAGTTATATTTAATTAAATATTATATTCGCGAATTAATATAAACAGTTATATTAATTTAGGTAATTATACAATATCGTATTTTATCAGACCTTTATTAATATATCGACTATGTTAATATCTGATAACATGTTACGATTTATAATTAAATCCCGCAAATAATATTTAGCAAATCGGGTCGAATCACGCAAAGGAATAAGGTAAGAGTGGAAAAAGCCCACCCTCACCTCCAGTCCATTCGGCCGACCCAAATACTACATAAGGAGAGTCCTTCTCCTTATGTCAGTTACTGGTTGAATCACAATCTCAAGAATTAGGGTTTTGAGAACACCTTTTTCCCAAAACTCAGATCTCACATCTAAAACCTCACAAAAGCTCTCCCCATATTGCAAAGCAATTGGAGAGTATTTTCTAGCACACGCGGCATCGTCTCAATCAAAGTCTTGGGTGCAAGTTATAGGAGGGAATTTATTTTAATTCCTGTTCTTAGGCCATTAGCACAAACGACCAAAGGTTGACTTCTTTTCATGTTTTGTTTTTTTTCTTATGACTATAATCTCAACTGTAATTTTCATTATAATCCTGCAAGTTTAGGGCGAATACATGCTTTATTCCCCACAAGTGGTATCAGAGCCAGGCCATGAAAATTTTACTTTTGTGATTTTCGTAAGTTTGAAAACCTGAAAAATCGTTTTCTGTCGCGGTGTCGGTCGACCGACCTCCTGTCACGGTCGGTCGACCACTCTCTGGCGGTGTCGGTCGATCGACCTCCTGTCTCGGTCGGTCGACCACCCCCTGTTTTCTTTCTGTTTTTTTTAAGAAAACAGTTTCCTTTGTGAGTTTTCGATCTTGTTTTTCGATTCCTGTTTACATATTGTTAATTAATCGATATTCTTGACAATATGTGAACCCTTGTTGATGTTAATTTTGATTTACTTGTTTTAATCAAAGTTTAAAAGTAAAAACTTGTTTTGTATTTCAAAAGTGCAGCGTTTTGCGTTTTCTGAAATTCGTTTTTACTGTGTATTGGTCGGTCGACCTAATTAATAGGTCGGTCGACCGGTTCTTCTGTTGCAGGATTTTTCGTTTTTTGGCTGATGGTCGGTCGACCACAAGTACTGGTCGGTCGACCACCCCCTGTAACAGACTCGTTTTTTTTGGAAATATCATGTTTTTATTTTCACATGGCTTAAAATAATATACTATATACGGAAATAGCATATTATTTAGTGAAACGGTTCACCCTCGTTTGATACATATTATTTTAAAACGGTTTAAGATAATAGGATTATATGTTTGTTAAAATTGGTGATTAAAACGGTATAGTCACTTAATTTTAATCTTAAAAGGTGGTTTGGTATAAATTTATTAATCATAATAACAGTATTATGTCATGTATAAATTTTATTTAGTTGATGCATTTTATTTATCGTCTTGTGAATGCCTTGAATGCTTTCAATAACGTATTTAATATTTGCAAACGGTTGTAACTTAGTGTGGCCTTAGAAGATTGTGTCACCGTAATGATGGGACACGATCTTGCTTGTAATTTTGAGATCTTGAATCTCCGTTTTGGGTTTTTGCCATGTAATTACTTTTGTATTTAAATTAGAATGTATCTAGGACTACTTTTGTAATTTAAATTAGTAATTTTGTGAAGACCAAAGACAAGACGGAGACCGGATGCTCACTCCCGCTGCAAGGACCAAGATGGAACATCAAGACAAGCTTCTAGGGTCCAACGGTGGATTCCAAGTTGTTTTATGTTTATTTTGGTAGGATAGGCCACACTAGGACTTTTATTTACGTTTATTGCATTTATCTTTATGCTTTCATCGATAATAGCTTGCATCATATTCCGCCTAAAAACCAAACCACCTATATCATGCCTGAAAACTGACTCATGTAGAGGTTACGCGTTAGTTTTCTGTGACAATACAGATGTCACATGTCAATTGCAAAGCCATCACTTTATTTAATTCATTCACGCATTTGCTAGATATTAGTTCACTTAATATGAATAAATAAAAGTTGATGGGGTCTTCCTCGTATAACCAAAAATTGAGATTAGTCTTTATAAATCAGCCTCCCATGAATCCCTTCTTCGTCGGTAGGCATAATATGACCCCTTCTACGTCGGGTAAGTGGGAACAGATGATTTATTTTATCTCAACATCATGGTCACTCGATAATATTCCAGTGACTGAGATGGACTAATAGATAGGATTTACGGAAATCTATCGACCAAGAGTTCCAACGATTGGAATTAGCCAAACTGTGGGCTTATCAATATACGGAAATTGAGTCTTGGGATCGTTTATATAATTCTTGAGGGAGATCAATTATATAAATGCATGAGTCTACGAGTTTAAATCCAATTTAATATAGACTTAAATCACAACAATAAGTTGCTTATATGGTTTTGTTTTATCTTCTTTTTAGTGTAGAACACGTTCATTAAAACTGCTGTAAAACTAAAATGGCTGGTGAAGACCCAATGCCAAGTGCCAAGCTAGCACGTGAATCCTGGCTAAAAGCCTTCATGGACTCCATGAATCAGTCAACTAGACTGAGGAATGATGGGTCAAACTTCTCTGACTGGGAGGCAGCACTACGGAATGCTGCCATTGCTGACGGAAAGCTCAAGTTCTTAACTGAGCCCATTCCGCCACACCCAGGAACTGGAGCTAGAGCCAACGAAATTCGCGCTCATAGCGATTTCGTTATGGAAGCGGGTGCGATAAAAAACGTACTCATCTATGCAATGGAATCCAATTTGCAAAGACGCTTCATAACCCATGGTGCAAACAAGATTTTCACCACGCTCACTAACGAATTCTCCAAGGCTCCGAGAATCGTTTCTTATGAGCATACCTGTCGCTTCTTTGAGGCGAAACTCCAGAAGGGCCAAGCAATTAGCCCACATATTCTCAACATGATTGAGAATATCGAGAAACTGGAGTCCCTAAACTGCAAGATCAGTGAGAACATCATCGTTGATCGCATGCTTCATTCGCTTCATGATGGGTTCGCCCTCTTTAGGGCCAACTACTACATGAACGACATGAAGAAGACTCCTCATGAGCTCCACTCCCTTCTCGTACAGACTGAGAAGGATCTAAAGTTGAGTGGGAGTCTTAAGCAGGATGTTCTCATGATCTCCAGTAAAGGGAAAGGTAAAGGGAAGGCTAAAGCTCAGGGCGACCTAGCAGTAGGTAAGCCCAGGTTCAAGAAACCAGGATTTACTAAGAGTGGGCCAGGTGAGTCGAGCAACTCACAGGGCAAGACTAAGAGCAAGGATACAAGCATGGAATGTCACCATTGCCACAAGACTGGGCATTGGAGGCGCTCATGCCCCGTGTATCGCGAGGACATTAAAGCAGGCCGTGTTACTCCTGTTGGTATGTCTTCTTCTTCTTTTATTCACATGATTGAGATTAACCACGCAAGTTGCGGAACTTGGGTACTTGATACTGGTTGTGGTTCTCATCTATGTAATCATGTGCAGGGCCTCCGAAACCAAGAACCCCTAATCAAGGGTGAGGTGGACCTGCGTGTCGGGAATGGAGCACGTGTGGCTGCAGTCTCGAAGGGAACATACGTAATCCAGCTTCCAAGTGGATTCGAGTTATTTTTGTATAACTGTTATTATGTTCCTAGTTTATCCAAAAACATTATTTCAGTTTCTGCACTTGACAAACTCGGATTTTCATTTGTAATAGAGAATAATAGCTGTATTTTCTCTTTGCACAATATGATTTATGGCAAGGCAGTTTCCATGAATGGAATTTATGTTTTAGATCAAACTACCGAGATATTACATGTGAATAATAAAAGAATAAAGGTAGGTGACAAAGATCAAACTTACTTATGGCATTGTCGGATGGGACACATAAATGAGAAACGCGTTAAACAGCTCATACAGAATGGAGCTATTTCGCCCTTTGATTTCGAATCATATGGCACGTGTGAATCATGTCTCATCGGCAAAATGACTCGTATTTACTTCAAAGGTGTTGGAATGCGCGCTGCCGACCTATTAGGACTCATACATACGGACGTATGTGGCCCTATGTCGATCAACGCACGAGAAGGCTATAGGTATTTCATCACTTTCACGGATGATTTGAGTAGATATGGCTATGTCTACTTGATGAAACATAAAAGTGAATCCTTTCACAAGTTCAAAGAATACCAGAATCGGGTACAGAACCAGCTGGGTAGAAAGATTAAAGCACTACGTTCGGATCGTGGTGGTGAGTATCTTTCACACGAGTTTGATCAACACCTAAAAGACTGTGGGATCGTGCTACAGTTGACTCCACCTGGAACACCACAATTAAATGGTGTCTCCGAACGGAGAAATCGAACTTTACTTGATATGGTTCGATCCATGATGAGTCACACCGTTGTGCCTGATTCATTGTGGGGCTATGCTCTTTTGTCGGCCGCTCTAATACTTAACCGAAGTCCGTCTAAAGCTGTTGACAAGACTCCATTCGAGTTATGGAAGGGAACGGTCCCTAACTTGTCCTTTATTCGGGTTTGGGGCTGCGAGGCTTATGTCAAGTGGAGACACGAGGATAAGCTCGGCCCGCGATCGGTCAAGACATACTTTATAGGCTATCCAAAGGGAACGTTTGGTCATTACTTCTACTCGCCTACCGAACAACGTGTTTTTGTTGCGGCTAGTGCGACGTTCTTAGAGAAAGAATTTCTCGAGAACAAGTCGAGTAATAGAACTTTCGAGTTATCGGAGGTTCAAGAACCAACTACCGAGCAACCATTGGAGGAAACAGTACCTCCAACCGAGGCTGCGATAGATATTCCTGAGGAACCTAGGAGGTCGGGAAGAGTCTCTATTCCACCGGACAGATACATTGGTATGGTCGAGGAACACGATACAGATGACGTCTTACTCCTAGAGGGTAATGAACCCACAACCTATAAAGGTGCCATGACCAGTTCTGACTCAAAGCTATGGCTAGAAGCCATGCAATCCGAGATGGACTCCATGTATGAGAACAACGTGTGGGATCTTGTGGACCTACCTACAAAGGTACGTCCCCTTCAATGCAAATGGCTTTACAAGATAAAGCATGCCGTGGAAGGAAAACAAGATATCCACAAGGCTAGACTAGTTGCTAAAGGTTTCACTCAAGTGCCAGGCTTGCACTATGATGAGATCTTTGCACCCGTAGTCATGCTACGTTCCATTCGGATTATCTTAGCGATCGCCGCATTTCATGACTATGAAATATGGCAAATGGACGTTAAAACCGCCTTCTTAAACGGTTATTTGGAGGAAGAGTTGTACATGGTACAACCCGAGGGTTTTGTCGGTCCAGCACATCCTAAGAAAGTTTGCAAGCTTAAGCGTTCCATCTATGGACTTAAGCAAGCATCGCGGAATTGGAATCATCGCTTCGACCAAGTGATAAAAGAGAATGGGTTCATTCGATCAGTCGAGGAACCATGTCTCTATATCAAGTCGAGTGGGAGTAAGATTGTATTCCTAGTACTGTATGTCGACGACATACTCTTGATTGGGAATGACATACCTCTCTTATCTTCGGTTAAAGCATGGTTGAAAAACCATTTCCAGATGAAAGATCTGGGAGAGGCACAAAGAATTTTGGGCATCCGTATCTACAGGGATAGATCACGACGGATGTTGTCTCTCAGTCAGGAGTCTTATATAGAGAAGATTCTGGAGAGATTCAGTATGACGAACTCCAAGAAGGGGTTCCTTCCTATGACTCCTGGGCTTCACTTGAGCAAGTCTCAAGAAGCTAAGTCAGTGGAAGAGAAAGAGCGCATGAGTCGGATTCCTTATGCTTCGGCAATAGGATCGATCATGTATGCCATGATATGCACACGTCCTGACGTTGCATATGCATTGAGTATGACAAGTCGATTCCAAGCTCATCCAGGTGAACAACGCTGGATGGCCGTGAAAAACATTCTTAAGTACCTACGGAGGACTAAAGATTGGGGATTGACTTTTGGAGGCGACTCGACGCTCTGCGCCACGGGTTACGCAGATGCTAGCTTCCAAACGGATCGAGATGACTCGAAATCTCAGTCTGGATTCGTTTTTACTCTTAATGGCGCTGCTGTCAGCTGGAAAAGTTCTAAACAGAGTGTTACAGCAGATTCTACGACTGAGTCCGAGTACTATGCCGCCTCAGAAGCAGCTAAGGAAGCAATATGGATGCGTCAATTCTTACAAGGACTTTCAGTAGTGCCTAGTTCGAATGACCCAATCACCGTCTATTGTGACAATAGCGGTGCCATCTTCCAAGCTAAGGAGCATAAGTCTAGCAGCAAGGCTAGGCATGTACAACGGAAAGCTCATCTAATCAGAGATTACGTGGAGCAAAAGGAGATTTTTATTGAAAAGATCGCTACGGATGACAACATAGCTGATCCTCTCACAAAAGCATTACCACGTGATAAGCATGAAGGGCACATTCATTCCATGGGAATTGGATGTGTTCCTAAGTTGTAGTACTCTTTTATGAATTCATGTAATAATTCATTTTCTCGTGTACTCTATTCAACCTTATTGTTATGATATAAAATGTTTTGTTTCTCATGTGGAATTGTACGCCAATTTTGAACACCACAAAGTGAACTGATTAACATTACATCGTTTTGGTCCTTGATTACCCACTTGAGCTGATAACTCAGGTAATCATTTTGTGACGTTGGTTGATGGTGGGTTCAACGAGCCATAAGTCACGTGGATGACTGACCAATCACAAAGGCGAGTTATACGGATATCTCGTAGGACACCCCGTGACAACGTTATGGAGTCCTAAATGTTTTATAACATTGGGTGCCAGGTCGTGGATAGGACCTCCATAGTGTTCCTTAGAGTCGAGTCTTTTGACTTTCAACTGCTTCCTGAGATTAAGACAGATTTTGGGTAACTTTGGTTTCTTTCCCACGGTCACCGTAACAGGGGCCAAGAGGATTTTTTCTGGGTTATTTCATGCTGGGCGATATCGGCAGGATTCGAGTTGAGGAAAATATCCAAACCCTTATCAGGATTTTATCATTTCTCAGGGCCACTCGAGGAGTAGTAACTGAAATGCATGGCCATGCTCGAATACAGATTCGTTTTATCAGTTAAGTTACTCTCTAGTCGGGGAAACCACTCTTGATACAGATCGCTTGTGAGATACGACCTTTGCGAATGCGGATTTGCAAATTGTCTTACATTGAGTGGGAGAAATTTTAAAAGGATATGAGATTCGGTTATCGCACCTACACTTGTACGGACAAGTGGGAGTTTGTTGGAGATTGTGTCCTCCACATGTAGTGTGATAACGTCATTAGACATACCCTTGTACGGACAAGTGGGAGATTGTTGGGGCTGGTGTCCTTGACAATTAAGTACAATGACTTATTAAATCTCTTCAAGGATCACAAGGGCATACTTATGTATTATTACCAGTTGATCCACGTTTATCAATAACGGTTGGCTTGCTAGATAAGTTTGACGTTATTGTCATACGGATGGCGGTGATCAACTGGTCCCTATACGTCACACCTATAGGACACGTTTGAGAGATGTGAAGGTATGAAAATACAGTCACATTTATGCCGGATATGACTAAACAGTTAGTCAGAGGTATTGACTAATAAATTAGTCAATAAGATGTTGAGATTATTATTTAATACGGATTAAATAATTTTAGCTAATACGGATTACATGATTAATTCGTAAATTAAATATAAACAGTTATATTTAATTAAATATTATATTCGCGAATTAATATAAACAGTTATATTAATTTAGGTAATTATACAATATCGTATTTTATCAGACCTTTATTAATATATCGACTATGTTAATATCTGATAACATGTTACGATTTATAATTAAATCCCGCAAATAATATTTAGCAAATCGGGTCGAATCACGCAAAGGAATAAGGTAAGAGTGGAAAAAGCCCACCCTCACCTCCAGTCCATTCGGCCGACCCAAATACTACATAAGGAGAGTCCTTCTCCTTATGTCAGTTACTGGTTGAATCACAATCTCAAGAATTAGGGTTTTGAGAACACCTTTTTCCCAAAACTCAGATCTCACATCTAAAACCTCACAAAAGCTCTCCCCATATTGCAAAGCAATTGGAGAGTATTTTCTAGCACACGCGGCATCGTCTCAATCAAAGTCTTGGGTGCAAGTTATAGGAGGGAATTTATTTTAATTCCTGTTCTTAGGCCATTAGCACAAAGGACCAAAGGTTGACTTCTTTTCATGTTTTGTTTTTTTCCTTATGACTATAATCTCAACTGTAATTTTCATTATAATCCTGCAAGTTTAGGGCGAATACATGCTTTATTCCCCACAGTCCCTTCCCATAAGCCAAAGTTCAAAAACTAAATACAAGGAGTGACCCTCAGCCGGTAGACCGGCAGCCTGTCTGCCGGCTGGGAGTCATTTCCCAAACCTTTGCAAAATTCAAAAAAAACACACAAGAAGGATCCTGAGCCGGTCGATCGGCGGCCGACCTACCGGCTCAGAAACCTTTCCTACATTTCAGAGCATTCAAAAGACAATAACGCAGACTCTGAGCCGGCCGAGCGGCTGCCGGTCAGCCTACCGGCTCAGAGTCCGCTGTACGCGAAAATCGCATTTCCTACAATCTTGAAAACTCCTCAAATCGATTCAAGACTTCTAAAATCGCAACAACAAATGTTTACCCAACATGTATAAGCATCAAATACACTAACTACCAGCAATTAATTCCACAAACAATCCTCAACAAGAATATTATTTGTATCCGTCTTAAGCACAAATTTCTGAAAATCAACAACTAAGCATGTGAAACTTCATCTAAGCATATAATCACCATATGTGAACATCCCTATCATGTTTCTAAGTTCAATCAGCAACAACAACATGAAAATTCAGAAGCCTAAACCATCCTAAATATGAAAAGTGCTAATTTTACAAATAAAGGCCGAGTTTCTCATTATCGTCACCTTAAAAGCAATTCCGATCAAAGCTCCTCTTCCACCACGTAGCTATCCACACAAGGGTCGTCTAATCCTCCACCTACAATCAAGAAAAAACGGATTTTAGAGCTTAAAGACGGATTCTACAAAATCAGGCCAGTTTTCGAATTGAAGGAAACGAAAATCGGAAGTGACGGATGACTTGCAAATTTCATGAGGATTCCGAAAATGTATTTATTACCTTGATTTGGAGTCCGGATGATGATGAAAAATGGATTAAGAGATTGAGTGTTAAGAGAGAAAATGAGAAGAAGGAAGAGCAGTGTTCTTATTTCTTGAGAAATGATATGTCGACATTCAAGGGTTTTAGGAGGGTTTATAAGTGTCCTTTCCGTTTCAAAGGAAAACAGGTTTGGTAACATGAACGGGTTTTATGAAGTGGACTCAAGTTTTGCCAAGTTGAGTTCGTCTTAAGGACTTAAGGTTCTTAAGACGGATCTTACGATTTATTAAAAATACTTTCTCAATAAATTATTAAAATATTATTTTACTACTTAAAATAATTAAAACCCTTAAAATATATTTTATGCAAATTACGGGATGTTACATGTACAACTCTTCCTCCAAATAACCGTTTAAGAAGGCGGTTTTAACGTCCATTTGCCAGATTGCATAATCGTGATGAAATGCGGCGATCGCTAAGATAATCCGAATGGAACGTAGCATGACTACGGGTGCAAAGATCTCATCGTAGTGCAAGCCTGGCACTTGAGTGAAACCTTTAGCAACTAGGCTTGCCTTGTGGATATCTTGTTGTCCTTCTACGGCATGCTTTATCTTGTAAAGCCATTTGCATTGAAGGGGACGTACCTTTGCAGGTAGGTACACAAGATCCCACACGTTGTTCTCATACATAGAGTCCATCTCGGATTGCATGGCATCTAGCCATAGCTTTGAGTCAGAACTAGTCATGGCACCTTTATAGATTGTGGGTTCATTACCCTCTAGGAGTAAGACGTCATCTATATCATGTTTCTCGACCATACCAATGTATATGTCCGGAGGAATAGAGACTCTTCCCGACCTCCTAGGTTCCTCAAGAATATCTACCCCAGCCTCGGTTGAAGGATTTGTTTCCTCCAATGGTTGCTCGGTATTTGGTTCTTGAATCTCCGATAAATCGAAGGTTCTATTACTCGACTTGTTCTCGAGAAATTCTTTCTCTAAGAACGTCGCACTAGCCGCAACAAAAACACGCTGTTCGGTTGGCGAGTAGAATTAATGACCAAAAGTTCCCTTTGGATAGCCTATAAAGTATGTCTTGACCGATCGCGGGCCGAGCTTATCCTCGTGTCTCCACTTTACATAAGCCTCGCAGCCCCAAACCCGAATATAGGACAAGTTAGGGAACGTTCCCTTCCATAATTCATATGGAGTCTTGTCAACAGCTTTAGACGGACTTCGGTTAAGAATTAGAGCGGCTGACAAAAGAGCATAGCCCCACAATGAATCAGGCACAACGGTGTGACTCATCATGGATCGAACCATATCAAGTAGAGTTCGATTTCTCCGTTCGGACACACCATTTAATTGTGGTGTTCCAGGTGGAGTTAACTGTAGAACGATACCATAGTCTTTAAGGTGTTGATCAAACTCGTGTGAAAGATAGTCACCACCACGATCAGAACGTAGTGCTTTAATCTTTCTTCCCAGTTGGTTCTGTACCCGATTCTGGTATTCTTTGAACTTGTCAAAGGATTCACTTTTATGTTTCATTAAGTAGACATAGCCATATCTATTCAAATCATCCGTGAAAGTGATGAAATACCTATAGCCTTCTCATGCGTTGATCGACATAGGGCCACATACATCCGTATGTATGAGTCCTAATAGGTCGGCAGCGCGCATTCCAACACCTTTGAAGGAAATACGAGTCATCTTACCGATGAGACATGATTCACACGTGCCATATGATTCGAAATCAAAGGCCGAGATAGCTCCATTCTGTATGAGCTGTTTTACGCGTTTCTCATTTATGTGTCTCATACGGCAATGCCGTAGATAAGTTTGATCTTTGTCACCTACCTTTAATCTCTTGTTATTCACATGTAATATCTCGGTGGTTTGATCTAAAACATAAATTCCATTCATGGAAACTGCCTTGCCATAAATCATATTGTGTAATGAGAAAATACAACTTTTATTTTCTATCACAAATGAAAAACCAAGTTTGTCAAGTGCAGAAACTGAAATAATGTTTTTGGACAAACTAGGAACATAATAATAGTTATATAAAGATAACTCGAATCCACTTGGGAGCTGGATCACGTATGTTCCCCTCGAGACTGCAGCAACACGTGCTCCATTCCTGACACGCAGATCAACCTCACCCTTGATGAGGGGTTCTTGGTTTCGGAGGCCCTGCACATGATTACATAGATGAGAACCACAACCAGTATCTAGTACCCAAGTTCCGTAACTTGCATGGTTAATCTCAATCATGTGAATAAAAGAAGAAGAAGACATACCAACAGGAATAATGCGGCCTGCCTTAATGTCCACACGATACACGGGGCATGAGCGCCTCCAATGCCCAGTCTTGTGGCAATGGTGTCATTCCATGCTAGTATCCTTGCTCTTTGTCTTGCCCTGTGAGTTGTTTGACTCACCGGGCCCACTCTTAGCAAATCCTGGTTTCTTGAACCTGGGCTTACCTACCGCTAGGTCGGCCTGAGCTTTAGCTTTCCCCTTACCCTTACCCTTGCTTGAGATCATGAGAACATCCTGCTTCACGCTCTCACTTAATTTCAGGTCCTTCTCGGTCTGTACGAGAAGGGAGTGGAGCTCATGAGGAGTCTTCTTCATGCCGTTCATGTAATAGTTGGCCCTGAAGAGGGCGAACCCATCATGAAGCGAATGAAGCATTCGATCAACGATTATGTTCTCACTGATCTTGCAGTTAAGGGCCTCCAGTTTCTCGATATTTTCAATCATGTTGAGAATATGTGGGCTAACCGCTTGGTCCTACTGGAGTTTCGCCTCAAAGAAGCGACAGGTATGCTCATAAGAAACGATTCTCGCAGCTTTCGAGAATTCGTTAGAGAGCGTGGTGAAAATCTTGTTTGCACCATGGGTGATGAAGCGTCTTTGCAAATTGGATTCCATTGCATCGATGAGTACGTTCTTTATCGCACCCGCTTCCATGACGAAGTCGTTATGAGCGCGAACTTCGTTAGCTCTAGCTCCAGTTCCTGGGTGTGCCGGAATGGGCTCAGTTAAGTACTTGAGTTTTCCGTCAGCAATGGCAGCATTCCGTAGTGCTGCCTCCCAGTCAGAGAAGTTTGACCCATCATTCCTGATTCTAGTAGACTGATTCATGGAGTCCATGAAGGCTTTTAGCCAGGATTCACGTGCTAGCTTGGCACTTGGCATTGGGTCTTCACCAGCCATTAGATATACAGCAGTTTAAATGATCGTGTTCTACACTGAAAGAGAAGATAAAAACAAAACCATATAAGCAACTCCTTGTTGTGATTTAAGTCTATTTTAAATTGTATTTAAACTCGTAGACTCATGCATTTATATAATTGATCTCCCTCAAGAATTATATAAACGATCCCAAGACTCAATTTCCGTATATTGATAAGCCTACAGCTTGGCTAATTCCACCGTTGAAACTCTTGGTCGATAGATTTCAGTAAATCCTATCTATTAGTCCATCATAGTCGCTAGATAGTATCGAGTGACCACGACGTTGAGATAAAATAAATCATATGTTCCCACTTAACCGACGTAGAAGGGGTCATATTATGCCTACCGATGAAGAAGGGATTCATGGGAGTCTGATTTATAAAGACTAGTCTCAATATTTGGTTATACGAGGAAGACCCCATCAACTTATATTTATCCATTTTAAGTGAACTAATATCTAGCATATACGTGAATGAGTGAAATAAAGTGATGGCTTTGCATGTGACATGTGACATCTGTATTGTCACAGAAAACTAACGCGTAACCTCTACATGAGTCAGTTTTCAGGCATGTTGTAGGTGGTTTGGTTTTAGGCGGAATATGATGCAAGCTATTATCAATGAAAGCATAAAATAATTGCGATAAACGTAAATAAAAGTCCTAGTGTGGCCAATCCTACCAAAATAAACACAAAAACAACTTTGGAATCCACTGTTGGACCCTAGAAGCTTGTCTTGATGTTCCATCTTGGTCTTTGCAACAGGAGTGAGCATCCGGTCTCCGTCTTTGGTCTTCACAAAATTACGAATTTAAATTACAAAAGTAACCCTATTTACATTCTAATTTAAATACAAAAGTAATTACATGGCAAAAACCCAAAACGGAGATACAAGATCTCAAAATTACAAACAAGACTGTGTTCCATCATTACGGTAACACAATCTTCTAAGGCCACACTAAGTTACAACTGTTTGCAAAATTAAATACGTTATAGAAAGCATTCAAAAGGCATTCAACAAGACGATAAATAAAATGCATCAACTAAAATTAAAATTCATTCATGACATAATACTGTTATTATGATTAACAAATTTTACCAAACCACCTTTACGGGATTAAAATTAAGTGATTATACCGTTTTAACCACTTTAATTTTAACAAATTTATAATCCATTATCTTAAACTGTTTTAAAATAATATGTATCATGCGAGAGTGAACCGTTTCACAAAAATAATATACTATTTCCGTATACAGTATATTAATAAAGGCCATGGGAAAATAAAAATAAGTTATTTTCGGGAAAAATAAAACGTCTGTTATAGGGATGAGGTCGACCGACCTCAACACGGGGTCGACCGACCTCCTGATAAGAAAAAAAACTTCCTGTAACAGCATTATGGTCGACCGACCTATCAAACAGGTCGACCGACCACAAAACAAGAAACCGAGTTTCTGAAAACGCAAAATTGCTGCACTTTAAATCAAAACAAGTTTTTACCATTTGATTCAAAACGTGTAAATCAATTTAAACAGCAACAAGGGTTTACATATTGCCAAGAATATCGATTAATTAACAATATGTAAACAAGAATCGAAAATAAGATTGATTTCTCACAAAAGAAAAACTGTTGAAACAGAAAATACTCGCAGGAGCCGGTCGACCGACCGTAACAGGAGGTCGATCGACCCACACGGCGACAGAAAACGATTTTCAAAAAATTTTTAATGAAAACTTATGAAAAACACAAAAGTAAAATTTCGTGGCCTTGGCTCTGATACCACTTGTGGGGAATAAAGCATGTATTCGCCCTAAACATGAAGGATTATAACGAATTTTACAGGTGTGAATTATGGTCATAAGAAAATTAAAAACATGCAAAGAATACAACCTTTGGTCCTTGTGCTAAAGGCCTAAGAACAGGAACTAAAGCAAATTCCCTCCTATAACTTGCACCCAAGACTTGATTGAGACGATGCCACGTGTGCTAGAAATACTCTCCAATTGCCTTGCAATATGGGGAGAGCTTTTGTGAGTTTTGATGTGAGATCTGGGATTTTGGGAGGAAGATGCTCTTAAAACCCTAATTCTATGAAATATGAATTACCAGTAGTTGACAAAAGGAGAACAACTCTCCCTTTGTAACCTCATGAGTCGGCCGAATGGGTATTTGGTGAGGGTGGGTTTTTCCACTCTCATCTTATTCCAGTTCATGATTCGACCCGATTTGCTAAATATTATTCGCGGGTTTTATTTATAAATCGCACACGTGTTATCAGATATTAATGCAGTCGATGTATTAATAATGGTCTGATAAAATTACGATATTGTCTAATTACCCAAATTAATATAACTGTTTATATTAATACGCGAATACAATATTTAATTAAATATAACCGTTTATATTTAATTTACGAATTAAACATGTAATCCGTATTAGCTAAAATTATTTAATCCGTATTAAATAATAATCTCAACATCTCATTGACTAATTTAATAGTCAATACCTCTGACTAACTGTTTAGTCGTATCCGGCATAAATGTGGCTGTATTTTCATACCTTCACATCTCTCAAACGTGTCCTATAGGTGTGACGTATAGGGACCAGTTGATCACCGCCATTTGTATGACAATAACGTCAAACTTATCTAGCAAGCCAACCGTTATTGATAAACGTGGATCAACCGATAATAATACTGAAGTATGCCCTTGTGATCCTTTAAGAGATTTAGTAAGTCATTGTACTAACTGTCAAGGACACCAGCCCCAACACTTACAATGGTGGAAATGTGACATTCAGAGACAACGAAAAAGGTGAGATAATTGGTATTTGCAAAAACGGTAAGTCTCTTTCACATTTCATGGATGATGTGATGATGGTAAAAGGTCTTAAACACTTTCTTGTTTTTGTACGTGATAATGTCGAAAAAGGGAACACGTGTTTGAAGTTTTGCAAAACTGAAGATCAATTGTCTAGCATTTTTACTAAACCATTCGCAAGAGAACAAATTAAGAAAATCCGATTAGAATTAGGTCTTCTAAATAGTAGTTCTTAGCGTCTTTGTCCTAATTATTCTCCTCCCATGACTGACTAATTTGGAAGAGTTGTGCATATGTGTTTTCTACGTGTCTCACATGATTTCAGTTTCAATGTAAATTGCTTACTCTAGTCGGTTGTTGTTCAAAGACTAGCATCGAGTCGTTCTTTGCGTAAAATGGTTATCTTGTATACTCGTAGCTTGATTTTGCTGGCAAATATAACCCACCCTTCCATCTTGTGCCACACACACCCAAACTAATTCATAAGAAACCCAAACTCAAACCAAAAAATAAGCCCAACTCAAAACACCCAGACCCACCTTTAATTTCCCTTAACCCGTAACCCTCATTCCCACAAGCCCACATCAACTCACGCGACACGTTTTTACCCTCCGTTCCCAATCAGTTACCCATCTTACCCATTCCACAAATCCTAAACCCCAAAGTTATACCCCTTCCTCCCTCGTCCTTCTCTAATGGCGAAAAGGAAAACTCCCAAAACCTCCACCAAACCTACTTTCGTTGCTACAAAACCTCGCAAACCTTCCGTCCATTCGCCTGAACCCCCACCTTCCGTCAAAACCACCAAAACTCAACAATACTCGGTCCAGATCTTTGCATGCATCTCTTGAAGTGTAACACCCCGATTTATTAAGGAGCCTTTAGCAAGACATCCTCAGTAAATTGGGCTGTTACCATCTCGGAATATCCGAGGCAGTGAATAACAAAGTAAAACAACCAAAGTACTTTATAAAACCCGATAAAATTTAAACTTTTGTTGTTACATAGATTACATAGAAGATAAAAGCATAACTGACGACTACTCTATATATGATGTAGATCTAAGTCGGTCTCAAGTCCGCATCTCACATTCCCGTCCCAGCACCTGGTTCGTCTGTCTCTTTCCTGTAGAATCTACTCCCCATTCCGGATCATCGTAGGTGTCACACGAATACACAGGGTCAACCGCGAGGTTGAGTAGGTAAAAACAGATAAGACATAATTAACAATAGAACAGTATCCTCCTCCAATTCCATATCATCCAATCAACCACTTCACCTCCATCACACCACACCTCCATCACACCACACCTCCCATGGCCATATCACAAGTCCCATATCACAAGACCCATATCACAAGACCCATTTCACACCTCCCGATCTCCACAGTGATCAGTAATAATAAAACAATCCACTGTACAGTAATAATCAATTATATCAACTCGTAATAAGCATCACTTACACATTTCATGTCATAACATGAATCATAATAAATTTCCCCTACCTAAATTGCAGAAGGACAACTGAACAGCCGCTAGAAATATTCCACCTCGAACTCGGATCCTATACATAGTACTTAAATTAAATTCTACCCGAACAACCAAGCATCACTTAAAATTACTTGACCAATTTCATAGCTACAAACTAATTACACATTTATAGACATGCTCATTTAAATTTACTAATTATAAACTTACCATTTATAGATATACCAATTATAGCAGGAAATCAAATCACCAATTATCATTAAATGTATAACAATAACAATATATGTAATTAGTAGCCATCACAATAATAATTTATAATATTAATAACCATAAATTACAAATATTATGATTAATAACAACAACATATATAACATATTAACGTTAAACACTACTTACTAATTAGTAGCAAGAAATCCAACGACCAAATATTATTTGATTAACAAAAATAACAATATGGGTGATTAATGATAAAACAATTTTCATTAACAAGTATCTTAACAATAACAATGCTAAACATAGATATAATACCACTGACAGCCCTTCAAACCGTGTTTTATACAAGTATTTCAAAGAGAACGTTTATTTACATAAACGGTTATTATTTTATAAATCATATTTCTACGATTATTTTATATTTACTTCTTGTCTATACTCAAATTCCATTATTTATTTATTTATTTATGTATTTACTTCTTTATTTATTTATTCAAGTCATAATCATATTAAATCATAATTTTATATATCTTATGCTATTCTATTTTAATATTTATTATTGATATTTGATATGTGATTAGCATTTAATTATTTGAGATATCGGTTAAGTGTTTATACTTTATGAATGAAGCTTTGAGTGCGGGTATTTAGTTGTCGAGTCTCGTTCTAATCGTGCTACAAAGTCTAGGAATGCGTGCTAGAGTATCACTTGGGCCTCGAAATGCGTATCAAGGTTGTACTAGCCCAACTCGACACAGCAGCCCATACGTACACAACCTCAACAAATTCTATCTGCCTCTCTACATAAAAGGGTCTCGAAACCCTAACCCTAACCCTACAACGCCTCACACCTCCACATAAACTTACTGCCGCCACATCATAGAACAGGGAGGAGGGGTTACACTGTGGTTTAAGGTTGTCGTTGGTGGTTCGTTTTGCATCTGAAGGTGAGTACACGCAACCTTCTCTCTGTTTTCCAGTTTTCTAGTTTAGTTTCAATTCGTGATTTTCAATGCTTAAACGTAGTGTTGGTCTTGATCTTTCCGTGTATTAATGATCTATGATGTTAGAAGATGTATCTTGACCATAGTCGTGCCACCTTTGACCGCCTAGGACCACTAGTCACGGTGGTTTTTGTGGCCTTTCAGATCACGTTTTCTTATTGTTTCGAAACAGAGTCACGAGCAGGTGTGTTTAAGCCTTTATTCAATTTAGTTTCTGGTCATGGCTGTGCTGGGTGTTAGGGTACCTGTATTGGTGGTAGTCGGGGTGCTTGGGTGGTGGTTTTTATGGTGGTGTATGGGGTGTCGTGGTGGTGTTATAGTGGCTTTCGTTTTGGGTGTCTGCAGCGGTAGTATGGACTGCTGCTGTTCGCGGGTTGGGGCAGGAGTTTTGAGCGGTTGTTCTAGGGGTTGAGATGGTGACAATGGCTGGAGTTTTCACCAGGGGCTCGAGGGTGGTGTGAGGTATCTAGGGTGGTGACTGGTTGTGGTTATGGCGGTGTTAGGAAGTAGTAGGGGCTGGTTATAGAAGGGGGTGAGAAAAGTGCAGGTTTGTAATTGTACATGTCGGTTTCTGTTAGGGTGTTTGTGGCTGGTGTCGAGGGTTGTCGGGGACGAGTCAGGGGTTGTGGGTGGTGTCAATGGATGCGCCATGGCGCATTGGTGGCAGCTACCGTGGATTGGTGGTGGTGTAGGCACGGTTGGGGTGGTTGATAGGGCCGTGTTTAGGGGCTGTCAGGGGGGCTTGGTGTCGAGGGGTCTGAAAGTTTGAAGGGCTGTTTTGCGTGAGTTCTTGTGGTCATTGTTATTATCTTGTTAATCATGGTGTATTATTATTATTATAACTATCTATTATTATTTTATTATGGGTGATTAGTATTATGATTATTATTATTATTATTATTATTATTATTATTACTAATGGTGTGATTAGTGATGTTATTGGTATTATATCTATGTTTAGCATTGTTATTGTTAAGATACTTGTTAATGAAAATTGTTTTATCATTAATCACCCATATTTTTATTTTTGTTAATCAAATAATATTTGGTCGTTGGATTTCTTGCTACTAATTAGTAAGTAGTGTTTAACGTTAATATGTTATATATGTTGTTGTTATTAATCATAATATTTGTAATTTATGGTTATTAATATTATAAATTATTATTGTGATGGCTACTAATTACATATATTGTTATTGTTATACATTTAATGATAATTGGTGATTTGATTTCCTGCTATAATTGGTATATCTATAAATGGTAAGTTTATAATTAGTAAATTTAAATGAGCATGTCTATAAATGTGTAATTAGTTTGTAGCTATGAGCATGGTCAAGTAATTTTAAGTGATGCTTGGTTGTTCGGGTAGAATTTAATTTAAGTACTATGTATAGGATCCGAGTTCGAGGTGGAATATTTCTAGCGGCTGTTCAGTTGTCCTTCTGCAATTGAGGTAGGGGAAATATATTATGATTCATGTTATGACATGAAATGTGTAAGTGATGCTTATTACGAGTTGATATAATTGTGTTGAACCATATATTCAAATATATATATAGTATATATGTTTATGTTTTGATAATGACAAGTCTAGCTATTTATATATTATATACTCGTATGTATAATCGTGTGCTAAGTGTACAGAACATTAGTAAGAAGATCTAATCAATCAAGTATAAAAGATTCAAGCATGTTAGTCAATGAATTGACTAAGTCGAAGATTGATAGAAGAACTCAAGCGCGCATAATGAACTAAAGTTATATTCATCAACTATAGCTCTAGTACAAGATTGATCCTAGTTATAGCCCGTAGCTATAACTCTATATCATGAAGAAATGATCGGAATATATATGTGTTTGAGCTGAAACAATTGTTTCTATATTAGTGTCGTGAAGAATTAGTGTTTAACTGGTATTTTATTTTAATAAATAGAATTGTTAATCTTAATAGGATTATATAAAATATCTTTAAGTTAAATAAGGAATAAATAATTGTCTTATGAGATAATTATTTATTTAAACTAAGGATTTTTATATGATTTTAATTGTCAAAAATATATAATCTAAATATAGTATGTTTCGACTTTGGGAAACGTGTAATATGACACAATTACCATAAGTCGTGTAAGGATTACTTAAATAAATATTATGTATTTATTTAATATCCTAAACAAACTAAGATTATATTATGGTAATATATTTTATTATCTTTGACATGGTTTAGGAAGTTGATTTAATAAGAATACTAATTGTTTATTATATAAAGATCTTTTCTAAATATGAATTAGGAAATTGATTCCTTATATAATACATATAGTATATTATTAAATCTTTCCTAAATATATTAAGATTAGATTTAAGGTAGTATTACTAAAAGACTAGTATTCTAGTTTAAGTAATGTTCCTAAATCATCTAGGGTTTAAATTACCTAGATACATATTCTATATAAATAGACTACCATGATACATTAAAACATACGAAACACACACACACATATACACGCATATCGAGAGAGAAAAACCGCCGTTCATATTCTTCAAGTTCGAGCTTTTCATTGTCATATCCGATTCAAGATTCAAGTGCTCAAGCATTGATCTTATTCATTCAAGATTGTGACACCAAGAAAACATTGAAGACTTTATCTTATTTACGTAAGATAGAACGAGTATTTAGCGGTACTCATTGTAAGACAAATATTTAACGGTATTTGTCGTAGCTAGATATTTAACGGTATCTAGATTGAGTTGTGACTAACATCAAAGTCGCACGAGTAGGGTTGATAAAATTGTAATCCAGAGTTGGTACTAATTTTATTAATCGAGAATAGTGGACGTAGGTCTCAAAGTGTGAGACTGAACCACTTCAAAAATATTGTGTCTCTCTTTATTATTTGCTCTACTCGAAGATCTTCATACAACCATACACACATCGAAGAAGATTTAAGAAGAAGGCATACTCAATTCAACCCCCCCTTCTTGAGTATATTATATCAATAGACTCTTCAATTGGTATCAGAGCCTCGTGCTCTTGATCGCCTAGCCGCGTGAGTTTTGATCCTTCTATTGATTCTATATTATATACTCTTTCATCAATGGATTCCAAGCATCTCAAGTGCCCTATCTTCGATGGCAAAAACTATAGTTTATGGAAAAATATGATGAGTCATTACATCAAGGGTTGTGATTGGGAATGTTGGAAGATCATCCAAACTGGACCAAAGAAGATCTTGGTCGCCGCCGCAAATGGAACAACCTATGAAAAGATGGAAAGCGATTATGTGGAAAGTGACTACAAAATTGCAGAGAAAAACTCTAAGGCCATGAGCCTCCTACAGAACGGTATGATAACCTCAGAATTCGATAGATTCTCATCCTGTAGTTCCGCTAAGGAAATATGGGATAGTCTCGAACTTGCTTATGAAGGAACATCCGCAGTCAGGAAACATCGTATAGACTTGCTCGTTCAAAGATATGAACTTTTCAATATGGAAAAGAATGAATCTATTGATAGCATGTCTGCACGATTTTCTTGTATTATTAATGAACTGCGGAACCTTGGCAAAAAGATTGATTCTGAGGATATCATTCGTAAGATTCTTAGGAGTCTCACCAAAAAATGGCAACCTAAGGTCACGGCCATAGAGGAAGCACGTGATTTATCTAAAATCACTTACCAAGAATTGATTGGATCCTTAATGGCTCACGAGATCATACTAAATAAAAACGATGATGATCCCAAAGGAAAGGGAGTCGCTTTACAAGCCTCCACAAGCGAAGTAAGCGAAGAAGAACTTGAGGATGAAACAGTTCTATTCGCTAGACGATTTAAGAAAGCATTTTTCAAAGGTAGATACAAAAACTCTAACAACAAAACGTTCGACAAAAAGAAAACTGACTCCAAACAAACATTCTTCAAAAGAGGATGTTTCAAGTGTGGACAACAAGACCACATGATCAAAGATTGCCAAGTTGGGACAAAATCAAAGACAAGTCAAAAAGAGAAAAGACCAAAACAGAGTTTAAGAAAGTAATGCTTGCGTCATGCTGGGGAGAATTAGAATCTGAAGATGACGAGGACTCTGAAGAAGAAGAGGTAGCAAACCTATGCCTAAGCAACGTCAGCCTAGATCTAATCTCAAACGACAATGATGAAGATGACGCATCGAATATGTGTCTCCTTGGAGAATCAGACTCAGACGACGACGACGAAGAGGTAAATTTTCTTCAACTCAAAAGTCAAGTTAAAAACTTATCTAAGGCTATGCTAATTAAATATTTTGAGAAAACCCTAGACCAATGTCATGAACAAAATCTTGAGTTAGATGACTTGAAAGAGCAGATCCTCGATATTGCTGAGGAAAATCAACTTCTGAAAGCCAAAGCTAAGAAACTGAAATCCAAAATAAGCATTGAAGCAAATGCTAAGTTGGAAACAGTTATGTCTGAGAAAAAGGTTCTTGAGTCTAAAGTTATAGCTAATGAAGCTATAACCTCAAAACTAAAACTCAACATTAAAGAGCTTCAATCTAAAGTTATAGCTAATGAAGCTATAACTTCAGAATTAAGAAAGGTTAATGAACGGCTTAAGTCAGAATCTTCGACTATGGTCGAAGATGAGACTCATCAAGAAGAAGTTGAGATTCTCGAAAGCAAAATCATGGATCTAGAATTCAGTATATCTAAAATCAAGAAAGAACATGCCAAAATTGTGTCTGACTTCCATAAAGACATTCAAAACCTAAAAGAGTCTAGCAACACTGACCATAGTGAATGTAAGAAAGAAATAGACTCCTTGAAAGACCTCCTTCTTCATGCTCGGAAAGTTCATGATAAGTGGGAAGGAAGCACCAACGTTCTAAACTTCCTAACTGAACAATCCGACAACAACATGAAGATGGGTTTAGGTCACGAATGTTATGGAAGAAGGGATCACTCAAAGTGTAAACAAAGTCCAACAGATAGAGACTTTAGAAGAAGAAAATATGCCGACCTTCCTGAGTATTTAATATGCACTTATTGTGGCCATACTGGACACCTCCGAGAAAACTGTGTGAAACACGCACAAGATTTTGAAACCGGAGTTAAGTTTGTTAAATCCTTAGGAATTCCAAGCGACACTATTTCTGTCTCTGATAGTGATGGTGACAAAACTGAGGAAAGAAACATTGACCACAGATGGTTCTATGACATGACATTTGACTACGAAGAAAAGAAAAACAGAACCAAACAGACTCCTCAAACATCACACAAAAAATGGTCACCAAGAGTCCAAAATAAAAACTTACACAAGAACATCAAAACCCAACCACTACCAATATAGAAAGACCTATGTAAGACAAGTCTGGGTTAAAAAGGAAGATGTATTTGTGATTACTAACAACAAAGGACCCAAGTATGCTTGGGTACCTAAATCCTGTCTTTAAAATTATTTGCGCAGTTTGTCGCCAAGGAAAATAACCTATGGTATCTCGACAGTGGATGCTCAAGACATATGACAGGCGACGTAAACCTATTCCAAACCCTAAAACCTTTTGACGGAGGTAAAGTCACATTCGGTGATAACAAAAAGGGAAAGATCATTGGAATTGGTAAGATAGGTATTTCATCCTCTCATGCTATAAATGATGTATACCTTGTAAATGGTCTCAAACACAATCTTATCAGTATATCTCAATTATGTGACAAAGGAAATAAAGTGGTTTTTCATTCAGATATATGTCGTATAATCTTAGAAGGCACCAGTAAAGTGATACTTGAAGGTCACAGGATGAAAAATGTTTATATGATTGATTTAAATATTGTACCTACTGATTCTCTATCATGCATGAAAGTTACGTTAGATGATCCATGTCTATGGCACAAGAGATTTGGTCATATTAGCTCACCTATTCTAAGTAAGCTAAAAAGATGGGACTTGGTCGAAGGTCTTCCAAAGATCAAATTTGATCAAGAAAAGATGTGTGACACATGTGCACGATGTAAACACGTCAGATCATCCTTTAAGCCAAAAAGAGTGGTAAGCACAGAACAAGCTCTTGAACTAGTACACATGGATCTATGTGGCCCTATGAAGGTAAGAAGCAGAGGTGGTTCCAGGTACGTTTTCGTTCTAGTTGATGATTACTCTAGATTTGTTTGGCCAATCTTTCTTCACTCTAAAGACGAAACTTTCGATGAATTTGTTAGTCTCATGAAACTTGTCCAAAACAAATATAAATCAAACCTAGTAACAATCCGTACTGATCATGGAACTGAGTTCGACAATCATGCTTTTATTGAGTTCTGTAAAACCAATGGTGTTGGTCATAACTTCTCGGCCCCTAGAACCCCACAACAAAATGGAGTCGTAGAACGAATGAACAGAACCCTAGAAGACATGGCTAGAACAATGCTTCTTTGTAGTGGCCTACCTAGAAACTTTTGGGCTGAGGCTATTAGTACAGCTTGCTATATTCATAACCGTGCTATGATTAGACCTATCCTTAAAAAGACTCCTTATGAACTTCTCCGTGGTCGTAAACCAAACATATCACACTTAAGATGCTTTGGTAGTAAATGCTTTGTTCACAACAATGGTAAAAACAAATTAAGCAAATTCGACCCTAGAAGTGATGAAGCAATCTTTATAGGATATTCAGATCATAGTAAAGCCTACAAAGTTTTTAACAAACGTACTTTATGCATAGAGGAAAGTATTCATGTTATCATTGATGAGAATAATGTCTTCGATAAGCCATTACAGGATATAGAGGAAAACCTAGACGAACCTGATTTCAGGTTATCAAGGGAAGATCCTCCTGAAATGGAAATTGAAGAAGGAGAACCTCAAGGAATTCATGATGAACTCAACTTGGGAGAAAATGGTGCGAGAGATGAAACTACAGTTGATGATACTGTAGATAACTCTCAAACCAATGACTTGGAACCCAGAGTTACAGCTAATGAAGCTGTAACTTTGAATCAAAACCAAAGGAAAGAGGCCAGAGTTATACCTGACTCTACTATAAACCCAGGTTTGGATTCAGGGGGAACAAGTCAAGATCCCGAGTCAAGTTCAGGGAATGCAAATGATCAATCAAGGAAATGGAGATACAAAGGTTCTCATCCTTTGGACAATGTCATAGGAAGCCTGACAGATGGAGTTCAGACTCGAAGGAGCTTAAATAACTTTTGCTCATTCTACTCCTTTCTCTCCACCATTGAACCTTCAAATATCAAGGAAGCTCTCGCAGAACCAGACTGGATAGTTGCCATGCAAGAAGAACTCCAGCAATTTGAAAGAAACAAAGTTTGGCATCTTGTTCCTCGACCTAAGGACAGAACTGTCATTGGAACTAGATGGGTATTCAGAAACAAATTGGATGACACTGGAGTCATTGTGCGAAATAAGGCCAGACTAGTAGTTCAAGGATACAACCAACAGGAAGGGATCGATTATGACGAAACCTTTGCTCCTGTTGCTCGTCTTGAGGCAATAAGACTACTCATTGCATTTGCAGCACACAAGGGAATGAAGCTTTTTCAGATGGACGTTAAGACTGCATTTCTTAATGGCTATCTCCAAGAGGAAGTATTTGTTGAACAACCTCCTGGATTTCCTGACAGCAAACTCAAGGATCATGTATTCAAATTGGACAAAGCACTATATCGTCTGAAACAAGCACCTAGGGCATGGTACGATAGATTATCAAAGTTCCTATTGGAGAGTGGATTCAAGAGAGGGTCTGTGGATAAAACCCTATTTCTTAAAAGCGAAAACTCAGATCTACTAGTTGTTCAGATCTATGTTGACGATATTATTTTCGGCTCAACTAATAAAAAGTTGTGCAAGTACTTCTCTGAGTTGATGACTTCTGAGTTCGAGATGAGTATGATGGGAGAACTAAAGTTCTTCCTTGGACTTCAAATACAACAAACTGAAGAAGGAATCAAAGTTCATCAACAAAAATACGTCAAGGAGTTACTAAAGAAATTTGGAATGGAAACCTCTCATGCAATGCCTACTCCAATGGTCACAGATAAGAAGTTAACCAAAGACGAAGATGGTAAGTCTGTAGATGAAACAACTTACAGAGGTATGATTGGCTCACTTCTTTATCTTACAGCAAGTCGTCCTGATATAATGTTTAGTGTCTGTGTTTGTGCGAGATTCCAATCTGCACCAAAAGAATCACACATGATTGCAGTTAAAAGAATATTAAGATACCTAATCGGAACCTCAAAGTTATATCTATGGTATCCTATGGACTGTAACTTTAACCTAGTAGGATATTCAGATGCGGATTATGCAGGATGTTCTTTAGACAGAAAAAGTACCTCCGGACTTGCTACCTTTGTAGGTCCTTGTATTATATCTTGGGGATCCAAGAAACAAAACTCTGTCGCTCTCTCAACTGCTGAAGCAGAATATATTGCAGCCGCACTGGTATGTTCTCAACTTTTATGGTTAAAGCAACAGTTACATGATTATGGTGTTGATGTTGGATGTGTGCCTATCTTATGTGATAATACGAGTGCTATAATTATATCTAAAAACCCAGCCCAGCACTCGAGGACCAAACATATTGAAATTAGACACCACTTTCTAAGAGACCATGTTGAAAAGAAAAATATAAAATTGGAATTTTGTAGTACGGAAAAAAAATGGGCAGATATCTTCACTAAACCATTGGCTAGAGAACGCTTTGAGACTTTGCGATTGGAAATTGGTTTAATCGGTGGCACCTAATCAAATCTTAAAAGCAAAAATAACCCAATGACTGACTACGGTTCAGATGAGATTATATGACTGTGTCCGTATACTCCGCTGCATGTGTATGTATATATTCGATGATAAATTTTGTGATTATAGTTATATTATACGATTTACATATATGAATGTGTGCACAAATCAATCTCACAATAATATTACGTCACATATTATAATTGTCCCACAACATACATATTACAATATATACAAAATAATAATATTCAAATATTATAAAACAAAAAACTTTACCTCAAATTAAACACACAAAGTGTGTGTAATGGTCCCCCCTATGCCACGTCTCCACCCAAACCAAGCCCCACACACGACTGCCACGTGTCCCCTACTAAACCTAGCCTTTGACTTTCCACCCAAACCCAATTATTACCCCAACTCCCTCAAACTTACCTCACTCACCATCCATTATTACCGTCCCCAAACCCAACTACCTAAAAATTACTTCTCACTTCCTCCATTATTAACCTCAAAACCTCTAAACTCCATTAAAACAAAAATTACCAACCACCATTACAACCTCCATCCAAAACCACCATTTCTATCACCACAATGCCACCATCTCGTGCAACCCGTTCTCAACAAAAGAAACCCACACCTCCTTCATCAACCCCATCACCTCCACCTTCCCCGACTCCGATAGCATCGGTCGCTCCCACCCCCGACCAGAGCAAACGACGCAAACTTAATCGTGGTTCACCCTCTAACTCTGATGACATGCAAGAATTCGACTCTCAAGTCCCTCGCCCTATGTTTCCTGAATACTCTGTCGAAGCAACTCGTGCGGGTCTTGAGAAAGTACGCATGACCAAACAAGAAGGTACGTTAATTGATCGAGTTTTACCTTACGCCATTCATGCGGGTCGGTTTTACCCTAAGTCGTGGGTCAGTGGGTCAAAATCATTGAGTTTCTTTAAAGATTTTCTGACATTTCAAGGGTGGGAATACATAAGTGATTTCTCGGGTTTGTTATTTCCTATCGAGTTGGTTCAATTCTTTGCTTCAGTTAAGCCGTGTGATGATGGGATAAGGGGTGTTGTCAATGGTCGAGATGTTGTTATAACGAAGTCAGATATCTGTGACATCTTTAAACTTGATCAAGAAGGATTAGTTCTTGACCTGAAAAAGGAATGGGGTGTAGTCTCTAAAGAACAAAAATTGGTGATTAAGAAATATTTTGATGCGGATGCCACTGAGACCACTCCTCTGCTTACGGTTTCATTCAACCCCAAATTAAAATTCTTCTTGAACTTTTTATGGAACACTGTGTTACCACGTCGGGGTGGTCGGGATAAGCTTGCTAGTGTTGAGGCCGTAGTGTTGTATAGTTGGTTGGAGGGACAGAAAATTGATTTGGCATCTCTTGTTTGCCATAAAATCTGTCATGTTTCAAGTGTTCTTATTAAGGAAAAGTTCTGCTCCACCATCGACATTCCATATGGAATGTGGGTATCCGAATTAATGCTTAAGAAAGGTGTTGTCGATGATTCCAGTTTTGGGATTAAACCAAAAGATCGTATGTGTGATCGATTGTTGAAGTTAATGGGAATTTGTTTTGACGGAGTTGATCTTACGTTTGGTAAAACTGAACCCACTCCACATCCTTCGCCATCCTTCGCGGGTCTTGAAGCCAAGATGGATCAAATTCTTGGTATGTGTGGAACTAAAAAGGAGAAGGAGGAGGCAGGGGGTAGCAGGGTTAAGAGGGGTCGTGATTTTGAGGTTAAGGTAACGGAATGGATGGAGAAAGTGGATAAGCATTTGGTGAAAATTGGCTCGGAGGTCTCTGTTGTCTGTTCGGAGTTGTTAAGCATGAGTGATCGTCTTTCTTTTCTTGCATCTCAAGGAGGAGCTATCGTGCGTGATCATGGGTTGTTGCGAGAGGATGCTTCTAAAGCACTTGAGGCCGTCAAGGCACTCTCGCTCAAGGTACTTAACTTCGAAATCGCACTCAATGCTCAAGGAAGGAACGTGAACAGTTGCCTAGATAGGTTGGAGACCCTCGCATTCCGTACCCGACCCGACTATGTGAATCCTTATGCAAAGAATCCGGGTTCAAGCTCTCGTTCGTGATCCGTCTCTGTTTCGTTGTTGGATTGAAGTTGGTTTGTTGTTGTTTTGTTCAAAGTCTGGGGTGGACTTATAAACTCCTTTGTGTTGTGGCCCAATGACCTTCCCTGGCCCATTAAGAAATCCGCCAAAACTTAGTTCCTGTTCTGATGCGGCCTAACCTTCTATTTCCTTTTGACTTGGCCCATCGTATTTGTTATCTTTTGCAGGCCCATTATGCACTAACCTAGCCAGGCCCATTTTCTTAAACATTGCCCCACATTCGGCCCATTGGCTTAATATTTTCGATTGTTGTGTATATTTTTAACATTCCGTATGTGGTTATGTGATATTCTCTATGTTCATATTATTTCGACTCGTTTATATGCTTGCTTATGCTTCGTACGTATATTATTCTAGTCGTTTCATGTCTTTGTTCTCATCTTTTCGATGATGTCAAGAGGGGGAAATATGCGACTTAGATTAGAATTTGCCTAAGCTTGCTCCTTGTCGTAATCCATTGTCTCTTAGGGTCCTTAAAGGATATGAGATAGATAGAAGCTAAAAACCCTAAGTGACTCTTTACTATAAATGACCATTATTATATTGAGGGGGAACATACACTTAGACACAAAATCTAAGAGAGACTTGCCATCATCAAAAAGGGGGAATTTGTTGAACCATATATTCAAATATATATATAGTATATATGTTTATGTTTTGATAATGACAAGTCTAGCTATTTATATATTATATACTCGTATGTATAATCGTGTGCTAAGTGTACAGAACATTAGTAAGAAGATCTAATCAATCAAGTATAAAAGATTCAAGCATGTTAGTCAATGAATTGACTAAGTCGAAGATTGATAGAAGATCTCAACCGCGCATAATGAACTAAAGTTATATTCATCAACTATAGCTCTAGTACAAGATTGATCCTAGTTATAGCCCGTAGCTATAACTCTATATCATGAAGAAATGATCGGAATATATATGTGTTTGAGCTGAAACAATTGTTTCTATATTAGTGTCGTGAAGAATTAGTGTTTAACTGGTATTCTATTTTAATAAATAGAATTGTTAATCTTAACAGGATTATATAAAATATCTTTAAGTTAAATAAGGAATAAATAATTGTCTTATGAGATAATTATTTATTTAAACTAAGGATTTTTATATGATTTTAATTGTCAAAAATATATAATCTAAATATAGTATGTTTCGACTTTGGGAAACGTGTAATATGACACAATTACCATAAGTCGTGTAAGGACTTACTTAAATAAATATTATGTATTTATTTAATATCCTAAACAAACTAAGATTATATTATGGTAATATATTTTATTATCTTTGACATGGTTTAGGAAGTTGATTTAATAAGAATACTAATTGTTTATTATATAAAGATCTTTTCTAAATATGAATTAGGAAATTGATTCCTTATATAATACATATAGTATATTATTAAATCTTTCCTAAATATATTAAGATTAGATTTAAGGTAGTATTACTAAAAGACTGGTATTCTAGTTTAAGTAATGTTCCTAAATCATCTAGGGTTTAAATTACCTAGATACATATTCTATATAAATAGACTACCATGATACATTAAAACATACGAAACACACACACACACACATATACACGCATATCGAGAGAGAAAAACCGCCGTTCATATTCTACAAGTTCGAGCTTTTCATTGTCATATCCGATTCAAGATTCAAGTGCTCAAGCATTGATCTTATTCATTCAAGATTGTGACACCAAGAAAACATTGAAGACTTTATCTTATTTACGTAAGATAGAACGAGTATTTAGCGGTACTCATTGTAAGACAAATATTTAACGGTATTTGTCGTAGCTAGATATTTAACGGTATCTAGATTGAGTTGTGACTAACATCAAAGTCGCACGAGTAGGGTTGATAAATTTGTAATCCAGAGTTGGTACTAATTTTATTAATCGAGAATAGTGGACGTAGGTCTCAAAGTGTGAGACTGAACCACTTCAAAAATATTGTGTCTCTCTTTATTATTTGCTCAACTCGAAGATCTTCATACAACCATACACACATCGAAGAAGATTTAAGAATAAGGCATACTCAATTCAACCCCCCCCCCCCCCTTCTTGAGTATATTATATCAATAGACTCTTCAAATTGATTATTACTGTACTGTGGATTGTATTATTATTACTGATCACTGTGGAGATCGGGAGGTGTGAAATGGGTCTTTTGATATGGGTCTTGTGACATGGGACTTGTGATATGGCCATGGGAGGTGTGGTGTGATGGAGGTGTGGTGTGACGGAGGTGAAGTGGTTGATTGGATGATATGGAGTTGGAGGAGGATACTGTTCTATTGTTAATTATGTCTTATCTGTTTTTACCTACTCAACCTCGCGGTTGACCCTGTGTATTCGTGTGACACCTACGATGATCCGGAATGGGGAGTAGATTCTACAGGAAAGAGACAGACGAACCAGGAGCTGGGACGGGAATGTGAGATGCGGACTTGAGACCGAGTTAGATCTACATCATATATAGAGTAGTCGTCAGTTATGCTTTTATCTTCTATGTAATCTATGTAACAACAAAAGTTTAAATTTTATCGGGTTTTATAAAGTACTTTGGTTGTTTTACTTTGTTATTCACTGCCTCGGATATTCCGAGATGGTAACAGCCCAATTTACTGAGGATGTCTTGCTAAAGGCTCCTTAATAAATCGGGGTGTTACATGAAGAGTCCCCAACTATGGCTGATGAAGGATCTCCACCGATTGAGCCCCACTCCGCTGCTAAAGTAACTCCTAATAGAGTCCATCGTCGTTGTAAAAGTGTGACTATCAACGAACCCGTGGAAACTGAGCCCCCTTCAAATAAGACGGATATAGTTTCAGGGTAAGAGAAAGGGAAGAGAAAGGGAAGTTGGTAATTCATGAGGGTGAAGAAGAGATGGGATATATGATGACCCACTTGTTGTAATGAAAATTTTATCAACACCTTTGATCTCCAGAAGCTTGAAATTGGAATTATAGAAGCGGATCATCCCAACTCAGTTTTCTGCTAAAGTAGCATGTCCAATTTCAGCCGCGCAAAGAAGGAGGACGCTCGTGGTAATCCCTCTCATCCAACCAAGCGGTCCTCTAATAGAATTCGTTCTGAAAGAAACTGCTCATATAGAAGTGCCTTAGATGGAGTTTAAGGAGGTGCTTTCCACTAGAAGTCAAGTTGCGCCGACGTTACAGCGGTATTTGATCTTTGACTATTTGCCTCAATTTGCATGATCATACAAATTCTCTTTGTTTTTTGTTTGAAAAAATTCCTCTGAAGAGTCTATTGATATGATATACTCAAGAAGGGGGGGTTGAATTGAGTATGCCTTCTTTTTAAATCTTCTTCGATGTGTGTAAGTTTGTATGATGATCGTTGAGTAGAGCAAGTAATAAAGAGAGACACAATATTTTTGAAGTGGTTCAGTCTCACACTTTGAGACCTACGTCCACTATTCTCGATTAATAAAATTAGTACCAACTCTGGATTACAATTTTATCAACCCTACTCGTGCGACTTTGATGTTAGTCACAACTCTATCTAGATACCATTAAATATCTAGCTACGACAAATACCGTTAAATATTTGTCTTACAATGAGTACCGCTAAATACTCGTTCTATCTTACGTTAATAAGATAAAGTCTTCAATGTTTCTTGATGTCACAATCTTGAATGAATAAGATCAATGCTTGAGCACTTGAATCTTGAATCGGATATGACAATGATAAGCTCGAATTTGAAGAATATAATCGGCGGTTTCTGATACGTGTCTATTTTATGATGTTTTTCATCTATTTTTACACGCATTTGGTCGCTCATTTACTATGTTTTAGCCCTTATTTCCCAACAATCGTGTACTTTCGTATTTTTATGCACTTTTGCAGATTTATGCGGAAAATGGACGATTTAGCACCAAATCCTTATCCTCAAGTCTTTTGCATAATTAAGGAATAACGAAAGGTCAACTGGAATCTTTATTTAAAGTGCCAAAAGTCAAAACAAGAAGAAATCCGAAGATTTCCGTACGGAAGCGGTCGACCGACCAGCTAAACGGGTCGGCCGACCAGGCCTGATGTTCATAAAAGTCCAAATCTGAAGAAAGCCCGAGAAATCAATTGAGTCCATACGAAGCGGTCGACCGACCCACAAAGTAAGTCGGCCGACCTCAGCAGAAGCCCAGACGATTCTTTTCGGAAATAAATTAGAATTAGAGTGTTTAGGAAACTATTATTTTTCTACCTATATAAACTAATCTTGTGATTAGGGTTAGATATCTTTTGAGTATCCATCATCCCTTTATCATATCTCTTAGAATCTAGTTCTTATCAATTTCATATAGTTGAGTTTTAGTTTCAAGTTTATTATTCAAGAATTCTCAAGCATTCAATAAAGTTTATTCCGTTCTGCCTTAATTCCAATTGTGGTAATTACCCCTTTAATCTAGCTTTTATTATTGTTCTTATTACTTTTGCATTCAATTAAGATAGAAATACCAAGCTTTATTGAATCTTGCATGCTTAGATTATTTATTATATTTGCCATGTTTAATCCCGTTTTCATAATCGTCTTAACAATCATGAGTAGCTAATTTTCATATGTTAGGATGTAGGGGATAATATGCATGGTAGAATAAAATCCGAAACCGACTTGTAGCAGAGCCACGGTCGGCCGACTCAAATAGTGGGTCGGTCGACCGAGGCTGTGGTCGGCCGACTGGAGTAGCTGGTCGGTCGACCACTCGCGTCTGTATCCCGTTTCGTCTTTCCTTGTTGACTATAACACCCTGCAATGAAACTGAAAGGAGACTTGTAGGACGTTAGTAATGACCTACCCAAGATTGAAAGATACGGGAAGGGCATTGGTTTACACCTTAAGACGGCTAGGTTACTCAAGATTGAAAGGTATGTGACCTAGGATTTAGGAATCACCCTTATTGTTGACACCCAATAATTGTGAGACCTAGGAACTAATAGCATAGGCCGAAAGGAGCTATTAGGTAGCATAGACCTAAAAAGATATGTTACACCCCCTTACGCGACTGCAATACATGTTGACCTTAGGATTTATATTACCTTAGCTATTTATTACCCAAACATCCTAGCATCCCTTTTATTATATTTTATTCTCATCTTTTATTATTTGTTTATTTTAATCTTTGCCTTAGACTTAGTAATCAACCAATTTAAACCCCCAAAATTGTTACTTTAAACATTCACATCAAATAATAAACATTCCCCACCTCCTTGTGGTTCGACCCTGACTTTCACTATCTATTGTTAAAGTTAGGAATTATAAATTTATCTTTGGTACCTTCAACGCCGGGCATCAAATTTTGGCGCCGTTGCCGGGGAGGTGACGCCAGTGTTTATTGTTTTTTGTTTTTGTTTCTCTTTGTTTAAGGAACTTTTTGTTCCTTAAACCTTCTCACCATTTTCTTGTAGTTTCCATCTTATGCGCAGGTCAGTTCAAGGAGAACTCCTACCACTTGACCACGAGCTTGAGAGGACCCTTAGAGAAAGGAGAAATCAACTTCTAGCTAATCAGGAAGGAGGTTCACCATCTTCCTTATTTCAAGAAGACTTATTCGAACAACCATATTTACCATCTTCACCAAAAACACCACCTTCACAACCAAATTCACCCATCAATCCACTTTCACCAAAAACACCACCTTTTACCTACTTTCCAGTTTTTCCAAAAGAAGAAGAAAACATGACAGAAGAAGCCACTATTGTCAGTCACTCCATGCCTCAGGCAAAGGACCTATACAAAGGGTTCACTTTACCTGCAGGTACTAGGAAGCCATTCGAGGCCAAGCCCGCCTACATTACTATGGTTGAAAGAAACCAATTTGGAGGCTCGGCCAAGAGGATGCTGCTAAGCATATTGAAATCTTCACAGATTACATATGCTCTATAGCACCCCCAGAAGGAGTGACGCAGGACCAGATTAAACAGACCATGTTCATCTTCTCTCTTAGGGATGCTGCGAGAGAGTGGTACAGAGATTTAGACCGCACTGCTGCGGGAGTCACAGATTGGAATACCCTAGCCTTGGCATTCTATAGGAAATACTATTCTGCATCAAAGACTAATGCCTTAAGAGCGCAGATTGCTAATTTCAAGCAAGGCCCCAATGAAGATTTCAGTGAGGCGTGGGACAGGTTCAAGAGACTTGTTCGATCCATACCACATCACGGATTCGAACAATGGTTTCTCTGCAACCAGTTCTACAATGGCCTCTATGATGACAACAGGGCCTATCTAGATGCTGCAGCTAATGGGAGATTCCAAGATAATTCAGGAGAGACTAAGGGTCTCAAATTGATAGAAGATGTTGCTGTGCACCGTGCTGAGCATGGTACCTCCAGAGGCAATCAAAGAAAATCTGAATACAACCTGTCAGCTATTGAGGCTGGAGGAAAATTTGACCTAGGAAGTGGAAGCAAGGGAGGAATATACCAAGTGAACGCCATTCAGGACGGACCCTTCGCTTGTGAGAGGTGCGGTGGAGAAGGGCACGTGTCAAAATTCTGTACTTCATCTAATGAAACATGTGCCGCTTTTCAACATTATCGTGGGAACAACTTCTATGACCCGAATAATAATAATATCCATCCCCACTTAAGGTGGACAAGCCAGAATGTTCAAAACCCACAACACATGCAACCTCAGCAAAATTCAACATATATACCCCCACATAAACAAAATTTCCAAAAACCACCTTTCAACCCTCAACCACCTTCAAACCCACCACCCAACACAGATGCTCTTATCCAAAATCTTATTGGGTTGGTTCAGAAGGAGTCACAGGCTAGAGAGGCAGGGATGAAGATGTTAGAGTCCCAGATTGCTCAAATTGCAAGCAAGAATGATACTAGGGCTCCGGGTCAGCTTCCGACCAAACCGGACCAGAAAAAAGAGACTCTAAACATCGATCATCTCCCTGCGAAGTGGAGCTAAAGTGGGGAGCGAGAAAGAAAAACAGGCGAGTAGCAGCGAAGGCGGTCGACCGACCGAAGATCCTGGTCGATCGACCACAAATCAGGACCCAGAAATCTTACCTGAACAGGAAACTGGTCGACCGACCGAAGAAACTGGTCGACCGACCACTGAAGCAGAACCCGAAGTTCCCTTTCGTCCAGATTTGCCGAATAACTTGCGGGATTTTCTTTTCCGGGGTGACAAGACCCCCAGGTTTTTAAAAAGGGCTGCAAATACTGAGTCCTGAGCTGCTCCTTTCCCAGAAAGACTCGTGCCTTCAAAGGATCAGGTATCTTTTGACAAATTTAAGGATGTGATTCGTTCATTAAATGTTCAAGTCCCGTTTTTAGAATTAGTTCAACAAGTTCCCTCCTATCTTAAATTTATGAGACAGCTTTTGTCAAGGAAGAGGTCTCTAGAAAAGGTTGAGTCGGTGGCCCTCACTGAAGAGTCATCTAGCTTTTTGTCACATGTCATTGCCCCTCATTAATTAGAGGACCCTGGTAGTTTTTCTGTCCCCTGTAATATAGGAACCTTCCCAGTTAAGAAGGCTTTATGCGACTTAGGTGCTAGTATAAGTTTCATGCCCCTAAGCGTTGCCTTAAAACTAGGAATGACCGAATTTGCAGTGACCAGTATGACAGTCCAGATGGCAGATCGCACATCTATGGAACCTATAGGGGTGTTGGAAAACATTCTTGTACGTATTGACAGGTTTTTCTTCCCAGTTGACTTCGTAGTTTTGGACATCCCAGAGGATGCCCATATACCTATAATTCTAGGAAGACCTTTCCTTCACACTGCAGGTGCCATTATAGATGTAGGCACTGGGACTCTAACCTTCAAAGTAGGCAAGCATTCTATTATCTATGGCCTATCGTATAGAAAAAAGGATGCTATGACCCCCATCACATGTAATGCTATCACTTCTGAGAAAAAGTATGAGGTCATCACTACTTCTCCCACTTTATTACCTGTTCCTGTATCTGTTTTTACACCTCCGGCCCAGATTGGGAGCAGTAGGGAGGACACTTCTATTATGACTATTGCAGGAACTGGTTTGGGGAAACCCAAAGTGAAGGAAGTCATCATCCAGAGAGGAGGAATGGGATGTCTAAGCTATGAAGAAGATGAGGACCCAGACGTCGTGGATCGGGAGGAGAAAAAGAAAAGGAGGCAAGTTCAAGAGGAGAGACCGTCGCATATGCTTTGCGACGGCGGAAAAAAAAAAGTGTGTTGCTACTAAAGCAAAAACCGTGGAGACTACGGCATGCCGTCAGAAGCCGTGGTCGGATATCTTCCGCATCTTTAGCGGATAGTTGTTTTAAGTTGCAGTTTTTAAGACAATTTATTTTTTGTTGTGTGAGACTTTTTAGTTTGGCTTGCTCATAGTTTTAGATCCTTTCCTTTATGTTTGAGTAGTTAAGACTTTAGAATCGTTTTTGGCATCTCGCGCATTGTTGGGCGCACATACTTTCTTGCCTTTTCAGATTTGACGAAGAAACGAAGACCTCCGGGACGCAGAGGGTCGACCGACCAGAAACATCAGTCGGTCGACCTACTGTCGCTATATCGCTAAATTTTCTGTGGTTCACAGGAGGTCGACCGACCAGAAACATCAGTCGGTCGACCTACTGTCCGCTGCGGTCTTTCGCTTCTCTTCCTTGGAAATCGCGAAATTGACTTGGTTACTTGAGTGGCACTGCTGGCCACCAAAACCTCCCAGCTTACGCTGGTTTGGGGAGGTTTTTCTCATGCGCTTCATAATCCAGTGAGTTCTTTCCAGTTTTTCCTTAGTTTTTATTCTCTTTGCATCTTTACTTTAATTTCCTGAAACCTTTACTTAGGCTAATGCACAATGGGGACATTGTGCGGGTTGGTTTGGGGAATGGTTTCGTGTCACATGCATTACATTCTGTCACACGTTTTTCCGTATTGCATTGTTCTTTTCTTTATTTTCCTTACATATACAAGAAAAATACAAAAAAATGAAAAAAATTCAAAAAAAAAATTCCAAAAAAATGCACGTTTATTTTAGCATATAGGTCGAGTCGGAACGAAAGTATTTCAAGGATGATTTTGCTATCTTACATGTTTATGCCTTTACCTTGCCTTGTCAACTTGTTTTAGTATGAGAGTCTTTCGCATATGTACGAGTTTTTGTCAACTTGCATATCTTGAGACTTGACTTATACCTTGGCAACCTACTATACATTCTAAGGTTTAGAGCTTATTTCCTGGTTTCATTCTTAAATCAGTTGTCTAGGATGTGAGTAGTACTCCCCTTGGAACATGTTACATCAATATGCATAAACATGAACTTGAATTGCTATATACTTGTTTTACTTTCTCGTTCTTTGAGTCTTGATACGTGCATTTGGGATCCCTTTTCTCATATTTACCCATAAGCTTCACATAGCCAAAATTGCCTTTTTATTTCCCCAAAAACTACATCCCATACTTAGCCTACACTTCCAAGCTAGTATTTGTGGTCTTTGGTTTAATTTTTGAGGCATCTTGGTTTATATGCTATCTTGAGCAAAAAGAGAAGGAAAAGAAAGAAAGAAAAGAAAAAAAGAACAAAAAAAGAAAGAAAGAAAAGAAAAACGAAAAAAAAAAATCAAAACATACAGGAAGTCAGTCGACCGACCAACATCATAGGTCGGCCGACCAACTGGCATCATCAGATTCAAAAATTCGTTCCAAATATCCCTTTCTTCTACAGGTTATCACTCCCGTACTTCATTCAAAACATTTGGGAGTCCTTTCTTATATATAATGTGAGAGTTGTGCCACAAAAAGAGCACTTCCTTAATATCAAAAGTTGTGAAATATGTTGTTGGGAACCGGTTTTACTAGCTTGGCTACTAACCCCACATATCCAAAAACATCTTAACCACTTTTTACCTTTTACCTCACATATCTTTCATTACCTCAATTGCATGTATCCAAGTCACTTAATGGGTTTGTTTTACATAGTTGTAGAATTCTTGTTCATGTTAGATTGCAGGCATGTTTCCATGGATCGTAGTTAGGTGAGTGTCATGACAAATATACTTCTTTCTATCTTTTACATATACTCGCCCTTTGCTTCATGAGTGTCTCGAGCGTACCGCGAGAGTCCATGGTATAAAGTCTCTATAGTCTTATTGTTTGCAAGTTTGACGACCCTATAACTCGTTTACATGATTTAAATACATTCTCATTTTGTACTTGGCATTGGTTTAGGCTTACATGTAAATTTCGCTCTGAGATTGAAATCGTTCCATTAGTTAGGATCGAGTCTATTTCTTGCTTGAGGGCAAGCAAGGGTTTGGTTTGGGGAATTTGATACGTGTCTATTTTATGATGTTTTTCATCTATTTTTACACGCATTTGGTCGCTCATTTACTATGTTTTAGCCCTTATTTCCCAACAATCGTGTACTTTCGTATTTTTATGCACTTTTGCAGATTTATGCGGAAAATGGACGATTTAGCACCAAATCCTTATCCTCAAGTCTTTTGCATAATTAAGGAATAACGAAAGGTCAACTGGAATCTTTACTTAAAGTGCCAAAAGTCAAAACAAGAAGAAATCCGAAGATTTCCGTACGGAAGCGGTCGACCGACCAGGTAAACGGGTCGGCCGACCAGGCCTGATGTTCATAAAAGTCCAAATCTTAAGAAAGCCCGAGAAATCAATTGAGTCCATACGAAGCGGTCGACTGACCCACAAAGTAAGTCGGCCGACCTCAGCAGAAGCCCAGACGATTCTTTTCGGAAATAAATTAGAATTAGAGTGTTTAGGAAACTATTATTTTTCTACCTATATAAACTAATCTTGTGATTAGGGTTAGATATCTTTTGACTATCCATCATCCCTTTATCATATCTCTTAGAATCTAGTTCTTATCAATTTCATATAGTTGAGTTTTAGTTTCAAGTTTATTATTCAAGAATTCTCAAGCATTCAATAAAGTTTATTCCGTTCTGCCTTAATTCCAATTGTGGTAATTACCCCTTTAATCTAGCTTTTATTATTGTTCTTATTACTTTTGCATTCAATTAAGATAGAAATACCAAGCTTTATTGAATCTTGCATGCTTAGATTATTTATTATATTTGCCATGTTTAATCCCGTTTTCATAATCGTCTTAACAATCATGAGTAGCTAATTTTCATATGTTAGGATGTAGGGGATAATATGCATGGTAGAATAAAATCCGAAACCGACTTGTAGCAGAGCCACGGTCGGCCGACTCAAATAGTGGGTCGGTCGACCGAGGCTGTGGTCGGCCGACTGGAGTAGCTGGTCGGTCGACCACTCGCGTCTGTATCCCGTTTCGTCTTTCCTTGTTGACTATAACACCCTGCAATGAAACTGAAAGGAGACTTGTAGGACGTTAGTAATGACCTACCCAAGATTGAAAGATACGGGAAGGGCATTGGTTTACACCTTAAGACGGCTAGGTTACTCAAGACTGAAAGGTATGTGACCTAGGATTTAGGAATCACCCTTATTGTTGACACCCAATAATTGTGAGACCTAGGAACTAATAGCATAGGCCGAAAGGAGCTATTAGGTAGCATAGACCTAAAAAGATATGTTACACCCCCTTACGCGACTGCAATACATGTTGACCTTAGGATTTATATTACCTTAGCTATTTATTACCCAAACATCCTAGCATCCCTTTTATTATATTTTATTCTCATCTTTTATTATTTGTTTATTTTAATCTTTGCCTTAGACTTAGTAATCAACCAATTTAAACCCCCAAAATTGTTACTTTAAACATTCACATCAAACAATAAACATTCCCCACCTCCTTGTGGTTCGACCCTGACTTTCACTATCTATTGTTAAAGTTAGGAATTATAAATTTATCTTTGGTACCCTCAACGACGGGCATCAGTTTATCTCTTTGATTTGCGTGAATATATGTGTATGTGTTTCGTGTGATTTAATGTATCATGGTAGTCTATTTATATAGAATATGTATCTAGGTAATTCAAACCCTAAATGATTTAGGAATATTACTAAAACTAGAATACTAGTCTTTTAGTAATACTACCTTAAATCTAATCTTAATATATTTAGGAAAGATTTAATAATATACTTTAAGAATTATATAAGGAATTAATTTCCTAATTCATATTTAGGAAAGATCTTTATATAATAAACAATTAGTATCCTTATTAAATCAACTTCCTAAACCATGTCAAAGATAATAAAATATATTAGTATAATATAATCTTAGTTTGTTTTAGGATATTAAATAAATACATAATATTTACTTAATTTAATCCTACACGAGTTATGGTAAACGTGACATATCACACGTTTTCCAAAGTCGAAACAAACTACATTTAGATTATATATATTTGACAATAAAGATCATATAAAAATCCTTAGTTTATTTTAGTAATAAATAATTATCTCATAAGACAATTATTTATCCCTTATTTAACTTAAAGATATTTTATATAATCCTATTAAGATCAACAATTCTATTTATTAAAATAGAATACCAATTAAACACTAATTCTACACGACACAGATTTGGAAACAAACGTTTCAGCTTAAACACGTATATATTCCGATCATTTCTTCATGATATAGAGTTATAGCTACGGGCTATAACTAGAACCAATCTTGTACTAAAGCTATAGTTGATAAGTATAACTTTAGTCTATTTTGCACGCTTGAGATCTTCTATCAATCTTCGACTTAGTCAATTCATTGACTAACATGCTTGAATCTTTTATACTTGATTTATTAGATCTTGATACTAATGTTCTGTACACTTAGCACACGATTATACATACGAGTATATAATATATAAATAGCTAGACTTGTCATTATCAAAACATAAACATATATACTATATATATATATTTGAATATATGGTTCAACAAATTCCCCCTTTTTGATGATGGCAAGTCTTTCTTAGATTTCGTGTCTAAATGTATGTTCCCCCTCAATATAATAAAGGTTATTCATAGCAAAGATTAACTTAGGGTTTTTATCTTCTATCTATCCCATATCCTTTAAGGACCCTAAGAGACAATGGATTACGACAAGGAGCAAGCTTAGGCAAATTCTAATCTAAGTCGCATATTTCCCCCTCTTGACATCATCGAAAAGATGAGAACAAAGACATGAAACGACTAGAATAATATACGTACGAAGCATAAGCAAGCACATAAACGAGTCGAAAAATATGAACATAGAAAATATCACACAACCACATACGAAAGTAAAAATATACACAACAAATCCGGAAGTACTAAGCCAATGGGCCGAATATGTGACAATGTCTAAGAAAATGGGCCGGCTAAAGATAGGTTTATAATGGGCCAGGCAAAAGATGGTGAAGTTAATGGTCCATAAGCAAAAGAGGCTAAAAGGGAACCCGAGGAATGCAAAAAGAAACAGGGCCTCAGATTCATTGGGCCAGGGAAGAGAATTGGGCCACAATTGCAAAAAGTATATAAGTCCAATCTAGGACTTGAACAACAACAACACCAGACCAACCGAAACACGAATTCAACAACCGATTAGAGAGATCAAGAGCGAGAGCTTGATGCGGGAGTCTTTGCATACGGACTGACATAGTCGGGTCGGGTACGATATTCAAGAGTCTCCAATCTGTCCAAACAACTACTAACATTCCGACCTTGAGCATTGAGAGCCATTTCGAAGTTAAGAATCTTTAGCGAAAGTGCCTTGACGGCCTCAAGTGCTTTGTAACACCCCCATTTATTTAAGAGCCTTTAGCAAGACATTCTCAAATAAATGAAGCTGTTACCATCTCGGAATATCCGAGGTAGTGAATAACAAAGTAAAACAACCAAAGTACTTTATAAAACTGATAAAATTTAAACTTGCTTATTACAGTTACTACATAACAGAAAAGAAAATACAACTGATGACTTCTCTAGATGTGATATAATTCTAAGTCGGTCCACAGTACATATCTCACATTCCTGCCCCAGCTCCTAACTCATCTGTCTCTGACCTGCAGAATCTACTCCCCATTCCGGATCATCGTAGGTGTACACGAATACACTGTCAACCTCGCGGTTGAGTAGGATAACACAATAATAAATAATGCAACAAAGATGATATGCAAATGCCATGACATGCTCGAGCTCAATCTCATTCTCAATCTCAAACCCGTAACTCCCAGCCATACCGAACCTCCCGGCAGACTATAATCGGCCGTCGCCGAACACCAGCTCAAAAGCTGATAAGACACCAGGCCTGGTCTGCAGAACCACCCTGGGCTTTATATCAGAACACTATCTGATTCACAATATCTCAGTAACCAATGCATATGCATGCTCATGAATGCCACAATATAAATATTTAATCATGCTATCAAATACTGAAATACTCATGCCATTGCAAATAATCCACAATCAATCCAACCAATATCATTCTTATATAATTCATGCTTGCATCCATCACATACAAGGCAACATCCTTTCATAACACATCACATAGTAAACATCCATTCATATCAGTTCATAAAGTATAGTGTCAGTGTATCCTACCTGGATACCCGTATAATCCAATAGCAAACCAGCAGGCAAACAGACTTATGCCACTTCAAAATCGTCACCTAACAATTATAACATACGTAATCACTAACCAATACAATTACGCAAATTAATATAATATATCGATTATTTAAATTATCTATTTAAATAATATACTACGCATAACGAGACCGTATTAAACACGACTACTGCAATTAACTTGACTAACCCGTCTTTATTACTTTTATAATTAACTTCGATTAATAAATGAACAATTCGTTATGCTCAAACTATTGATAACCGTCACATTCCTATATAATTAAAATTCACCTAACAACTTTAATAATCATATATCATGAACAACACATTCTTAATAATAATGAACATACCATTTCTTATAATAACAATAATAACATATATTGATATAATGATAATATTATTTAATATAGTACTAATAATAAGAAGAATAAAACCCCAATATATACACCACTAATATAAAATTATTAATCATAGTAATAATATAATAATAATAATAATACTAAAAATAATACAAACAAGGCACGGCAGCAGCAGTATACGCGTGACTTCGACAGCCCGAAACCGCAACCGACAGTCCCTAACCAGCCCGTTTACACACCCATAACGACCACCATACAAGGCTAGAATCACCACCCATCCGCGGTGGTCGTGACCACTACACCACCACGCATCTACTGACGCTAAACACAACCCCCGACTCAAACCCAGCAAGCTTCGACACTAGCCCAAACAACCCCTGCCCGCAACAACCCCCTGCAACCTACTGTTCTCCCTTCCCTGCAACCCGCCTATAACCAACCAACTAACACCATGCTAACCACCACTCATCACCCCCCTCGACACTACACACTAACCCCGACTCTCAGGTGTAAAGCACCAGGCTTCGACCCTCACCAACACCCGAAGATAGCCGTCACACACTCGGCAGTCACACACGTACACATATATACGCCTCTGCCCAAGTTCCTGTACCTTATCCAGTCCCTCAATCAGACCAGCAGAGACTCTCCCGACCCCACACACCACGCCTTCCACCACCAAACTATCCTACCAACACCCCATTACCCGTATCCCTGATCTCGCAACACGAATTAAACCAAAACACGACAATTAAGAAACAAACAAAAACGAAACAGTAAAGAACGAAACTCGTTACAGTCAAGGTTGGCGGTGGTTAAAGAGGTACCCACGGTGGTCCTACTATTCTTTAACAGCCATAAACATGCTGAGGGTCCTACACAGATTACCTACAAGCATGAAACACTAAGTCGATGGTATGAAAAGTGCACGAATTACGGTGTTAAACTTACAGTCGTGCAGGGTGCTCTCGTGTTGTTTTCCTGCTCCTCTGTTCTTCTCAACCTCACGGTGTTACCAGTGTAGGACTTAGGGTGTGGCAGTGGTAGGGAGTTAGACGGGATGTAGAAGGATGAGTAGGGTTTATGGTGAGTGTTGATGGTGGCAGATTGTGATGTCGATGGAGGCAGAAAGTTGGGTATGATGATTAGGGTTGGAATGTTGAGTGTCGATGGATGAGTAGATTAATTAGGGTTTTGTTTCTTTTATTTTTCTTTCTAGGATTAACACGGTCTAAACAGCCCATCACGCTTCTCGAGACATTCAAACACGTTCTCCACTCGTAACTTAAAATAAACGAGTACGTACAAATAATTATACTAATTAAATTATTTAATATAGCATTAGCAAATTTTAATTAAATTAATTATCATAATATAAAATTATTAACACTTATATAAGAATGTATAAAAATTTTAGGATTTAAATATAATTACGACTTAAATAATAAAACAAGTATAAATGAGAAATAAATGAAATAAATATAAAATACGAAATATATTTAATTATAAATATTTTATTAAAGTTAAGAAAATATAAATGAAATGCCATTTTATGAAATAATCATCAAATATAAAATGATTATGAAATACGAAATAATCGTAGAAATACGATTTATAAAATAATAATAGTTTACGTAAAATACTTTATGAACATTTCGTTTGAAATACGTGTATCAAACATGGTTTGACTGCCGTTGACCGAGGCTAAAATACGGGGTATTACAGTCTTCCCTCCTTAAAATGAACTTCGTCCCGAAGTTCACCACCCCGTAAAGGTAACGAAACATCTAACAAGCACGAAACAAAGACAAGTAGTAACTATATATATGCTCTAAAACGCGAAGTGTTACATGCTTGATTAGCATCCTTTCGCAACAACCCGTGGTCTCTCACCATGGCTCCTCCTTGAGTCGTGATGAAAGAAAGACGGTCACTAATGACCAACAACTCTGAAGACACAACCGATACCTCCGAGCTAAGCTTAACAAGATGTTTATCAACTTTCTCCAACCACACCCGCAAATCATCTTCAAATCCACGACCTCTCTTCGCACTATTACCCCCTGCCTCATCTTTCTTCTTCTGCCCTTCACACAAACCAATAATCTTGTCTATTTTTGCCTCAAGACCTGCAAAGGATGGAGATGAAGTCGAAACGGGTTCCTTACTAATATTCTTACCAAACGTGAGAACATCCCCTTCAAAGCATATCCCCATTAATTTTAACATCCGATCATCCATCTTGTCACGAGGCCTGATTCCAAAGCTCGAATCATCAACAACTCCCTTCTTAAACAGAAGCTCAGACACCCACATTCCATAGGGAATGTCGAGTGTAGAGCACGGTTTCTCCTTCACAAGAACACTCGATATTTGCAAGATTTTGTGACAAACAAGTGATGCTAAATCAATCTTGACACCCTCCAACCAATTATACAAAATGACTGCCTCAATACTCGACAATTTATCCCTTCCCCCTCGTCTTGGTAGCACCGTATTCCACAAGAAATTGACAAGCACTTTTAGTTTTGGCGAGAAGGACACGGTTAACAAGGGACTGATTTCAGTAGCGGACTCGTCAAAATACTTCTTGACAACTAATTTCTGTTCCTTAGACACAACTCCCCACTCCTTTTTGGGATCAAGAACGAGACCTTCTTGGTCAAGTTTAAACACATCACAGAAATCCGACTTGGTGATTATCACATCCTTTCCATTTACTACCGCACTTAACCCATCATCACAACCTTTCACAGACGCAAAGAATTGAACTATTTCAATTGGAAAAATCAACCCAGAAAAATTACTGATAAATTCCCATCCCTGAAATTTCAAGAAATCTTTAAAGAATCCTAAAGACTTCGAATTTTCGACCCACGACATCGGATAGTAACGACCCGCATGTATAGCATAAGGTAAGACACGGTCGATTAACATACCTTCGTTTTTGGTCATTCGAACTCTTTCAAGACCCTCCCTAGTAGCTTCGATGGAGTACTCGGAAAACAGAGGGCGCGGATTTCGAGATTGTGAACCCAGTTCATGCATGTCATCAGAGATGGAGGAGGACGAACGGTTGAGTTTTCGTCTTTTGCCATTGTCGGATGGTGGTGCTGTGGCGGCTATGGGTGTTGGAGACGGTGGGGGTGAGGGTGGAGAGGGTTTCTTTTGTTGAGAGCGTGTGGCACGTGAGGGAGGCATTGTGGTTTAGGTAAACAATGGTGGTGTTTGTTTGAGTGTTGGTGGAGGTTTTGACGGAATTTTAATGGAGTTTGTGGAGGTTTAAGTTTTGAGGAATTTTTAGGGGAGTTTGGGTTTGGGGACGGTAATAATGGGGGTTGTGGTAGTAAGTGAGGTTAGTGATAGAGGTAAATGGGGTTGGTTGGGGTAATAAGTGAGGCTAAGGGTATAGGGACACGTGGCAGTGGGTATAGGTGTGTAGTGGGGCTAATTGTAGGAACAAGTGGACGAAAAAGGTGGGGTAAACTCACGCAATTTGCGTGAGAGGTAAGTTTTTCATTTTTTTTTTATTTAAATAATATGTATTAATAATATGTATAAAGTGTAACGTAAATATGTGCGTAAGATGAATTATAATATGTGACGTATTATTGTTTTGAGAATCGGTTGTGCACACATTCATATGTAAATTGCATAACATAAATATGATCACATAATTTTTTATCGAATACACACGTACATATGCAGCGGAGTATACGGACACAGTCATATAATCTCATCTAAACCGTAGTCAATCATTGGGTTATTTTTGCTTTTAAGATTGATTAGGTGTCACCGATTAAACCAATTTCCAATCGCAAAGTCTCAAAGCGTTCTCTAGCCAATGGTTTAGTGAAGATATCTGCCCATTGTTTTTCCGTACTACAAAATTCCAATTTTATATTTTTCTTTTCAACATGGTCTCTTAGAAAGTGGTGTCTAATTTCAATATGTTTGGTCCTTGAGTGCTGGGCTGGGTTTTTAGATATAATTATAGCACTCGTATTATCACATAATATAGGTACACATCCAACATTAACACCATAATCATGTAACTGTTGCTTTAACCATAAAAGTTGAGAACATACCAGTGCGGCTGCAATATATTCTGCTTCAGCAGTTGATAGAGCGACAGAGTTTTGTTTCTTGGATCCCCAAGATATAATACAAGGACCTACAAAGGTAGCAAGTCCGTAGGTACTTGTGCTGTCTAAGGAACATCCTGCATAGTCCGCATCTGAATATCCTACTAGATTAAAGTTACAGTCCATAGGATACCATAAATATAATTTTGAGGTTCCGATTAGGTATCTTAAAATTCTTTTAACTGCAATCATGTGTGATTCTTTTGGTGCAGATTGGAATCTCGCACAAACACAGACACTAAACATTATATCTGGACGACTTGCTGTAAGATAAAGAAGTGAGCCAATCATACCTCGGTAAGTTGTTTCGTCTACAGACTTACCGTCTTCGTCTTTGGTTAGCTTCTTAGCTGTGACCATTGGAGTAGGCATTGCATGAGAGGTTTCCATTCCGAATTTCTTTAGCAATTCCTTGACGTATTTTTGTTGATGAACTTTGATTCCTTCTTCAGTTTGTTGTATTTGAAGTCCAAGGAAGAACTTTAGTTCTCCCATCATACTCATCTCGAACTCAGAAGTCATCAACTCAGAGAAGTACTTGCACAACTTTTTATTAGTTGAGCCAAAAATAATATCGTCAACATAGACTGAACGACTAGTAGATCTGAGTTTTCGCTTTTAAAAAATAGGGTTTTATCCACAGATCCTCTCTTGAATCCACTCTCCAATAGGAACTTTGATAATCTGTCGTACCATGCCCTAGGTGCTTGTTTCAGGCCATAGAGAGCTTTGTCCAATTTGAATACATGATCTTTGAGTTTGCTGTCAGGAAATCCAGGAGGTTGTTCAACAAATACTTCCTCTTGGAGATAACCATTAAGAAATGCAGTCTTAACGTCCATCTGAAAAAGCTTCATTCCCTTGTGTGCTGCAAATGCAATGAGTAGTCTTATTGCCTCAAGACGAGCAACAGGAGCAAAGGTTTCGTCCTAATCGATCCCTTCCTGTTGGTTGTATCCTTGAACTTCTAGTCTAGCCTTATTTCGCACAATGACTCCAGTGTCATCCAATTTGTTTCTGAATACCCATCTAGTTCCAATAACAGTTCTGTCCTTAGGTCGAGGAACAAGATGCCAAACTTTGTTTCTTTCAAATTGCTGGAGTTTTTCTTGCATGGCAACTATCCACTCTGGTTCTGCGAGAGCTTCCTTGATATTTGAAGGTTCAATGGTGGAGAGAAAGGACTAGAATGAGCAAAAGTTATTTAAGCTCCTTCGAGTTTGAACTCCATCTGTCAGGCTTCCTATGACATTATCCAATGGATGAGAGCCTTTATATCTCCAGTTCCTTGATTGATCATTTGCATTCCCTGAACTTGACTCGGGATCTTGACTTGTTCCCCCTGAATCCAAACCTGGGTTTATAGTAGGGTCAGGTATAACTCTGGCCTCTTCCCTTTGGTTTTGATTCAAAGTTACTGCTTCATTAGCTGTAACTCTGGGTTCCAAGTCATTGGTTTGAGAGTTATCTACAGTATCATCAACTGTAGTTTCATCTCTCGCACCATTTTCTCCTAAGTTGAGTTCATCATGAGTTCCTTGAGGTACTCCTTCTTCAATTTCCATTTCAGGAGGATCTTCCCTTGATAACCTGAAATCAGGTTCGTCTAGGTTTTCCTCTATATCCTGTAATGGCTTATCGAAGACATTATTCTCATCAAAGATAACATGAATACTTTCCTCTATGCATAAAGTACGTTTGTTAAAAACTTTGTAGGCTTTACTATGATCTGAATATCCTATAAAGATTGCTTCATCACTTCTAGGGTCGAATTTGCTTAATCTGTTTTTACCATTGTTGTGAACAAAGCATTTACTACCAAAGCATCTTAAATGAGATATGTTTGGTTTACGACCACGAAGAAGTTCATAAGGAGTCTTTTTAAGGATAGGTCTAATCATAGCACGGTTATGAATATAGCAAGCTGTACTAATAGCCTCAGCCCAAAAGTTTCTAGGTAGGCCACTACAAAGAAGCATTGTTCGAGCCATGTCCTCTAGGGTTCTGTTCATTCGTTCTACGACTCCATTTTGTTGTGGGGTTCTAGGGGCCGAGAAGTTATGTCCAACACCATTGGTTTTACAGAACTCAATAAAAGCATGATTGTCGAACTCAGTTCCATGGTCAGTACGGATTGTTACTAGGTTTGATTTATATTTGTTTTGGACAAGTTTCATGAGACTAACAAATTCATCGAATGTTTCGTCTTTAGAATGAAGAAAGATTGGCCAAACAAATCTAGAGTAATCATCAACTAGAACGAAAACGTACCTGGAACCACCTCTGCTTCTTACCTTCATAGGGCCACATAGATCCATGTGTACTAGTTCAAGAGCTTGTTCTGTGCTTACCACTCTTTTTGGCTTAAAGGATGATCTGACGTGTTTACATCGTGCACATGTGTCACACATCTTTTCTTGATCAAATTTGATCTTTGGAAGACCTTCGACCAAGTCCCATCTTTTCAGCTTACTTAGAATAGGTGAGCTAATATGACCAAATCTCTTGTGCCATAGACATGGATCATCTGACGTAACTTTCATGCATGATAGAGAATCAGTAGGTACAACATTTAAATCAATCATATAAACATTTTTCATCCTGTGACCTTCAAGTCTTACTTTACTGGTGCCTTCTAGGATAATACGGCATATATCTGAGTGAAAAACCACTTTATCCTTTGTCACATAATTGAGATATACTAATAAGATTAGGTTTGAGACCACTCACAAGGTATACATCATTTATAGCATGAGAAGATGAAATACCTATCTTACCAATTCCGATGATCTTTCCCTTTTTGTTATCACCAAATGTGACTTTACCTCCATCATAGGGTTTAAGGGTTTGGAATAGATTTACGTCGCCTGTCATATGTCTTGAGCATCCGCTGTCGAGATACCATAGGTTATTTTCCTTGGCGACAAACTGCACGAATAAGTTCAAAGACAGGATTTAGGTACCCAAGCATACTTGGGTCCTTTGTTGTTAGTAATCACAAATACATCTTGCTTTGTGACCCAGACTTGTCTTACATAGGTCTTTCTATATTGTTAGTAGTTGGGTTTTGATGTTTTTGTGTAGGTCTTAGTTTGGACTCTAGGTGACCAATTTTTGTGTATTGCTTGTTGAGGAGTTTGTTTGGTTCTATTTTTCTTTTCTTCGTAATCAAATGTCATGTCATAGAACCATCTGTGGTCAATATTTCTTTCCTCAGTTTTGTTATCATCACCATCGGAGATAGAAATAGTGTCGTTTGGAATTCCTAAGGATTTAACAAACTTAACTCCGGTTTTAAAATCTTGTGCGTGTTTCACACAGTTTTCTCGGAGGTGTCCAGTATGGCCACAATAAGTGCATATTAAATACTCAGGAAGATCGGCATATTTTCTTCTTCTAAAGTCTCTGTCTGTTGGGCTTTGCTTACACTTTGAGTGATCCCTTCTTCCATAACACTCGTGTCCTAACCCCATCTTCATGTTGTTGTCGGATTGTTCAGTTAGGAAGTTTAGAACGTCAGTGCTTCCTTCCCATTTGTCGTGAACCTTCCGAGCATGAAGAAGGAGGTCTTTTAGGGAGTCTATTTCTTTCTTACATTCACTGTGGTCAGTGTTGTTAGACTCTTTTAGGTTTTGAATGTCTTTATGAAAGTCGGACACAATTTTGGCATGTTCCTTCTTGATTTTAGATAGATTGAATTCTAGATCCATAATCTTGCTTTCGAGGATCTCAACTTCTTCTAGATGAGTCTCATCTTCGACCATAATCGAAGATTTTGACTTTAGAAGCTCATTAGCCTTTCTCAAATCTGAAGTTATAGCTTCATTAGCTATAACTTTAGATTGAAGCTCTTTAATGTTGAGTTTCAGTTTTGAGGTTATAGCTTCATTAGCTATAACTTTAGACTCAAGAACCTTTTTCTCAGACATAACTGTCTCCAACTTAGCATTTGCTTCAATGCTTATTTTGGATTTCAGTTTCTTAGCTTTGGCCTTTAGAAGTTGATTTTCCTCAGCAATATCGAGGATCTGTTCTTTCAAGTCATCTAACTCAAGACTTTGTTCATGACATTGGTCTAGGGTTTTCTCAAAATATTTAACCAACATAGCTTTAGATAAATTTCAACTTGACTTTTGAGTTGAAGAAAATTTACCTCTTCATCGTCGTCTGAGTCGGATTCTCCAAGGAGACACAAATGGGATGTGTCGTCTTCGTTGTTGTCGTTTGAGATTAGATCTAAGCTGACGTTGCTTAGGCACAGGTTTGCTACCTCATCTTCTTCTGATTCCTCGTCATCTTCGGATTCTAATTCTCCCCAACACGACGCAAGCATTACTTTCTTGAACTCCGTTTTGGTCTTTTCTCTTTTTGACTTATCTTTGATTTTGTCCCAACTTGGACAGTCTTTGATCATGTGGTCTTGTTGTCCACACTTGAAACATCCTCTTTTGAAGAATGTTTGTTTTGTATCAGTTTTCTTTTTGTCGACTGTTTTATTGTTAGAGTTTTTGTATCTTCCCTAGAAGACAGCCTTTTTAAAACGTCTTACGAATAGAACTGTCTCGTCTTCTAGTTCTTCTTCGTATACTTCACTTGTAGAGGCTTGTAAAGCGACGCCCTTTCCTTTGGGATCATCATCGTTTTTATTTAGTATGATCTCGTGTGCCATTAAGGATCCAATCAACTCTTGGTAAGTAATCTTAGATAGATCACGTGCTTCCTCTATGGCCGTGACCTTAGGTTGCCATTTTTTGGTGAGACTCCTAAGAATTTTTCGAATGATATCTTCAGAATCGATCTTTCTGCCAAGGTTCCGCAGTTCATTAATAATACAAGAAAATCGTGCAGACATGCTATCAATAGATTCATTCTTTTCCATATTGAAAAGTTCATATCTTTGAACGAGCAAGTCTATACGATGTTTCCTGACTGCGGATGTTCCTTCATAAGCAAGTTCGAGACTATCCCATATTTCCTTAGCGGAACTACAAGATGAGAATCTATCAAATTCTGAGGTTATCATACCGTTCTGTAGGAGGCTCATGGCTTTAGAGTTTTTCTCTGCAATTTTGTAGTTACTTTCCACATAATCGCTTTCCATCTTTTCATAGGTTGTTCCATTGGCGGCGGCGACCAAGATCTTCTTTGGTCCAGTTTGGATGATCTTCCAACATTCCCAATCACAACCCTTGATGTAATGAGTCATCATATTTTTCCATAAACTGTAGTTTTTGCCATCGAAGATAGGGCACTTGAGATGCTTGGAATCCATTGTTGAAGGAGTATATAATATAGAATCAATAGAAGGATCAAAACTCACGCGGCTAGGCGATCAAGAGCACGAGGCTCTGATACCAATTGAAGAGTCTATTGATATGATATACTCAAGAAGGGGGGGTTGAATTGAGTATGCGTTCTTTTTAAATCTTCTTCGATGTGTGTAAGTTTGTATGATGAGCGTTGAGTAGAGCAAGTAATAAAGAGAGACACAATATTTTTGAAGTGGTTCAGTCTCACACTTTGAGACCTACGTCCACTATTCTCGATTAATAAAATTAGTACCAACTCTGGATTACAATTTTATCAACCCTACTCGTGCGACTTTGATGTTAGTCACAACTCTATCTAGATACCGTTAAATATCTAGCTACGACAAATACCGTTAAATATTTGTCTTACAATGAGTACCGCTAAATACTCGTTCTATCTTACGTTAATAAGATAAAGTCTTCAATGTTTCTTGATGTCACAATCTTGAATGAATAAGATCAATGCTTGAGCACTTGAATCTTGAATCGGATATGACAATGATAAGCTCGAATTTGAAGAATATAATCGGCGGTCTCTCTCTTTGATTTGCGTGAATATATGTGTAAGTGTTTCGTGTGATTTAATGTATCATGGTAGTCTATTTATATAGAATATGTATCTAGGTAATTCAAACCCTAGATGATTTAGGAATATTACTAAAACTAGAATACTAGTCTTTTAGTAATACTACCTTAAATCTAATCTTAATATATTTAGGAAAGATTTAATAATATACTTTAAGAATTATATAAGGAATTAATTTCCTAATTCATATTTAGGAAAGATCTTTATATAATAAACAATTAGTATCCTTATTAAATCAACTTCCTAAACCATGTCAAAGATAATAAAATATATTACCATAATATATCTTAGTTTGTTTTAGGATATTAAATAAATACATAATATTTACTTAATTTAATCCTACACGAGTTATGGTAAACGTGACATATCACACGTTTTCCAAAGTCGAAACAAACTACATTTAGATTATATATATTTGACAATAAAGATCATATAAAAATCCTTAGTTTATTTTAGTAATAAATAATTATCTCATAAGACAATTATTTATCCCTTATTTAACTTAAAGATATTTTATATAATCCTATTAAGATCAACAATTCTATTTATTAAAATAGAATACCAATTAAACACTAATTCTACACGACACAGATTTGGAAACAAACGTTTCAGCTTAAACACGTATATATTCCGATCATTTCTTCATGATATAGAGTTATAGCTACGGGCTATAACTAGAACCAATCTTGTACTAAAGCTATAGTTGATAAGTATAACTTTAGTCTATTTTGCACGCTTGAGATCTTCTATCAATCTTCGACTTAGTTAATTCATTGACTAACATGCTTGAATCTTTTATACTTGATTGATTAGATCTTGATACTAATGTTCTGTACACTTAGCACACGATTATACATACGAGTATATAATATATAAATAGCTAGACTTGTCATTATCAAAACATAAACATATATACTATATATATATTTGAATATATGGTTCAACATCCTCTTTGTCTTATCTAAATCTAAAATAGGACATAAGTTGACCAAACCTAGACATTTTGGGAGACCCTATGTCATGTTCATGCGCCTCATGTTCATGTTTGCCGAAAAGAAGCTTTTGGGATTTTGGGTCAGATGCATCTCCGTGTGATTGATGCTAGTTTGGTCGGTTTGAAGGGAGAATAATTTTTTAGTGCGAGCTCGAGTTCGGGGAATCTGGGTAGCATAACTGCTCAGTTGTTGACTCTCTCTTATCTCATAGTTGGTGGACTTGGAAAAATCGCAACTGAACTGGACGAACTCAAAGCTGCTCTTAAACCTTTGCTCTTTATACCTGCCATTCTTGACCAACTCATGAACCTTCATCCCCCAAAACCATGACCCCTACCTACATTTGCCATATCTTTTATATGCTCGTGTATACTTGCTAAACTTTTGCTCTTGTCTGACTTTTGTGCTCTGATGTCTTTTGACTGTGTCCGGCAATTACATTGTTTCTAACTTGATTGTGATGCACTGCGACACCATGTTTTGCACGTCTTTCTCCTTTTGATGATGTCAAGAGGGGGAAAATGTTTAGGACTCATGACTCTTAATAGCTACTAGTTTATTCGACCTATGACTATGATGCTTTTTCTCTTTGCGTTCTCATAGCGGATGGAAATCTTAACTCTGATCTCAGTTACTACTCTTAATGTCCTCGACTTCGGCATAATCCCTTTCGAATACTCTTAATGTTCTCGATTTCGGCATAATCCCTTTCGTTGTTTAAATTTCTCAATTATTGTTTGATTAAGGGGGAATATATGCTTTATTGAGGGGGAATATTTTTATAGAGACTTGCCATCATCAAAGGGGGAATTTGTTGCGCTATATTTGTTGATGATGACAAGTCTTTTATATCTAAACTATTCTTCGGCTTAATGGTTTGTCTAGATGTGTTGTTGACAGGTTTTTAACAAGCCTAGGATGCGGAAATGAAGATGGGCCTATACTCGTGATCTACCTAGACAAATTGTGAGGGTATCGGACTTGTGGTTAATCATTATTTTCGGTCCAACAAAGTACGGTTTAAATTATCAAAATAATTTTGGAATCAGTTTTTTATGAAATATCTTTCTAAACTAACAAAATTATTTTGTGGAGAAAAATCTTTTTCAAATAAGGAAGTTGTTTCCTAATTGATCTCAAATTGCTATAACACAGCTTGCAAAAAGATTTGCTTCTCCATCAAAAGCTCTCAAGGGTTGAACAATTATATATTACCTAAGAGTTCAACGTGAGGGTTAAAAAAACACTTAGACTTGTTTTACACTTTTACAAATGAAAATTTCTTAAGCAAGTTTAAGCACTCAAAAACTGGTTTTGCAGAGGACGTTCAAAAAGGATTTTCAAAGCTAATTTTGCAAACAGTTTTACAAACCGTACTTTTGAGATCGACATTGATTAAAGCAAGTTCGTTTACTCGTAGGTTATTTTTGTTCTCCTTTGTTCACATCAATTGAATATTTCAAGGAGACAAAAAGTGTAATCTGTTTTTTTCTTATTCATTTGTAAGGAAGAATATTTGGAGTACGGGTTGTATTCGAGTTGCACGATCGGGTTGATCGGGGGGATTGTTTTTGTAATCGGGTTTGGTTATAAAAATAATAAGAGAAAGGGGTGGACGTAGACCTTTAGAGAGTAGGTCGAACCACGTTAAAAATCGTGTGTCTCGTTTCTATTTTTTATTTCGTCTTTCGTACTTCGTCGTTTTTATTTGCATCTTTTCTCGTAACTAATTTCACTATCTCAGCACATATTACAATATTTTGGACAGTCTTCAATACTGTTTAAATTCGTTTGTGTGCTGCCAACGAAATTAGCAGAGTAAAAGTTAAGGTTTTAAAAAGGAGTATTTAATTCACCCCATCCCCCTCTTAAGTACCGGATCGATAAACTCATCATATAGGGTTGTAAATGAACCGATTTGAATTCAGTTCAATCTCAGACTGATTTAGGGTCGGTTATGAATTTTAAGCTCAAAGTAGGGTTCAGATTAAAACTTGCCAAGCCTAAAAACCGAAGTGCGAACTCTGCTCGAAAAAATCTTGAGCTTGCACTGGCTCGCGTTCGAACCGAACTCTTTTTATCATTATATTATTTTTACCGTCTCACCTTTTGATACTACCTAATTAGAAGTATATTTTTAATTACAAATAAGATGATAAAATGTTACAAAATATAGTATATAATAATGTACTTATAAATGCATAAATAACATATAGTTTAAAACAAAATTAATATTACAATACTTATAAAAAATATACTAAAATTTATAAACCAATCTAAACCAGTATTCTAACTGAGCCTTGTTGAGCTCAGCGACATGAACCACGAGGTTCAGAGAGGCAGCCAATCAAAGAAAACATCATCCGCATACAAACATGATCTGAACCGACACTCGGTAGTAATGAACCAGCCACTGAACTTAGCTTGACTGTTACTGACGGGAGCCTGCTCGAAAATCCACCTTAATTTTGGCGAAATCAAGAAGACGGGCCACAAGTTGATCATCCGCCCAAAAACCGACGAGCGAGTGAGATCTAAACAAGAGGGGGATCAAGTAAGGGGCGAGATGTGACGAATCTCCGGAGATAGGCTAATTGCGCATCAACCATAACGTTAAACTTTTGGTTGAGATGATTCATCTATTATAATAGAAATATTAATAATAATTGGGGATCAACCATTACCTTATGGTTTTGGTTGGGATGGTTCATCTATGACTCTATGAGAGTTAGTGTGACCGAAGCTCACGGATTCGAATAATAGGAATATTAATAATAGTTGGGCAGCAACCATAACCTTAAAGTTTTGGTTGGCAACCTCAAAAACTCACGAAATGGAAACCTAGCACACGGTACCACAATTATTTTGGTACTTGTTTTTTTTTTCTCAACAGTAAAGAAAGAGCTTTTACATAATGTCCACCCGATCCTTCGGATCGGACTCATCTATTACATTTGTAACATCATGTATTTTCGTAAAGTATATTTTAAAGGTTTTTTAATTATTTTTACGAAATAAAATAATATTTTAATATTTAATGTTAATTTATTTCAAACAATTCGTAAGATACGTCTTTAGAACCTTAAGTCCTTAAGACGAATAAAACTTGGCAAGTTAAGTTCGTATCATAAAAATCCGTTCACATTTCAAAGCCCATTTTCATTTAAACGGAAAGGACAATAAAACCCTACAATTCCTTATGAATGTCGACACATTCATCATCCTCAAAATAAGAACACTGCTTTCATTTCTTTCTCTTTTCCTCTCAAACTTTCAATCTTAAATTCGATTTTCAGTCATCATCCGATTTCCAAACCAAGGTAAGTTATACATTTTTGAAATCCTCTTGAAATTTGCAACACATCTATCACTTTCAATTTCCATTTCCTTCAACTTGAAAAATGGCCTGTTTTGAGTATAATCTGTTTTTAGTCTCTTAAAACCGTTTTTCTTGTTGTAGGTGAAGACTTAGAGGATCCGGACGTGCATAGCTTCATTATTGAGGACGAGCTTGGATCAAAATCGCATTAGAGGTGACAATTAAGAGAAACTCGGCCTTATTTGTAATATTAGCACTTTCTTGCTTGAGATGATTTTAGTTTCTGATTTTTCATGTTGTGATTATTGTTGCGACTTAGTATCATGCTAGGATTACATGAGAAAGACTTTCACATGCTTTGATTGTGTTTTAAATGCCTAGATGATGAAATTTCAGAAATATTGTGCTTAAGACGAATACGAAGGATAATCTTGTTGAGGCTTTATTGTGTTGATTGATACTTGCTTTTGGTGTATTTGAGGCTTAAAGATGCTGGGTAATATTTGGATGTTGCAATTGTGGAAGTTTAGAATCGATTTGGGAAGATTTGAGCATTGTAGGAATTGTTGCGTTTTCGTGCAGGGGGCTCTGAGCCGGTAGGCGGACCAGCAGCCGGTTGGCCGGCTCAGAGTCATTATTGTGTATTTTGCATGTGCTGAGTCTGAGGAAAGATTCTGAGCCGGCAGGTCGGCCGCCGGTCGACCGGCTCAGAATCCCTCTTTGGGAGTTTGGGAATTTTCATAAAGGCATTGGGAGGGACTCCTAGCCGGCAGACTGGCAGACGGTCCACCGGCTGAGAGCCTCTCCTCTTTGTTTTTGAGATTTTGAAGAAGGCTAAGGGGGAAAGGACTCCCAGCCGGCTGGCCGGCGGACGGTCCACCGGCTGAGAGCCTCTTCTCATTGTTTTTCATACTTCAATTTGGCATGGGAAAAATAATTAAACAACCTTTAAAATAAACTTTACGAAAATATAGGATGTTACAAATTTAATAGTTTCCAACTTTTAAACAGTTAATCGGTTTTGTTTGAGATTCGTTCCGTGTACCTTTTATGTGTTTTTGAGGTCCCCGGAGGATGGGCGACACTATATTGGGTTCGGGAATGGAGAGAGGATAGAGACCCCCCGGTGTGAGTAACCGAAAGGGAAATCGGCTCTCCCTCAACTTAGTTCCCGGGATCAATTAAGTGTTGTTTAGAAGTAAGAGTTTAGTACTAAAGATTGGTTCTATCTTTGAATGATATTATATTGATGCGTATTAGGGTATGCGTTGAATTGTCGCCTCTGAGCCTATTACGTGAGCTTTTTGTCATATATAGGGGTATGCGTTGAGTTGTCGCCTCAGAGCCCTATATGTGTTTACTTGTCGTGTCTGGGGTATGCGTTGAGTTGTCGCCTCTGAGCCCAGACATGTGTTTATATGATCGCGTTAGTCCATGCGTTGAGTTATCGCCTCTGAGTCTGACGAGTAGAGCAGATGCATCACGGGGCAGTCAGGTTGTAATACCTTACCCGGGGTGTAGATGTTGATGCTAGGCCATGCGTTGAGTTATCGCCTCTGAGTCTAGTGTCATATGTGTAGTAGGGAAACATGCGTTGAGTTGTTCGCCTCTGAGTTCCTTACTTGTGATTGTGAAATTGGATGTTAGACCATGCGTTGAGTTGTCGCCTCTGAGTCTAGTGTCTTGTTGATTAGCAGGTCCATGCGTTGAGTTGTCGCCTCTGAGTCCTTGCTTGAGTTTGTGAATTTGGTATCTAGGTTATGCGTTAAGATGTCGCCTCTGAACCTTTATACTTGTTGATTGTTTAGTATATAGGTTATGTCTTAAGTTGACCGCTGAACCTTTTACTTGTTGAATGTTATATCTGCTTGCCTAGAGTTGGTACAGTGTCAGATATAGATGTTGATATTGATGAGTATTGTATCGTGTTTATGATGTTGTTCATCCAAGGCATTGGATGACTCTTAAATTGGTTTCGTAAACAGTTTGGACTGAAAGACCCCCCGACCGGGCAACCGGTAGGGAAACCAGCTCTTCTTCCAAATGGTTTCCGAAGTTGGTTGAGAGCCGTGCATTAGTAATTGCTGATAGTATGAGATTCACTATTGAGATGATATGCTTCACATGTTTATATATGCTGGAGTATTCTGTTTGTATTTTGTGTTACGTGTCGTTACAAAAGGTGGCTAGGAGAACTCTAGTCATTCCCCACTGATTGTAGCGTACATGTTTACATGTATGTAGGTACATGCAGGAGGTTGGCAGGGGTTGCTGAGAGCTAGCGAGTGATGATCCGCTTATCATCTATATGACTTACACATTACAATAGCTAAACTCTAGATTTTGATACAGTTGTTACTTTTGAGTGCCTGTAGGGATGTTCCATCCCAGGCTGTTGTATATATTTTGCTTTAGTACTTAGACAGTATACTTATCTATTTTTGTTTATATCAGTTTCAGTTTTCACTTTTAATTCACCTCGCATGTTTAGTTGTTAAAAAGTTTTAATTCCGCTGCATTTTTAGTACTTTGTATGTTTATTATTTCCGCTTTCGCGAGGGGTTTTACAGTTGGTATCAGAGCATTATTGCACCCGACGCACTCATGTGACCCCCAACCTTAACTTGACCATATAAACAAATAATGAATGAGAGATGGGGTAGATCTAAGGATTTATATTGTAGTCTATTTGTGATTGCTAATTGCTAAGTTAACATTTGCTTTTCTTTTGAAGGATGGTGAGGACCACGGCTGCTGAGAATACTATAATACAAGCACTTCATCAGTTGCTTGGGAACCAGAGACAGTAGGCAGAGACTGTTCCACCTCCTCCACCGCCAAGCAATGAAGTCAATCGGCCTGGTAGCTTCTCTTGGATAGCATCACAGATGTCCAGGAGCCACGTGAAGACTTATGGAGGCGAGGTTGATCCGGTAGCACTTACTGAGTGGTTCCGTGAGATGGAAAAGAGCTTCACCATGTACTCGGTAGGCAGAGAGGATAGAGTGCGGCTAGGCACTCACTTTTTGACCTTAGAGGCCGACAGATGGTGGGCGTTGACCGGACCGACTTTCATTCTGGATCGTTTATTTGACTGGGAGGCTTTTAAGGATAAGCTCGAGATGAGATTTTATCCTAAGGAGCTTAGATCGCATAGGCTTAAGGAGTTCATGGACTTGAAGCAGGGAAAGATGTTCGTTTAGGAGTACACCGACAAATTTAACCAGCTTGCACATTTCGCTTTGAAGTTTGTTAGGGATGAGGCTGAGAGAGTTTACTTCTATCGGGGGAAGTTGGGGCCACGCATCGAGAGTATGGCCCGCCGTGACTCGACTTCTTTCGTTGAGGTTTATGATGATGTTATTTGGGCGGAGAGTTCCATTCGTGCTATAGATGCCGAGACCAGAGCTACTACTTCCAGTGTTTCTTCTCACCAGAGGTCTGTCTACCAGGGGAAGAGACCATTTGTTCCATCCACTTCTTCTCCTTTTTCTCAGAAGAAGTGATTTGAGAGGTTTTCTGCTCCGGTCGCTAAGACCACATTTCACACTGATATTGATCCTAGTGTTTGCCGTCGTTGTGGTAAACCACCTCATCCGGGTTTTGATTGTTTCAAGAATGCCTATAAGTGTTATACCTGCAATGGATTTGGTCATAGGGTGTATGAGTGTCCCGAGAAGAACACCGCACTTGGCAAGGCTGCCACTACTGCTGCAGCTACTAGGGGAGGAAAGGCTAAGGGGAAGATCTTCGTGATGACTAAAGCTGAGGCTGAGGTTCATCTTGACATTGTGGCTGGTATCTTTTCTGTTCTTGGCACTGAGCGCCTTATTCTATTTGATACTGGTGCTACTATATCGTTCATATCGACCCAGTTTGCCGACAGACTAGCTCTGGAGTCTTCTGTTGTTGAGGAGACTTCTATCTCATTGCCTTCGGGAGATGTTTTCTCCTGCTCTTCTTCCCATAGGGATGTTCCGATTATTATTGGTCAAGCCACATTTCCAGCGGACTTACTGAGATTTCCTCTCAAGAAATTTGACATTATCCTCGGTATGGATTGGTTATCGCGATACCATGCTCGCTTCGAGTGTCGCGACCAGAAAATATGCTTGAGGAATTCTTCAGGAGTTCGTGTTTCCTATAGGGGAACTCGCCCTAAAAAGGGTGTTCGTGTTATTTCTTCAATGAAAGCTTCCCATCTTCTTAGGAAGGGTTGCCAAGCCTTCATGTGTGTTGTTTCAGCTGCAAAGCCATCGCTACCGAAGCTTGAGGATGTAGCTATTGTTCGTGAGTTTCCAGATTTTTTCCCAGAGGAATTGCCAGGGATACCGCCAGAGAGATATGTGGAGTTTACTATTGAGCTTGTTCCAGGTACCAGACCTATATCTAAGGCTCCCTACCGTATGGCTCCACCTGAGTTGAAAGAGTTGAAGCATCAATTAGAAGGATGATTGAGAAGGGATTCATTAGACCGAGTGCTTCTCCTTGGGGTGCTCCAGTTCTTTTCGTGAGAAAGAATGTTGGTTCCATGAGGCTTTGCATTGATTACAGAGAGTTAAACAGAGTCACCGTGAAGAACAAATATCATTTGCCTAGGATTGATGACTTATTTGACCAGCTGAGAGGTGCTTCCAGATTTTCGAAGATTGACCTTCGTTCCGGTTATCATCAGATTCCAGTGAGAGAGGCTGACATTGCGAAGACTGCTTTCCGTATCAGATATGGGCACTTTGAGTTCGTTGTCATGCCTTTTGGTTTGACGAATGCTCCTACTATCTTCATGGATCAGATGAACAGGACGTAAAGTGAGTTCTTAGACACTTGTGTTGTGGTGTTTATTGATGATATCCTCATTCATTCGAAGACCGATGCTGAGCATGCCGAACATCTTCGATTGATACTTGGGATTTTACGTCGACCGAAGTGGTTCGCGAAGTTCTCTAATTGTGAGTTTTGGCTATCTAAGGTTGCATTTCTTAGACATGTGATATCTAGTGAGGGAGTTATGGTTGATCCCGCAAAGATTTAGGCCGATGTTGATTGGGAGAGTCCTAAAGATGTGGGAGAGATTCGTAGTTTCCTCGGTTTGGCTGGATACTACCGTCGGTTTATTGAGGATTTTTCTAGATTGGCTCGTCCGATGACTCAGTTATTGAAGAAAGAGGCTAAGTTTGTTTGGACAGATAAGTGTGAGAGCTCATTTCAGGAATTGAAGACCAGATTGACTTCTGCTCTAGTACTTGCTTTGCCAGAGATTGGTGTTGACTTTGACGTTTACTGCGATGCTTCGATGTCAGGGCTTGGATGTGTGTTGATGCAGAGTGGTAAGGTTATTGCTTATTCTTCGAGACAGCTGCGAGTTCACGAGGTGAACTATCCGACGCATGACCTTGAGTTAGCTGCTGTCGTTCATGCCCTGAAGATGTGGTGTCATTACTTGATTGGATCTCATTGTCGCATTTTCACGGATCATAAGATTCTGAAGTACATTTTCACCCAGAAGGACCTCAATATGCGACAGCGTCGTTGGCTAGAGTTGGTTAAGGACTATGATATTGAGTTGTTGTATCATGAGGGTAAGGCCAATGTGGTTGCTGATGCCCTTAGCCGCAAGACTTCTCATTCGATGAGTGCTATGCGTGTTCTACTTGAGGAGCTTTGTTCCGAGTTCCGGAAGTTGAGATTAGAGATGGTTGGTAGTGGTTTTGATTGGTTATCTGCTATGACTGTCGAGCCGACATTGTATTGGGAGATTCGCCAGGGTTTGCCTACATATGCTGATTTCCGGAAGTTCGAGGCCAAGATTGCGAGTGGTGATGCACAGGACTTCGTGATTGGTTCTGATGGTTTTCTTCGGTTTCGAGGCAGGATGTATGTTCCAGATGTGCCGGATTTGAGGAAGAGGGTTTTAGATGAGGCTCACCTGACGCCTTATTCAGTTCATCCAGGAGGCGAGAAGATGCACAAAGACTTGAGACTTCAATTTTGGTGGCCCGGGATGAAGAAGAACATTTTGGATTATGTGAGTAAGTGTCTGACTTGTCAACAAGTCAAGATCGAGCATAGGAGGCCAGGTGGTTTGTTACAGCCGCTCCACGTTCCTCAGTGGAAGTGGGAGTGCATTTCGATGGACTTCGTGACTGCATTGCCTAAGACAATTGGAGGCAAGGATGCGATTTGGGTTGTGGTTGATAGGTTAAATAAGTGTGCCAGATTTGTGCCTATCCGCGAGACGTGGGATATGGACCGCTTAGCCCGAGCTTATATTGCCGAGATCGTCCGTTACCATGGTGTCCCGAGAGAGATAGTTTCTGATCGTGATCCTCGTTTATATTCCAGATTTTGGAAGGCTCTACAGGAGGTGGGTAGCCGTCTACTGATGAGTACAGCTTTTCATGCCGCGACTGATGGACATTCCGACAGGACTATTCAGACATTAGAGGACTTGCTCCGTGCTTGTGCACTTGATTTACAGAGTTCGTGGGAACAGTGTCTACCGTTGGTTGAGTTTTCCTACAACAACAGCTTTCACTCATCTCATGGTATGGCTCTGTATGAGGCGCTCTATGGTAGGAAGTGTCGTAGCCCGATCGGTTGGGATCAGGCGAGCGACGTGCACGACCTAGGACCGGACCAGTTAGCTGCGACGATTGATCACGTCCAGCTTATCAGAGGTAGGATGAAGGCCGCACAGGATCGGCAGAAATCCTATGCAGATGTCCGTCGTAGACCTCTCGAGTTTGAGGTGGGTGACAGAGTTTTCCTGAGAGTTTCACCGATGAAGGGCGTCAAGAGGTTTGGCGTTAAGGGCAAGCTGAGCCCTAAGTATATTGGGCCGTTTGAGATCGTGAAGAGGATTGGTGCTGCTGCTTATCGATTGGACTTGCCTCCTAGTTTGGGCAAGGTTCATATTGTCATTCATGTTTCTCAGCTCCGCAAGTATGTTAGTGACCCTAGTCATGTGCTTCATAGAGAGATCGAGAACCTAAAGCCGAGTAGTTCTTTCGAGGAGCGTCCCGTGAAGATTCTAGACCGTCAGGACAGGAAGCTTAGGAGCAAGGTGGTGCCCTTAGTGAAGATCCTTTGGCGTTGCGGCGAGGTTGAGGAGCAGACGTGGGAGACCGAGGCTTCGATGCGTGCTACGCATCCTTTTCTTTTCGATTGAGGTATAGTTATTTACAATTTATCTTCGTTCGAGTTTCGAGGACGAAACTTTTTGAAGTTGGGGTGATTGTAACATCTCGTATTTTCGTAAAGTATATTTTAAAGGTTTTTTAATTATTTTTACGGAATAAAATAATATTTTAATATTTATTGTTAATTTATTTCAAACAATTCCTAAGATCCGTCTTAAGAACCTTAAGTCCTTAAGACGAATAAAACTTTGCAAGTTAAGTTCGTATCATAAAAACCCATTCACATTTCAAAGCCCGTTTTCATTTAAACGGAAAGGACAATAAAACCCTACAATTCCTTATGAATGTCGACACATTCATCATCCTCAAAATAAGAACACTGCTTTCATTTCTTTCTCTTTTCCTCTCAAACTTTCAATCTTAAATTCGATTTTCAGTCATCATCCAATTTCAAAACCAAGGTAAGTTATACATTTTTGAAATCCTCTTGAAATTTGCAACACATCAATCACTTTTAATTTCCATTTCCTTCAACTTGAAAAATGGCCTGTTTTGAGTAGAATCTGTTTTTAGTCTCTTAAAACCGTTTTTCTTGTTGTAGGTGAAGACTTAGAGGATCCAGACGTGGATAGCTTCATTATTGAGGAAGAGCTTGAATCAAAATCGCATTAGAGGTGACAATTAAGAGAAACTCGGCCTTATTTGTAATATTAGCACTTTTCTTGCTTGAGATGATTTTAGTTTCTGATTTTTCATGTTGTGATTGTTGTTGGGACTTAGTATCATGCTAGGATTACATGAGAAAGACTTTCACATGCTTTGATTGTGTTTTAAATGCCTAGATGACGAAATTTCAGAAATATTGTGCTTAAGACGAATACGAAGGATAATCTTGTTGAGGCTTTATTGTGTTGATTGATACTTGCTTTTGGTGTATTTGAGGCTTAAAGATGCTGGGTAATATTTGGATGTTGCAATTGTAGAAGTTTAGAATCGATTTGGGAAGATTTGAGTATTGTAGGATTTGTTGCATTTTAGTGGAGGGGCTCTGAGTCGGTAGGCTGACCGGCAGCCGGTCGGCTGGCTTAGAGTCATTATTGTGTATTTTGCAAGTGCTGAGTCTGAGGAAGGATTCTGAGCCGGCAGGTCGGCCGCCGGTCGACCGGCTCAGAATCCCTCTTTGGGAGTTTGGGAATTTTCGTAAAGGCATTGGGAGGGACTCCCAGTCGGCAGACTGGCAGACGGTCCACCGGCTGAGAGCCTCTCCTCTTCGTTTTTGAGATTTTGAAGAAGGCTAAGGGGGGATGGACTCCCAGCCGGCTGACCGGCGGACGGTCCACCGGCCGAGAGCCTCTTCTCATTGTTTTTCAGACTTCAATTTGGCATGGGAAGGGACTCCCAGCCGGTCGACCGGCAAACGGTCCAGGACCGGCTGAGAGCCCCTGTTCTCCTTAAATAGTTTCTAACTTTTAAACATTTAATCGGTTTTGTTTGAGATTCGTTCCGTGTACCTTTTATGTGTGTTTGAGGTCCCCGGAGGATGGGCGACACTATATTGGGTTCGAGAATGGAGAGAGGATAGAGACCCCCCGGTCGGGTAATCGAAAGGGAAATCGGCTCTCCCTCAACTTAGTTCCCGGGATCAATTAAGTGTTGTTTAGAAGTAAGAGTTTAGTACTAAAGATCTAGTTCTATCTTTGAATGATATTGTATTGATGCGTATTAGGGTATGCGTTGAGTTGTCGCCTCTAAACCTAATACGTGAGCTTTTTTTCATATATAGGGGTATGCGTTGAGTTGTCTCCTCTGAGCCCTATATGTGTTTACTTGTCGTGTCTGGGGTATGCGTTGAGTTGTCGCCTCTGAGCCCAGACATGTGTTTATGTGATCGCGTCAGTCCATGCGTTGAGTTATCGCCTCTGAGTCTGACGAGTAGAGCAGATGCATCACGGGACAGTCAGGTTGTAATACCTTACCCGGGGTGTAGATGTTGATGCTAGGCCATGCGTTGAGTTATCGCCTCTGAGTCTAGTGTCATGTCTGTAGTAGGGAAACATGCGTTGAGTTGTCGCCTCTGAGTTCCTTACTTGTGATTGTGAAATTGGATGTTAGACCATGCGTTGAGTTGTCGCCTCTGAGCCTAGTGTCTTGTTGATTAGCAGGTCAATGCGTTGAGTTGTCGCCTCTGAGTCCTTGCTTGAGTTTGTGAATTTGGTATCTAGGTTATGCGTTAAGATGTCGCCTCTGAACCTTTATACTTGTTGATTTTTTAGTATATAGCTTATGTCTTAAGTTGACCGCTGAACCTTATACTTGTTGAATGTTATATCTGCTTGCCTAGAGTTGGTACAATGTCGAATATAGGTGTTGATATTGATGAGTATTGTATCGTGATTATGATGTTGTTCATCCAAGGCATTGGATGACTCTTAAATTGGTTTCGTAAACAGTTTGGACTGAAAGACCAACCGACCGGGCAACCGGTAGGGAAACCGGCTCTCCTTCCAAATGGTTTCCGAAGTTGGTTGAGAGCCGTGCATTAGTAATTGCATGATAGTATGAGATTCACTATTGAGATGATATGCTTCACATGTTTATATATGCTGGAGTATTCTGTTTGTATTCTATGTTACGTGTCGTTACAAAAGGTGGCTAGGAGAACTCTAGTCACTCCCCACTGATTGTGGCGTACATGTTTACATGTATGTAGGTACATGCAGGAGGTTGGCAGGGGTTGCTGAGAGCTAGCGAGTGATGATCCACTTATCATCTATATGACTTACACATTACGATAGCTAAACTCTAGATTTTGATACAGTTGTTACTTTTGAGTGCCTGTAGGGATGTTCCATCCCAGGATGTTGTATATATTTTGCTTCAGTACGTGGACAGTATACTTATCTATTTCTGTTTATATCAGTTTCAGTTTTCGGTTTTAATTCACCTCGCATGTTTAGTTGTTAAAAAGTTTTAATTCCGCTGCATTTTTAGTACTTTGTATGTTTATTATTTCCGCTTTCGCGAGGGGTTTTACAACATTATTAGAAAAAGAGACTAAACTAATGACTAGCCGGATTGAGTTGAATATTCACTAGGCGATAAGCAAGCTTTTAAACCTAACAATGGAGGATAATCAACAATGGATGACAAAAGTAAATGCTAGAGACAGCAGGACCGTCTCCGAGATTTTATAGGCTCTCTGTAAAATTAAACCTACGTGAGTTCCTATAGAATAATATAGATGAAAGACTTAATTATTATTACTGTAAGATGCTAAGGTTAAATACAAGTAGAAGATATACTAGGATAGAAACAAATAACCTAAACTAGGAAGGAAGATAAAAATCTAACTAATTTACAAAATTACAATATTGACAGAATATTCAGAGAATATTACTTATTTGACCTATTATCTTCAATATGCTCTTGTACGTCTGATTTCCTGAATGAAAGACCGAGTTTCTGTAAAATTGAGTGAAAACGTTCTCGGGGTAGAGGCTTAGTAAGGACATCACCTAGTTGGTCATTTGAGGCAATATGTTGAACACGCAAGAGTCCTTTGTTTACCTGTTCGCGGACGAAATGGAACGCAAGAGCTACGTGCTTCATTCTTGAGTGAAATACAGGATTTGATGCATATTGAGTAGCTCCGATATTATCACAGAAAATAAATGTTGGTAAGGTGAGAGTATAATTTAGTTCAGTTAGGAGAGCACGAATCCATAGTAGTTCTAGTGTAGTGTCTGCCACGACGCGAAATTCCGCCTCAGTAGTAGATAGAGCTAACGAGTGTTGCTTCTTGGAAGACCAAGAGATCGGATTTCGACCCAAGTAAATAATATAACATGTTGTAGAGACACAATCTTCTCTATCACCTGCCCAATCCGCGTCACAAAAACAATGTAGTATCATAGGATTGTCTCGATGCAAGTGAATTCCCACATTGAGGGAGCCTTTGAGATAACGAAGAAGTATTTTTAAGGCGAGCCAATGGACATCGTGTGGGTTTTGAAGAAACTGAGCTAACCGGTTGGTGAGCCGAAGTCGTATGCTCCCAAAGATAATATTTATAACACTTAAAACCTTAAACTAATATAGTATATGGTAATAAGGATCGATCCACAGAGAAGGCAATGTAATTTATGTGAATTATAGTATAGAAAATAAGGAACAATAATGGGGGGGTTTTGTGATGAATAAACTATAATCTACTAAACAAACAATAAAGATGAATGAATTCAGATGATTAAAAGACCTTGGGTCAATAAACATCCACTATCAACAAACTAATTGGTCTTCGATTGTCTTTAACTCAATTACTCTCAAGTACTTTATTGTGAAAAACAAGTTTCTTTCTTCCTCTTAAGTATAGTCAACTAAGTCGAAACGCGATATTAGAAGACCCTAATTATTGAATAATCTAAGCCAAGCGTCTAGATTTAATCCAACAATAGCATTAACAATCCAAGGAAGCAATAAAGATAACGATCTTTAACACACGCGGTTAACGATTCGAATTATATGTTTAGTCTCTACCTCGTCCTAATAACGATGAAACGCATACAAATTATTAGGGTAAAGTTTGCTACTTTAGTCTAGATTAATTGAACAATTACGGATTCAATTTCTAAACATGCGATAGATTAAAGTAACAATTACTAATTGATCAGATTAGCAAGAGAAAACAATAATCATAAAATACGAGCAAGAGACATAAACAATACTTGAGAAATAAAAGGGGGAAAGAACAATCTCACAATTAATTAGTTGAAGCTTCCGTTTATCAATCCAAGAAAAGAGAGGATTAGTTCCTCATAATTATTGAGCAAAAGAAATTAGGGTTCTTGAAGTTTTCCCAATTCTAAAAGTTGTATGAATGAAAAAGTGACGGATGCTAAATACTTAACCTAATATTCCTAAAGTCATAAACAAAATAAAGATAAAATAAAAATCTCAAAGTCTCGCTGAAAGTTGGAAACAAAGAAATTAGAAACCGATGCTAGCCGACACACGGGCGACCCGCGGCCACATCCGCGACCCGCGGGAAAAATCCGCGACCCGCGGGAGTTTCTGACGCATTTCTTCCTTCTTCGTCTTTCCTTGCTTGAACAACGGGCTTGACCAATGGTTCGCTTCCTTCACCTGATGGGCCAAAAAGGGCAAAACCGTATGCACCCTATCCATGATTAACAAATACTCAAAGCCAAAAGATATCTACACTTCATTGATCCATAATCTCTTCTAAAACTCCCAAAATAATGCCAACAACTCAAAATGGATCTTAATGCAATTATCCTTCTAACAACCCATTTATATCATGTTTATCCAACTAACTCACGCCTCTTAAACCTGTACTAAATACGGCATATCACCGGTTGACACTGTAGGCTATGTCGGGGCGTGTTAAGGATAGGTATAAGAGACTACCGACTATGGTGTGATAGGTGGATGGGTTGGGTATAGGCTGACTGGCGGTACGGGTAAGGGGAGGGTAGGATTGCATCGGGGTAGTCGTAGGTTTGCAGTCTAGCATTTGGGCGTGGACAAGTAAATCGTGAGTATATTTGGTTTGGGTGAGGGATAGGCCAGTGGATGTGGGGGTGACTTCAACACCTAAAAAATACGACGGAAAACCCAAGTCCTTTAAGGAGAAACGATGAGCAAATGCATTAAAAAAATGAGTAAGAGTGGTGGTAGAAGGTCCGGTGACGATGATATCGTCAACGTACAGTAGTAGATAAATAATGCAGGAAGCTTTATTGTAAAGAAAAAGGGAAGGGTCAAAGATAGATTGAGTGAAACCGTAAGAAACGAGATAGGATTTTAGTTCATTGTACCAAGCTTGAGGAGCTTGTTTAAGACCATATATAGCATTTGTTAATTTGTAGATATAATTGGGGTGAGATTAGTCAATAAAACCCGAGGGTTGAGACATGTAGACAGTTTCAGAAAGCGTACCTTGTAGAAAAGCATTATTGATGTCAAGTTGTTTGAGGGACCAACCACGAGCAAGTGCTAAAGATAGAATGAGGCGCACCGTTACCGGTTTCACAACTGGGCTAAAAGTTTCAGAAAAGTCAATACCGGGACGTTGGTGAAAACCTTTCGCAACTAGGCGGGCTTTGCATTTATTTATAGTGTTGTCAGGATTGTATTTTATTCGGAAGACCCACTTACATCCGATCACATTGTATGATGGGTCGGGAGGAATGAGGGTCCATGTGTTATTTTTCAGTAAGGCTGAGTACTCATCATTCATAGCTGACTTCCATTGCGGTTCAAGTAAAGCAGCTTTGAGTGTGATAGGAGGAAGGGATGCGGGGGACAGGGATGCAATATTTGCATATTTAGGATTTGGAACCCGTATATTATTCATTAGTCGGGTTGTGGCACGAGGTGGGACATTATTTGGGATAGTAGTTGGAGAGGACGCAGGGGAAAGAGGGGATTCTGATGTTGCAGGAGAATAGTCAGGGGAGTTAGAGGCTGACGAATCGGTGCTGGAAATTGAAGGAGTAGGGGAAGAGGGTGTTGTTGTCATGGAAGGACGTGGGAGGTAGGAGGAGATACAGTAGGAGAGGGTATAGGATTAGGTGTGGCAGATGGTGGGAGGACTGCTATAGAGAAAGAACACCATTGAGGAGGTGTATATGTTATGGATGAAAGGGATTCGGGTTGTAGATTTGGATAGGGAAAGGTGTGCTCAACAAATTTAACATGTAGAGATGTATAGACACGATTTGAGACGGGATCAAGACAATAAAAGGCGCTTTGAGTGGATGAATACCCTACAAAAATGCATGGGATAGACTTGGGAGCAAGTTTGTGAGTGTTGTAAGGTCTTAGCCACGGATAACATAAGCATCCGAATGACTTTAATTTCTCATAATTTGGTACGCGCCCAAGTAGTTTGAAGTAAGGGGAGATATTATTTAAAATGGGTGTGGGCATTCGATTTATTAAATATATTGCAGTGACAAAAGAATACGACCAGAATTCAAGAGGAAGGGAGGCGTGGGTAAGAAGAGAGAGACCCGATTCAACAATGTGCCGATGGCGACGTTCGGCTAGACCATTGTACTCGGGGGTATGGGGAGGGGAGGTTAGGTGTGTAATGCCTTGGGAAGTAATAGAGGGAGTAAGTTTAATATACTCACCTCCATTATCAGAAAAAAGTTTAAGTATAGGTTTGTTGAAAATTTTTTCAACCAAGGCACGAAACCGATTAAAGACAGTAAAGGTATCCGACTTCTGTTTTAGAGGATATAACCAGGAATATCGAGTATAATGGTCAAAAAAAATCACATAATATTTAAAACCATCAAGGGAGGGAATGGGGGAGGACCAAACATCACTGAAGATTAATTCAAGGGGCTGTCGAGAGGTGAGCGTAGAGTCGGAAAATGCCAATTTGTGACTTTTATTAATTGAACAAGCATTGCAGATGGAAATAGTAGAGGACTGAATGTTTAAATCTGAAATATGATTAATAGTACTTAAAATAGAGGGAAAGGGGTGGCCAAGCCTATGATGCCAAGGAGAGCAGGACGCATGGGTGAGATGAAGTTGCGGAGATAACGGTCGTCTGTTGGTCCTGAAAAACACAAGATGTAGAATTGAAATTAGCAATAGCATTTTTTTTCTCGACAAAATTGGGAGACCGAGAAAATATTTTTAGATATTGAGGGAGCATGTAAGACATTAGTAAAGTTCAAAGAGAAAGAGGAGGACGGCAGAATAAATGAACCAATATTGGCAATGTGAAGGGCTGAACCATCTCCTAAAAGCAACTCGTCATTTCCGTCGTATGGGGCGTGAAGTCCTAAAGTGGCAAGGTCATTGGTAATGTGGTGTGTAGCACCACTATCAATGATCTAATTTTCAGGAATGGAGGGCTGAGTAAGAGCTGCCGTATTGACCTTGGGTGGGTTCTGTTTCTGCTGGTTTTGGCGTGGGATAGTAACGCGTGGTGGGACAGCGGTTTGTGGGTGGAGTGCTTTGAAGGAGGGGCATAGAGCGAGATAGTGTCCGGGTGTGTGACACCATTGGCATTTTCCCTTAAAATGGGAAGGAGAGGCTTCGGTGGGTGACGGGGATGATGTGGGAACATGAGGTTCAGGGGTGGGGAGGATGCCACGGTACGGGGTACGAGCAGGGTAACGGTTGTTACGTTGGTAAGTAAGGAGGGCGAAAGCGGGGTTGTTAAGGGATAGATGGGTGTTAGGTTGAGTTGTATGTTTAAGGGAGATATCAAATTGAAGCAGCCTTTCATGTAAAGCATAGAAAGATATAGTGGTATCGCGATGCTTGACGGCTTCAATAAGAGTGTGGTAAACAGAGTAATCGAGTCCATTGAGCACCTTAGCTATGACATCTTCATCATCCATGCACTTTCCCATGTGAGCAAGTTCATCAATGCACGAACGGATTTGTTGCATATAATCCGTTGCAGAAAGTTCGCCTTTTGTGATAGATTGGAGGCGATCTTTTATCTGGAGTATGTGACCTCGAGAAGGGTTCGCGTAAGTAGTGCAAAGCAAGGTCCAAATATCTTGAGAGGTTTGAGAGTTTAGAAGCAGGGGCGTGATATTGGTGGAAATAGTGCCACAGAGTGCGCCGCTGAGTAGCTTGTCTTGACGAAGCCATGTCGAGTATGCAGGGTTCGGAATCTCGGATTTCTTGTCATCCTCGACAGTGGCAAGAGGGCAGGGATGCGACCCATCAAGAAATTTGAAGAGGTCGTATCCGAATAAGAGATCCTCAATCTCGCGGGACAAGGAGCGATAAGTAGAGGGTGTGAGTTGAGTGACAGTTGCAAACCTCACAGCGATGAGGGGTTTCGAAGGTTCAATGGTATTTTGAAGAATGGAGGAGTATCCTGCCATTGAAAAAAATTTGAAGGAGAGGAGTTTTGAGGGAGGGGATCGATGAGCTCTCTATACCATATAGAATAATATAGATGAAAGACTTAATTATTATTACTGTAAGATGCTAAGGTAAAATACAAGTAGAAGATATACTAGGATACAAACAAATAACCTAAACTAGGAAGGAAGAAAAAAATCTAACTAATTTACAAGATTACAATATTGACAGAATATTCAGAGAATATTACTTATTTGACTTATTATCTTCAATAGTTCCTACAGGCCTGGGTAATTGAGTAATAGGGCGCGCAATATATGCGTCTCGGTTAATATTATTGTGGACAATATGTGTGATTTAACAATTGTTTAGGTGCACTTAGTGATGTTTTTTTATCTAAGGAGTATTTTATCATTTTTAAGGTAAATTTATTTGTTCGCCATTTCAAATTCGGAACTGAACCCCTATTAATCTTCAATAAGTCTTTCTTAAGATGAATATATCCGTCTTAAGTTAAAATGGGCCAAGTAATATCAAATTGTATGAATAAGACAAAATGAAAAGGTCTAGAGAACAACAAAAATGTTTGTGCTATCTATGCAAATGGGTCATTTTTTGGCCCGTATTAAGTTTAAGACGGATACTCCCATCTTAAATGAATATTTGTGATCAATCTTAGGGTGGATTCAGGTTAGGTCAATTCATTTTCACGTCGATAAAAAGCAATATATCTCCATAAACATTTGGGTAATTGATATTTCAAGTCAAATAAGAGGCCAGACAATTTAACCTAATCTATAGTAAGAAACTTTTGCTAAAATGGTGCCCAAAACGAAACTATCTATCAAATTGGTGCTCGTTTTAAAGTATTTACCAAAAATGGTTCCACGTCACCATTTTTGGTTTTTCCTTTTTGTTTTAAAATTTTATAATCACGTCTCTGTCCCAGACAGCGACCAGTTGAAGGGGAAATTTTCAGAAATTGTGAAATTTGGGCAGGGACTTACAGAACTTGGGTAAGCATCTGGTCGCAATCCCAGACTACGACCAGATGAAGGGAAAATTTTATGTAAAAAATCTGAAAATAAAGATATTCCTTCATCTGGTCGCAGTCTGGGACTGCGACCAGTTACGTGCTATCATGTCAAAACCGGGTTTCCCCTTCCCCTTCCTCATTTCACCTAAAGTCTAAAAAAATCCCCAAATCACACTAAAACCCTAATTTTTCGCCAATTCAATTTCTTGCTTATTTCCGCCCAAATCCTTCCATTTTCACTTTAATTCACACTCTAAGGTAACAATCTACACTTTCTTTTATATAAATTGTAATTATTTCAATTAGAAATTGATTAATTTGTGAAATTTTAGTTTATGTCATTTTGCATTTTAGGATTTAATTTGGTTTTAGTTGTTGAATTTTTAGGTTGTATTTAGTCATTTGGTTGATTAATTTAGTTAATTTGTTATCAATAGGCATAATGGAGAAGACTAACTATCCTTTGTGTTGTTACTCTAATGGTGAAATATTGGTTGAGGGAGAGAACATTAGCTATAAGGATGGGGATCAATTTTTTGTGTTTGTTGGTAGCAATGACACATTTGATGAGTTGACTTCTTTAATTTGTGATGAATTAGAGGTTGATTGTAGTCAATTTGCTTTGAAAATTAAGATGAAGTATCCTAGTGCGAAAGGGTATAAGTTGATATCTTTAGCTAATGATCGTGCTTTGAGGGCGTTCTGGTCTAGTGTGTATCATTCAAATGCGGCTTCTATGGATTTATATATTGAGTTGATACCCATCCAACAACCTAGTCCAATACCTTCCAACATGGGAAGTAACCTTAGTTTTTCGAACATATTGGGTCAAGTGATGAGAGGAGAGAATCCCATGCTATCTTCAATACCTTCCTCCATTGAGAACAATGTTGATCAATATGAATTTGATGTAAATGTGGATGGGGATGAGTTTGAAGAGAATGAGGATGATATCTTGAGAAATGAGGTGGATGAGGAAGATGATGGTGAAGATCTTGTTACACCTTCCCTTTTGAACAATTTTCGTTGTTTTAATTTAAGGCTACTAGTTTACTTATGTTCTTATTTGGCATTATACAGATACTTTGTTGTGGGTTGTCTCTATTTTGCAGGTCAAATGGATCCTGGACCACATGATGACAGCATTTTACATCTCCAAAATTCACATAGGAGTACTGCAATATGGGAAGGAGAGGTAAAATTCCAACGATTGTTTGTTATTTAGTACACAATTTGCCAACATTACTAATATTAGATGTCACTTGTTCTTAAAGGAATGTGGCACATTGATGTGTCGGAGTCACTTGTTCGATACAATGGTTGAGTTGCAGTTTGTTTGGGTACCCTACACTCAAACAATACTCAATTATTTGCCACAAAGATGCACGGAAAATCAAGAGGAGTGGTATGTTATCGCTCCTCTAATTTGTTTCGAGATGATTGAGTGGCATTTACCAAACCGTGTTATGCGCCAATTTGGGTGGGACCAACCTATTCCTGAATTGTGCAACACCTGTCCCGAGTTGCATGCTTCTAATCGCCAAGGAGATACTACGGCGAACTATGCAATCGAGTTTGCTCCTTACATAACCCAATGGCGAAACCGAATGCGCAAGACCGTTCAACCGGGTACTCGATACTCAGGGATTATGAGTCGGGATGCAGAATATTACGAGTGGTACAACGCTATCACACGTCTCCGTATTGCCCCACCACGTGCATATGTAAATCGAGATTATGCGGATCATCACTACTACTACCCTACCGCCACCGATTACCAAACCCTCGTAAGTATTCTAACAATGTTTGATTAGATTGTTATTTCTTTATCAACTTTTAGTATTCTAACAATGTTTTATTTTCAAAATGTAGACGGAAATGGGCGTAAACAACTACAACGCCACGAATGACCTCATTAACAACTACCCTGAGAACGCTCCTCTGGGTATGTATCAAGTTCTCGAGAGGGTTCGCAGCATGTCACTTGAAGCTTTGCGAAACACGAACCAAGGTCACCTCGTGCATTATCAAGAACCGGAAGAACCGACTCCTCCATCACCACCAAGATACGACTTCCGACATCTCGATCATCGTATTCAAGGCCAAGAAGGTGAAGCGGGTGCGTCCACATCACAAGCACGAAAGAAGGGAAAGAGTCGAAGGCAAGATTAGTGGATTGTCGCTTAGTTGTTTTGTTACATTTTGTTATTGTTAATTTCAAACATTAGGAAGTAATGAATCTTTAGTTGTTTTGTTACAATTTATGCATCTTTAATGAAATGAGGTTGGATTCCAAAATCATGTTGTTGTTTGTCTGCTGTGGGTGTGATTTAAAATGCAGGGACATGAAAAACGAATGAATGGAAAGAAGGAATGAATGGAAAACATGTCCATGGTTAGAAATCTTTCTGATTTTTTTCCAAGCCACCCTTCATCTGGTCGCTGTCCCAGACTGCGACCAGATGCATACTAAAAATTTGCCCTTCATCTGGTCGCTGTCCCAGACTGCGACCAGATGAACCTCCATCTTCTGTAACTTTCTGCCCAATTGGAGTTTTTACATAAAATTTTCCCTTCATCTGGTCGCAGTCTGGGATTGCGACCAGATGCTTACCCAAGTTCTGTAAGTCCCTGCCCAAATTTCACAATTTCTGAAAATTTCCCCTTCAACTGGTCGCTGTCTGGGACAGCGACGTGATTATAAAATTTTAAAAAAAAAAGGAAAAACCAAAAATGGTGACGTGGAACCATTTTTGGTAAATACTTTGAAACGAGCACCAATTTGATAGATAGTTTCGTTTTGGGCACCATTTTAGCAAAAGTTTCTCTATAGTAATGTCCTCCTTGCTCGAAAACGCACCAACTTATAGACGATGAACCGAAACAAAAACCAAACCTTTTTAGTACATTAACTTTTATTACAACATTATTTCAAAATCATATCAACCTACATTGTTCAAATACTGTCACATTAATTCATAATCAAATCAACCAAACCTATAAGTGTACGGAGAGATAGGACTCTCAATAACTCATTAAAAAACCGTCTCTCTTAGGTATTAGTGATAAGTTAAATAGGACATAAGATCATAAGACCCGTTAATTAAAACATAATATAAGCGATCTCAGATCGCATCGAGGCTTGAGCATTCAGCACCTTAATTCGAAAATACTGGTTGGCATGCATACCAACCTATATACAAAGGGAGCAGCCATTCGACAAGTACAAGTTCCACAACATTTTGCGGTACTTTGACAAGTCTGACCATTTATGGAACAGGTAAGGGGACGGATATACGCATCATCAAGCATAATGTTGAAAAGAGGATTAAATTGACGGGTAGCAATCACAGGTTCGGGTGTGACTGCTAACACCACAATAGCCAAAAGCACCACCATATATATGAACCACCTTCATATTCTTGTTCATTTCCATTTAATTATTTATTTTAGGGTTTATGATTTTTTTTTCGTTTAATTGATGTTTGCTTGTGTGTTGTATAGTATGCCAAATTTATGTCGATTTTATAGCCATGACAAACCACTAAGTTGACACGTAATTGGAATAAAATATTCGGTAAGTTAGACATTTTATCAATTGTTTGACTATTTTAGTATAATATTTTATTATAAAATTAGTTATTTTTTTTTTTTTTTTTTTTTTTTTTTTTTGAATGACGTGGGAACCCGCAGCCGCTACCTTTGGTGCGCACTGGGTAAACCCCCGAGCATACGTGATAGCCTGCAAACCACGTACACTAGGTTAACCACCCTTCTTACGGGGTGACAGGCTCGAAGTCTAGAAGGCATAGCCTCAAGCCAATTTACCCCCAAGATCGCTCTTGGTGAGGCTTGAACCTGAGACCCTTGGGAATGTGGCCCAAATTTTATTTTTATTATAAAATTGTTTAGATTTTCAAGTCTTAGATTAAGTTGTTGTTCTTTCTATCTTAGTTCAACTCATTTCAGTTTTGCTTAACTTTATTCCGTTAAATTTTATTTACGTTCATTCAATTATATTCAGTTAATCTCTTCACAAAATTAATTTTTAATTTAACTAAATTTACCTCAACTCAGTCGTTCCAACCAATTTATTAATTCAATTAAGCTTTACACCATTTAATTCAATTCATCTCGTTTCAGCCTAAAAGCACAAAACCTAAGACCATTTTAAGGGAGATTTGCCGGTTGAGTATTTAGTTTTGTTGATGACAAGTTTAATTTTGTTGATGTGGTGTGTTTTCTAGTGTAATTATTTAGTTATTAGGCATTAACGGAATACGGTTGTCATGTTTCAATAACAAGTTTGATCATTAAATTAAGTTAATATAAGTAAGAAAATATGCTTATATTTAAGAAAATATGGAGTTGAGAGGTCTCAGGTTCGATTACCAGTTGGGGCGATGACCACTTGGCCACTGCAGCTCCCGAAGGGGTGGCTTACATGGTCCATGTGGTGGTGCGGGAATGCATGGGCCCGGGAGATCAAACCCCTCGTCATAAAAAAAAAAAAGAAAAAAAAAAGTAAGAAAATATGTTTATTATTAGTAAATTATATGAAAATTATATTATTTTTATGTATAAATCGAATATTTTATTATACTTAATATGCTCCTCTACATTAACAATATATTCAAAAAGGGTAAATTGTACTATTAACAAGCGACACCTCGGGTGAAATTTCCAAGAGCTCCGGGTTGAAACTTTCCCAAGAGCAAAATCTTGTGGAGCATTGTTGGCCTGAATCCATGTTTAAATAGACTTTGAGTCTGTCACCCTCGGGTGACTTACTTGGTATACGTGGTTTGCAGGTTATCACATATACCCGATGGTTTACCCAATACGTACAGAATGTAGCGACTGCGGATTCCCACGTCAAAAAAAAAAAAGCGACACGATCCTTAGGCTCCGTAGTATTGCACCGTGCATGCTTTAGGAATATCGAGTGTTGCACCATGCACATTCATTCTGTTTTCTTGCTTCTTCCTACTCCTTTCGTTTTTCTTTTCCTTTTTTTCATTTGGTTAATTATTAATAATTTTTTTCTTAATAAAAGTTGTTTCACAGACAAAGATTGCGATTATCGAGTACTTCATTTAATTTGGGACTTGAAGAATCTTAAATTACGCGATAAGAAAACTTTCAAACCCCAATAATGGAGGACGAAAGTAAATGTGAGAAAATGCGGGAGCGTCTCCCAGATTTTAGAACCCCTACTCCCTATGCCGAATCATATAATGGGAATAAAATAGAGTTGTAAATGAACTGATGTGAGCTCAATCTCGGATGGATTTGGGGTCGGTTTGGAATTTTAAGGTCGAGCTAGGGTTCAAATCGAAACTCGTCAAACCTAGATTATTGAAGTGCGAACTCGGTTTGGAAAAAGCTCGAGCTTGGCTCGCGTTTGAATCGAGTTTTTTTTACTTAAAATCCTTATTTTTAAAGGGATGCTTAATTTTCAAAGTTGTAAAAATTTGGAACTCATCATCCTCTTGTAATAAAGAATTATGCATTTAATCACTTTATCTCATTTTTATTTTCTAATCGGGTTTTGTTCGACACAATATTTACTCCCTCCGTGTCACATATTTACATTTATATTTTGACAATGTTCATGACTAGAGATGATTTCTAATTTACACACATAAAATATAGCCATTTAAAATGTTTTTGAATCGTCTTAATAAGCATTTCAAAAATATCAAATTTTTATAATTTTTAATAACATGTAGATAAAGGTTTTAATTAAATAAATTGTACATTGTACAAATGTGAAAAATTAAACGTAAAGAAATAAGTACGACAAATGAAATATTACTTTAGGAACTTATTAGCATATACGTTGCCTATTTATTGCACGCATTAATGGAAGAAGACTTGATTGGTCAAAACACACAAAAATAACTTAAGTTTTATTCAAAGATACCCAATAAAATAAACACAAATTTTTATTTATGACGGACATGTTTTGTCGCAAACTTGTGACCTGATCTCACAAACAAGACTTATTAAAAGTGAAATAGGAAATTAGACCATAAAACCCGTACAATTAGGAAGTTTTTTGCTAAAATGGGGTCGAAAATCAAACTTTTTACCAAAATAGGATCGTTTCAAACTATTTACCAAAAATGGGTTCACGTCATCAATTCCGATTTTGAATTTATTTTTTTGAAATTTAGTACTTTTGGCGGAACATGTTACTTCCATATTTCGAGATTTGACGAGCTACCTTCGTCATATCCGTTCTCCTTACTCCGACCACCAATTAATGAAATACGACCATCATTCTCATCTTCTCACTTCTCTTACCGTATTCGGATTGTTGTTTGAGTTATTCGCTCTATAGTTTGTGCAAAAAACAGCCCATAAAACGGTTTTAAGCAAAACAAAAAGTCAAAAACATAATATATATAAACCATTTCTCGATCGCATTGATGCTCGAGCATTCAGCAATTGAGATCAAAAATACCGGGGGGCATGCACGCCAACCTGTATACAAGGGGAGCTATCAATCGACAAACACAAGTTTCGCAACATTCTGCGGTAATTTGACAAAACTGACCACTCTTTGAACAGGTAAGGGGACGGATGTACGCATTATCAAGCATAATGTTGAAAAGGGGATTAAATTGGGAACTTTTTGTTTAAATGGGGCTTAAACGTAAACTAATTAACAAAGTAGGGTCGGTTTCAAATTATGTACCAAAAATGGTTCCACGTCATCATTTTAATTTTTTTTTTTTTGAAAATTGAACAAGTCGCTGTCTGGGACAGCGACAAGTTTCTTTGCAAAGTTTGCAATTCTCGTTGCTCGACAAGCTACCTTCATTGCCCACGTTTTCTTTGCTCCGACCATCAAATTACAAAATATCACATTCTTTCTCTTCTTCTCACTTCGCTTATCATATACACATATTTATTTGAGTTATTAGCTTCATAGTTTGCGTAAAAATTGACCCTCAAAATCGCTGTTTACTAACGATTTAGGTTTTGCGAAACTGTGGACTCGAAACTGAAGAGGCTAATCATCATGTAGTGTTGTGCCAATGTAACTTGAAATCATATCTGGGAATTTTGTACATCTTTATTGTGCTTTTTGCTAATGGAGTGAATAAAAAGTATGAGATTAACTTTTTATTTAACTAGCTCTCGCACTTTAATGTAGCACTCCGGCCATTTCAGTCAATAAGCCGCCCTTTTCCGTAATCTGTGAGGATGATATTGAGCAACAAGGCTTATTGACTGACATGGGCCGGAAGGAGAATAAGAGTTGTAGTCTAGAATTGTGATCGCTTGAAATGACTTACCTTTCCAATGTCTTCTCCAACAAAATAGTTATCAACTGCACCAACCATCTCCATTCCGCTGGCTCTAGTGACGACAACCACTGTTGCCCTTCCTATCTCTTTAGCTGCCCTTTTACGATTACCTGCGAACTAGAGGTCATCCCTGAATGTCACTAGCAAGTGAAATATGATTCACTCCATTAGCAAAAAGCACAATGAAGATGTACAAAATTCTCAGATATGCTTTCAACTTACATTGGCACAACACTAAATGATGATTAGCCTGTTTAGTTTTCGAGTCCACAGTTCCGCGAAACCGAAATCATTAGTAAACAACGATTTTGAGGGTCATTTTTGCGCAAACTATGAAGCTAATAACTCAAATAAATATGTGTATATGATAAGCGGAGTGAGAAAAAAAGAATGAATGTTATATTTTGTAATTTGATGGTCGGAGCAAAGAGAGCGGAGGCGATGAAGGTAGCTTGTCGAGCACCGAAAATTGCAAACTTTGCAAAGGAACTTGTCGCTGTCCCAGACAGCGACTTGTTCAATTTTAAAAAAAAAATAATAAAAAACTGAAATGATGACGTGGAACCATTTTTGATCAATAGTTTGAAATCGACCTTACTTTGTTAATAATTAGTTTACGTTTAAGCCCCATTTAAGCAAAAATTTCTTAAATTGGCGAGTAGCAATCACGGATTCGGGTGTGACGGCTAACACCACAATAGCCAAACATAGCACCATTCGAACCACCTTCATTTGCTTGTTCATTACCATTTAATTATTTATTTTAGGGTTTTATGATTTTTTTAGTTTGGTTGTCTTTTTCTGTTTTGTATATGCCAATTTTTTTGACGATTTTATTTTTTTATAGCCATGACAAGCTAGTAAGTTGACATGTAATTGAGTTTTTTATACAATAAGTTAGTATATTTGATTCACCTGTTTATTGTTAAAAATTGATAATTTTAATTATAATATTTTATTATTAAATATTTATTTTTTTAATATAAGTTTGTTTCCATTTTCTGGTCGTAGATTAAGATAATTTTAAGAGAGATTTACCGGTTGAGTATTTAGTTTCGATGATAACAAGTTTTTTTTGTTAATGTGGTGTGTTTTATTATTGATAATTTTGTTGATATTAAGATCAAAAGTATGAAAATCGACTCATTTTAAATTGAAATTTGTCTCATTTTAGTGATAATATTAATGTTGTATTTGTGATAAGGCGGCGTATTTGAATATATGCTTCTGATCACGGTAATTGTTAAGAAGCGTATAAGGGAAAGGCTTGATTTTATTAATTGAGCAAACAATGCTTATATAGTTACAGGTATAGGTGTGAATACAATCGTAAGAATATTACATAATACGGTAAATATCACAACCGAATATATTAAGGAATATATTCCTAAGCTAATACCCCCTCTCAAGTTGGAGCATGGAGATCGACAATTTCCAGCTTGCGGAGAAGAGCTTGAAATTGAGAAGCACCTAAGGCCTTGGTATAGATATCGACGAGCTGCAAATGAGTCGACACATGTTCGGCTTTAATCAAACCATCAATAATGGCATCACGAATGAAAATACAGTCGATTTCTATGTGCTTGGATCGTTCGTGGAAAACCGGGTTATGCGCAAGCCCAAGAGCCGACTGACTGTCCACGTAAATCATTATAGGTAGAGACACGTGAACATCCAAGCTGATGAGCAACCCTTTGAGCCACTTCAATTCACATGAGACAGCTGACATGGCACAGTATTCGGCTTCGGCAGACGACAACGAAACTGTATGCTTTTGTTTTATTTGTTTTCCAACAGACAGGGAGCCACCAAGGAAGAGATGTCAATTCGTCACCGAGCGTCGTCGAATAGGATTTGCCTCGTAATCAGAATCACACCAACCTTTAATATCCAAAGTACTGTCGGAGCGGAGGAAAATTCCCTGGCCCGGACTCCCTTTCAAGTAGCGAAAAACTCGAAGCGCAGCCGCGAGATGTTGTTGGCGAGGCTGGTGCTAAAAAACAAGACAAAATATGGACTGCAAAGGATAAATCAGGTCGTGTAACGGATAGATATACAAGCCGACCCACTAAACGACGATAAGACTCAATATCATCAAGAAGCGGTCCGTCAGCAAGACCAAGAGTATGGTGTTGTTCAATAGGTGTAGGGGCGGGTTTCGCACCAAGTAAGCCAATTTTAGAAATAATATCTAGAGCGTATTTACGCTGACTAAGGTAAATCCTGTTAGTGTGACGAGACACTTCAATGCCCAAGAAGTACTTAAGAGGACCACGATCCTTCATATGAAAAGATTTTCCCAAATACGTCTTAAAGTGAGCGACAACGGAAGAATCATTACCAGCAATGACAAGTCGTCAACATAAATAAGAATGAATAACCGCACATGTCCTTACGAGTAAGAAAATAAGGAGTAATATTATAATCAGAATATGATTGACGGAAGCCATAATCTTTCAGGGCAGTAGTCAGCTTAGCGAACCAACAACGCGATGCCTGCTTTAGTCCATATAATGACTTCTTTAGGCGATAAACTTTATTTTTCCTGACGTGACCAAAACCAGGGGGAAGGCGCATATAGACCTTCTCGTTCAAGTCATCATGTAAATAGGCATTGTGAACATCCATTTGGTTAAACTCCCATTTTTGAATAGCCGCAACAGCTAAAAAAGTACGGACGATGACCATTTTAACAACAGGAGCAAAAGTTTCAGAGTAATTAATACCTTAGACCTGATGATTTCCAAAGACAACTAATCGAGCTTTCAAATGCTCAGTAGTACCGTCTGTGTTATATTTGATTTTGTATACCCAGCGGCACCCGAGTGCCTTTTTTCAAAAGGGTGCTCCGTAATTCCCAAGTCCTATTTCTCTCAAGAGCATCAATTTCATCTTTCATGGTTGTACACAAACCCGCATCCCGGATAACATCTTTAAAAGACGGAGGCTCAACACCTCTAGTAATTGCAGCTATAAAATCTCAATGTTTAGTGGAAAAAAGATTGAAAATTTACATAATGAGTGAGGGAGTAAGGAGTACCTGAAGAGGGCGCGGATTGGAGAGTGCGGAGTATGCGGAGTATGCGGATGTGGTGCAGTAGCTAAGACGTATTCGCGCAAATTGGAGTTAGGGAGCTTTGGCCGTTTCCCGCGACCAAGTGGAGCACTGTCAACCGTGACGGTTGTGTCCGGAACAGGGCCCGTCGAAGGGGCTGACCTTCCAGTGTCAGCAGCATCTATAAGGGACCCAATAACAGACCCATCGAGGGAACCCATGATGGTGGAAATAGGGTCAGACCCGGTTGCAGTGTGCGGGTCAGGAATAACAGGAGGTGTGGGAGAAGCCAGGGGATCATCATCAAAGAGATCAAGTAACTCATCAGTGCCATTAAAGGGTATGTTAGGCATAGGAGGTGATGTATCTTGCTGGGAGGTGGGCACTATGGGGAAAATTTGACTCGTTAAAAACCACATCCTGGGAAACGAAGTAGGAGTGCGTGTCAATGTCTTATAATTTCCAGCCCTTTTTATTGTGTGGGTACCCAACAAAGATACATTTACGGCTCCATTTGGCAAATTTATCCCCGTTGGTATTTTGATTATGAGCAAAACTAAGGCACCCAAAAACCCACAAATTTTTATAAGAAGGCGGTGCACCATGTAGACATTCATACGAGGTCTTATAATTAAGTAAAGCAGACGGGGTTTTATTAATCAAATAAGTTGCAGTAAGAATACATTCACCCCAAAAAGTCTTACGCAAGTGAGATTGAAAAGGTAAGGAGCGAGCTACTTCCAAAAGATAGCGGTACTTCCGTTCGACACGCCCGTTTTGTTGAGGCGTGCCGAACATGATTTCTGAAAAATAATCCCATTTTCAAGGAAAACACCGGCCATAACATTAAACTCCGTGTGGTTATCACTGCGAACCATTTTTAGTTTTTTTGAAATTTGGATCTCAATCATAGAAATGAAACTTGTAAACATATCAGAAACTTCCGTCTTATCAAGTAACAAATAAACCCAAGTGGCACGAGAGAAATCATCGACTAAAGTAAAAAAATACTTAGCACCACATGAGGATGGTAAATGGTAGGATCCCCATAAATCACAGTGTACCAATTCAAATAAATCAGATGCCCGTTTATCATTCAAAGCAAAGCTAGTACGGTGTTGTTTTGCAAAATGACATGTTTCACACACATGTACTGTTCTTTATTGAAAATGAAATTACGAGTAAAAGGGATAGTCTTGACCACTTTATTAGACGGATTCCCAAGCGTCGATGCCACAAATCCAAAGAGCTTTCAGCTGTCACATTATGCACCAACGTCTTAGCATCCGTACACATCCAGTAGAGTCCATCCCGCAACTCACCAACTTCAATCCTCCTCTTCAAAAACCGGTCCTGAATAAGACAATTCTGTTTAAAAAACTCAAACGAATAATCATGAGCCATATCATTGTGAGTTGTGAGACCAAGATTAAATTGCAAGTTAAACAAGGAACGAATAAAACATTAGTGAGAGTTAAAAACTCGTTAATAAACACGGAACCCATGATGGATGACACAACTCGTTGGCCATTTGGTAAACCCACGGGTCAGTTAGGAATCATAAGTTGATTAGTAAGATAAAATAGATCTCCTCAAACATGATTAGAGGCTCCGGAGTCTATAATCCAACTGCACATACCGCTAAGACGATCGAAATCAACAAGTGAAAGAGTCGAGACGCCAACTATCACGTTATTGGCGTGAACAGTTGGACATGGTCCAGTAGATGTGGAAGTGCTCGAAGACCCGCGACCAGAAGACAACCCAGTTCTGCGAGAAGCCCGATACTGTTTGTATTCCGTAACAGTACGGGGCCGATCACCCCACCATTCAGGAAACCGTTGGGTCTAGAAAAAACAATTTGGGACTTCATGTCCACGCATGTCATAGTGAGAGCACATATATTTCTGATTTCGCTCACCGCGTTCCTTCTCGCGCATAGTTCGCCAATCAGTAGAGGAGCGAGATGGAGGAAGAGCAAATGCAGCCACATCGGTAACATCAAGGGGCATAGTTTCAGCTCTAAGACGTTCTTCATGTAAGACAACATGATAAGCACGACTAAGACTCGGTAAAGGGTCAAATTGAAATTGCTGAGAATGAATATTGCCATACAAAGTACTATCCAACCCCATAAAAAATTGATGAATTCGTTTATTATCGGGACGTTTAACCGCATCCTTGCCAATGTCACACGTACAAGCGCCGCACTTGCACGAGAATGGGGGTTCGTGAACGATTAATGCATCCCATAAAGATTGCAATTGACCAAAGTAAGTGGTAACATCCATACCTGTAGTTTGTAAGCAGTTTTTCAGTTGTGTTTTGAGACTATGAATCAACGAACCATCGACGACAGAGAAACGAGCTTTCAAGTCTGCCCAAAGCAGCGAGGCATCTTCTCCATAGGGTATAGTCGGCAAAAGTGTCGGATCAATCATATTCCGAATCCACTGTACGAGCATACAGTGGAAAGCCTCCCAGTTGTCGAGAGTGACGGGATCAGTGGGTTGTTTAATAGTTCCATCGACGAAACCAAATTTACGATGCAATTTTAGCGACATTCTCATGGAATTTTGCCAATCTTGGTAATTATAGCGAGTTAATACGACATTAGAGATTTTTCCGCTAGGAACATCGTGAGATCCTAGGAAGTAGGGACTAGATGGATCAATTTTGGAGTAGTCGTCAGTTTTGGATGCCGAGGAGTCATGGGCTCCGGGCATTGTCGGCGTTCTGATGATTTTCGTGGTTATTGGCTATTTAGGGTTAGGGTTTTTTTGGAGTGAGATCCCTGATACCATGTTAAGAAGCGTATAAGGGAAAGACTTGATTTTATTAATTGAGCCAAACAAGGCTTATATAGTTACAAGCATAGGTGTAAATACAATCGTAAGAATATCACATAATACGGTAAATATCCCAACCGAATATATTAAGGAATATATTCCTAATAGTAATTTCTATCCCACCCTTGAATATATTTTGGAAAGAAAGTCAACATTTTATAATTTTGTTCAGAATAAAATAGTTACGAACATCGCGCTGAAATACTCGCGGAACTGATAGTAGCTCAAAGATTATTTTGAAAACCATTTTTATACTTTGAAATTATTCTGGGTCTTTTCCATTATTAAACTTTGAAGAGTTTAGATGATGTTAGGATTTTACTTTGCTCCAAATTATTTGTTAAACCCGTTTTATGAAGAAATACTTTTAATGCGACGATTTATGACATACTGTAAAGATCAGATTTTAAACCCCTGTTGAGTTCGTCTTTTGGAAATGGTTATCTGATGAATAATGTAGCTAAAAGTCTTATTAATCCGACCCAATTGGCCTTGTATCATTTCGATTTTTTTTGAATTAATTATGAATTTCACGACAGAGGACAACTGTAATGTGAAATGCATTTAGAACTTTTGTTTCATTACTCAATCCCGTGTGTTCTCTTTCCGAATGGAATGAATATAAGTGTTGTTTTATTTATCCATTATTAGCTCATGTGTTGTTAATGTGTGACACCCCGCGATTTAGCATAAAAATAAACAAATAATTTGCAGCGAAAATACGATACTTTTAAAAACTTTTCGACATATTTATTAAAACTTTTTCGCGGAATATCAAAAGAACATGAGGAAGACTAAAAACTAATGAGAAAGTATAAATTATACAAAATAACTTAAATAGACGAGGGATAAGGTATCCCACGATAACAACATGAATTAAATCTAAACTAAGCGTAAGGGTAATTGTCGAATTATCAACAATGCTCGCTAGCCACACGTATTCTTCCCCAAACAGCACCAACCTACATTCATGAAACATGAACGCTACAGTCAGTGGGGAGTAACTCAGGGTTCTCCCAACCACTTTACGTCAGAAAACATGTGAACGGGAATACAAAACATCTTATACATATGAACATGTATATAATTTCGGAAACAACCATATATGCATTTTCAAACGTAATCAACATGATCGATCACGAGCGATAAACCAAAACATGTGGGAAAACATGAATCAATATGTGAAACATAATTAAAGCCAACAACTGAGATGATATCGAAATCAATTAAACATCCAAGTGATCGACTTAGAGGCCAACAATTAGGTGGCATATCCAATCACGCATACAAAAAGAAACCAAGAATATAATGAACGCCATCAGAGCGCATATGCACGACCTCTGACTAATGGAGCGCTTAGGCACGACCTCCAACTACCGGAGCGCTTAGGCACGACCTCCAACCGGAGCGCTTAGGCACGACCTCCAACGACGGGAGCGCTTAGGCATGACCTCCAACTACCGGAGCGCTTAGGCACGACCTCCAACCGGAGCACTTAGGCACGACCTCCAACGACGGGAGCGCTTAGGCACGACCTCCAACTACGGGAGCGCTTAGGCACGACCTCCAACGACGTATAGCGTATAACCACTGCCTACATGCCTAAGACCTAGCCAGACCTCTCGATGTAATAACCTACATCGAACGACACACGGGGACCGGAGCGCATATAGCACGGCCTCCGACCAATCCCGAACATAGCTAAAATCCCATTCCAGGGGTGACATTTTTTCATTACAATGGTACAAAAATCGTACCACCGCTATCTATTCACAAACAAGGTAACATAAACGTCACCAACATAACTTAGGATGACATAACCGTCACCTACACAAACTTAGGATGACATAACCGTTAACCAACTCATTAACAACGCTTGAGCTAACCATTAATAAATAAGACAACACTTATATCCATTTCATGCGGAAAGAATAAACGGAACTCATTAATAAAACATAATTTCTAAAAGCATTTTACATTTCAGTTGTCCTCTGCCGTAAAATTCATAATTAAATCAATTAAAGTCTAAATGATACCAAGGCCAACTGGGTCAGATTAATAAGAATTTTATCTACAATATTTGTCAGATAAACATTTTCAAAATATGAACTTAACAGGGGGTTATTGTCTGATCTTTATAGTGTGTCAGAAATCGTCACACAAAATGTATTGCTTCATAAAACGGGTTTAACAAATCATTTTGGGGCAAAGTAAACTCCTAACATCATATAAACGCTTCAAATTTTAATTATTGAAAAGGACCAAAATAGTTTCAAAGTATAAAAATGGTTTTCGAAATAATCTTTGAGCTACTGTCCGTTATGCGAGTATTTCAGCGCAATGTTTGTAAATAATTTATTGTGAACAAACGACATGCAAGAAAATTACGAAATTTTAGAGGTAGACTCTACACTTAAAATAAACATGGGTCTCTTTTCAACATTTTCAAAAATGGATAATCTAAGATGTCGAAATAAATTTTACAAGACTATGGACAGATTTGTCAAGGTGCTGTAACATCATGAATTAACCATTGTAAACAAAACACTATGAACTTGAAGACCATCAAACTAACCATTCTCAATGATCATAACCTCATTTAACAAAACAATCCTTAATGAACTTCCAACTAGAATATCATCCAACACAACCATGCAAGATGAAAATCATCCAAACATATGACTTATAAAGCTAATCATACAACAAATTAATCAAACATATCTCTAATATAACAATCATTACTAGCATATAAAACACATGCAAACAAAGACGGTTAAAGTCGAGTAACCCATCACCGTTACCTTATAGCTCCTCAATAAGCATGATTTTGACTCAAAGCCACTCCAGTTTGGACAACCGAACTAGCTACACATAAATAAACGAGGTTACCTAGAAAGTTGGAGGGCGAGGAGAGGAAGAGATAGGCGCGAAAATCGCCGAAAACGGATAAGAAACGAAGATTTTACGATACTTTTACGGTGGAGGTGCACAAGCAACAATGGTGTTTCTTATTCTTTTGTGTTTAGTGTGCATGGCTGAAAAAATAAAGGAATGAAGAAGAAGGAAAGAGGAGGGGCAAGACCTTGGGCTGCAAGGCAAAATTGGTATATTAAGACAAGTGTCCCAAAAGGACAAGTGGAATAAGTAAAGAGTAAGCGACGAGCGAGATTATGTTAGCGGATAGTCCGTGACAGCTTTTCATATTTTCGGCATATTTTCCTCCAGAGAACTCATAATGAGGTGTTTTTGGTGGCGTTGGAAAGCTAAGAGAAAGAGCTAAAACTTTTATTGTATAACCAAGAGCTAAATATGCCTTTAAAATATCTTAAAATTAGTAACAAGGACAGACTGACGTTTCACAAGTTTAAGGAGTATAAGTGTAAGACGGACATATTAATATCATTATCTAAAACGATAAATTTTAAAAGGAATTTTAATTATTGTGGAACATTATTATTACTAAAAAAAGATTTTATTAATATATAATAACTTGAAATTACGGGGTGTTACAATCACCCCACCTTTTAAAACGTTTCGTCCTCGAAACTTGAAAGTAGAAAAACGGTAAGTTGTAAAGACAAGGTAAATAACCAAAGCGTTTTACAAAATTTGATATTACAAAACTCAAATTTATTTCAAAGACTTCGAAAACAGTTTCTAAAGACACAAGTCCTTGTCAATGGAGCGAAGAGGGTTCTCGTTGCGCATTCAAGAGCCTAACATTCCAAATCAAGGACTAGTCCAAAACAAAATCATATCATGTGTCATCAACCGTAATACGAGTTATTAGACGTCTCCAATAAAAAGTCTTACATCAAATCAATGCTAAAACCAATCAAAATTATAAACCATTTCAAGCTTTTTTTTAAAATATGTCATTTCGAAAGTAAACTTCCATTTTTGAAACCGTGAAATTAGTAAGGTTGTTACAGAAATTAAAGTTTTTCAACAACAAAAATAAGGTAACACAAATGCGGTTATAAAATATATAAATGGAGAATATTTTGAATACTTCAAACAAAACACAAGGATGAAAGCTACATATTATCAACCAAAGAGGGTCGGGTCGGTCTTTCAACGATCTCAAAGCACAATGAGGTCAACAAGGAAGCTAACCCAAAACAAGGCATCATAAACTACCATCTTCAAGGCTAAGGACGATCCTCAACAAGAGAGTAAAGAGGCAAAAAAAACAAAAGAACAAGAGCATGAACAAAAGAGGTTTAAGGTTAAGGAGGAAGATAACTCTTCGGATTATGGAAATCACTAATCACTCAATCCATAAACGAGTCATCATCATCATAGTTTCTTACACACCTCAAAAGGCAACTCTTTCAATCACACAACTCTCAAGGCTTCCTCAACTCAATTTGGGTCATTCACATCTAGTTCATCCACGATACAAGGTACCATATTACCAAAGGAACTTCACAACTCTCGATTATTACTCAACAACCACCATCCTTCATGGAGCTAGATCCAAAAGAACTAACAACGTTGCCTTCATACTCAACTAGCATATGTTACAGATTTCCAAACAAGGTGAATCTAAAAAACAAGGATCTTAAACCTGAATCCATCGTACTTCCAGACCTATAAACAAAAATCTGTTACTCTCAAACCGACAACAAAAATATGAACGGAGCACTCTCGGAGCTGTACTTACTTTCATACATAGGACTATGAGATAAAATCCAAAACATCTAATCCCAAAAGCATAAACACGGAATTCTTCAAACCGTAACTATTCGCAAACCTAGGACTACGAGTTAAACATCCAAAGCATTCAGTTCCAAACTAGTCAACTCTCATCGACCCAAATCAAGAAAACATCTCTTAAACCTTGACTACCATAATTACCGTAAAGTGATCATCCCAAAGAAAGTCTCATAAGAGTAACAACTTTCACCCAAACGGTCTCTAGGTAACCATCAACACCCTCATAGATAACACCAAAACCATCAACCTCACGGTTGTTACTAATCCACAAGAAGCACTCATACCTTCAAACCTTTAACTTGAAACCATCAAGATAACACACTACCTATCATCACCCTACGTCACCAAGCGCTAACTCTCTCAACTAAGTCTGATAAAAGAAGACCAAGGATCCTCGAAGCATATATCATTGTTCCACAAACGAATTCAACCTCACCACTAGTCCAAGAAGAAAGGGGACAACGCTCATGACGGTTAAAGATGTGAAACAATCTAGAGACAAACGCGATACAGAAACTTGAGAGAGAGTTACAAAATATGACGGGATAAGAGACTCCAGGCTATGGACTCCAACAAAAGTGAAGCTAAGAGAAGAAGAATGGGCATTAGAGGTAAGAAGATATATGACATAAAGAAAGGTTAAGTAAGCTTTGCTATGAAAGCATAACTCGATGGAATTAGCATGGCAAAAGAAAGAAGGAAGAAGAAAGAAGAAGAGAAGCGTTAAGGAAAGGGTATGATTTGAACTGACACAATTCCCAAGGCTCGGGGTTCCCAAAATCTTCACAAAGTTCTCATCTCCTATTTACCAATTCAAGCACACTGAACTATCGCTTTCCAAGAATTATTTTCCCAGATGATTCACCATACTATAAGTTCTTCCAAAAATTAAAGATGTATAATCATCTCAATTTCAACAATTTCATAAAAATTCCGGGTCTCTACACTTCTTAAATCCCTCAAACAACATTTTTGTAATACTCTATGATAAACCATTTCTATACTATTGTTATTTCAGAATCTTTATACCCCATAGATTATCAACTCTCTAATTCCTTAAATTCCCAAAACTTTCATTACTCATCGAGTTACTCTATCCTAATCCCACACAAGGCGTAAATCCTTATAATTCATTAATTCCTCAAAATATGAACACTAAGATCCACTATTAACGTCTTCACACCTCTATATACGAATCCAAACGTCCATTAAACATCGCAACATCGAAATCTCACAAATCCACAAGTTGCACCTTATGACATCAATCAGACATCCAAAGACATGATCTTTAAGTAACTCCTCAAAGGTTACACCTCTAATCCAATCAAATAACTAAAAGAGTAAACTTCAGTCAGTTCCTCTAAAGTTACATCGCTAACTCTTTCAATACTCGTCCATCAATATACACGATTCTTATCCTCCAAAAGTAACATCCCAATTAAAGTCAAACCCAATTCCCAAAGTCAAGCATTACTGATTCATTCATTTTCACTAGCATCCCAAGTATATCTTCCAAATTCATTTTTATGGATTCTAACACCTCATCCATACTCTTAAAGCGACATATATTAACCCACTGGTTCTAAATCCCAATTATGATTACCAAGGTTAAATTCTTCCAAAAGCTACGTTTACCACTCAAACTTTAATCTAGGAATTTCACCAACCAATTCCACCCACCAATTGGGTAAACAACTAAACATTAGGATTACCAAGACATGGCTTACTCCCTAAACGTTTTCAGTTAGATTACCTCTCAAAATACGGGCTAGGGGTTATTCTTGAACAATATTCTCAATATCCAACTAAGCTAGGCTACCTACAAAGCGCCATGGGAAAAGGCAAGTAACAAGGATAAGGTTAAGTCGGGAAGTTACGAAAGTAGCTTCCGAGTTAAGATAGAAAAGAGTTCGGGAAGGAAGGATATGCATCAGGAAATAACGAAGAAGGTGATACTATTGGAGGAAGTGTCCTCGACAATAGTGTGTTGATGTAATTAAAACTCATTTGAATGAAACACAACTGGGAGGGTTACTCTTTTAAAGTCGACTGATCAACATTTATCGATAATGATTGGCTGTCTAGAGTTTGACATTATCGTCATATGATGGTGGTGATCAGTTGATCCCTTAAGGTCATATCTTTAGGGAATTCCGTCTCAATGGATTAATTAATATTGTATTGGATACAAATTAATTAATAACTAGAGATTTTGGAAATAATTTTATATGACGAATATTTTATAATTGGATTATAATAATAAAAGTCAAAGTAATAAAATCGTTTTATTACTCGGTTTTATTTATTCGTTTGGGAAACGATTAAATTGAGAATGAACACGGTTGATTATAAAATTACAAAGAGTTGTAATTAAAATTATGACATTACATTTTTATACAATATTAATCTCGAAATTATTAGTGTAATTATTTAAATGTAATAAATTTGTAAATTATGAATTTTAATAGTTAAAAATGCACAATTAACAAATTGGGTCATGTGTTATGGGACATGTGTGACATGTTACAAATTAACACAATTGACAAAGATAAAATGGGTCCATATTGGACCCATTTCAGCCGTGTATATGGTAGTATGTAGTGATTGTGTATGTTTTACACAAAGCCTTACAAAACCTATGAATAGGTGTGTAAGTGTGTAAGAAACATGTAAGGCATCTTTGTTTCTTTTGCATTGTGTAAGAGGCCATGCATTGGCCTTGGGCATGCATGTAGGTCCATATTAGACCACATTTCAGCCGTGTAAATGTGTAGTATGTTGGTTGTGTGTGTGCAAAGTGATTCAGGAACTTAGTTTCCAACAAGTGGTATCAGAGCATTACGGTTGTGGCATGCATGATCGGACTCATGTTTTATGTTAAACGGATTAACATATAATTTTCGAAATTATTGTATTTATTATGATAAATCACAAAATAATTTTGCATGTTAAAGTTTCTGATTCTAAAATGGTTTTAGGACATAAAAATAATTTTATGGATTTTTATTGTTCATTTTTATATTTATTTGTATATTTTGTAGTTTAAATCGATTTTAAAGAACGATTAATGGGAAAAATAGCTAAACATAGTTTCTGGCCGAGATTTTTTGATATGTTCACACATGCATATTTAATATATTGTATATGGAGTTTCGTAAGAAATGGAGTTAGTATGCATGGATTATGAATTTTATGAGATAAATAGTCATAATATGAGTAAAAAATGGGTATAGGAGGTTATATTTCGAATTTGACCTTAAAAATTTTATGAGAAGTCACATGCAATATATAAAATACCTGTATAAATTTCGGATTTATTGGACTTGTTTTGCATGATTAATGATTTTTATAGTAAAAATCGGATTAATAGTGACTTAAATTCGACTTTAATAGTTATAGTTGGAATTTTGCCATAAAAACTTTACACAATGTCACATGCAATATTTACAGAATGTATATAAGTTTTGGGAATTTATTCTCAAGTGATGCATGATTTATGATTTTAATAGTTGAAATCGGATAAATAGTGACTTATTGTGTTAAAAATAGTTAATCTTAATATTATGGCATAAAATTATACCCATAGATGTCTTATATAATAGGAACATCAGATCTAAAAGATGGATATAAAAAAGTTTCTATTTTTATGATTACTAATTTTATGAGTTAATTAGTTAATAATCGTAATTTATGAGTCGTAAAAATAAAATTTCGAGCATGGTCTGTTATTTTTGGTCATTTTCAGGTTCTAATATATATTTTAGGATGACTAAAAATTTATAGCAAATTATTGCAAGTTTTTATAATTTAAATCGGTTTTTTAACCGTAAAACGGCTTTCATATGATATATTTAACAAATAAACTATAAATATTTGCATAAGACCATTTTAATAATTTCTGAATTTTTAGTAAATTTCCAGAAAGTTTAAAATTTTTGAATTTTAAATTTCGAATTTTATTGACTCATTTGGCCATATTTTGTTTATTTTTCCCGAAAATACAAGTAATTTATGAACAATAATGCAAAATCAAGTTAAATCATGATCAAACATTTGTAGAGACTAAACATTGATTCATAAAGGATGTTAGGATGATTAACTTGGACATAAATTAGGTTTATGTAATTTTGATGATTTTAATAGTTAAAGTCGCGCATATCCGTAAAAACCGTAAACAAATATGAGATATTTGCTCCCATAAGGCGATTTGGCATTAAACATTGAGCATGTGCATACATATTATTGCAATTTTATGAATGTCATATTTGAATGTTTTTATATAATTTGGAATTATGTAATTTTTCTTAGTATGGCCTTAGTTTTAATCAATATTACCCATAATGAAAGGGAATATTGATTCGGTTGTAATTTATGTGATCTCGTATCACGGGTTTGTAATTTAATTTAATTTTCAGTTTTACAAATAGAATAGTTATATTATTTTATTGTAATTCCGGAGATCCAAAAGACGGTGCCATACGGAAAGGAGTTCCGACAAGACGGTGTTTTCTTGGATGGCGTGCCAATGAAGTTCAAGCGACCATGGAGTTGGTTTCCGAATTTGTAATAGTTAATTAGTTTTTACTATTACCAGAAAGGCCATACTAGGATTTTATTGCTTTATTGCTTTTATTTTTGCATTTTTAATATGTTTCCATGCATAGCCAAATCGCCATAAACATGCATATTAGTTTAGATCGTTAAAACGACCGTGTCAATTATAATTATCGAGTTCACCAATTTAATTCACTTAAAGGAGATAGATAATAAATTGACAAGACCTCTATATTAAACAAAACAATTGAGAATTAGCCTTACCAAATAGTAGAACCCATGAGCTTCTATTTCGTGAGGTGGTGCTAGTCCAGTGGGCAGTACGAACCTCATTACGTAGGATAAGTGGGGCGATGGGATGGATTCAGTCTAGTGGGCGGATCGCTCGATGTAATTGAAATTTGGTTTGTACTCAACGGAAGTGTAGAGGACCAGTGGTCTATGTGTTCCGGGCTAAGATGAATAAATTATGATTTGTCATCAACCAAGAGTTCTAGGGTAGAACCGGTTTATTTTAACCCACCAAACCATATCATTGGGTCGGAGTTCCAGTGGTTCACGATTTCGGTAGTATGGGTTTGGGTCTTGGAATCATTTATAAAATTGGATAGAGGTCATTTTATAGATGCATTGACTTGATAAACATGTTTACAAGTTAAAATGAACATAAAAACGATTAGCATTTAATTTCTTCATATGTTTAAAATTTTGTAGTTAAGTCTTCGAATCAATATCAATCATGACCGCTTCCACCACTACAAACACTTCATGGTTACGTTCCTTCATGGATCGTTGTAAGCTAGAAAAGAATGGGGCAAACTTTGCCGATTGGGATGCCCAACTGTTGTTGGCGGCACAGGGTGACGGTAAGACCGAATTTCTCATCGAAAAATCACCGCCCGAACCTGCAGAAAATGCCACCGCCGCAGCAAGGCGACCCAATGATACTTATCAGAAGGAGTCTGCGGCAATCAAAAATGTTTTGATCTTCTCGATGGAGCCGGAACTCCAAAGGAGTGCCATAAAGATTGGCACGGCCTATGAGATCTACTCCAGGCTTGTGACAATGTTCTCAAAGGCTTCGAGAATTGTCCAATACGAGGCGGCATCGGCCTTCTTTGATCTCAACGTTAAGGAGGGGCAAAAGGTTAGCCCACATGTGCTCAAGCTAATTGAGCATGTAGAAACCCTAAGGATGAATCAAGTGGACATTCCTAAGGAACTTGTGATTGACAGAATTATCCACTCCTTGTCTAAGGTGAAAACTTATGTACAATTCCGGGTGAATTTCAACATGAGAAACCAAGACATCTCTCTCGATGAATTGCACAATATGATCGTGCAAGCTGAAAGGGATATGGGCCTAAATGTCAGTGCCCCTAAGGATGTGCTCAACATTGATGTTAAGAGCAAAGGAAAGTTCAAGAGGAAGGGTAAGACAAAGGGAAAGAAACCTTCCAAAGGTTCAAAGAAAGTGTCTTCTGAGGCAAGCACCTCCAATTCCAAGAAGAACCCTCATAAGGGATCTAAGTGCTTTTATTGCAATGGCAAAGGATATTGGACGAGGAACTGTTCCAAGTATCTCAGCGATCTCAAGCTGGGAAAATTCTTCCAGTTGGTACGATAACTATCCCTATTTTATGTTAATCCCAACTAATGTATTATGATACAAGTTGTGATGTGAATGCTCTTCTTACTTGAATTAGGGCATGAAAGCAAAGATAAGGGAAATGAAAAACAAGCATGATGGATCAAGGGAACTAAGAGTAGCTCCACTCGGGATGATCAAGGAACTTTGTTTTTCGCTTATTTTGCTAGTATTTCAAGTGTTGTGAGAACAATTTAGAACCTATGTTTTATTTCCTTGTTCGACGAGCAAAGGGTAATCCTTGAACAATTTGTTGTATTTTGGATAATATAGTGACTTGGCTTTCAACCCAAGTCACTATCGGTTTTATATTTATGTTCTTATTTAGTTTAACACTTTAAAATCTTAAACATAAAATAGAATTGATTGTGAAACGAAATAGGTATAGTATACTTAATTCAAATCAAATCAAATTAAGTTTAGAACTCAATTAACAAGAAAAGTTATCAACCATCCAAAACTATCTAAGCTTTAAATCGAATAATTTCTGTAATAAATCATAAGGGTACACAAACCAATAACATCAAAGTCATTGCTTGTGGCCTTAGTAGCTATCTTTGATAATGAAATGGGATTGTTATTACAAAGATAGAGTGGGATAAATTTGAAAAAGCCACAAATAACATATGATTTTGATGAGCACAATGGATATGATCTATTAGTGAATAGTAGGATTTATTGTGTTTTGGTTATGTGAAAGATAAGAAGGAAGATTGAGTTATGGATGGGATCTACGATTTAAGAAAATCCACACCTTATGATTTTAAAGGTAGATAAAGTTGTGGATAAGATCTACGATTTGCTTAAAAATCACGCCTTATGATTTTAAAGGTAGATAAAGTTGTGGATAAGATCTACGATTTGCTTAAAAATCACGCCTTATGAACCCAACGGCCCCGGCCCTGGAGGATACATTAAGAATAAATTCTTAAGGTTAGTAAGGAAAAATTCTCTACATGGATAAGATCCATGATAGAGTTCTCGTACAGTATAAGATAAGATAAATGTGGGGAACTGAAAGTTCCCACACACAAAAATTATACACCATAAGAAAAGACTCTTATAGAAACTACGGGAGGACACTCGAAGAAAATTATTCAAGAGATTTTGCAAAGGTTCAAGAAAGGGTTCTTGGATTCAGATGGTGATCTAAATATGCCAATGCAAGTTCTAAAACCCATGAAATTTATAAGATATACATGCTAATAAATGAGATTCATTGAGAGAAGCATGGGTTGACATATGGATGCCAGCAGTCTGCAAAGTTAGGGGTAACTTTGTTGAAAGTAGTAAAGTGATTCATTGAGAATGAATTCAGCAAACTCAACAACCACTATTAGCACAGATGGTTAAGTCCCGACCATTTCAATTCATTAAATATTAAGGAACATTGAATTGAGTGGGAGCTTTATGATTTACGGTTAAATATAAAGTTCAGTGGGAGTTCTCGCTCCAGGATTTGAACCTATTGAGTCATGGGAATGACTTCGGGATCTTCAGAATCAGGCAAGAATAAGAGTTTAGTGGGAGTAAACGTTATCTAAAACAACTCATTGCTCGTTTGGAATGAAGTATTGATACTTATGAAAAGTATACGAGTTTTTAGTTTTAGATGACATATTGATATGAATTAAATCTAATTGAACTTGGGATGTTTGATTGAGATTGTAAAAGACATCTTGTTATTAGTGTTAAGGTTGTTCATAGAGATGATGATAGTATAACCATGATGGGATCATGGAAATTTATCGAACCTTAAGCACTATTGTTTACACGTTTAAAAATCGCTAATGTTTCCGCCATTAGTATAATCGTGTAAAGTGGATGCGCACTGCTTGCAAGATAACCTGTTTAAGCAGATGATGAATTAATGATTAACCGTAATGAATTGTCAAAGTATTCTCCAATGAAGATGAAAGACAAATTCAAGATTTTGGAAATTAACTTAGTCATGGGTAAAAGGTTTACAAAGACTAACGTTCCAAGATACCAAGCAAAGATTCATCATAATCTTTGGCTTACATTCATTGACTATGCATCTCAATGACTTGTATTTTAACTACATGGTCATCACAAGATTCTACAAAATGTATAAGTTCACAAATTATGTAAAAGCATTGTTGTAGCTGGGAGTTACACAGTACACATAATCTTATTCACTAGTCATGAGATGACTTATCTCTTTAAAGAACGAAGAGCATGTATGGATGTGATCCGCAAAGTGAACGCTCGCCGAACCGTGGTAAACCTGGTTTACCCGAAATGAAGATAATTACAAATTTAAGGGATTTAAACGAGAAACCCTTAAGCTCATTGTAAATTAAAAGGTGTTCAAAGGTTGGCCACTTGGATGGTGTAATCCACTAATTGTTTGAGTTATTTATAACTCACGAAAGGTCAAGTAAAATTCAAATGGGATGGTAAGACCATATTGAACCCTATTAAAGTGAATTGAATTATCATGACCTCGCCCCTAGTTGCTTAAGTGAGGTGACATCTCAATGCAACCGGATTTGTGATGCGATTGATGGCGAGTTCAATTGTCATAGAATCATACGAGATGACTAATCGATCAGCTAGGCATAAACATGTTAAGATACATTTGTCGGGCTAATGACCGCTGATAGAGCTCTGGCGTACTCTTATTAAAAGACTGCCTGGTCGTGGCGGGAGCATCTATCGTGTTTCACATGAGTCAGTTCTTGGACTAATGACTGTTCTCTGAGGTGGCATAGTCTTCAGATTAACTTTGATCTATGTCCTAACACCTTCGTAACTGGGGTTTTTAAGGACATATTTTGGGTTATGATGGGTTGTGGCCAGCCGAAAGGAATAAGTCGATTAGGAATTGTCCACCCCTTGTCAGGGTTGAGCAATATCTCTAGGCCACTCGAGGAGAATAATAACTAGAAATGCGTGGCCACGCTCGGAAGGTATCTATAGTAGATAATTCCGGTCAGTAGTTATAACTCCAGATCGAGATAAACCACTCTAGATTTTAATCAATTGCCGGCACGACCTGAGAGGACGCCATGCATTGAGTGGGAAATAGTAATAGGGCAAGAGAATTGGTAACACACACTTGTCTCGGACAAGTGGGAGATTGTTGGAGAAAGTGTCCTCGACAATAGTGTGTTGACGTAATTAAAACTCATTTGAATGAAACACAACTGGGAGGGTTACTCTTTTAAAGTCGACTGATCAACATTTATCGATAATGATTGGCTGTCTAGAGTTTGACATTATCGTCATATGTTGGTGGTGATCGGTTGATCCCTTAAGGTCATATCTTTAGGGAATTCCGTCTCAATGGAATAATTAATTAATATTGTATTGGATACAAATTAATTAATAACTAGAAATTTTGGAAATAATTTCATATGACGAATATTTTATAATTGGATTATAATAATAAAAGTCAAAGTAATAAAATCGTTTTATTACTCGGTTTTATTTATTCGGTTGGGAAACGATTAAATTGAGAATGAACACGATTGATCATAAAATTACAAAGAGTTGTAATTAAAATTATGATATTACATTTTATACAATAATAATTTCGAAATTATTAGTGTAATTATTTAAATGTAATAAATTTGTAAATTATGAATTTTAATAGTTATAATTGCACAATTAACAAATTGGGTCATGTGTTATGGGACATGTGTGACATGTTACAAATTAACACAATTGACAAAGATAAAATGGGTCCATAATAAGACCCATTTCAGCCGTGTAAGTGTAGTATGTATGTGATGGTTGTGTGTGTAAGTATATAAGATGTTGAGTGTGTAAGGCAAAGTGAACATGTAAGGAATATCTTATGCAATTGTGTAAGAGTAAGAAGGCCATGCATTGGCTCTCCTTTGGGAGCCTTGGACGACCATGATGCTTGCTCAAGCAAGCTCATGTGCTTATATAAGGCACACTTTGTTCATGCAAAATGAGCTAGTTTTTGCTAAGTCATTAGTTGATGCTTACACTCATAATATACTACAACCTCCTTCATACTAGCAACACTAAGAAAGTTACATTTCTAGGTAAACATTATTTCCAATAACTAATAATATTAAGAGTAATATTATTACATTTCTAGTATACTAATTCTATTTTTCTCGTAACAAAAATAGTTTTAGTTTGAGATCGGGTCCTTGATACGTATCTTTTGGAGACGATTTTTGTTAGATCGTTATAAGGGTATTTCGGTTTGAACACTCAAGTAATAGGTGATTATTGAGTATAAACCTTGTAAAACCAATTTAAGGACAATCACATCTTATGATATCATCATGCATGCATAAGTTCTTATTAAGTTTTATAACCTAAACTTAAAGAAACAAAACTCACATTAGTTTTGAGTGTAAAATCAAGAATTCATTTTCCAACAGATACATGATGAACAAGGAGTATCTTCGGGACATAGAAGCATCCTTCAAGGTAGCAAGGATTTTCCATCTTTGGTAGTAGACAATAATTTTGATCGCCATCTAGGTAAGCTCATGGTTCACCAATCCTTGAGCACAAAAATAAAATCTTTGACAATTAACAAACATGTTAGACCTAACAAGGAGCAATCACATTACAGACTACCACTAGGTCCTTAAGTCTACCCATCTCTCATTCATTATTTCAGGTCATGTTCATATTTAAGTTGGGGTACACGTGCGTGCGTCGGGAGCATTACTGCTCTGATACCAACTATGACACCCCGCGATTTAGCATAAAAATAAACAAATAATTTGCAGCGGAAATACGATACTTTTAAAAACTTTTCGACATATTTATTAAAACTTTTTCGCGGAATATCAAAACAACATGCGGAAGACTAAAAACTAATGAGAAAGTATAAACTATACAAAATAACTTAAATAGACGAGGGATAAGGTATCCCACGATAACAACATGAATTAAATCTAAACTAAGCGTAAGGGTAATTGTCAAATTATCAACAATGCTCGTTAGCCACACGTACTCTTCCCCAAACAATACCAACCTACATTCATGAAACATGAACGCCACAGTCTGTGGGGAGTAACTCAGGGTTCTCCCAGTCACTTTACGTCAGAAAACATGTGAACGGGAATACAAAACATCTTATACATATGAACATGTATATAATTTCGGAAACAACCATATATGCATTTCCAAACGTAATCAACATGATCGATCCTGAGGGATAAACCAAAACATGTGGGAAAAACATGAATCAACATGTGAAACATAATTAAAGCCAACAAGTGAGATGATATCGAAATCAATTAAAGATCCAAGTGATCGACTTAGAGCCCAACAACTAGGTGACATATCCAATCACGCATACAAAAAGAAACTAAGAATAGAATGAACGCCATCAGAGCGCATATGCACGACCTCTAATTGCTGCTTCAACTCTAATTGCTGCTTCAACTCTTTCAACTCAGGTGGAGCCATATGGTATGGAGCCTTAGATATAGGTCCAGTACCTGGAACAAGCTCAATGGTAAACTCCACATCTCTCTCAGGCGGTATTCCCGACAATTCCTCTAGAAAGACATCTGGGAACTCACGAACAATAGCTACATCCTCAAGCTTCGGTAGCGATGGCTTTGCAGCTGAAACAACACACAGGAAGGCCTGGCAACCCTTCCTTAGAAGATGAGAAGCTTTCATCGATGAGATGACACGAACACCCTTTTTAGGGCGAGTTCTCCTATAGGAAACACGAACTCCTGAAGAAGTCCTCAAGCAGATTTTCTGGTCGCGACACTCGAAGCGAGCATGGTATCGCGATAACCAATCCATACCGAGGATAATGTCAAATTCCTCGAGAGGAAATCTCAGTAAGTCCGCTGGAAATGTGGCACAACCAATAATAATCGGAACATCCCTATGGGAAGAAGAGCAGGAGAAAACATCTCCCGAAGGCAATCAGATAGAAGTCTCCTCAACAACAGAAGACTCCAGAGCTAGTCTGTCGGCGAACTGGGTCGATATGAACGATAGAGAAGCACCAGTATCAAATAAAATCAGGCACTCAACGCCAAGAACAGAAAAAATACCGGCAACGATGTCAGGATGAGCCTCAGCCTCTGCTCTGGTCATCACGAAGATCTTCCCCTTCGCCTTACCTCCTCTAGTAGCTGCAGCAGTAGTGGCAGCCTTGCCAAGTGCGGTGTTCGTCTCAGGACAAGCAAAGGATCTATGCCCAAATCCATTACAAGTATAACACTTGTAGGCATTCTTGAAACAGTCGAAACCCGGATGGGATAGTTTGCCACAACGGTGGCAAACACAAGAAGCAGTATCCGTGTGAACAATGGTCTTAGCGACCGGTGCAGAGAACCTCTCAAATCGCTTCTTCTGAGAAGAAGGTGCAGAAGTAGATGGAACAAACGATCTCTTCCCCTGGTACATAGACCTATGGTGTGAAGACACACTAGTAGCAGCTCAGGTCTCAGCATCTATAGCTCGAATGGAACTCTCTACCCAAATAGCATCATCATAAACCTCAACGAAAGAAGTCGAGTCACGGCGGACCATACTCTCAATGCGTTGCGCCAACTTCCCCCGATAGAAGTAAACTCTCTCAGCCTCATCCCTCATAAATCTCGATGCAAAATATGCAAGCTGATTAAATTTGTCGGTGAACTCCTGTACGGACATACTTCCCTACTTCAAGTCCATGAACTCCTTAAGCCTCTGTGATCGAAGCTCCTTAGGATAAAATCTCGTCTCGATCTTCTCCTTAAAAGCCTCCTAGTCAAATAACGGATCCAGAATGAAAGTCGGTCCAGTCAACGTCCACCATTTGTCGGCCTCCAAGGTCAAAAAGTGAGTGGCTAGACGCACTCTATCCTCTCTGACTACCGAGTACATGGTGAAGCTTTTCTCCATCTCACGGAACCATTCAGAAAGGACAACTGGATCAACTTCGCCTCCATAAGTCTTCACGTGGCTCCTGGACATCAGTGATGCTATCCAAGATAAAGCACCGGGTCGGTTGGCATCATTGTCTGGCGGTGGAGGAGGGGGAACAGTCTCAGCCTGATGTCTCTGGTTCTCAAGCACTTGGAGAAGCACTTGCATTATCGTATTCTCGGCAGCTGTATTCCTCACCATCCTTCAAAAGAAAAGCAAGTGTTAGCTTAGCAATTAGCAATCACAAATAGACTACAATATAAATCCTTAGATCTACCCCATCTCTCATTCATTATTTATTTATATGGTCAAGTTAAGGTTGGGGGTCACATGAGTGCGTCGGGAGCGATAACGCTCTGATATCAACTGTAAAACCCCTCGTCGCAGCGGACATAAAACATACAAAACATGCCAAAATTTAAGCGGAATTAAAATTTTAACATGCATAAAAACGAGGCGAATTAAAAACTGAAACTGAAACTGAAACAACTGATATAAAGAGAAATAGATAAGTATAACTGTCTAAGTACTGAAAGTAAATATATACAACAGTATGAGATGGCACACCTCTACAGGCACTCAAAACCAAATCAAAAGTCTAGAGTCTAGCTAACGCATGTATAAGTCAAAATCGATGAATAGGATCATCGCTCGCTAGCTCCATATGAACCCTCTGTCAACCATCCTGTCATGTACCTACATACATGTAACCATGTACGCCACAATCAGTGGGGAGTGACTAGAGTTCTCCTAGCCACCTTTTGTAACGACACGTAACACAGAAATACAAACAACATACTCCAACATATATAAACATGTGAAGCATATAAAGCTCAATATCTGAATCTCAAATCATCACGCAATTACTATGCAAGGTTCTCAACCAACTTCGGAAACTATTTGGAAGGAGAGTCGGTTTCCCTTCCGGTTGCCCGGCAGGGGGGTCTTTTAGTCTAAACCATTTACGAAACTAATCAAATAGTCATCCAACGCCTTGGATGAACAATACTATAGTCAATACAATATAACAATCACAATCAATAACAAGTATAAAGGTTCCGCGGTCAACTTAAGACATAACCTAAATACCAAATGTTCAACAAGTATAAAGGTTCAGAGGCGACATCTTAACGCATAACCTAGATACCAAATTCACAATCACAAGCAAGGACTAAGAGGCCAACTTAAGGCAAAGACCTGCTAATCAACAAGACACTAGACTCAGAGGCGACAACTCAACGCATGGACTAGCACCCAAGAAGTAAAGAACTCAGAGGCCAACTTAAGGCATGTTCCTTTAGTACATCACAAGACACTAGACTCAGAGGCCAACTTAAGGCATGTTCTAGCATCAACATTTGCACTCCGGGCAACGCATCAACACCCTAGCTACCCTGTTGTGCAGCTGCACTACTCGTCAGACTCAGAGGCCAATTTAAGGCATGTTCCAACGCGATTACAAATGAACATGTCTGGGCTCAGAGGCGACATCTCAACGCATACCCCAGACACGACAACCATACACATATAGGGCTCAGAGGCCAACTTAAGGCATACCCCTATATATGACAACTAGCTCACGTATTAAGCTCAGAGGCCAGCTTAAGACATACCTTAATACGCATCTATACAATAGCATCCAAATACATTAACTAAACCTTTAGTTCTTATCTTTTATACTTCTAACCAACACTTAATTGATCCCGGGAACTAAGTTGAGGGAGAGCCGGTTTCCCTTTCGGTTACCCGACCGGGGGGTCTCAATCCTCTCTCCATTCTCGAACCCAATATAGTGTCGCCCATCCTCCGGGGACCTCAAACACACACAAGGTATACGGAACGAATTTCAAACAAAAACGATCAACCAATCAAAAGATAAATCAATTTAAAGTAAATAGGGGCTCCCAGCCGGTCAGTGGAATGCAGCCGGCTGACCGTCTAGCAACCCATCTTCCTACAGTTCCTTAAAATCGAAAACAACGTATATGGACTCCCAGCCGGTCGGCAGGCAGCCGGCCTACCGGCTGAGGAACCAAATCCCACAAACTCTTTTACGCAAAACATTACAAGAAGGGACTCCCAGCCGGTCAGCAGGCAGCCGGCCTACCGGCTGGGCATCCAAGCACCATATATTTCAAACACGCGAAAAACACCAATAAGCACTCCAAGCCGGTCGACCGGCGGCCGGTCGGTTGACCGGCTCAGAGTTCCTGAGCCAAAAATCGCGTAATACAGTATACTACAAACTTCACCAAATCGATACTAATCTTCCAAAATAACAACAAACATACAATACCCAGCAAATATAAGACTTATATGAATCACAAGCACGCATCAATTTCCACAAATATGCCACATTAAGTTCATACTTAGTATTCGTCTTAAGGATGAAATTTCTGAAAATCAACATCTAAGCATGTGGATAACTTTCTAAGCATATGAATAACATGTATGAGAAATCCTAGCATGATTCTAAGTCTAAACCACAACCACAATGTACCAAATCAGAAACATCATCAAAACCATGAAACATGTTATTATAACAAATAAAGGCCGAGTTTCTCATTATCGTCTCCTCTAAAGCGATTAAGCTCCTAGCTCCTCTTCAATCACGAAACTATCCACCTCGGGATCTTCTTTACCCTCTCCTACAACATGAAAAACGATTATTAGAAGCTAGAAACGGATTTCACCAAAAACAGTCCATTTTTCAAGTTGAACGAAACTGAAATTGAAAGAGACGGATGACTTGGAAATTTCGCGAGGATTTCAGAAATGTATAACATACCTTGATTTGGAATACGGATGATCTCTGAAAATCGATTTAAAGATTGAAAAGTTGAAGGAGAAATGAGAATGAATATAACAGTGTTTCTTATTTTTGAGAAATGAAATGTGTCGACATAATGAATGGGGTTTAGGGTTTAAGTTGTCCTTTCCGTTTAGTGAAACGGGCTTTTGATGTGAACGGGTTTCATGAGTCGGATTTAACTTGCCAAGTTATTACGTCTTAAGGACTTAAGGTTCTTAAGACGGATCTTAACGGAATATTTTAAAATAACTTAACAATAAATATTAAAAATATTATTTTATTCCGAAAAATAATTTAAACCTTTAAAATATATCTTACGAAAATACGGGATGTTACAATCACCCCAACTTCAAAAGGTTTCGTCCTCGAAACTCGAACGAAGATAAATTCTAAATAAACTATACCTCAATCGAAAAGAGAAGGATGCGTAGCACGCATCGAAGCCTCGGTCTCCCACGTCTGCTCCTCAACGTCGCCGCATCGCCATAGGATCTTCACTAAGGGCACCACCTTGCTCCTAAGCTTCCTGTCCTGACGGTCTAGAATCTTCACGGGACGCTCCTCGAAAGCAAGACTCGGCTCTAGATTCTCGATCTCTCTATGAAGCACGTGACTAGGGTCACTAACGTACTTGCGGACCTGAGAAACATGAAAGACACTATGAACCTTGCCTAAACTAGGAGACAAGTCCAAACGATAAGCAGCGGCACCAATCCTTTTCACGATCTCGAACGGCCCAATATACTTAAGGCTCAACTTGCCCTTAACGCCAAACCTCTTGACGCCCTTCATCGGTGAAACTCGAAGGAAAACTCTATCACCCACCTCAAACTCGAGGGGTCTACGACGGACATCTGCTTTAGATTTCTGCCGATCCAGTGCGGCCTTCATCCTACCTCTGATAAGCTGAACGTGATCAATCGTCCCAGCCAACTGGTCAGGTCCAAGGTCGTGCACGTCGCTCGCCTAATCCCAACAGATTGGGCTACGACACTTCCTACCACAGAGCGCCTCATACGGAGCCATACCAATAGACGAGTGAAAATTGTTGTTGTAGGAAAACTCAACTAACGGTAGACACTGTTCCCAAGAACCCTGGAAGTCAAGTGCACAAGCACGGAGCAAGTCCTCTAAAGTCTGAATAGTCCTCTCGGACTGGCCATCAGTCACAGCATGGAATGTTGTACTCATCAGTAGACGGCTACCCATAGCCTCCTGTAGAGCCTTCCAAAATCTGGAACAGAAACGCGGATCTCGGTCAGACACGATCTCTCTCGGGACACCATGGTAACGGACAATCTCGGCTATATAAGCTCTGGCTAAGCGGTCCATATCCCACGTCTCACGGATAGGCACAAATATGGCACACTTGGTCAACCTATCAACCACAACCCAAATAGCATCCTTGCCTCCAACTGTCTTAGGAAATGCAGTCACGAAGTCCATCGAAGTACACTCCCACTTCCACTGAGGAACGTGGAGCGGCTGTAACAAACCACCTGGCCTCCTATGCTCAATCTTGACTTGTTGACAAGTCAGACACCTACTCACATAATCCAAAATGTTCTTCTTCATCCCGGGTGATGCGTGTCTATTTTATGATGTTTTTCATCTATTTTTACACGCATTTGGTCGCTCATTTACTATGTTTTAGCCCTTATTTCCCAACAATCGTGTACTTTCGTATTTTTATGCACTTTTGCAGATTTATGCGGAAAAGGGACGATTTTGCACCAAATTTATGCCCTCGGGATTTTTTATGACTAAGGACAAGAAGGAACGAAGCCTTGCGCACATTTCAAGGCCTGAAGATAGCTTTAACAAGCAAAGAATCGATCCACGACATTGCAGCCTGTTTCAAATGACTATATCTCGAGTTCTAGAGATGATAATGGAGTGATTCCAGTTGGAGGTGAAAGCTTATCCTCTTAGCTTTCCAACGCCGCAAGAATCGCTTGATTACGGTAAGTAACGAAGAAATGGCAGCTGTTTTAAGATCGACGCGCGCTGCAGTCCCGACAACTGGGTCGACCGACCTACTATTTGGGTCGACCGACCACAGCACAGACCCAGAAGTTTCCGCGAAGCCCATTAAAGTGTTTAGGTCATTGGGAAACTCTTTATTTCCATCTATTTAAGCCGAATTTCGTGATTAGGGTTATTAATTCAGCTTTACCTATCAAATCTCACATCTAGTTTTAGTTTTAATCTTTTTGCATAATCATCAAACACTTTTGTTTAGTTTTATATTTTGTTCTTTATCAATCTTTCAACATTAGTCAATAAAGCTTGTTCTTTTCCGCCTTAATCCTTATTTCCGGTAATTCCTCTCTTAATTTATGTTTTATTATTATTAGTTTATAATTATTGCATACGGTTAAGTTAGAATCCCAAGCCTTTATTTCTATTGCATGTTTAGATTGATGTTCTTTATAATTTCCATGTTTATTACTATTTTCATTATCGTTTCAATCTTCATGAGTAGCTAAATTTCATATGTTAGGATGTAGGGGATGAATATGCATAGGTAACGTAAATTCCGAGACCGACCTGTAGCAGAGCCGTGGTCGGCCGACTCAATTAATGGGTCGGTCGACCAAGGCGGTGGTCGGCCGACTGGAATAGCCGGTCGGTCGACCCACTCGCGTATGAATTCTGTTTTGTCTTTCTTTGTTGACTATAATACCCTACAATGAGACTGAAAGGAGACTTGTAGGATGTTAGTAATGACCTACCCAAGATTGAGAGATACGGGAAGGGCATTGGTTTACACCTTAAGACGGCTAGGTTACTCAAGATTGAAAGGTATGTGACCTAGAGTTTAGGAATCACCCTTATTGTTGAGACCCAATAATTGTGAGACCTAGGAACTAATAGCATAGGCCGAAAAGAGCTATTAGGTATCATAGACCGAAAGGATATGTTACACCCCTTATGCGACTGCAATACATGTTGACCTTAGGATTAATATTACCTTAGCTATTTATTACCCAAACATCCTAACATCCCTTTTTATATATTTTAATCTCATCTTTATTTTCTTGTTTTATTTTTGTCTTTGCTTTAGACTTAGAAATCAACAATCAAATCCCCAATTTGTTACCTTAAAACATTGACACCAAACAATAAACATTCCCCACCTCCTTGTGGTTCGACCCTGACTTTCACTATCTATTGTTAAAGTTAGGAATTATAAATTTTATCTTTGGTACCCTTAACGACGGGCATCAAATTTTGGCGCCGTTGCCGGGGAGGTGACGCCAGTGTTTATTGTTTTTTGTTTATGTTTTCCCTTTTTCTTTCGCTGTCATGACCATCGCCCCTTTCCCACAACTCGAGCATGAACCTTTGTATTTCTATTGTGATAGATTAATCTCTTTCCTTTCTCAATTTGGCTATCCTATTAGTATTGGGGAGGTTTGTCGTATCCTATATGATGGAGTTACTGGTAAGACCTTGATTGAGATTGAGAGAAATTGCGGATGGGAATTTTTAGACCTACCCTGTGAGAAGCAATGGGAGCTTCTCAAACACCTAATCCGAACCGGTGGACACACGGAGGCGTATGAGGGCATTGATATTAGTAACCCGGATATTCCTGTTGAGTGTGATCATATCACACCCATTAATGAAGAGTCGCTCATTCTTAAGGATGAGAATGATAGGTTATTTGATTCCCTCTGCCTCCCCGTTGATGATACTGACTTGGATTTAGATACAGATGATAAGTTAGAAATTTACCCCTTGACTGAACAACCTATTTCTGTAGGTGTTAGTGATGAACATGTTCCTAACATGTTTGAACCCTCGGTTGATGATTCTTGTTTTTTGCAGGATTCTTCTATTGACATTATTTCTGATGTTTTTAATCATATTAGTGAATGTTATGTACAAGGATCCTCTACAAAGGATCCTTCGGAGGCTTTGATGTGTTTTGAGGCATGTGCAGGTGAATCTCTTGCTCAGGAGGCTGATTTGGATGCTCCAGAAATTGCGACACTAGTGGTAGATTTTATAGGCGGTAGGAAGAGAGATGTTCTCGATCGAGTAGTACCACTTACTCGATCAAATGCTGTAGAGAACGAGGTCACTCAAGCAAGTGATCATTTGGCTGAAAAGAAGAGCCCAAGGAAGAAGAGACCGAGGAAGGTGTCGACCCACGACTTGGGAGTCGACAACTCCGGAAGATGGATGGCTAGAGCTGTGGATGATGACCCACCCATCTACATGGTGGAGAGAAACTCATCTACCCAAATCACCATAGCTGAAGGAGTAGCCTGTAGTCAGAGCCCTTGGTCAAAGAAACGCCGAATCCTTCGCGGATGACTTCTTCTTTTTGCTCGTTTCTGTTTTTCTTAAGACATTTTTTTTGTTTTGCTAAGACTTTCTAGCTTGCTTTCTTTAAGTTTTTAGGACAATTTTTTTTGTGTTTGCGTAGTTAAGACTTTTTGGACTTGTTTCTGGTATCTCGCGCATTTGCGGGCGCATATATTTCTTCTTGCTTTTTCAGGTTCAACGAAGAAACGAAGACCGCTGGGACACAGACGGTCGACCGACCAGATACACCAGTCGGTCGACCTAGTCGCCGTATTGCTGAAACTTTCTGTAGTTTGCAGGAAGGTCGGTCGACCTGTTATCTGGGTCGGTCGACCTTCTGTCCGTCGCAGTCTTTCGTTTTCTTCCTCGGGAACCGTGCAACCGTCTTTGGTATTTCAGTGGCACTGCTGGCCACCAAAACCTCCCAGCTTACGCTGGTTTGGGGAGGTTTTTCTCATACACCTATTTACCCAGTGAGTTCTTTCATGTTTTTCCTTAGTTTTTAATTTTTTTTTTTTTTTTTTCTCGCATATTCTCTTTAAATTTTGTGAAACCTTTACTTAGGCTAATGCACAATGGGGACATTGTGCGGGTTGGTTTGGGGAATGGTTTCGTGTCACATGCATTGCATTCTGTCACACGTTTATTGCATTTCCGTATTGCGTTGTTCTTTTCTTTATTTTCCTTGTATATACAAGAAAAATACAAAAAAAATGAAAAAATTCAAAAAAATTCCAAAAAAATGCACGTTTATTTTAGCATATAGGTCGAGTCGGAACGAAAGTATTTCAAGGATGATTTAGCTATCTGACATGTTTATGCCTTTACCTTGCCTTGTCAACTTGTTTTAGTATGAGAGTCTTTCGCATATCTACGAGTTTTTGTCAACTTGCATATCTTGAGACTTGACTTATACCTTGGCAACCTACTATACATTCTAAGGTTTAGAGCTTATTCCCTGGTTTCATTCTTAAACCAGTTGTCTAGGATGTGAGTAGTACTCCCCTTGGAACATGTTACATCAATATGCATAAACATGAACTTGAATTGCTATATACTTGTTTACTATCTCGTTTTGTGAGTCTTGATACGTGCATTTGAGATCCCTTTTCTCTTATTTACCCATAAGCTTCACATAGCCAAAATTGCCTTTTTATTTCCCCAAAAACTACATCCCATACTTAGCCTACCCTTCCAAGCTAGTATTTGTGGTCATTGGATTATTTTTTGAGGCATCTTGGTTTTTATGCTATCTTGAACAAAAAGAGAAAAGAAAGAAAGCAAGAAAGAAAAAAAAAAAGAACAGAAAAATTCAGAAAAAGAAAGAAAGAAAAGAAAAACGAAAAAAAATTCAAAACGTACAGGAAAGAAGTCGACCGACCACCTTCTTGGGTCGGCCGACCACCTGACAGCATCAGAATGAAAAAAAAATCGTTCCAAAATCCCTTTCTTTTATATGTTATCACTCCCGTACCTCATTCAAAATATTTGGGAGTCCTTTCTTATATTCAATGTGAGAGTTGTGCCACAAAAAGAGCACTTTCTTAATTTCAAGAGTTGTGAAATATGTTGATAGAAACCGGTTCTACTAGCTTGGCTACTAACCCCACAAATCCAAAAACATCTTAACCACTTTTACCTTTTACCTCACATATCTTTCATTACCTCAATTGCATGTATATGGGTCACTTAATAAGATTGTTATACAAAGTTGTAGAATTCTTGTTCATGTTAGATTGCAGGCATGTTTCCATGGGTCGTAGTTAGGGTGAGTGTCATGACAAATATACTTCTTTCTATCTTTTACATATACTCACCCTTTGCTTCATGAGTGTCTCGAGCGTACCGCGAGAGTCCATAGTATAAGGTCTCTATAGTCTCTAGTGTTGCAAGTTTGACGACACCATAACTCTTTTGCATGATTTATATACTTTCTCATTTTGTACTTGGTATTGGTTTAGGCTGACATGTAAATTTCGCTCTGAGATTGAAATCGTTCCATTACTTAAGATCGAGTCTATTTCTTGCTTGAGGGAAAGCAAGGGTTTGGTTTGGGGAATTTGATGCGTATCTATTTTATGATGTTTTTCATCTATTTTTACACGCATTTGGTCGCTCATTTACTATGTTTTAGCCCTTATTTCCCAACAATCGTGTACTTTCGTATTATTATGCACTTTTGCAGATTTATGCGGAAAAGGGACGATTTTGCACCAAATTTATGCCCTCGGGATTTTTTATGACTAAAGACAAGAAGGAACGAAGCCTAGCGCACATTTCAAGGCCTGAAGATACCTTTAACAAGCAAAGAATCGATCCACCACATTGCAGCCTGTTTCAAATGACTATATCTCGAGTTCTAGAGATGATAATGGAGTGATTCCAATTGGAGGTGAAAGCTTATCCTCTTAGCTTTCCAACGCCGCAAGAATCGCTTGATTACGATAAGTAAAGAAGAAATGGCAGCTGTTTTAAGATCGACGCGCGCTTCAGTCCCGACAACTTGGTCGACCGACCTACTATTTGGGTCGACCGACCACAGCACAGACCCAGAAGTTTCCGCGAAGCCCATTAAAGTGTTTAGGTCATTGGGAAACTCTTTATTTCCATCTATTTAAGCCGAATTTCGTGATTAGGGTTATTAATTCAGCTTTACCTATCAAATCTCACATCTAGTTTTAGTTTTAATCTTTCCATAATCATCAAACACTTTTGTTTAGTTTTATATTTTGTTCTTCATCAATCTTTCAACATTAGTCAATAAAGCTTGTTCTTTTCCGCCTTAATCCTTATTTCCGGTAATTCCTCTCTTAATTTATGTTTTATTATTATTAGTTTATAATTATTGCATACGGTTAAGTTAGAATCCCAAGCCTTTATTTCTATTGCATGTTTAGATTGATGTTCTTTATAATTTCCATGTTTATTACTATTTTCATTATCGTTTCAATCTTCATGAGTAGCTAAATTTCATATGTTAGGATGTAGGGGATGAATATGCATAGGTAACGTAAATTCCGAGACCGACCTGTAGCAGAGCCGTGGTCGGCCGACTCAATTAATGGGTCGGTCGACCAAGGCGGTGGTCGGCCGAGTGGAATAGCCGGTCGGTCGACCCACTTGCGTATGAATTCTGTTTCGTCTTTCTTTGTTGACTATAATACCCTACAATGAGACTGAAAGGAGACTTGTAGGATGTTAGTAATGACCTACCCAAGATTGAGAGATACGGGAAGGGTATTGGTTTACACCTTAAGGCGGCTAGGTTACTCAAGACTGAAAGGTATGTGACCTAGAGTTTAGGAATCACCCTTATTGTTGACACCCAATAATTGTGAGACCTAGGAACTAATAGCATAGGCCGAAAGGAGCTATTAGGTATCATAGACCGAAAGGATATGTTACACCCCTTATGCGACTGCAATACATGTTGACCTTAGGATTAATATTACCTTAGCTATTTATTACCAAAACATCCTAGCATCCCTTTTTATATATTTTAATCTCATCTTTATTTTCTTTTTTTATTTTTGTCTTTGCTTTAGACTTAGAAATCAACAATCAAATCCCCAATTTGTTAGCTTAAAACATTGACACCAAACAATAAACATTCCCCACCTCCTTGTGGTTCGACCCTGACTTTCACTATCTATTGTTAAAGTTAGGAATTATAAATTTTATCTTTGGTACCCTCAACGACGGGCATCACCGGGCCACCAAAAGAGAAGTCTAAGGTCTTTGTCCATCTTCTCGCCACCCGGATGAACAGAATAAGGCGTCAAGTGAGCCTCATCCAACACTCTCTTCCTCAAATCCGGCACATCTGGAACATACATCCGGCCTCGGAACTGAAGAAAACCATCAGAACCAATCACAAAGTCCTGTGCCTCACCACTCGCAATCTTGGCCTCGAACTTCCGGAAAGCAGCATCTGTAGGTAAACCCTGGCGAATCTCCCAATACAATGTCGACTCAGCGGTCATAGTAGATAACCAATCAAAACCACTACCAACCATCTCTAATCTCAACTTCCGGAACTCAGAACACAACTCCTCAGGCAATACACGCATAGCACTCATCGAATGAGATGTCTTGCAACTAAGCGCATCAGCAACAACATTGGCCTTACCCTCATGATACAATAGCTCAATATCATAATCCTTAACCAACTCTAACCATCGACTCTGTCGCATATTAAGGTCCTTCTGTGTGAAAATGTACTTCAAACTCTTATGATCCGTGAAAATGCGACAATGAGATCCAATCAAGTAATGACGCCACATCTTCAAGGCATGAACAACCGCAGCCAACTCAAGATCATGCGTAGGATAGTTCACCTCGTGAACTCGCAGCTGTCTCGAAGAATAAGCAATCACCTTACCACTCTGCATTAACACACATCCAAGCCCTAGCATAGAAGCATCGCAGTAAACATCGAAATCAATACCAATCTCTTGCAAAGCAAGCACTGGAGCAGAAGTCTTCAATTCCTGAAATTAGCTCTCACACTTATCTGTCCAAACAAACTTAGCTTCTTTCTTCAATAACTGAGTCATAGGACGAGCCAATCTAGAAAAATCCTCAACAAACCGACGATAGTATCCAGCCAAACCGAGGAAACTACGAATCTCTCCCACATCTTTGGGACTCTCCCAATCAATAACAGCCTCAATCTTAGCGGAATCAACCATAACTCCCTCACTAGATATCACATGTCCAAGAAATGCAACCTTAGATAGCCAAAACTCACACTTAGAAAACTTCGGGAACCACTTCTGTCGACGTAAAATCCCAAGTATCAATCGAAGATGTTCGGCATGCTCAGCATCGGTCTTCGAATAAATGAGGATATCATCAATAAACACCATAACACAAGTGTCTAAGTACTCACTGAATGTCCTGTTCATCTGATCCATGAAGGTAGCAGGAGCATTCGTCAAACCAAAAGGCATGACAACGAACTCAAAGTGCCCATATCTAGTACGGAAAGCAGTCTTCGCAATATCAGCCTCTCTCACTGGAATCTGATGATAACCGGAACGAAGGTCAATCTTTGAAAATTTGGAAGCACCTCTCAGCTGATCGAACAAGTCATCAATCCTAGGCAAAGGATATCTGTTCTTTACAGTAACTCTGTTCAATTCCCTGTAATCAATGCAAAGTCTCATGGAACCATATTTCTTCTTGACGAAGAGAACTGGAGCACCCCAAGGAGAAGCACTCGGTTGAATGAATCCCTTCTCGATCATCTCCTCTAATTGTTGCTTCAACTGTTTCAAATCAGGTGGAGCCATACGGTATGGAGCCTTAGATATAGGTCCGGTACCTGGAACAAGCTCAATGGTAAACTCCACATCTCTCTCAGGCGGTATTCCCGGCAATTCCTCTGGAAAGACATCATGGAACTCACGAACAATAGCTACATCCTCAAGTTTCGGTAGTGATGGCTTTGCAGCTGAAACAACACACAGGAAGACTTGACAACCCTTCCTTACAAGAGGAGAAGCTTTCATCGATGAGATGACACGAACACCCTTTTTAGGGCGAGTTCCCCTATAGGAAACACGAACTCCTGAAGAAGTCCTCAAGCAGATTTTCTGGTCGCGACATTCGAAGCGAGCATGGTATCGCGATAACGAATCCATACCGAGGATAATGTCAAATTCCTCGAGAGGAAATCTCAGTAAGTCCGCTGGAAATGTGGCACAACCAATAATAATCAGAACATCCCTATGGGAAGAAGAGCAGGAGAAAACATCTCCCGAAGGCAATCAGATAGAAGTCTCCTCAACAACAGAAGACTCCAGAGCTAGTCTGTCGGCAAACTGGGTCGATATGAACGATAGAGAAGCACCACTATCAAATAAAATCAGGCACTCAGCGCCAAGAACAGAAAAGATACCGGCAACGATGTCAGGATGAGCCTCAGCCTCTGCTCTGGTCATCACAAAGATCTTCCCCTTCGCCTTACCTCCTCTAGTAGCTGCAGCAGCAGTGGCAGCCTTGCCAAGTGCGGTGTTCCTCTCAGGACAATCAAAGGATCTATACCCAAATCCATTACAAGTATAACACTTGTAGGCATTCTTGAAACAGTCGAAACCCAGATGAGATGGTTTATCACAACAGTGGCAAACACTAGAAGCAGTATCCGTGTGAACAATGGTCTTAGCGACCGGTGCAGAGAGCCTCTCAAATCGCTTCTTCTGAGAAGAAGGTGCAGAAGTAGATGGAACAAACGGTCTCTTCCCCTGGTAGATAGACCTCTGGTGTGAAGACACACTAGTAGCAGCTCGGTTCTCAGCATCTATAGCTCGAATGAAACTCTCTGCCCAAATAGCATCATCATAAACATCAACGAAATAAGCCGAGTCACGGCGGACCATACTCTCGATGCGTGGCCCCAACTTTCCCCGATAGAAGTAAACTCTCTCAACCTCATCCCTCACAAATCTCGATGCAAAATGTGCAAGCTGGTTAAATTTGTCGGTGAACTCCTGTACAAACATCCTACCCTGTTTCATGTCCATGAACTCCTTAAGCCTCTGTGATCGAAGCTCTTTAGGATAAAATCTCGTCTCGATCTTCTCCTTAAAAGCCTCCTAGTCAAATAACGGATCCAGAATGAAAGTCGGTCCAGTCAACGTCCACCATCTGTCGGCCTCCAAGGTCAAAAAGTGAGTGGCTAGACGCACTCTATCCTCTCTGACTACCGAGTACATGGTGAAGCTTTTCTCCATCTCACATAACCATTCAGAAAGGACAACTGGATCAACTTCGCCTCCATAAGTCTTCACGTGGCTCCTGGACATTTGTGATGATATCCAAGAGAAAGCACCAGGTCGGTTGGCATCATTGCCTGGCGGTGGAGGAGGAGGAACAGTCTCAGCCTGATGTCTCTGGTTCTCAAGCACTTGGAGTAGCGCTTGCATTATCGTATTCTCGGCAGCTGTATTCCTCACCATCCTTTAAAAGAAAAGCAAGTGTTAGCTTAACAATTAGCAATCATAAATAGACTACAATATAAATCCTTAGATCTACCCCATCTCTCATTCATTATTTATTTATATGGTCAAGTTAAGGTTGGGGGTCACATGAGTGCGTCGGGAGTGATAACGCTCTGATACCAACTGTAAAACCCCTCGTCGCAGCGGAAATAAAACATACAAAGCATGCCAAAATTTAAGCGGAATTAAAACTTTAACATGCATAAAAACGAGGCGAATTAAAAACTGAAACTTAAACTGAAACAACTGATATAAAGAGAAATAGATAAGTATAACTGTCTAAGTACTGAAAGTAAATATATACAACAGCCTGGGATGACACATCCCTACAGGCACTCAAAACCAAATCAAAAGTCTAGAGTCTAGCTAACGCATATGTGTAAGTCAAAATCGATGAATAGGATCATCTCTCGCTAGCTCCATGTGAACCCTCTGTCAACCATCCTGTCATGTACGTACATACATGTAAACATGTACGCCACAATCAGTAAGGAGTAACTAGAGTTCTCCTAGCCACCTTTTGTAACGACACGTAACACAGAAATACAAACAGCATACTCCAACATATATAAACATGTGAAGCATATAAATCTCAATATCTGAATCTCATATCATCATGCAATTACTATGCAAGGCTCTCAACCAACTTCGGAAACTATTTGGAAGGAGAGCCGATTTCCCTTCCGGTTGCCCGGCCGGGGGGTCCTTCAGGCCAAACCATTTACGAAACTAATCAAAAAGTCGTCCAATGCCTTGGATGAACAATACTATAGTCAATACAATATAACCATCACAATCAATAGCAAGTATAAAGGTTCAGCGGTCAACTTAAGACATAACCTAAATACCAAATGTTCAGCAAGTATAAAGGTTCAGAGGCGACATCTTAACGCATAACCTAGATACCAAATTCACAATCACAGGCAAGGATTCAGAGGCCAACTTAAGGCATATACTTGTAATCAACAAGACACCAGACTCAGACGCGACAACTCAACGCATGGACTAGCACCCAATAAGTAAAGAACTCAGAGGCCAACTTAAGGCATGTCCCTTTACTACATCACAAGACACTAGATTCAGAGGCCAACTTAAGGCATGTTCTAGCATCAACATCTGCACTCCGGGCAAGGCATCAACACCCTAGCTACCCCGTTGTGCAGCTGCTCTACTCGTCAGACTCAGAGGCCAACTTAAGGCATGTTCCAACGCGATCACAAATAAACATGTCTGGGCTTAGAGGCGACATCTCAACACATACCCCAAACACGACAACCATACACATATAGGGCTCAGAGGCCAGCTTAAGGCATAGCCTTATATATGATAACTAGCGCACGTATTAAGCTCAGAGGCCAGCTTAAGGCATACCTTAATATGCATCAATACATTAGCATCCAAATACATTAACTAAACCTTTAGTTCTTCTCTTTTATACTTCTAACCAACACTTAATTGATCCCGGGAACTAAGTTGAGGGAGAGCCGGTTTCCCTTTTGGTTACCCGACCGGGGGGTCTCTATCCTCTCTCCATTCCCGAATCCAATATAGTGTCGCTCATCCTCCGGGGACCTCAAACACACACACAAGGTATACGGAACGAAGTTCAAACAAAACCGATCAACCAATCAAAAGATAATTCAATTTAAAGTAAACAGGGGCTCCCAGCCGGTCAGTGGCAGGCAGCCGGCTACCTTATGGCAATCCATCGTCCTACAGTTCCTTAAAATTGAAAACAACGTATATGGACTCCCAACCAGTCGGCAGGCAGCCGGCCTACCGGCTGGGGAACCAAATCCCACAAACTCTTTTACGCAAAACATTACAAGAAGGGGCTCCCAGCCGGTCAGCAGGCAGCCGGCCTACCGGCTGGGCACCCAAGCACCCTATATTTCAGACACTCGAAAAACACCAATAAGGACTCCCAGCCGGTCGACCGGCGGCCGGTCGGTCGACCGGCTCAGAGTTCCTGTGTAACAGCCCGTATTTTTATAAAAGTAATTTTAATCATTTAAAAGTAGTTTACGGAATTTAATAATATTTTAATTATAAGTCGTGAGTTTTATTTTAAGAAATGTCGTTAAGTCCGTCTTGAGTTGTTTAATTTAAAGATGTCACGTTTACTTGGTAATTTACGTTTTAAGAATTTCCGCTCCTTACATTTTTACAAAACCGACTCAAGTGGAATATAAAGTACACCACTCACTTCTTTTCCACGTTACTCCTTCTTCACCAAAAAAATAAGATACAGTAACTTGTTCTCTCCATTTTTGCTCTTTCTCAACTTCACAAAATCATCATCCGTTTTCTCATCTCAACTCCGTTTGACACAAGGTTTTCACCATCGCATTCCTCTCTTCATTTCCGTTCTTTCCATCTCTTTCTTTTTCCGTTTCGTCAAAGTTGATTTCCGGGCTGTTTTGAGAAGAACTCGAGATTACCCTCTTACAACCCGTTTTTGTTGTTTGTAGGTGTCGACATTGACGACCCGGATAAGGATTCGTATATTGTTCAAGACTAGAAGTGAAGAAATCGCCCTTTAAGGTGACGATAATGAGAAACTCGGCCTTTTGTCTATATTAGCACTTTATTTGATTTTGATATGTTTTGATGAAGGTTAAGTTGATATTGAGTTCATAATGTTCTTAATTTGTCTTACAAACTGATTTCTATGAAGTTTTAATGATGAATTTGATGATGAAGTCGAATAAGTTGTATACATGTTAAGACCGGTGTAAATTGTGATTTGGGTGTTAAGTCATGGAATGGTTAATCGTATACATGTTCTTATGTGATTTTGATGTGGTATACATGCTGGATATGTCGATTCATTGCTTAGAATCATGTATAGGAAGGATTGGTAAAGGATTTAGGAATGAAGTAATATGTCGAAAACGCGATTTTGTTGGGCAGAGGACTCCCAGCCGGTCTGAGGCCGGCGGCCGGTGGACCGGCTGAGAGCCCCACATGCTATTTGTTGTTGTCGTTCGTATTTTGTAAAGCTTGGGAAAAAGGACCCCCAGCCGGTTAACCGGCAGCCGGCCGGCCGGCTGGGAGCCCCATTTGTGTTTTGTGCGTTGTTTAGCAAAGAAGGGAGAAGGGTTCCCCAGCCGGTGGACCGGCGGCCGGCCGGCCGGCTGGGAGACCTTTCATGTTGTTTTTCCTTGTTGTCGGCTAGAGAGTAAGGACTCTAAGCCGGTTGACCGGCCGCCTGTAGCCAACCGGCTGAGAGCCCCTATTGGTATTATTTGCTTCATAACCTATGTTTCGCATGTCGGATTTGATTGATTCTTTTTCCGTATGTTTTGTATGCTTGTTTGAAGTCCCAAGAAATTGGGCGGCACTTATGTCGGGTTCGGTAACGGATTTGAGGATTAAAGACCCCCCGGCCGGGCAACCGGAAGGGAGACCGGCTCTCGCCTCAAATTAGTTCCCGAAGTTGGCTAAGTGTTACATGGATGTTTAATGATGAGATTTATATAAGAAATGATTGTCATTCGAATTTGAGTTGTTGTACATCTTAGAGATGACATTTGTAATTTGTGTAACCTGCTGTATGCTGCTATAGTACTCGAGTTCTCACTTGACTCCATTGTGTAGCTGGTTGGCCGTAGTGGCTTGGTCCTCACGGTCAGGTCTTAGATTTTCTGCCCGCCTTCGGGCGTATCTCGTTCCTAGCTAGTTCGGGTCTAGGGGGTGCCTCGTGCACTTGTCGAATCGGGGATCGTGATTCGTTCCGCTCCGAGAGTCTGGCCAGGTTTAGACTAGGACAGTCTTTTGATGTCGTCCTACCAGGGGGTTGTATAGTCTGAGATTGGGAATGTCGTGGTATATAGACGAGTCGATTGTCGGCCTGCTCATAGTAGTCTAGTAGAGTCACTTGGCTGATCAATCTAGTAAGAGTCGAGTCGCTTGGTCGACCTATCTCTTGTTTGTTAGAGTCGAGTCACTTGGATGACCTATCTCTTGTTGGTAGAGTCACTTGGTTGGCCTATTGTTGTTAGAGTCGAGTCACTTGGATGGCCTATCTCTTATCGATTTAATTGAATGCTGAGCATGCTTTAGTTATTACTGTGATTGCATGATACTTGGTTATTTTAGTATTGTTCGTCCAAGGCATTGGACGACTCTTAGTCCGGTTTCGTAAATGGTTTGGATTGAAAGACCCCCCGGCCGGGCAACCGGAAGGGAAACCGGCTCTCCTTCCAAATAGTTTCCGAAGTTGGTTGAGAGCCTTTGTATAGTATTACATGATGTTATGAAAGATGAGATATCAAGATTTGTATGCTTCACATGTTTTATATATGCTGGAGTATATTGTATGCTTATGTGTTATGTGTCACTGACAATAGGTGGCTAGGAGCACTCTAGTCACTCCCCACTGACTGTGGCGCACATGTTGTATGTGTGTAGGTACATGAGGCTATTTTGCAGGGGGTTACGTTGAGGCTAGCGAGCGATGATCCTTCATCGTTGACTTTTACCTTATCGTGTAGCTAGACCTTAGACTTATGTTTTAGTATTTTGTGCCTGTAGGGATATGCTATCCCGGGCTGCTTTGTATCGTACTTAATAATTATTTATGTTTTATCTTTCGCATGTTTAGATTTCTAAAGCACCTCGCATGTTTAGTTTTGTTAAAAAGTTTTAATTCCGCTGCATTTTTGGTACTTTGTATGTTTTACTTTTCCGCTTTCGCGAGGGGTTTTACAGTTGGTATCAGAGCATTATTGCTCCCGACGCACTCATGTAATTCCCAAAACTTAACTTGACCAAAAGCTTGAATAATGAATGAGAGATTTGGGTAGACTTAAGGACAAGTGGTAGACTGTTTGTGATTGTTAATTGTTAGGTTAACATTGTTTTCTCTTTTGAAGGATGGTGAGACCCACGGCTGCTGATAACATTTTGTTGCAAGCAATTTATCACTTGCTTGAGACCCAGAGACAGCAAGGAGGGAATGTTCCACCTCCTCCACCGCCAGGCAACGAGGCTAACCGTCCTGGTAGCTTCTCTTGGATAGCGTCCCAAATTTCCAGGAGCCATGTGAAGACTTATGGAGGCGAGGTTGATCCGGTAGCTCTTACCGAGTGGTTCAGGAAGATGGAAAAGAGCTTTACCCTGTATTCGGTGGGTAGAGAGGATAGAGTGCGGCTAGCCACTCACTTTCTGACCCTTGAGGCCGATAGGTGGTGGGCATTGACTGGACCTACTTTCACTCTTGACCCTTTGTTCGATTGGGAGGCTTTTAAGGATAAGCTCGAGACGAGGTTTTATCCTAAGGAGCTCAGATGACAGCGACTCAAAGAATTCATGGATTTGAAGCAAGGCAAGATGTCAGTTCAGGAGTTTACCGACCGATTCAACCAACTTGCTCATTTCGTATCGAGGTTTGTTAGAGACGAGGCTGAGAGAGTCTACTTTTACCGTGGGAAGCTAGGACCGCGCATCGAGAGCATGGTTCGTCGTGACTCGACTTATTTCGTTGAGGTTTACGATGACGCTATTTGGGCAGAGAGTTCCATCCGAGCCATAGATGCTGAGATTAGAGCTTTTTCTTCTTCTGCTCCCTCTTCCTTACAGACTTCCTCCCGTGAGAAGAGACCCTTTGATCCATCACCCGATTCTCCGGTACCTCAATTTAAGAAGTTCAAGTGGTTTGACCCATCTAAGGTCAAGGACCCGGTGCCTGTACCTAATGCTCCTCTGAAATGTTTCAAGTGTCATAAGGATCTTTACCTTGGAGTTGACTGCAACGACGACCCCTACACCTGCTTTGCCTGCAACAAGACCGGACATCGCTCCTTCGAGTGTCCTGAGAGGAAGATTGTCGCTGGTAGAGCTGCTACTGCTGCTGGTGCCATTCAGAGACCGAAGCCCAAGTGTACTGTGTACGTGATGAGTCGTGCTGCAGCCGAGGCTTACCCTCACCTGGTCACCGGTATGTCTCCATTGATGTTTTCTTTTTGCTGATAAAGCGCTGTCTTAAGCTCAACCTTGTTCTTCTTTCGTGTCTCACACTGAAGTTTTCTCCCTTTTAACCGCTTCCTTTTTCTGCTCTTGGTGACTTCTTTGGGAATTTCCTTCCTTTTGGCGGTTGTAAACCTCTTTTGTTTTACAAATTTTATTGGTTCAACGTTTGAAAGATCTAAAAAGTTGATTTTTAGAAAAACCTGGTTTTGAGAAGTTAGATAATTTTACAGCGTTGATGGATTTCAGCGTTGGTTTGCCATTTGAACTCGTTATTGGAGACGTCTGATAACCTGTACTATGCCTATCAACATCGGATCGATCTAAATTTTAAAATTTTCATTGATTTTCACCTTGGTTTTGCCTTCGGATTAGAATGTCAGGTTCTTGAATGCACAACGAGAACCCCAACGGTCCTTGATGGAGGCTCGACTACGGATTTTGCTTTTGAAATTTTTGGAAAGAAGCCTGAGCTTTTGTATATCAAGGTTTCTGTGAAAGTTTTAATTGTTAATGTTGTCCTTGTAACTGCTTTCAAGTTTCGAGGACGAAACTTTTTAAAAGATGGGGTGATTGTAACAGCCCGTATTTTTATAAAAGTAATTTTAATCATTTAAAAGTAGTTTACGGAATTTAATAATATTTTAATTATAAGTCGTGAGTTTTATTTTAAGAAATGTCGTTAAGTCCGTCTTGAGTTATTTAATTTAAAGATGTCACGTTTACTTGGTAATTTACGTTTTAAGAATTTCCGCTCCTTACATTTTTACAAAACCGACTCAAGTGGAATATAAAGTACACCACTCACTTCTTTTCCACGTTACTCCTTCTTCACCAAAAAAATAAGATACAGTAACTTGTTCTCTCCATTTTTGCTCTTTCTCAACTTCACAAAATCATCATCCGTTTTCTCATCTCAACTCCGTTTGACACAAGGTTTTCACCATCACATTCCTCTCTTCATTTCCGTTCTTTCTATCTCTTTCTTTTTCCGTTTCGTCAAAGTTGATTTCCGGGCTGTTTTGAGAAGAACTCGAGATTACCCTCTTACAACCCGTTTTTGTTGTTTGTAGGTGTCGACATTGACGACCCGGATAAGGATTCGTATATTGTTCAAGACTAGAAGTGAAGAAATCGCTCTTTAAGGTGACGATAATGAGAAACTCGGCCTTTTGTCTATATTAGCACTTTATTTTATTTTGATATGTTTTGATGAAGGTTAAGTTGATATTGAGTTCATAATGTTCTTAATTTGTCTTACAAACTGATTTCTATGAAGTTTTAATGATGAATTTGATGATGAAGTCGAATAAGTTGTATACATGTTAAGACCGGTTTAAATTGTGATTTGGGTGTTAAGTCATGGAATGGTTAATCGTATACATGTTCTTATGTGATTTTGATGTGGTATACATGCTGGATATGTCGATTCATTGCTTAGAATCATGTATAGGAAGGATTGGTAAAGGATTTAGGAATGAAGTAATATGTCGAAAACGCGATTTTGTTGGGCAGAGGACTCCCAGCCGGTCTGAGGCCGGCGGCCGGTGGACCGGCTGAGAGCCCCACATGCTATTTGTTGTTGTCGTTCGTATTTTGTAAAGCTTGGGAAAAAGGACCCCCAGCCGGTTAACCGGCAGCCGGCCGGCCGGCTGGGAGCCCCATTTGTGTTTTGTGCGTTGTTTAGCAAAGAAGGGAGAAGGGTTCCCCAGCCGGTGGACCGGCGGCCGGCCGGCCGGCTGGGAGACCTTTCATGTTGTTTTTCCTTGTTGTCGGCTAGAGAGTAAGGACTCTCAGCCGGTTGACCGGCCGCCTGTGGCCAACCGGCTGAGAGCCCCTGTTGGTATTATTTGCTTCATAACCTATGTTTCGCATGTCGGATTTTGATTGATTCTTTTTCCGTATGTTTTGTATGCTTGTTTGAAGTCCCAAGAAATTGGGCGGCACTTATGTCGGGTTCGGTAACGGATTTGAGGATGAAAGACCCCCCGGCCGGGCAACCGGAAGGGAGACCGGCTCTCGCCTCAAATTAGTTCCCGAAGTTGGCTAAGTGTTACATGGATGTTTAATGATGAGATTTATATAAGAAATGATTGTCATTCGAATTTGAGTTGTTGTACATCTTAGAGATGACATTTGTAATTTGTGTAACCTGCTGTACGCTGCTATAGTACTCGAGTTCTCACTTGACTCCATTGTGTAGCTGGTTGGCCGTAGTGGCTTGGTCCTCACGGTCAGGTCTTAGATTGTCTGCCCGCCTTCGGGCGTATCTCGTTCCTAGCTAGTTCGGGTCTTGGGGGTGCCTCGTGCACTTGTCGAATCGGGGATCGTGATTCGTTCCGCTCCGAGAGTCTGGCCAGGTTTAGACTAGGACAGTCTTTTGATGTCGTCCTACCAGGGGGTTGTATATTATGAGATTGGGAATGTCGTGGTATATAGACGAGTCGATTGTCGGCCTGCTCATAGTAGTCTAGTAGAGTCACTTGGCTGATCAATCTAGTAAGACTCGGGTCGCTTGGTTGACCTATCTCTTGTTTGTTAGAGTCGAGTCACTTGGATGACCTATCTCTTGTTGGTAGAGTCACTTGGTTGGCCTATTGTTGTTAGAGTCGAGTCACTTGGATGGCCTATCTCTTATCGATTTAATTGAATGCTGAGCATGCTTTAGTTATGACTGTGATTGCATGATACTTGGTTATTTTAGTATTGTTCGTCCAAGGCATTGGACGACTCTTAGTCCGGTTTCGTAAATGGTTTGGATTGAAAGACCCCCCGGCCGGGCAACCGGAAGGGAAACCGGCTCTCCTTCCAAATAGTTTCCGAAGTTGGTTGAGAGCCTTTGTATAGTATTACATGATGTTATGAAAGATGAGATATCAAGATTTGTATGCTTCACATGTTTTATATATGCTGGAGTATATTGTATGCTTATGTGTTATGTGTCACTGACAATAGGTGGCTAGGAGCACTCTAGTCACTCCCCACTGACTGTGGCGCACATGTTGTATGTGTGTAGGTACATGAGGCTATTTTGCAGGGGGTTACGTTGAGGCTAGCGAGCGATGATCCTTCATCGTTGACTTTTACCTTATCGTGTAGCTAGACCTTAGACTTATGTTTTAGTATTTTGTGCCTGTAGGGATATGCTATCCCGGGCTGCTTTGTATCGTACTTAATAATTATTTACGTTTTATCTTTCGCATGTTTAGATTTCTAAAGCACCTCGCATGTTTAGTTTTGTTAAAAAGTTTTAATTCCGCTGCATTTTTGGTACTTTGTATGTTTTACTTTTCCGCTTTCGCGAGGGGTTTTACAGTTGGTATCAGAGCATTATTGCTCCCGACGCACTCATGTAATTCCCAAAACTTAACTTGACCAAAAGCTTGAATAATGAATGAGAGATTTGGGTAGACTTAAGGACAAGTGGTAGACTGTTTGTGATTGTTAATTGTTAGGTTAACATTGTTTTCTCTTTTGAAGGATGGTGAGACCCACGGCTGCTGATAACATTTTGTTGCAAGCAATTTATCACTTGCTTGAGACCCAGAGACAGCAAGGAGGGAATGTTCCACCTCCTCCACCGCCAGGCAACGAGGCTAACCGTCCTGGTAGCTTCTCTTGGATAGCGTCCCAAATTTCCAGGAGCCATGTGAAGACTTATGGAGGCGAGGTTGATCCGGTAGCTCTTACCGAGTGGTTCAGGAAGATGGAAAAGAGCTTTACCCTGTATTCGGTGGGTAGAGAGGATAGAGTGCGGCTAGCCACTCACTTTCTGACCCTTGAGGCCGATAGGTGGTGGGCATTGACTGGACCTACTTTCACTCTTGACCCTTTGTACGATTGGGAGGCTTTTAAGGATAAGCTCGAGACGAGGTTTTATCCTAAGGAGCTCAGATGACAGCGACTCAAAGAATTCATGGATTTGAAGCAAGGCAAGATGTCAGTTCAGGAGTTTACCGACCGATTCAACCAACTTGCTCATTTCGTATCGAGGTTTGTTAGAGACGAGGCTGAGAGAGTCTACTTTTACCGTGGGAAGCTAGGACCGCGCATCGAGAGCATGGTTCGTCGTGACTCGACTTATTTCGTTGAGGTTTACGATGACGCTATTTGGGCAGAGAGTTCCATCCGAGCCATAGATGCTGAGATTAGAGCTTTTTCTTCTTCTGCTCCCTCTTCCTTACAGACTTCCTCCCGTGAGAAGAGACCCTTTGATCCATCACCCGATTCTCCGGTACCTCAGTTTAAGAAGTTCAAGTGGTTTGACCCATCTAAGGTCAAGGACCCGGTGCCTGTACCTAATGCTCCTCTGAAATGTTTCAAGTGTCATAAGGATCTTTACCTTGGAGTTGACTGCAACGACGACCCCTACACCTGCTTTGCCTGCAACAAGACCGGACATCGCTCCTTCGAGTGTCCTGAGAGGAAGATTGTCGCTGGTAGAGCTGCTACTGCTGCTGGTGCCATTCAGAGACCGAAGCCCAAGTGTACTGTGTACGTGATGAGTCGTGCTGCAGCCGAGGCTTACCCTCACCTGGTCCCCGGTATGTCTCCATTGATGTTTTCTTTTTGCTGATAAAGCGCTGTCTTAAGCTCAACCTTGTTCTTCTTTCGTGTCTCACACTGATGTTTTCTCCCTTTTAACCGCTTCCTTTTTCTGCTCTTGGTGACTTCTTTGGGAATTTCCTTCCTTTTGGCGGTTGTAAACCTCTTTTGTTTTACAAATTTTATTGGTTCAACGTTTGAAAGATCTAAAAAGTTGATTTTTAGAAAAACCTGGTTTTGAGAAGTTAGATAATTTTACAGCGTTGATGGATTTCAGCGTTGGTTTGCCATTTGAACTCGTTATTGGAGACGTATGATAACCTGTACTATGCCTATCAACATCGGATCGATCTAAATTTTAAAATTTTCATTGATTTTCACCTTGGTTTTGCCTTCGGATTAGAATGTCAGGTTCTTGAATGCGCAACGAGAACCCCAACGGTCCTTGATGGAGGCTCGACTACGGATTTTGCTTTTGAAATTTTTGGAAAGAAGCCTGAGCTTTTGTATATCAAGGTTTCTGTGAAAGTTTTAATTGTTAATGTTGTCCTTGTAACTGCTTTCAAGTTTCGAGGACGAAACTTTTTAAAAGATGGGGTGATTGTAACAGCCCGTATTTTTATAAAAGTAATTTTAATCATTTAAAAGTAGTTTACGGAATTTAATAATATTTTAATTATAAGTCGTGAGTTTTATTTTAAGAAATGTCGTTAAGTCCGTCTTGAGTTATTTAATTTAAAGATGTCACGTTTACTTGGTAATTTACGTTTTAAGAATTTCCGCTCCTTACATTTTTACAAAACCGACTCAAGTGGAATATAAAGTACACCACTCACTTCTTTTCCACGTTACTCCTTCTTCACCAAAAAAATAAGATACAGTAACTTGTTCTCTCCATTTTTGCTCTTTCTCAACTTCACAAAATCATCATCCGTTTTCTCATCTCAACTCCGTTTGACACAAGGTTTTCACCATCACATTCCTCTCTTCATTTCCGTTCTTTCTATCTCTTTCTTTTTCCGTTTCGTCAAAGTTGATTTCCGGGCTGTTTTGAGAAGAACTCGAGATTACCCTCTTACAACCCGTTTTTGTTGTTTGTAGGTGTCGACATTGACGACCCGGATAAGGATTCGTATATTGTTCAAGACTAGAAGTGAAGAAATCGCTCTTTAAGGTGACGATAATGAGAAACTCGGCCTTTTGTCTATATTAGCACTTTATTTTATTTTGATATGTTTTGATGAAGGTTAAGTTGATATTGAGTTCATAATGTTCTTAATTTGTCTTACAAACTGATTTCTATGAAGTTTTAATGATGAATTTGATGATGAAGTCGAATAAGTTGTATACATGTTAAGACCGGTTTAAATTGTGATTTGGGTGTTAAGTCATGGAATGGTTAATCGTATACATGTTCTTATGTGATTTTGATGTGGTATACATGCTGGATATGTCGATTCATTGCTTAGAATCATGTATAGGAAGGATTGGTAAAGGATTTAGGAATGAAGTAATATGTCGAAAACGCGATTTTGTTGGGCAGAGGACTCCCAGCCGGTCTGAGGCCGGCGGCCGGTGGACCGGCTGAGAGCCCCACATGCTATTTGTTGTTGTCGTTCGTATTTTGTAAAGCTTGGGAAAAAGGACCCCCAGCCGGTTAACCGGCAGCCGGCCGGCCGGCTGGGAGCCCCATTTGTGTTTTGTGCGCTGTTTAGCAAAGAAGGGAGAAGGGTTCCCCAGCCGGTGGACCGGCGGCCGGCCGGCCGGCTGGGAGACCTTTCATGTTGTTTTTCCTTGTTGTCGGCTAGAGAGTAAGGACTCTCAGCCGGTTGACCGGCCGCCTGTGGCCAACCGGCTGAGAGCCCCTGTTGGTATTATTTGCTTCATAACCTATGTTTCGCATGTCGGATTTTGATTGATTCTTTTTCCGTATGTTTTGTATGCTTGTTTGAAGTCCCAAGAAATTGGGCGGCACTTATGTCGGGTTCGGTAACGGATTTGAGGATGAAAGACCCCCCGGCCGGGCAACCGGAAGGGAGACCGGCTCTCGCCTCAAATTAGTTCCCGAAGTTGGCTAAGTGTTACATGGATGTTTAATGATGAGATTTATATAAGAAATGATTGTCATTCGAATTTGAGTTGTTGTACATCTTAGAGATGACATTTGTAATTTGTGTAACCTGCTGTACGCTGCTATAGTACTCGAGTTCTCACTTGACTCCATTGTGTAGCTGGTTGGCCGTAGTGGCTTGGTCCTCACGGTCAGGTCTTAGATTGTCTGCCCGCCTTCGGGCGTATCTCGTTCCTAGCTAGTTCGGGTCTTGGGGGTGCCTCGTGCACTTGTCGAATCGGGGATCGTGATTCGTTCCGCTCCGAGAGTCTGGCCAGGTTTAGACTAGGACAGTCTTTTGATGTCGTCCTACCAGGGGGTTGTATATTATGAGATTGGGAATGTCGTGGTATATAGACGAGTCGATTGTCGGCCTGCTCATAGTAGTCTAGTAGAGTCACTTGGCTGATCAATCTAGTAAGACTCGGGTCGCTTGGTTGACCTATCTCTTGTTTGTTAGAGTCGAGTCACTTGGATGACCTATCTCTTGTTGGTAGAGTCACTTGGTTGGCCTATTGTTGTTAGAGTCGAGTCACTTGGATGGCCTATCTCTTATCGATTTAATTGAATGCTGAGCATGCTTTAGTTATGACTGTGATTGCATGATACTTGGTTATTTTAGTATTGTTCGTCCAAGGCATTGGACGACTCTTAGTCCGGTTTCGTAAATGGTTTGGATTGAAAGACCCCCCGGCCGGGCAACCGGAAGGGAAACCGGCTCTCCTTCCAAATAGTTTCCGAAGTTGGTTGAGAGCCTTTGTATAGTATTACATGATGTTATGAAAGATGAGATATCAAGATTTGTATGCTTCACATGTTTTATATATGCTGGAGTATATTGTATGCTTATGTGTTATGTGTCACTGACAATAGGTGGCTAGGAGCACTCTAGTCACTCCCCACTGACTGTGGCGCACATGTTGTATGTGTGTAGGTACATGAGGCTATTTTGCAGGGGGTTACGTTGAGGCTAGCGAGCGATGATCCTTCATCGTTGACTTTTACCTTATCGTGTAGCTAGACCTTAGACTTATGTTTTAGTATTTTGTGCCTGTAGGGATATGCTATCCCGGGCTGCTTTGTATCGTACTTAATAATTATTTACGTTTTATCTTTCGCATGTTTAGATTTCTAAAGCACCTCGCATGTTTAGTTTTGTTAAAAAGTTTTAATTCCGCTGCATTTTTGGTACTTTGTATGTTTTACTTTTCCGCTTTCGCGAGGGGTTTTACAGTTGGTATCAGAGCATTATTGCTCCCGACGCACTCATGTAATTCCCAAAACTTAACTTGACCAAAAGCTTGAATAATGAATGAGAGATTTGGGTAGACTTAAGGACAAGTGGTAGACTGTTTGTGATTGTTAATTGTTAGGTTAACATTGTTTTCTCTTTTGAAGGATGGTGAGACCCACGGCTGCTGATAACATTTTGTTGCAAGCAATTTATCACTTGCTTGAGACCCAGAGACAGCAAGGAGGGAATGTTCCACCTCCTCCACCGCCAGGCAACGAGGCTAACCGTCCTGGTAGCTTCTCTTGGATAGCGTCCCAAATTTCCAGGAGCCATGTGAAGACTTATGGAGGCGAGGTTGATCCGGTAGCTCTTACCGAGTGGTTCAGGAAGATGGAAAAGAGCTTTACCCTGTATTCGGTGGGTAGAGAGGATAGAGTGCGGCTAGCCACTCACTTTCTGACCCTTGAGGCCGATAGGTGGTGGGCATTGACTGGACCTACTTTCACTCTTGACCCTTTGTACGATTGGGAGGCTTTTAAGGATAAGCTCGAGACGAGGTTTTATCCTAAGGAGCTCAGATGACAGCGACTCAAAGAATTCATGGATTTGAAGCAAGGCAAGATGTCAGTTCAGGAGTTTACCGACCGATTCAACCAACTTGCTCATTTCGTATCGAGGTTTGTTAGAGACGAGGCTGAGAGAGTCTACTTTTACCGTGGGAAGCTAGGACCGCGCATCGAGAGCATGGTTCGTCGTGACTCGACTTATTTCGTTGAGGTTTACGATGACGCTATTTGGGCAGAGAGTTCCATCCGAGCCATAGATGCTGAGATTAGAGCTTTTTCTTCTTCTGCTCCCTCTTCCTTACAGACTTCCTCCCGTGAGAAGAGACCCTTTGATCCATCACCCGATTCTCCGGTACCTCAGTTTAAGAAGTTCAAGTGGTTTGACCCATCTAAGGTCAAGGACCCGGTGCCTGTACCTAATGCTCCTCTGAAATGTTTCAAGTGTCATAAGGATCTTTACCTTGGAGTTGACTGCAACGACGACCCCTACACCTGCTTTGCCTGCAACAAGACCGGACATCGCTCCTTCGAGTGTCCTGAGAGGAAGATTGTCGCTGGTAGAGCTGCTACTGCTGCTGGTGCCATTCAGAGACCGAAGCCCAAGTGTACTGTGTACGTGATGAGTCGTGCTGCAGCCGAGGCTTACCCTCACCTGGTCCCCGGTATGTCTCCATTGATGTTTTCTTTTTGCTGATAAAGCGCTGTCTTAAGCTCAACCTTGTTCTTCTTTCGTGTCTCACACTGATGTTTTCTCCCTTTTAACCGCTTCCTTTTTCTGCTCTTGGTGACTTCTTTGGGAATTTCCTTCCTTTTGGCGGTTGTAAACCTCTTTTGTTTTACAAATTTTATTGGTTCAACGTTTGAAAGATCTAAAAAGTTGATTTTTAGAAAAACCTGGTTTTGAGAAGTTAGATAATTTTACAGCGTTGATGGATTTCAGCGTTGGTTTGCCATTTGAACTCGTTATTGGAGACGTATGATAACCTGTACTATGCCTATCAACATCGGATCGATCTAAATTTTAAAATTTTCATTGATTTTCACCTTGGTTTTGCCTTCGGATTAGAATGTCAGGTTCTTGAATGCGCAACGAGAACCCCAACGGTCCTTGATGGAGGCTCGACTACGGATTTTGCTTTTGAAATTTTTGGAAAGAAGCCTGAGCTTTTGTATATCAAGGTTTCTGTGAAAGTTTTAATTGTTAATGTTGTCCTTGTAACTGCTTTCAAGTTTCGAGGACGAAACTTTTTAAAAGATGGGGTGATTGTAACAGCCCGTATTTTTATAAAAGTAATTTTAATCATTTAAAAGTAGTTTACGGAATTTAATAATATTTTAATTATAAGTCGTGAGTTTTATTTTAAGAAATGTCGTTAAGTCCGTCTTGAGTTATTTAATTTAAAGATGTCACGTTTACTTGGTAATTTACGTTTTAAGAATTTCCGCTCCTTACATTTTTACAAAACCGACTCAAGTGGAATATAAAGTACACCACTCACTTCTTTTCCACGTTACTCCTTCTTCACCAAAAAAATAAGATACAGTAACTTGTTCTCTCCATTTTTGCTCTTTCTCAACTTCACAAAATCATCATCCGTTTTCTCATCTCAACTCCGTTTGACACAAGGTTTTCACCATCACATTCCTCTCTTCATTTCCGTTCTTTCTATCTCTTTCTTTTTCCGTTTCGTCAAAGTTGATTTCCGGGCTGTTTTGAGAAGAACTCGAGATTACCCTCTTACAACCCGTTTTTGTTGTTTGTAGGTGTCGACATTGACGACCCGGATAAGGATTCGTATATTGTTCAAGACTAGAAGTGAAGAAATCGCTCTTTAAGGTGACGATAATGAGAAACTCGGCCTTTTGTCTATATTAGCACTTTATTTTATTTTGATATGTTTTGATGAAGGTTAAGTTGATATTGAGTTCATAATGTTCTTAATTTGTCTTACAAACTGATTTCTATGAAGTTTTAATGATGAATTTGATGATGAAGTCGAATAAGTTGTATACATGTTAAGACCGGTTTAAATTGTGATTTGGGTGTTAAGTCATGGAATGGTTAATCGTATACATGTTCTTATGTGATTTTGATGTGGTATACATGCTGGATATGTCGATTCATTGCTTAGAATCATGTATAGGAAGGATTGGTAAAGGATTTAGGAATGAAGTAATATGTCGAAAACGCGATTTTGTTGGGCAGAGGACTCCCAGCCGGTCTGAGGCCGGCGGCCGGTGGACCGGCTGAGAGCCCCACATGCTATTTGTTGTTGTCGTTCGTATTTTGTAAAGCTTGGGAAAAAGGACCCCCAGCCGGTTAACCGGCAGCCGGCCGGCCGGCTGGGAGCCCCATTTGTGTTTTGTGCGCTGTTTAGCAAAGAAGGGAGAAGGGTTCCCCAGCCGGTGGACCGGCGGCCGGCCGGCCGGCTGGGAGACCTTTCATGTTGTTTTTCCTTGTTGTCGGCTAGAGAGTAAGGACTCTCAGCCGGTTGACCGGCCGCCTGTGGCCAACCGGCTGAGAGCCCCTGTTGGTATTATTTGCTTCATAACCTATGTTTCGCATGTCGGATTTTGATTGATTCTTTTTCCGTATGTTTTGTATGCTTGTTTGAAGTCCCAAGAAATTGGGCGGCACTTATGTCGGGTTCGGTAACGGATTTGAGGATGAAAGACCCCCCGGCCGGGCAACCGGAAGGGAGACCGGCTCTCGCCTCAAATTAGTTCCCGAAGTTGGCTAAGTGTTACATGGATGTTTAATGATGAGATTTATATAAGAAATGATTGTCATTCGAATTTGAGTTGTTGTACATCTTAGAGATGACATTTGTAATTTGTGTAACCTGCTGTACGCTGCTATAGTACTCGAGTTCTCACTTGACTCCATTGTGTAGCTGGTTGGCCGTAGTGGCTTGGTCCTCACGGTCAGGTCTTAGATTGTCTGCCCGCCTTCGGGCGTATCTCGTTCCTAGCTAGTTCGGGTCTTGGGGGTGCCTCGTGCACTTGTCGAATCGGGGATCGTGATTCGTTCCGCTCCGAGAGTCTGGCCAGGTTTAGACTAGGACAGTCTTTTGATGTCGTCCTACCAGGGGGTTGTATATTATGAGATTGGGAATGTCGTGGTATATAGACGAGTCGATTGTCGGCCTGCTCATAGTAGTCTAGTAGAGTCACTTGGCTGATCAATCTAGTAAGACTCGGGTCGCTTGGTTGACCTATCTCTTGTTTGTTAGAGTCGAGTCACTTGGATGACCTATCTCTTGTTGGTAGAGTCACTTGGTTGGCCTATTGTTGTTAGAGTCGAGTCACTTGGATGGCCTATCTCTTATCGATTTAATTGAATGCTGAGCATGCTTTAGTTATGACTGTGATTGCATGATACTTGGTTATTTTAGTATTGTTCGTCCAAGGCATTGGACGACTCTTAGTCCGGTTTCGTAAATGGTTTGGATTGAAAGACCCCCCGGCCGGGCAAACGGAAGGGAAACCGGTCTCCTTCCAAATAGTTTCCGAAGTTGGTTGAGAGCCTTTGTATAGTATTACATGATGTTATGAAAGATGAGATATCAAGATTTGTATGCTTCACATGTTTTATATATGCTGGAGTATATTGTATGCTTATGTGTTATGTGTCACTGACAATAGGTGGCTAGGAGCACTCTAGTCACTCCCCACTGACTGTGGCGCACATGTTGTATGTGTGTAGGTACATGAGGCTATTTTGCAGGGGGGTACGTTGAGGCTAGCGAGCGACGATCATTCATCGTTGACTTTTACCTTATCGTGTAGCTAGACCTTGGACTTATGTTTTAGTATTTTGTGCCTGTAGGGATATGCTATCCCGGGCTGCTTTGTATCGTACTTAATACTTATTTATGTTTTATCTTTCGCATGTTTAGATTTCTAAAGCACCTCGCATATTTAGTTTTGCTAAAAAGTTTTAATTCCGCTGCATTTTTGGTACTTTGTATGTTTTACTTTTCCGCTTTCGCGAGGGGTTTTGCAGTTGGTATCAGAGCATTATTGCTCCCGACGCACTCATGTAATTCCCAAAACTTAACTTGACTAAAAGCTTGAATAATGAATGAGAGATTTGGGTAGACTTAAGGACAAGTGGTAGACTGTTTGTGATTGTTAATTGTTAGGTTAACACTGTTTTCTCTTTTGAAGGATGGTGAGACCCACGGCTGCTGATAACATTTTGTTGCAAGCAATTTATCACTTGCTTGAGACCCAGAGACAGCAAGGAGGGAATGTTCCACCTCCTCCACCGCCAGGCAACGAGGCTAACCGTCCTGGTAGCTTCTCTTGGATAGCGTCCCAAATGTCCAGGAGCCATGTGAAGACTTATGGAGGCGAGGTTGATCCGGTAGCTCTTACCGAGTGGTTGAGGGAGATGGAAAAGAGCTTTACCCTGTATTCGGTGGGTAGAGAGGATAGAGTGCGGCTAGCCACTCACTTTCTGACCCTTGAGGCCGATAGGTGGTGGGCATTGACTGGACCTACTTTCACTCTTGATCCTTTGTTCGATTGGGAGGCTTTTAAGGATAAGCTCGAGACGAGGTTTTATCCTAAGGAGCTCAGATGACAGCGACTCAAAGAAATCATGGATTTGAAGCAAGGCAAGATGTCAGTTCAGGAGTTTACCGACCGATTCAACCAACTTGCTCATTTCGCATCGAGGTTTGTCAGAGACGAGGCTGAGAGAGTCTACTTTTACCGTGGGAAGCTAGGACCGCGCATCGAGAGCATGGTTCGTCGTGACTCGACTTCTTTCGTTGAGGTTTACGATGACGCTATTTGGGCAGAGAGTTCCATCCGAGCCATAGATGCTGAGATTAGAGCTTTTTCTTCTTCTGCTCCCTCTTCCTTACAGACTTCCTCCCGTGAGAAGAGATCCTTTGATCCTTCACCCGATTCTCCGGTACCTTAGTTTAAGAAGTTCAAGTGGTTTGACCCATCTAAGGTCAAGGACCCGGTGCCTGTACCTAATGCTCCTCTGAAATGTTTCAAGTGTCATAAGGATCTTCACCTTGGAGTTGACTGCAACGGCGACCCCTACACCTGCTTTGCCTGCAACAAGACCGGACATCGCTCCTTCGAGTGTCCTGAGAGGAAGATTGTCGCTGGTAGAGCTGCTACTGCTGCTGGTGCCATTCAGAGACCGAAGCCCAAGGGTACTGTGTACGTGATGAGTCGTGCTGCAGCCGAGGCTTACCCTCACCTGGTCACCGGTATGTCTCCATTGATGTTTTCTTTTTGCTGATAAAGCGCTGTCTTAAGCTCAACCTTGTTCTTCTTTCGTGTCTCACACTGAAGTTTTCTCCCATTTAACCGCTTCCTTTTTCTACTCTTGGTGACTTCTTTGGGAATTTCCTTCCTTTTGGCGGTTGTAAACCTCTTTTGTTTTACAAATTTTATTGGTTCAACGTTTGAAAGATCTAAAAAGTTGATTTTTAGAAAAACCTGGTTTTGAGAAGTTAGATAATTTTACAGCTTTGATGGATTTCAGCGTTGGTTTGCCATTTGAACTCGTTATTGGAGACGTCTGATAACCTGTACTATGCCTATCAACATCGGATCGATCTAAATTTTAAAATTTTCATTGATTTTCACCTTGGTTTTGCCTTCGGATTAGAATATCAGGTTCTTGAATGCGCAACGAGAACCCCAACGGTTCTTGATGGAGGCTCGACTACGGATTTTGCTTTTGAAATTTTTGGAAAGAAGCCTGAGCTTTTGTATATCAAGGTTTCTGTGAAAGTTTTAATTGTTAATGTTGTCCTTGTAATTGCTTTCAAGTTTCGAGGACGAAACTTTTTAAAAGATGGGGTGATTGTAACAGCCCGTATTTTTATAAAAGTAATTTTAATCATTTAAAAGTAGTTTACGGAATTTAATAATATTTTAATTATAAGTCGTGAGTTTTATTTTAAGAAATGTCGTTAAGTCCGTCTTGAGTTATTTAATTTAAAGATGTCACGTTTACTTGGTAATTTACGTTTTAAGAATTTCCGCTCCTTGCATTTTTACAAAACCGACTCAAGTGGAATATAAAGTACACCACTCACTTCTTTTCCACGTTACTCCTTCTTCACCAAAAAAATAAGATACAGTAACTTGTTCTCTCCATTTTTGCTCAAGAATAGAATTGAAAAAATTTTGTGATCGTCCTAAACTTCACATTCGTAGGGATGGGTCAATGCCAAAAGCACCATTTACCCTTGACAAAGCTCAAAGAAAGGTATTGTGCGATTGGGTAAAAGACTTGAAGTTTCCCGATGGCTATGCCTCAGATTTCAGCCGTTGTGTTGATTTAAAAGAATTGAAGTTAAGAGGGTTGAAAAGTCATGACTGTCATGTTTTCATGGAGCGCTTGTTACCAGTGGCTTTGAAAAATTTACTCCCGACCACCGTTTGGAATGCAGTTACAGAAATTAGTCAATTTTTCAGAGACTTGTGTTCTTCCACGATCTCAGTTGATGACATGATTCGTTTGGAAGACCAAATTCCAGAAATTTTGTGTAAACTTGAGATGATATTTCCGCCTTCTTTTTTCAATTCGATGGAGCATCTACCCATTCATTTGCCATATGAAGCTAAAGTTGGTGGACCCGTTCAGTATAGGTGGATGTATCCTTTCGAAAGGTTTCTTAATCATGTGAAAAAGAAAATTGGTAATAAAGCTCGTGTGGAAGGTTCTATTTGCAATGCATATCTAACGGAAGAAATTGCCAATTTTTGCTCTTTTTACTTTGAAAAACATATTGACACCAAAGCAAAGGACTTGAACATTGAAGAAGCGGATGAGTTAGATACAAGTATACCCAAGGGTTTTCATGTGCAAGATGATGAAGGGTGTTCTTCTGCTGGGGGAACAAGATTTCTGGATGACAAGGAGTATAATCGTGCTCACCTTTATGTCCTATCTAATTGTGAGGTTTTGGAGCCATATGAAGCAAAATTTGTGAAAGATTTCATGACTGATCACCCTAATGTTAAAAGAGAGGATGTTTGGAGTAAACACGAGGATCAGTTTCCAGGTTGGTTTCGAAAGCATGTAGTTAAGCTAAATATCCAAGATGATGTGGTTAGATGCTTGGCTTTGGGTCCTTCTCGAAAGGTTGTCACGTGGAAGCATTATTTAGTTAATGGGTTTAAGTTTCACACATTCGACTACGGGAAAAGTAAGGCTAAATGCAACTATGGCGTTACTATTTCTTCTCTTGATGGCAACGACTATTATGGGATATTAGAGGATATCTTTGAGTTGTGCTATAATGGGCGTGAACGGGGTTACAAAGCTGTCTTATTCAAGATTCAATGGTGAGATAATTCTGTAGCTGGAACGAGAGTCCATGATCGCTACAAGCTTGTAGAAGTGAATCACACTCGAACCTATTCTAAATATGATCCATTTATACTTGCACAACAAGCTCAGCAAATTTATTATGCATCGTCACCTAGCACAAGTAAAGATAGACAACAAAAGAATTGGTGTGCGGTAATTAAAACAAAGGCGCGATCAGAAGTCGACACATCCTTTTTCCAAGAAGAAGTTGTATCAGAGTCCATTCTGTCCCCAATAGATCAAGAAGTCATTTATGGAAATGAGATAGAATCGGGAGAGGAGCTAGAAGATGATGAAATGGAGGGGCAAGATCAGTTACAAGATAATAATGATGAAGAGTTAGAAGAGGAGGAAGAGGATGATGACGAGGAGGAGAAGGTAGAAGAAGAAGAGGATGACGATGATGATGATGATGATGAGTAAAAGTAGTATGAGGTTTTCATCCTATATATTTATTTAGGTCCTGTTTTTTACCAACATTATTTATTATGTTATATATATGTATGTTAACATTTTTCCTGCAATTATAGGTTCACATGGCTCGTGGAGGAGGCAGGCAACGGGGCGGTTTTAGTGGTAGTGGCGGGGACAGTAGCTCGGCCCGATCACAGGGGGAGGAGGAGGTCCGTGTGTCGACTGACAGTGGGGAGGAGGAGGAGGTCCGTGTACCCCGCCATACTGACGGCAGGATCATCCTTGATCCGACGGGTCTTTGGTAATTTTTTATTCACTAGTTGTTTATTTATTTATTAATTTTATTCAAACTAGTCTTATTAATTAACATTCATGTTTGGTTTCAGGTTTAAACATCAAACAACGGTTCGTGGCGTCACCAATAGCATTCAAGAGAACATGGTTCACGGCGTCACTTGTTGGACGAATGCTAGTGACGAGGACAAGGAGATGTGGTACAACGCCTTTCGGGTACGTATATAAGTCTTTACTTTAATTATTTATTTTTTATAAATTCATGGTTGATTTGTTTCTCTAATAACCCTTCTTTTTTTGGTAGCGTGTCTTCTATTGGCCAAGTGCGCTTGATCGACTGGCTTGGGATCGATTCAATGATGTTGGTCAAAGAAGGCTAAAGGACATTATGTATAAGGTCTCGAAGAGAAAGACTCCGCCAACGTTCATGAAAGGTATTAATTTATTAATAATCGTATTAAAATAAAAAGTTTTAACATTTTTTAAATTTATAGTAATCGTTTCTATTTTATTGGATTGTAGGTCAGTCATATGAAGAATTCACTAAGTACAGAGAAAGTCCTGAGTTCAAGCAAAAGTCGGCGCGGAACAAGGCGAACAAGAGGGGTGGAGAGGATCCCGAAGCGGAGGTTGGCGCTACTCATTATGGTGGGTCTCAGTCATTCCATGATCGCGTGACGATAACTGTAAGTATTTACTCTTGTGATTTAATTTATCACTTTTATCTTGAAGTATATATTTAGCTTTAAATTTTAATTAACTGACTAACACTTCATGAATTTATTATTTTTTTTATAGGCAAGGAAAAATAAGGGCCAGCTACAATCGGTTGTAGATCTCTTCCTTGAGACACATGCCAAAAAGGGAAGGAAAGGGTTCGTCTTCATAAATGCAAGAGATCGCGAATTATATGTAAGTGTTATTGTATAAAGCATTTAAAAAATGATTTATAATCAATGATTTATTTATATGTAAGTGTTATTGTATATATTATTAATAATGTTTCATTTTTTTTGTAGGAAACATTTTTTAAACGAAAGAAGGCGAACCCTGACATCTCCGACAATCAGCTATGGTATGAATTGGTAGACGGTTTTCATAAAGGAGGAGTCTATGGGGCCGGTTCAGCTAAAGAGCTCTTTTATGAACCGCCGGCAAGAAGAAGGTCCTCGTCCCAGCATCAACCCTATGTTCCTGGTTTGGTCAGTCACCTTCAGATGCAACTAGCTGAGAAGGATAGAAGGGACGCCGAACGAGATGAAGAGGTGAGGAGAATGAAAGAAGAGATGGAAAGGATGTCTTCCTACTTTGCTAATTGTAACAGCGGTTGGCGTCCACAGGATCGGGATCCAAGAGATCCCGATTATGGAGGTGGCAGTGGGGCGGGAGCATCTTTTCCAGTGTCGTAGCTTGTGACTCTTGTTTTTAGTGACTCTTATGTTTAGTGTTGGATAATTTTAAGTTTAGTGTTGGATAATTTTAAGTTTAGTGCTTGAATTTCGTACTTTGTAATCCAAATCACTTTTATTTATTTAAGCGATCAGATTTGGCATCAATTGGGTTGTGCGCTGCTCTTCTTTGGTTTGCTTGCAGGTTTTACAGTAGTAGCTACGGATTTGGCTAGGACAAAACCGAATTTTATGGGCAAATACATGTAAAATTAGCGACCGAACATGTAAAATTAGCGACCACTGTCGGTCGCTAAACCCCTGTAACTTTTTTTTCATTGGCGACCACTTAGCGACCGATGTCAGTAGCTAAATTAGCGACTGAAATCGGTCGCAAATTTAGCGACTGAAAACGGTCGCCAAATTAGCGACTGAAATCGGTCGCTAATTTAGCTACCGCAGTCGGTCGCTAATTTGGCGACCACTATCGGTCGCCCGCCTTTTTTTCATCGGTCGCTAAAATTGGCGACCAATATCGGTCGCTAAAAGCGACTACAGCCTGCGACTAAGGGCGTGCGACTGAAATTGGTCGCTAAAATTAGAAGGGCGACCGCTTGTGGTCGCTAATTTCAGTCGCAATCTGACGTATCTGTTGTAGTGCAAGTGGAATATAAAGTACACCACTCACTTCTTTTCCACGTTACTCCTTCTTCACCAAAAAAATAAGATACAGTAACTTGTTCTCTCCATTTTCGCTCTTTCTCAACTTCACAAAATCATCATCCGTTTTCTCATCTCAACTCCGTTTGACACAAGGTTTTCACCATCACATTCCTCTCTTCATTTCCGTTCTTTCTATCTCTTTCTTTTTCCGTTTCGTCAAAGTTGATTTCCGGGCTGTTTTGAGAAGAACTCGAGATTACCCTCTTATAACCCGTTTTTGTTGTTTGTAGGTGTCGACATTGACGACCCGGATAAGGATTCGTATATTGTTCAAGACTAGAAGTGAAGAAATTGCTCTTTAAGGTGACGATAATGAGAAACTCGGCCTTTTGTCTATATTAGCACTTTATTTGATTTTGATATGTTTTGATGAAGGTTAAGTTGATATTGAGTTCATAATGTTCTTAATTTGTCTTACAAACTGATTTCTATGAAGTTTTAATGATGAATTTGATGATGAAGTCGAATAAGGTGTATACATGTTAAGACCGGTTTAAATTGTGATTTGGGTGTTAAGTCATGGAATGGTTAATCGTATACATGTTCTTATGTGATTTTGATGTGGTATACATGCTGGATATGTCGATTCATTGCTTAGAATCATGTATAGGAAGGATTGGTAAAGGATTTAGGAATGAAGTAATATGTCGAAAACGCGATTTTGCTGGGCAGAGGACTCCCAGCCGGTCTGAGGCCGGCGGCCGGTGGACCGGCTGAGAGCCCCACATGCTATTTGTTGTTGTCGTTCGTATTTTGTAAAGCTTGGGAAAAAGGACCCCCCAGCCGGTGGACCGGCAGCCGGCCGGCCGGCTGGGAGCCCCATTTGTGTTTTGTGCGTTGTTTAGCAAAGAAGGGAGAAGGGTTCCCCAGCCGGTGGACCGGCGGCCGGCCGGCCGGCTGGGAGACCTTTCATGTTGTTTTTCCTTGTTGTCGGCTAGAGAGTAAGGACTCTCAGCCGGTTGACCGGCCGCCTGTGGCCAACCGGCTGAGAGCCCCTGTTGGTATTATTTGCTTCATAACCTATGTTTCGCATGTCGGATTTGATTGATTCTTTTTCCGTATGTTTTGTATGCTTGTTTGAATTAAGTCCCAAGAAATTGGGGCACTTATCTCGGGTTCGGTAACGGATTTGAGGATGAAAGACCCCCCGGCCGGGCAACCGGAAGGGAGACCGGCTCTCGCCTCAAATTAGTTCCCGAAGTTGGCTAAGTGTTACATGGATGTTTAATGATGAGATTTATATAAGAAATGATTGTCATTCGAATTTGAGTTGTTGTACATCTTAGAGATGACATTTGTAATTTGTGTAACCTGCTGTGCGCTGCTATAGTACTCGAGTTCTCACTTGACTCCATTGTGTAGCTGGTTGGCCGTAGTGGCTTGGTCCTCACGGTCAGGTCTTAGATTGTCTGCCCGCCTTCGGGCGTATCCCGTTCCTAGCTAGTTCGGGTCTTGGGGGTGCCTCGTGCACTTGTCGAATCGGGGATCGTGATTCGTTCCGCTCCGAGAGCCTGGCCAGGTTTAGACTAGGACAGTCTTTTGATGTCGTCCTACCAGGGGGTTGTATAGTCTGAGATTGGGAATGTCGTGGTATATAGACGAGTCGATTGTCGGCCTGCTCATAGTAGTCTAGTAGAGTCACTTGGCTGATCAATCTAGTAAGAGTCGAGTCGCTTGGTTGACCTATCTCTTGTTTGTTAGAGTCGAGTCACTTGGATTACCTATCTCTTGTTGGTAGAGTCACTTGGTTGGCCTATTTTTATTAGAGTCGAGTCACTTGGATGGCCTATCTCTTATCGATTTAATTGAATGCTGAGCATGCTTTAGTTATGACTGTGATTGCATGATACTTGGTTATTTTAGTATTGTTCGTCCAAGGCATTGGACGACTCTTAGTCCGGTTTCGTAAATGGTTTGGATTGAAAGACCCCCCGGCCGGGCAACCGGAAGGGAAACCGGCTCTCCTTCCAAATAGTTTCCGAAGTTGGTTGAGAGCCTTTGTATAGTATTACATGATGTTATGAAAGATGAGCTATCAAGATTTGTATGCTTCACATGTTTTATATATGATGGAGTATATTGTATGCTTATGTGTTATGTGTCACTGACAATAGGTGGCTAGAAGCACTCTAGTCACTCCCCACTGACTGTGGCGCACATGTTGTATGTGTGTAGGTACATGAGGCTGTTTTGCAGGGGGTTACGTTGAGGCTAGCGAGCGATGATCCTTCATCGTTGACTTTTACCTTATCGTGTGGCTAGACCTTAGACTTATGTTTTAGTATTTTGTGCCTGTAGGGATATGCTATCCCGGGCTGCTTTGTATCGTACTTAATACTTATTTATGTTTTATCTTTCGCATGTTTAGATTTCTAAAGCACCGCGCATGTTTAGTTTTGTTAAAAAGTTTTAATTCCGCTGCATTTTTGGTACTTTGTATGTTTTACTTTTCCGCTTTCGCGAGGGGTTTTACATCCTGAGCCAAAAATCGCGTATTACATTATACTACAAACTTCACCAAATCGATACTAATCTTCCAAAATAACAACAAACATACAATACCCAGCAAATATAAGACTTTTATGAATCACAAGCAAGCATCAATTTCCACAAATATGCCACATTAAGTTCATACTTTGTATTCGTCTTAAGGATGAAATTTCTGAAAATCAACATCTAAGCATGTGGATAACTTCCTGAGCATATGAATAACATGTATGAGAAATCCTAGCTTGATTCTAAGTCCAAACCACAACCACAATGTACCAAATCAGAAACTTTCATCATCAAAACCATGAAACATGCTATTATAACAAATAAAGGTCGAGTTTCTCATTATCGTCACCTCTAAAGCGATTAAGCTCCTAGCTCCTCTTCAATCACGAAACTATCCACCTCGGGATCTTCTAAACCCTCTCCTACAACATGAAAAACGATTATTAGAAGCTAGAAACGGATTTCACCAAAAACAGACCATTTTTCAAGTTGAACGAAACTGAAATTGAAAGAGACGGATGACTTGGAAATTTCGCGAGGATTTCAGAAATGTATAACATACCTTGATTTGGAATACGGATGATCTCTGAAAATCGATTTAAAGATTGAAAAGTTGAAGGAGAAATGAGAATGAATATAACAGTGTTTCTTATTTTTGAGAAATGAAATGTGTCGACATAATGAATGGGGTTTAGGGTTTAAGTTGTCCTTCCCGTTTAATGAAACGGGCTTTTGATGTGAACAGGTTTCATGAGTCGGATTTAACTTGCCAAGTTATTACGTCTTAAGGACTTAAGGTTTCTAAGACGGATCTTAACGGAATATTTTAAAATAACTTAACAATAAATATTAACAATATTATTTTATTCCGAAAAATAATTTAAACCTTTAAAATATATTTTATGAAAACACTGGATGTTACAAATATACGCGATTCTTATCCTCCAAAAGTAACATCCCAATTAAAGTCAAACCCAATTCCCAAAGTCAAGCATTACTGATTCATTCATTTTCACTAGCATCCCAAGTATATCTTCCAAATTCATTTTTATGGACTCTAACACCTCATCCATACTCTTAAAGCGACACATATTAACCCACTGGTTCTAAATCCCAATTATGATTACCAAAGTTAAATTCTTCCAAAAGCTACGTATACCACTCAAACTTTAATCTCAGAATTTCACCAACCAATTCCACCCCCCAAATGGGTAAACAACTAAACATTAGGATTACTAAGACATGGCTTACTACAGTCCCTAAACCTTTTCAGTCGGATTACCTCTCAAAATACGGGCTAGGGGTTATCCTTGAACAAAAATCTCAATGTCCAACTAAGCTAGGCTACCTATAAAGCGCCATGGGAAAAGACAAGTAACAAGGATAAGGTTAAGTCGGGAAGTTACGAATGTAGCTTCCGAGTTAAGATAGAAAATAGTTCGGGAAGGAAGGATATGCATCAGGAAATAACGCAGAAGGTGATACATGATGAACAAGGGGTATCTTCGGGGAAATAGAAGCATCCTTCAAGGTAGCACGGATTTTCCATCTTTGGTAGTAGACAATAATCTTGATCGCCATCTAGGTAAGCTCATGGTTCACCAATCCTTGAGCACAAAAATAAAATCTTTGACAATTAACAAACATGTTAGACCTAACAAGGAGCAATCACATTACAGACTACCACTAGGTCCTTAAGTCTACCCATCTCTCATTCATTATTTCAGGTCATGTTCATATTTAAGTTGGGGTACACATGCGTGCGCCGGGAGCATTACTGCTCTGATACCAACTGTGACACCCCGCGATTTAGCATAAAAATAAACAAATAATTTGCAGCGGAAATACGATACTTTTAAAAACTTTTCGACATATTTATTAAAACTTTTTCGCGGAATATCAAAACAACATGCGGAAGACTAAAAACTAATGAAAAAGTATAAATTATACAAAATAACTTAAATCGACGAGGGATAAGGTATCCCACAATAACAACATGAATTAAATCTAAACTAAGCGTAAGGGTAATTGTCGAATTATCAACAATGCTCGCTAGCCACACGTACTCTTCCCCAAACAGCACCAACCTACATTCATGAAACATGAACGCCACAATCAGTGGGGAGTAACTCAGGGTTCTCCCTGTGGGGAATAAAGCATGTATTCGCCCCAAACTTGCAGGATTATAATGAAACATACAATTGTGATTATAGTCATAAGTTAATAAAAAGCATGAAAAAGAAATACAACCTTTAGTCCTTGTGCGAAAGGCCTAAGAACAGGAATTAACACAAATTCCCTCCTATAACTTGCACCCAAGACTTAGAATGAGACGTGGCCGCGTGTGCTAGAAATCCTCTCCAACTGCCTTGCAATATTGGGAGAGCTATTTAGGTTTTAGATGTGAGATCTGAGGTTTTGGGAGAAGAAAGCTCTCAAAACCCTAATTTTTCCTTGAGATTTGTTTAAACAGTGAAACAAGAGTCCCTGACATAAGGAGAGTCCTCCTCCTTATGTAGCTCTTTTGGCCGAAATTTCCAATAGGGTAGGAGTGGGCTTTCCACTCTTACCTTATTCTAATTTGTGATTCGACCCATTTAGCTATAAGTTATTTGCGGGATTTTAATTATAAATCGTAACATGTTATCAGATATTAATACAGTCGATATATTAATAATGGTCTGACAAAATACGATATTGTATAATTACCCAAATTAATATAACTGTTTATATTAATACGCGAATACAATATTTAATTAAATATAACTGTTTATATTTAATTTAAGAATTAATCATGTAATCCGTATTAGCTAAAATTATTTAATCCGTATTAAATAATAATCTCAACATCTTATTGACTAATTTAATAGTCAATACCTCTGACTAACTGTTTAGTCATATCCGGCATTAATGTGATTGTATTTTCATACCTTCACATCTCTCAAACGTGTCCTATAGGTGTGACGTATAGGGACCAGTTGATCACCGCCATCCGTATGACAATAACGTCAAACTTATCTAGCAAGCCAACCGTTATTGATAAACGTGGATCAACTGGTAATAAAACAAAAGTATGCCCTTGTGATCCTTAAAGAGATTTAATAAGTCATTGTACTTAATTGTCAAGGACACCAGCCCCAACAATCTCCCACTTGTCCGTACAAGGGTATGTGCAATGACGTTATCACACTACATGTGGAGGACACAAGCTCCAATAAACTCCCACTTGTCCGTACAAGTGTAGGTGCGATAACCGAATCTCATATCCTTTTAAAATTTCTCCCACTCAATGTAAGACAATTTGCAAATCCGCATTCGCAAAGGTCGTATCTCACAAGCGATCTGTATCAAGAGTGGTTTCCCCGACTAGAGAGTAACTTAACTGATAAAACGAATCTGTATTCGAGCATGGCCATGCATTTCAGTTACTACTCCTCGAGTGGCCCTGAGAAATGATAAAATCCTGATAAGGGTTTGGATATTTCCCTCAACTCGAATCCTGCCGATATCGCCCAGCATGAAATAACCCAGAAAAAATCCTCTTGGCCCCTGTTACAGTGACCGTGGGAAAGAAACCAAAGTTACCCAAAATCTGTCTTAATCTCAAGAGACAGTTGAAGGTCAAAAGACTCGACTCTAAGGAACACTATGGAGGTCCTATCCACGACCAGGCACCCAATGTTATAAAACATTTAGGACTCCATAACATTGTCACGGGGTGTCCTACGAGATATCCGTATAACTCGCCTTTGTGATTGGTCAGTCATCCACGTGACTTATGGCTCGTTGAACCCACCATCAACCAACGTCACAAAATGATTACCTGAGTTATCAGCTCAAGTGGGTAATCAAGGACCAAAACGATGTAATGTTAATCAGTTCACTTTGTGGTGTTCAAAATTGGCGTACAATTCCACATGAGAAACAAAACATTTTATATCATAACAATAAGGTTGAATAGAGTACACGAGAAAATGAATTATTACATGAATTCATAAAAGAGTACTACAACTTAGGAACACATCTAATTCCCATGGAATGAATGTGCCCTTCATGCTTATCACGTGGTAATGCTTTAGTGAGAGGATCAGCTATGTTGTCATCCGTAGCGATCTTATCAACGAATATCTTCTTTTACGCGGACTCAGTCGTAGAATCTGCTGTAACATTTTGTTTAGAACTTTTCCAGCTGACAGCAGCGCCATTAAGAGTAAAAACGAATCCAGACTGAGATTTCGAGTCATCTCGATGCGTTTGGAAGCTAGCATCTGCGTAACCCGTGGCGCAGAGCGTCGAGTCGCCTCCGTAAGTCAATCCCCAATCTTTAGTCCTTCGTAGGTACTTAAGAATGTTTTTCACGGCCATCCAGTGTTGTTCACCTGGATGAGCTTGGAATCGACTTGTCATACTCAATGCATATGCAACGTCAGGACGTGTGCATATCATGGCATACATGATCGATCCTATTGCTGAAGCATAAGGAATCCGACTCATGCGCTCTTTCTCTTCCAGTGACTTAGCTTCTTGAGTCTTGCTCAAGTGAAGCCCAGGAGTCATAGGAAGGAACCCTTTCTTGGAGTTCGTCATACTGAATCTCTCTAGAATCTTATCTATATAAGACTCCTGACTGAGAGACAGCATCCGTCGTGATCTATCCCTGTAGATACGGATGCCCAAAATTCTTTGTGCCTCTCCCAGATCTTTCATCTGGAAATGGTTTTTCAACCATGCTTTAACCGAAGATAAGAGAGGTATGTCATTCCCAATCAAGAGTATGTCATCGACATACAGTACTAGGAATACAATCTTGCTCCCACTCGACTTGATATAGAGACATGGTTCCTCGACTGATCGAATGAACCCATTCTCTTTTATCACTTGGTCGAAGCGATGATTCCAATTCCGCGATGCTTGCTTAAGTCCATAGATGGAACGCTTAAGCTTGCAAACTTTCTTAGGATGTGCTGGATCGATAAAACCCTCGGGTTGTACCATGTACAACTCTTCCTCCAAATAACCGTTTAAGAAGGCGGTTTTAACGTCCATTTGCCATATTTCATAATCATGAAATGCGGCGATCGCTAAGATAATCCGAATGGAACGTAGCATGACTACGGGTGCAAAGATCTCATCATAGTGCAAGCCTGGCACTTGAGTGAAACCTTTAGCAACTAGTCTAGCCTTGTGGATATCTTGTTGTCCTTCCACGGCATGCTTTATCTTGTAAAGCCATTTGCATTGAAGGGGACGTAACTTTGCAGGTAGGTCCACAAGATCCCACACGTTGTTCTCATACATGGAGTCCATCTCGGATTGCATGGCTTCTAGCCATAACTTTGAGTCAGAACTAGTCATGGCACCTTTATAGGTTGTGGGTTCATTACCCTCTAGGAGTAAGACGTCATCTGTATCATGTTCCTCGACCATACTAATGTATCTGTCCGGAGGAATAGAGACTCTTCCCGACCTCCTAGGTTCCTCAGGAATATCTACCGCAGCCTCGGTTGAAGGAACTGTTTCCTCCAATGGTTGCTCGGCAGTTGGTTCTTGAACCTCCGATAACTCGAAGGTTCTATTACTCGACTTGTTCTCGAGAAATTCTTTCTCTAAGAACGTCGCACTAGCCGCAACAAAAACACGTTGTTCGGTTGGCGAGTAGAAGTAATGACCAAAAGTTCCCTTTGGATAACCTATAAAGTATGTCTTGACCGATCGCGGGCCGAGCTTATCCTCGTGTCTCCACTTGACATAAGCCTCGCAGCCCCAAACCCGTATAAAGGACAAGTTAGGGACCGTTCCCTTCCATAATTCGTATGGAGTCTTGTCAACAGCTTTAGACGGACTTCGGTTAAGTAATAGAGCGGCCGAAAAAAGAGCATAGCCCCACAATGAATTAGGCACGACGGTGTGACTCATCATGGATCGAACCATATCGAGTAGAGTTCGATTTCTCCGTTCGGACACACCATTTAATTGTGGTGTTCCAGGTGGAGTCAACTGTAGCACGATGCCACAGTCTTTAAGGTGTTGATCAAACTCGTGTGAAAGATACTCACCACCACGATCCGAACGTAGTGCTTTAATCTTTCTACCCAGTTGGTTCTGTACCCGATTCTGGTATTCTTTGAACTTGTCAAAGGATTCACTTTTATGTTTCATCAAGTAGACATAGCCATATCTACTCAAATCATCCGTGAAAGTGATGAAATACCTATAGCCTTCTCGTGCGTTGATCGACATAGGGCCACATACGTCCGTATGTATGAGTCCTAATAGGTCGGCAGCGCGCATTCCAACACCTTTGAAGGAAATACGAGTCATCTTGCCGATGAGACATGATTCACACGTGCCATATGATTCGAAATCAAAGGGCGAGATAGCTCCGTTCTGTATGAGCTGTTTTACGCGTTTCTCATTTATGTGTCCCATACGACAATGCCATAAGTAAGTTTGATCTTTGTCACCTACCTTTAACCTTTTATTATTCACATGTAATATCTCGGTGGTTTGATCTAAAACATAAATTCCATTCATGGAAACTGCCTTGCCATAAATCATATTGTGTAAGGAGAAAATACAGCTATTATTCTCTATTACAAATGAAAACCCGAGTTTGTCAAGCGTAGAAACTGAAATAATTTTTTTGGACAAACTAGGAACATAATAACAGTTATATAAAAATAACTCGAATCCACTTGGAAGCTGGATCACGTATGTTCCCTTCGAGACTGCAGGAACACGTGCTCCATTCCCGACACGCAGGTCCACCTCACCCTTGATTAGGGGTTCTTGGTTTCGGAGGCCCTGCACATGATTACATAGATGAGAACCACAACCAGTATCAAGTACCCATGTTCCGCAACTTGCATGGTTAATCTCAATCATGTGAATAAAAGAAGAAGAATACATACCAACAGGAGTAACGCGGCCTGCTTTAATGTCCTCCCGATACACGGGGCAGGAGCGCCTCCAATGCCCAGTCTTGTGGCAATGGTGACATTCCATGCTAGTATCCTTGCTCTTTGTTTTGCCCTGTGAGTTGCTTGACTCACCTGGCCCATTCTTAGTAAATCCTGACTTCTTAAACTTGGGCTTGCCTACTGTTAGGTCGCCATGAGCTTTAGCTTTACCCTTACCCTTACCCTTACTGGAGATCATGAGAACATCTTGCTTCACGCTCCCACTTAATTTCAGATCCTTCTCGGTCTGTACGAGAAGGGAGTGGAGCTCATGAGGAGTCTTCTTCATGTCGTTCATGTAGTAGTTGGCCCTAAAGAGGGCGAACCCATCATGAAGCGAGTGAAGCATACGATCAACGATTATGTTCTCACTGATCTTGCAGTTTAGGGCCTCCAGTTTCTCGATATTCTCAATCATGTGAAGAATATGTGGGCTAACAGCTTGGCCCTTCTGGAGTTTCGCCTCAAAGAAGCGACAGGTATGCTCATAAGAAACGATTCTCGGAGCCTTTGAGAATTCGCTAGTGAGCGTGGTGAAAATCTTGTTTGCACCATGGGTTATGAAGCGTCTTTGCAAATTGGATTCCATTGCATAGATGAGTACGTTCTTTATCGCACCCGCTTCCATGACGAAGTCGCTATGAGCGCGAACTTCGTTAGCTCTAGCTCCAGTTCCTGGGTGTGGCGGAATGGGCTCAGTTAAGTACTTGAGCTTTCCGTCAGCAATGGCAGCATTCCGTAGTGCTGCCTCCCAGTCAGAGAAGTTTGACCCATCATTCCTCAGTTTTGTGGACTGATTCATGGAGTCCATGAAGGCTTTTAGCCAGGATTCACGTGCTAGCTTGGCACTTGGCATTGGGTCTTCACCAGCCATTTTAGTTATACAGCAGTTTTAATGAACGTGTTCTACACTGAAAAAGAAGATAAAACAAAACCATATAAGCAACTTATTGTTGTGATTTAAGTCTATATAAAATTGAATTTAAACTCGTAGACTCATGCATTTATATAATTGATCTCCCTCAAGAATTATATAAACGATCCCAAGACTCAATTTCCGTATATTGATAAGCCCACAGGTTGGCTAATTCCAATCGTTGGAACCCTTGGTCGATAGATTTCCGTAAATCCTATCTATTAGTCCATCTCAGTCACTAGATAGTATCGAGTGACCATGATGTTGAGATAAAATAAATCATCTGTTCCCACTTACCCGACGTAGAAGGGGTCATATTATGCCTACCGACGAAGAAGAGATTCATGGGAGGCTGATTTATAAAGACTAGTCTCAATTTTTGGTTATACGAGGAAGACCCCATCAACTTTTATTTATTCATATTAAGTGAACTAATATCTAGTAAATACGTGAATGAATTAAATAAAGTGATGGCTTTGCAATTGACATGTGACATCTGTATTGTCACAGAAAACTAACGCGTAACCTCTACATGAGTCAGTTTTCAGGCATGATATAGGTGGTTTAGTTTTAGGCGGAATATGATGCAAGCTATTATCGATGAAAGCATAAAATAAATGCGATAAACGTAAATAAAAGTCCTAGTGTGGCCTATCCTACCAAAATAAACATAAAACAACTTGGAATCCACTGTTGGACCCTTGAAGCTTGTCTTGATGTTCCATCTTGGTCGTTGCAGTGGGAGTGAGCATCCGGTCTCCGTCTTCGGTCTTCACAAAATTACTAATTTAAATTACAAAAGTAGTCCTAGATACATTCTAATTTAAATACAAAAGTAACTGCATGGCAAAAACCCAAAACGGAGATTCAAGATCTCAAAATTACAAGCAAGATTGTGTCCCATCATTACGGTGACACAATCTTCTAAGGCCACACTAAGTTACAACCGTTTGCAAAAATTAAATACGTTATTGAAAGCATTCACAAGGCATTCAACAAGACAATAAATAAAATGCATCAACTAAAAAAAAATTCATTCATGACATAATACTGTTATTATGATTAACAAATTTTTACCAAACCACCTTTTAGGATTAAAATTATGTGATTATACCGTTTTAACCACTTTAATTTTAATAAGTTTATAATCCTATTATTTTAAACCGTTTTAAAATAATATGTATCAAACGAGGGTGAACCGTTTCACAAAATTAATAATATACTATTTCCGTATATAGTATATTACTAAAGGCCATGTGAAAATAAAACATGTTATTTTCGGAAATAAAAAAAACGAGTCTGTTACAGGGGTGGTCTACCGACCCAAAAAACAGGTCTACCGACCACCTGACGAAAAAAAAAAAAAATTTTTTTTTTTTTTTTTTTTTTTTAAAGCAGAATGGTCGACCGACCCGAAAAACAGGTCGACCGACCACAAAACACGAAACCGAGTTTCTGAACACGATTTCTCACAAAAGATGAACTGTCGAAACAGAAAAACACGCAGGAGGCGGTCGACCGACCGCAACGGGGGGTCGATCGACCGACTTAGCGGCAGAAGACGATTTTTCAGGTTTTAAAACTTACGAAAAACACAAAGGTAAAATTTTCATGGCCTGGCTCTGATACCACTTGTGGGGAATAAAGCATGTATTCGCCCCAAACTTGCAGGATTATAATGAAACATACAATTGTGATTATAGTCATAAGTTAATAAAAAGCATGAAAAAGAAATACAACCTTTAGTCCTTGTGCGAAAGGCCTAAGAACAGGAATTAACACAAATTCCCTCCTATAACTTGCACCCAAGACTTAGAATGAGACGTGGCCGCGTGTGCTAGAAATCCTCTCCAACTGCCTTGCAATATTGGGAGAGCTATTTAGGTTTTAGATGTGAGATCTGAGGTTTTGGGAGAAGAAAGCTCTCAAAACCCTAATTTTTCCTTGAGATTTGTTTAAACAGTGAAACAAGAGTCCCTGACATAAGGAGAGTCCTCCTCCTTATGTAGCTCTTTTGGCCGAAATTTCCAATAGGGTAGGAGTGGGCTTTCCACTCTTACCTTATTCTAATTTGTGATTCGACCCATTTAGCTATAAGTTATTTGCGGGATTTTAATTATAAATCGTAACATGTTATCAGATATTAATACAGTCGATATATTAATAATGGTCTGACAAAATACGATATTGTATAATTACCCAAATTAATATAACTGTTTATATTAATACGCGAATACAATATTTAATTAAATATAACTGTTTATATTTAATTTAAGAATTAATCATGTAATCCGTATTAGCTAAAATTATTTAATCCGTATTAAATAATAATCTCAACATCTTATTGACTAATTTAATAGTCAATACCTCTGACTAACTGTTTAGTCATATCCGGCATTAATGTGATTGTATTTTCATACCTTCACATCTCTCAAACGTGTCCTATAGGTGTGACGTATAGGGACCAGTTGATCACCGCCATCCGTATGACAATAACGTCAAACTTATCTAGCAAGCCAACCGTTATTGATAAACGTGGATCAACTGGTAATAAAACAAAAGTATGCCCTTGTGATCCTTAAAGAGATTTAATAAGTCATTGTACTTAATTGTCAAGGACACCAGCCCCAACACTCCCAGCCACTTTACGTCAGAAAACATGTGAACGGGAATACAAAACATCTTATACATATGAACATGTATATAATTTCGGAAACAACCATATATGCATTTCCAAACGTAATCAACATGATCGATCATGAGCGATAAACCAAAACATGTGGGAAAAACATGAATCAACATGTGAAACATAATTAAAGCCAACAAGTGAGATGATATCAAAATTAATTAAACATCCAAGTGATCGACTTAGAGGCCAACAACTAGGTGGCATATCCAATCACGCATACAAAAAGAAACCAAGAATAGAATGAACGCCATCAGAGCGCATATGCACGACCTCTGACTAATGGAGCGCTTAGGCACGACCTCCAACTACCAGAGCGCTTAGGCACGACCTCCAACCGGAGCGCTTAGGCACGACCTCCAACGACGGGAGCGCTTAGGCACGACCTCCAACTACGGGAGCGCTTAGGCACGACCTCCAACGACGTATAGCGTATAACCACTGCCTACATGCCTAAGACCTGGCCAGACTTCTCGATGTAATAACCTACACCGAACGACACACGGGGACCGGAGCGCATATAGCACGACCTCTGACCAATCCCGAACATAGCTAAAATCCCATTCCATGGGTGGCATTTTTTCATTACAATGTTACACAAATCGTACCACCGCTATCTATTCACAAACAAGGTAACATAAACAACGTCACCAACACAACTTAGGATGACCTAACCGTCACCTACACAAACTTAGGATGACGTAACCGTTAACCAACTCATTAACAACGCTTGAGGTAACCATTAATAAATAAGACAACACTTATATCCATTTCATGCGGAAAGAATAAACGGAACTCATTAATAAAACATAAGTTCTAAAAGCATTTTACATTTCAGCTGTCCTCTGCCGTAAAATTCATAATTAAATCAATTAAAATATAAATGATACAAGGCCAACTGGGTCAGATTAATAAGAATTTTATCTACAATATTTACCAGATAAACATTTTCAAAATATGAACTTAACAGGGGGTTATTGTCTGATCATTATAGTGTGTCAGAAATCGTCACACAAAATGTATTGCTTCATAAAACGGGTTTAACAAATCATTTTGGGGCAAAGCAAACTCCTAATATCATATAAACGCTTCAAAGTTTAATTATTGAAAAGGACCAGAATAGTTTCAAAGTATAAAATTGGTTTTCGAAATAATATTTGAGCTACTGTCCGTTCTGCGAGTATTTCAGCGCAATGTTCGTAAATAATTTATTGTGAACAAACGACATGCAAGAAAATTACGAAATTTTAGAAGTAGACTCTACACTTAAAATAAACAGGGGTCTTTTTTCAAAATTTTCCAAAATGGATACTCTAAGATGTCGAAATAAATTATACAAGACTATGGACAGATTTGTCAAGGTGCTGTAACATCATGAATTAACCATTGTCAACAAAACACTATGAACTTGAAGACCATCAAACTAACCATTCTCAATGATCATAACCTCATTTAACAAAACAATCCTTAATGAATTTCCAACTAGACTATCATCCAACACAACCATGCAAGATGAAAATCATCCAAACATATGACTTATAAAGCAAATCATACAACGAATTAATCAAACATATCTCTAGTATAACAATCATTCCTAGCATATAAAACACATGCAAACAAAGACGGTTAAAGTCGAGTAACCCATCACCGTTACCTTATAGCTCTTCATTAAGCATGATTTTGACTCAAAGCCACTCCGGTTTGGACAACCGAACTAGCTACACATAAATAAACGAGGTTAGCTAAGAGAACCGTGCCTTAAAGGCCATGACCATAGTATATTAAGGAAGAAATTTGATAATTTTATTACTGAGAAAGATGGAGGGTGAGGAGAGGAAGAGATAGGCGCGAAAATCGTCGAAAACGGATAAGAAACGAAGATTTTACGATGGTTTTACGGTGGAGGTGCACAAGCAACAATGGTGTTATGTTTCTTATTCTTTTGTGTTTAGTGTGCATGGCTGAAAAAATAAAGGAATGAAGAAGAAGGAAAGAGGAGGGGCAAGACCTTGGGCTGCAAGGCAAAATTGGTATATTAAGACAAGTGTCCCAAAAGCACAAGTAGAATAAGTAAAGAGTAAGCGACGAGCGAGATTATGTTAGCGGATAGTCCGTGACAGCGTTTTGTATTTTTGGCATAATTTCCTTCAGAGAACTCATAATGAGGTGTTTTTTGTGGCGTTGGAAAGCTAAGAGAAACAGCTAAAACTTTTATTCTATAACCAAGAGCTAAATATGCCTTTAAAATATCTTAAAATTAGTAACAAGGACAGAGTGACGTTTCACAAGTTTAAGGAGTATAAGTGTAAGACGGACATATTAATATCATTATCAAAAACGATAAATTTTAAAAGGAATTTTATTTATTGTGGAACATTATTATTACTATAATAAGATTTTATTAATATATAATAGCTTGAAATTACAGGGTGTTACAAATGAGTTAGTTAACGGTTACGTCATCCTAAGTTTGTGTAGGTGACGGTTATTCTTAGATACCTCAAAGTATGAACACCAAGGTCAATTATAGATATTTCTCACATCTATATATACGGATTCAAACGTCCTTTAAACATCTAAACCTCAAAATCTCACAAATCCACAAGTTGCACCTCACTACATCAATATGACATCTAAGAACATTATCTTTAGGTAGCTCCTCTAAGGTTACATCACTAATTCCGTTAAATAACTAAAAGCATAAACTTAATCAATTCTCCCAAGATTACCTCATAGATCCTTTCAATACCTGTCCATCATTATAACCGATTCTTATTCTTAAACGTAGCATCGTATTTTCCGTATTATGACTTCTAACACCTCATTCATATGTATAAGATGTTTTGTATTACCATATACATGTATTTTGACGTGAAGTGGCTTAGAGAACCCTGGGTTACTCCCCACTGACTGTGGCGTACATACTTCATGTATGTAGGTTGATGCCGTTTGGGGAAGATGTGTGGCTAGCGAGCATTGTTGATCATTCGACAATTACCATTACGCTTAGTTTTGAATTAATTCATGTTGTTATCGTGGGATACCTATCCCTTGTCTATTTAAGTTTAAGCCAAGTGTCGATCTAAGCCATGTGTCGAAACGATTAGGTCATGTGTCGAAGCTTAGACTATTTGTCGAGATGGTTATGGCATGTGTCGAGAACCTTAGGCCATGTGGAAGAAGTGCTTAGGCCATGTGTCTAATTTCTTAGGCCAAGTGTAAGAAGTGCTTAGACCTTGTGTTGAAATTCTTAGGCCAAGTGGAGGAGGTACTAACGAGCGAAAGTCTCGTCGGCGGATTATCTGCGACAGTGTTCCGTATTTCGGGCATAATTTCTTCCACGGAACTCGGATTAAGGTGTTTTCAGTGGCGTTGGAAAGCTAAGAAAAATAGCTAAAACTTTTTTTTTATAAGGCAGAGCTAAATATGCCTTTACAATATCATAAAATTAGCATGAAAAACACAGTAGTTGTTCGCAACTTTAACGAGTATAAGTTTAAGACGAGCATTTTAATATTTTATAATACGTCCTTTTTTAGCCAAATAAAAAACATTAGCGAAGAAGAAAATCATATTAGAAATATGGGAAAAAAACTAAGAAAAAGAGTAGTATAAATTCAAACGATTATGATTATAAATTCAAACTATTATGATTGTATTCAAAGTTCTAGTTATATATATTTCGTTGTCTCTTTGTAAATTACTAGTCTTATGTCCGTGCAAATTTCACGGGCTTGGACTTTAAAATATTGTAAAAAAATTGTCGTTAATATAAGTAGTTTTTTTAAATAAGGTTATATTTTACCTAGTTAGTGTGGTTCAATATATGGAGATGGTTTTTAAAATAGGGTAACAAAAAAAACAAGTGCTTTTAGTCATATATTATAGCATAACAAAAGTAGAAAATTTTAAAAAGAAGAAAAACAACACAATGAGCAGTAATGGTGTACAATCATAATTGTAATTGTACTATAACCTCTCCAAATTGGACGCGTGTTTTTCATCATCGCAAATAAGAATCTTTGGTCCTTTTTGCTTGTGACTCTCGAAATGGGCACATAGAGCTTACTGTATGTGTGTAAACACACCGACTTAGGAAGATATTAAGAAAATTCAAATGAAAGACACTATTCTATGTGAATTACAAAAATGTCAACATAAGACAATATAACCCGTGTAATTGTTTTACATGTATTGAATGTTAATTAGCATCGGTACGTGTATTGACAGTGTCCTATAAATTGCACATGATTGTTTTCACATGTTGGGTGTTAATTAGGACCTATGTATTAAACTTATTGCGTAAAGCGCGTGATTGATCAACAATTTGTAATCTGAGCCAGTGTAAACACACACATTGTAAAATTTGAAATATGGAATTTACACATACTTTACGTGTATGAGTAAATTTGAAATACGGGCATGTGTATTAGAGCTATAATACATAATCATGCGTAAAACAAACCTTGCAAATTGCACCAGAATACTTAAATTACCGCGTGAGGTTTTTTCGGTTGTTTCAATAGGAGACAATCTCATGCAAATTTTCTTTATGATTGTTCCAATTTACACTGAACCACGAATTTGGAAGAACGTACTTTTAATTTTTAATAAATATAGACTTATTTGTCTCATATCTTTAAATTTTTTTCTTAACATATTTAATTGAAATAAATGAATGCATGAGATAAGGAAATATATAAATCCATAACCCGTAAAACCATTTGAAATTATGGTAATTTTCGGGAAACAAAGGGTCGAAACTTAGACTTAGTTTGAGCGAGTTTACCCAAAATAGACCAAGTCCAAAGACATGCTATTAACGGCCAATGCACTAACCCACCATAGCGACACATACAACTTTTTATGTACTTGTTGGAGATAGTTTCCCCGACAATAATGCGTTCACATATTTAAAACTCATTTGAATGAAACACAATTGGGAATGGTACTCTTTTAAAGTCGACTGATCAACATTTATAGATAATGATTGGCTGTCTAGAGATTGACATTATCGTCATATTATGGTGGTGATAGGTTGATCTGTTAAAGTCATATCTTTAGGAAATTCCGTCTCAATAGAATATTTAATTGATCTTATAAGGATACGGATTCATTAATACCTAGAAATTTGGAAATGGTTTTACGTGACGTGTATTATTATAATGGGATTATAATAATAATTCTCAAAGTAAAAAAAATGTTTTCTTACTCGGTTTAATTTAATTGTTTAGGAAACGATTAAATGGGGAATGAATACGGTCAATCATAAATTACAAATAGTTTTAATTAAAATTATTGATTACACATTTTTATAAGACAATAATTAAGAATTACTAGTGGAATTATCTAAATGTTATGAATTTGTAAATTATGAATTTTAAGGAGTTAAAATTGCATAATTAACAAATTGGTTCATCTCTAATGTGACATGTGAGACATGTTACAATTTAACACAATTGAGAAAGATAAAATGGAGTCCATTTTATCTCAATGGACCGTGTAATTCATGGGTGAATAAGGTGAGTGTGTGTTATTTTGTCCACAATCATTACATAGTCTTACAACCTAGATTAAGTGTTAGAGCTTTTGTATGCATGGGTTGTTTTATGTTGAGCATGCATTGGTGCCTTGCCCTTGAGGTGGAGTGTAAAACCCCCCGCGGCAGCGGAAAAATAAAACATACAATATGCATGAAAAATGGGCGTAATTAAAACTTTTGACAAGTAAACGACATGCGAGGTTGTAACATCCCGTATTTTCGTAAATTATATTTTAAAGGTTTTAAATTATTTTTACGGAATAAAATAATATTTTAATATTTAGTGTTAAGTTATTTTAAAATAATCCGTTAAGATCCGTCTTAAGAACCTTAATTCCTTAAGACGAAATAACTTGGCAAGTTAAATCCGTCTCATAAAAACCTGTTCACTTCAAAAGCCCGTTTTCATTAAACGGAAAAGGACAATTAAAACCCTAAACCCCTTTGTGTATGTCGACATATTCATACTTCACAAATAACAAACACTGCTTCCTTATTTCTTATTTCCTCCTTCAAACTTTCAAGCTTCAAATCGATTTTCAGTCATCATTCGATTTCCAAACCAAGGCATATTATACATTTCTGAAATCCACTCGAAATTTGCAAGACATCTATCACTTTCAATTTCCATTTCGTCCAACTTGAAAAATGGACTGTTTTTGGTAGAATTCGATTTTAGCTTCTCATAATCGTTTTTCATGTTGTAGGAGAAGGTTTAGAGGATCCTGACGTGGATAGTTACGTGATTGAAGAGGAGCTAGGAGCATAACCGCTTTAGAGGTGACGATAATGAGAAACTCGGCCTTTATTTGTGATATTAGCATGTTTCATGACTTTGATGATGTTAGCTTCTGAGTTTGTACATAGGGATTGTTGTTGAGACTTAGAATCATGCTAGGAATACATGAGAATGACTTTCACATGCTTTGATTATGTTTTATATGCTTAGATGTTGATTTTTCAGAAATCATATGCTTAAGACGAATATAAAGTGTGAACATGTTGTGGCATTATTGTGGAAATTGATACTTGCTTTTGATGCAAATAAGTCTTATAGATGCTGTCTCATGTATATTGGTTGCAATTTGGAAGTTTGGATTCGATTTGTGAAGATTAGAATCATATAGGAAAAATGCGATTTTTGTGGAGGGGCTCTGAGCCGGTAGGCTGACCGGCAGCCGGTCGGCCGGCTCAGAGTCACGCTTGATGTTTTTGAATGTTCTGAGTTTGGGAACGAACTCTGAGCCGGCAGGTCGGCCGCCGGTCGACCGGCTCAGAGTCCCTTCTTGGTTTTGGGAAAATTTAAGAAAGGCTGTGGGAGGGACTCCCAACCGGCACACCGGCAGACGGTCCACCGGCTGAGAGCCTCTTCCTTCGTATTGTTTAGTTTTAGTAGGCTTGTGGGAAGAGACTCCCAGCCGGCAGGCCGGCAGACGGTCCACCGGCTGAGAGCCTATTTTCCTTATTTTTCAGATTTCAAAGATGGCATGGGAAGGGACTCCCAGCCGGCCGACCGGCAGACGGTCCCAGACCGGCTGAGAGCCCCTGTTCTCATTACAACAATTTTTAACTTTTGAACGGTTAATCGGTTTTGTTTGAGATTCGTTCCGTGTACCTTATATGTGTGTTTGAGGTCCCCGGAGGATGGGCGACACTATATTGGGTTCGGGAATGGAGAGACGATAGAGACCCCTCGGTCGGGTAACCGAAAGGGAAATCGTCTCTCCCTCAACTTAGTTGTCGGGATCAATTAAGTGTTGTTTAGAGGTATAAGAGATAAGAACTAACACTACAAGAAAACGCTTTATTTGCGACGGATAATTTGCGATGGACAGAAATTCCATCGTAAAAATGTGTTTGGGACGGAAATATTTTTTGCGACGGACCCAAAATTCCAAGACCCGCGAAGTGAAAGTCAAATGGCGGGAAATTTTGCGACGGAAAATCCGTCGCAAACATTGACTTTTGCGACGGAAATTCCGTCGCAAAACTTTTACCAGACTTGACCAAAATTTGGTCAAGGGTCAAAGTTTGACCATATTTGCGACGGAAATTCTGCCGCAAAAGTCAAGATTTGCGACGGAATTTCCGTCGCAAATCTGGTCAAACTTTAACTTGGACCAGATTTGCGACGGAATTTTTGTTGCAAATTTCCGTCGCAAAAACTTTATATACAGACCACGGGATTCATTTTCCCCAAAACAATTTCATTTTCCTAAAACCTAATACGCGATTTCGACGACAACGAGCGACCACCACCACCACCCTAAGGCAACAACCACCACACCACCACCACCGCGCCGCCACCACCGGCCACCACAACTGTTGATTGTGTGTAACTCCATATCAGAATGTACGTAACTCTATTACCTTATGTTGTGTACATCTGTAATACCACATGTGTAACTGTATAGACTATATTGTGTACCTCTATTGAACATAACTGTTGATTGTGTGTAACTCCATATCAGAATGTACGTAACTCTATTACCTTATCTTGTGTAACTCTATTACACCATGTGTAACTCTATGGACTATATTGTGTACCTCTATTGAACATAACTATTGATTATTGTGTGTAACTCCATATCAGAATGTACGTAACTCTATTACCTTATCTTGTGTAACTCTATAACACCACATGTGTAACTCCATGTATTGATATTTTAAACAACGACTAACTGTCGAAATCAATACCGAATTGTAACTCCATTATAAACTAGGTGTAACTCTATAGACCCAAATGTGTAACTCTATTCAACAGATTGTGAAACTCTATTAAACAACCTGTCAAAATGAGTTAGTTAACGGTGTAACTCTATTCAAATACTTGAGGTACTCCATACAACAAAAATTGGCTATTGCAATATTCATTTACATTACACTTATGTACATATAGATTAGTCTTCCTACCAAATGTACACTAAATACATTACACTAATATATCACTACTTGCGAATTTGAAGGCGTAGTTTAGTAGATTTTTTCAGGTATTTCAGCTCTTCCCAATGGACGTTTTTATCTGCTACCCATTCGCCAAGCCTTTTAATTAATGCATCTCTTTCTTCGTTTATGTCTGTAACATCCCCATTTATTAAGGAGCCTTTAGCAAGACCTTCCCAAATAAGTAGGACTGTTACCATCTCGGCAATACCGAGGTAGTGAATAACAAAGTAAAATAACCATACACAGTACTTTATAATTAAATGATAGATAAAATCTCTTACAACTTGACCAAAGACCAAATATAAAACTGAGTTACAAGAAATAAAATAAACTCTGAAAGAAAAGACTAGAGTGATCTATAAGCTAAGTAAGTCCAGGTCCGCATCTCACAATCCTGCCCCACCTCCTAGCTCATCTGCCTCTTTCCTGTTGAATCTACTCTGCATTCCGGATCATCGTAGGTGTCACACGAATACACAAAATCATAAGGCACAAATAATGATATGCATATGCCTGAGCTCAATCCCAATCTCAATCTCAATCTCAACCCGTAACTCCCACCCTTACCGAACCTCCCGGCAGAGTATAATCGGCCGTCGCCGAACACCAGCATAACAGCTGAGGTCACCAGGTCTAGTCCTGCAGAACTAGCCTGGGCCCAATAATATATCATCATCTCGAATCCGTATCCAATGCATATGCCATGCTCATGAATGCAATATTAACATAAACAATACCAAATATTATTATCCTGTCAATCATGCTCAGCATCCAATACATATAATTTAACACCCATTCATAACAGATCATAGAGTATAGTACCATTGTATCCTACCTGGATAGCAATATAATCTCATCCCGCAGCTAACATCTAATCAGCACAATCACTTCATCACATACTCAACACCTAACAAAATAATGTACTTAATTACTAACTAATAAAATTACGCCACTAATATAATATATCAATTATTCAATATCCATCACCTATATACCATAATTATGTATAATTATCACCTAATAAAATAATTAATCATGCACATAACCTAGACTCATCTTAACTTAATAGGAATATCAACTTAAAGAACAAACACGACTTTTCATGATTTTCCAACACGTGACAGATTCAGTATAAAATATATAACTAATTCCAGAAAAATTAAATTGATTCAAGGCCAATTGGATGAGAACCCCATGAGTCTTATCTACAAATAATGTCTAATGTAGTTTTCTCAAATTCCAAAATTATCTAGGGCTTTCAGATTGATTTCCAAAAGCTGATAGAATCCGTCGCATAAAAAGTATTAATTCATAAAATGAGTTTAAAACATTATTTTTCGATAATTCCAAATCCTATTATCATCTAGACTTTACAAATATTATGTATAAAAAAAAACCCAAAATCGAATCAACCTATAAACTTGGTTTCCAAACCATTTTCCACAACCAAATCAGATTCGCGGACTTTTCAGCGACATGTTCTTAAATAAATCATCTAGGACAAACCATAAGGATTCTGACTATGAAATTTTATATGCATAAACTAGACTTCAAATAAACATGACTCTCTTTTCAAACTTTTCGAAGACGAAGACTTTAAAGCAGTATAAAAAATTAAATGAAATCGACTTACAAACAGGAAAATCGAATTAGGTTCCAAAAGGTGAGAGATCTCCAATCCAATGAGAGGCTCGACACTCTTCTTCCTCTCCCTCTCTCTAGGTTTAGAAAATGGTTTTAGGATGTCGATGGTTTGGCTTTAGGTTTAGGATTTTGTTTATGTTTGCATATCATAGGGTTGGGTTGTGCATTACATGTTTCTCACAATCACTACCCGAGTCCAAGCCCATCACGCATCAATCATAACCGAGTCTAATAGCCCATCACGCAACTTGAGGAACTTATATATATCTATATCCCGTTCTTAACCCATAGCTTAAAATTAACGAGAACATATAATAATATAATTTAAATATAAATTAAATATGAATATGAAGGTAAATAGTATTACAAGTCCACATAATATACTAAATATAATTATTATAGCAACTAGCAAATACGTATCAAATAATATATAATTATATCTCGTCTTGATAATAATATAAAGCAACTCATTATTACGAACTATGAAAATAAGGGGTATTACAGTCTTCCCTCCTTAAAATGAACTTCGTCCCGAAGTTCACCACCTCGTAATGGTAACGAAACATCTAACGAGCAATAAACAAACACGAGTAGCACTTATATAGGCTTCGAAACGTGAGATGTTACAATGTCCGCTAGTACAAGGGAGGCAACCAATTGTACTAATATGTACCGCCGTTGCCTCTTGTTGTTTAGATCATCGTGCTTGAAAGGCATCTCCTCGTATATTAGCATGTATACCATTGTGAACAGTCCAGACTCATCATCCCTTGGGGAACCGTGCAACCAATCAAAAACAACCTGACGGGACTTGAACGTTGCCACATTTGGTGCCCTTGGATCCCCATTGCATTCTAGATAATCGAACATACATCCAATCTACAAACAACACGAAAACGATAACATTATTGACAGGTCAATGAAACTGTTTTCGGCATTTAATATGGAACTTTTTTAAGAGGTCAATGAAACTGCCACAAATAGCATAGTGCACTAACAATAAAAAGGCTGAATCAATGGTAATGCATGCATCCAGGGGTGGTTAGGAAAGGGTCTTTAATGCAAGCTGAGTCACAATTCCCACTATAAAAAACAGTAGACCTAACACAATACCATTAATACAAATCAAACACAAATAAAAAATATAAATTAGTGACTATGTCTCCTCTATATGTTAAATCGTTTTGCTGCATACTGGCAAATATGTCAGGCCATTACGAAGGGGGTAAGTACGTAGCAAAGAGTTTTAGTGTTGTGAGGAATTCGCTTTGTGAACGTGGATACATGGTATCCAAGGTGCAGTCCATATGGAACAGAGATCGTCAGTTCTCAGGGTTCGTGTTGGTGGAGTTTGGGATGACAGAGGCCCACTGTCTTTCTGCATTTAAGCTGCAGCAAATGTTCAGCCGGAACGGTCATGGCCGTGCGGATTGGCTCGACAGGCCGGCCGGTGCCGTAGGTGGTGGCCCTTACCTCTGGGTGGCCACACGCCAAGACAGAGAGCACTTCCGTTGACCTTTCGACGTTGCTGAAGTTCGTGGTGATTTAATCGCTGAAGCTGAGGCCGCTACCCATGCCGACATCTACGACCCGTACGACATGATTGTTGCAGCTCTATGCGACCACTGAACTGATTCAATATGGTTTTGTCGTGTTCTTTTTATTTGAGTGTGTGTTGTTTTTTCCAACTAGCTTTTTAACCTTTCTATCCGGTGTGATGTACGATAACTATCCTATCAATAAAAATTGAATTATTAAACTTAAGTGTACAAAAAATTACGACAAATATACCAGGCATAAAACTAATCAATAGGAAGACACATACCAGCTTTTCTACCACCCTTCATATGAAGGACTTGGGCACGAGTCTCTGACAGTCGAGAACGTCGATACATTTGTCCTTGAAATTTACACACCCGCATGCAATGTGGTGTTCAATTTTGATTGGAATGAAAATTAGGTCAGCCCCGAGGTTTAAAGTGTTGCCACATATGTCTCGGAAACTATCCCAATGACCATGAATACCATCAATCTTACTGTCTGATGGTGTAGCGTCATATGGCATGTCCACCAATTGCAAGAGGTCGTCCTGCGATAAAATATGGAGTTGTCAAAAATGGGTATCCACATATAATTTAATGGAGTTACACAAGTACTGGTATATGCTTACAAACGTGGTAGTATTAAATTACAAAATTAATTGAATGGAGTTACACAAATAATGTACTGGAGTTACACAAGTCAAATGTAAGGAGTTACAAACGCTGTTTAGTGGAGTTACACAGTACAATTTATTCTATGGAGTTCCACAGGTAGTTGCATGGAGCAACACAACATTACGTGATGGGGTGACACAACTAATTCCATGGAGTTACACAACTAATTGAATGGAGTTACACAAGTCAATGTAAAGGAGTTACACACATTGTTTAATGGAGTTACACACACTACTTTATGGAGTTACACAATTTGATCTAAGGAGTTACATCAACTGTTTAATGGAGTACCACAGGTAGTCGCATGGAGTTACACAAATTGTTCTAAGGAGTTACATCAACTGTTTAATGGAGTACCACAGGTAGTCCCATGGAGTTACACAAATTTGTTCTAAACAGTTACACAACATTGAGAGAGGAAAGTATCATGAAGGTTAACAGTTTATCAATGGTTGTTAGCTCATACCATGTGACGTAATCCGAAGAACGTCATCCTAGCAGTTTCAGGCCCATCTGAGTCTATCATATTTATCAAAATTGACCAGCATTCAATGATTGACGGCGTCATATGTTTACCCGGTAACATGGAAAAAAACTCGCTCCTCGGGACGTATATATCAGGCCCGTATCGAGCAAGAACCTCGCTGCGTTAAAAACAGATTTTTGTCAGTGTCCGGCCAAATAAACTTAACATTTATATACCTATGTACGGGGGATATAAACTTACAATTCCATCAATTTACCATCATCTAGGAAGCAGTAGTCAGCCGCATGCTTCCGCCGGTCGCTTACATTGCCGAGTAGCGCCTGATTGTTCCTGAGGAAATTAGACAGAACCAACACGCCGACACTTGACACCTTCCTGCAATCGAGGGTGGAGCCCAACCCGTCTCCCTTACCCCGTCGGCGGCTGCTCAGCACTGATAACGACCCACCAACGGAAATTGGTGAACACCGACGCTTGTATGTCATGTCAGACCCGCCCTCAACGCCCATCTTTCTCTTGACACCAGTTTTCGGGGTCGGGGTTCTAAAAGAGGTTGGAGTACTGGTCAACCGCTGTCTGAATGCAGCAACCCTGGCTACCACCTCATCCCTGCACTTGTTAATATCGTTGAGCATAAGGATAACTCCAATTTCTGCGCGGAAAAGCTCAATGTTTTCCATGTCCCCTAGGCCGCACTCAAAAGGAGAAACACGGTAGAACATCATATGCAGCATCAAGTATACCCCGCAGTCGTTCTTACTGGACCTTACCCCCTGACATTTAAAAGGCACATTCACCAACTTAAACTCACTGACCCTCGCCCCCTCTAAATTTTTCTGTGCTCGAGATACTTGCCCATCGCATCAGCCTGGTCACACGATTGTAACAGCACAAAATAACGCTAATGAAGAATTACGTACAAATGTAAATGAAAAAGGACGCAAACAAATAATGGCGTACAACGATGCGTGCGATTCTGGCATACGGTAGCTTCTCAAAGTCTTCATCGTACGATCGGTTATCGAGAAACTCGACCTGCTGCGAAATAAAGTTGATGCATGCACAACAGTAGTGATCATTATTGCCAGTCAAAACCGGAATAAAAACCTGCAAACACAATCAATCACATTATGACAGAATGATATATTGTTCGTATTCAGTAAGATAATTGACAAGATGGGACAGTGCAATACCATGTCAGCTTTAAGGTTAAAGGGGGGAAATAGTGTTCAGTCCACTAGTCAAATGTTGAGAACAGCTCAGAAGTCAATGTTACTTGTTCCCGTTCGGCTTCTGGGGCTGATCATGCTTTCCATAAATTTAAGGCAGTGATTTGAACAAGGTAAACGCACAAAAGTGTTACGCCCTAAGGATATTCACACTTAAAAGTTATGGGAAAGTCCATAACGTACTTAAGGACTTCCATAAGAAATGTAACTCTGTCCCCACTAAAGGTGTAACTCCTTCAGAGCTTATGTGTAACTCCATAATAATATTTGTGTAACTCCATACTAGTGATTGGGGAACTCCAAGGGGGAACATGTGGAACTCTATATTATTAATTTTGAAACTCCATGGGTAACACATGGGTAATTCTGTCCCACGACATGTGTAACTCCTTCAGAGCACATATGTAACTCCATACTGATATTTGTGAAACTCCATACCAGTGGTTAGGAGACTCCATAAGGGGACATGTGCAACTCCATCCTATTATCTGTGTAACTTCATCCTGGTATCAAAGGATGGAGTTCCTCCCATCATATGGTGGCATTTCATACCCAATTCATGGAGTTACACTATCAAAGCTAGGAGTCCCACAGTAGACACTACTGAGTTCCAGCATAATTGAAATCGAATCTTACTGTGTGGGTGAGGCCAAAGAAGCATCGACTGCTTCCAGCTGATGCCGAAGTTGATTTCATCAAGTGGTTCAACAGCAAAACCTAACACTCGATGATATTATTTTCAACTTGGTTACCAGGCAACAGCGATATCATGTCCTCCCTATTGACCATGAAGATATCGGAGTATTTCACCAATTCCTCCCTACAAACCGAATCATAGAATAAATAAGACTACCACCGTAAAAATATATTGAACATTGTTTACAGTAATAACATACTTACCACTTATCATCTGATGCGGTCTCGCTAAATGCATAATCCATGACGGCCTTCCTCAGATTGACGAGAATTTATCCTTCCGACTGCTCATAAATTCTGACGCAACACGCTGATTAGGGAAGGTTGTCGGCAGTCAATTGAGCACCCAATGCTTTCCGATACGGCGTCCATGCATGGTAGCTCGTGTGGCGAGTGGAATAAGAAGGGATGGTGGATAACAGTAATGTGACGGTCAGAAGTCTCATCGGCCAACTTACTCCCCACGGCTAATTCAATTGTCGCCTTCCCATTCTTCATAGAAGCTATGACCTATGCTACCTCCAACGGGCCATATCCCGCTTCCTCCAGGTCGGACTTGAGTACAGCGTCGATGGTAATGGGCATTGGTTCCTCTACCTCCGCGCATGCTCCCCCGCTGCCGCAACTTCCATTCGTTGAGCCATTTCAGCCGTACCGTAAGGCACCAAGCTGCTAAACTCCCTGTGCGATGGGGTTTCTTCGTTTGATGCCATCAACCCCTCGTTGCCTGCGCACACCGCCGCGTCATCCCCCAACCATTGTGTTGGGGTAACATTGGATGCATCGTCTGTGCCACGCCCATCCGGAGTAAGTTCTATAGTCGCGGCGTCAGGCTCACCCTCCAGCCAACCGCTTTCTCTCTTGTCAGACAACACCCCATCTAACTGAGCGGTCGCGACGTGTTGTTCGTCCTCCTTAACTAGATCATCAGCCCTCTTGTCAACAAGTTGCTTCAACGCCACCGGTGCATTAGCAACGGATAGCTTCAACCGGTCGCTATTCTCTTCCACCTCATCACAGAATCTATGGAGCTCTTCGCACTGCCACAAGTCTTGAGTTGACTGTGATGGGATGAAACGGTATGGGCCGGAACGGCCATTCATCACGCCCTTTATGTTGGACAGAGCCTCAGCATACCACGCATGAAAAACAGCTCCATTCCTTTGAACCTTCAGATAGAGTTCGTGGACCTCCTGAAATGGAAACAACACCAAGGCATTAACGTACATGGTGTAAAGAAAAGACATTAAATGAAAGGAACACGTGCAAATAGTGCCTACATCGAACGCTCGCTCCTTTAACTGCTCGTCGTCCTCAACACCTTGAGGGATCTCAATCTGAAGGAACCTCTGTAACACCCCGATTTATTAAGGAGCCTTTAGCAAGACATCCTCAGTAAATTGAGCTGTTACCATCCCGGAATATCCGAGGCAGTGAATAACAAAGTAAATCAAACCAAAGTACTTTATATAAAAACTGGTAAAATTTAAACTTTGGTGTTACAGATACTATATAGCGAAAAAAAGTACAACTGATAACTACAAAGTAGGTGATCTACATCTAAGTCGGTCCATCCAAGAGCTCACGCCATCCCATGCTCCCACAGCACCATCTTTCCTGTCAGAACTGCTCCCCATTACGGATCATCACAGGTGTCACACGAATACACAGGGTCAACCACGAGGTTGAGTAGAGGCAAAATAAATAACATCACTATTATATATTTGTTGGGATCAATCATCCCTTCTCCGCACCGATCCAACGCCAAATAAACTCCGCACCGATCCAACGTCAAATAAACTCCGCACCGATCACAAGACCCATTACCTCCACACCAATCACAAGACCCAATATACTCCACACCAATCACAGACCCTTTATCTCCGCACCAATCACAGACCCTTTATCTCCGCACCAATCACAGACCCTTTATATTCACATCGTATTATATCACAGAATAATATAGATAACACAATATAACGATCACATGATATTATATCACAAACATGCTTAATACCAAATAAGAACAGTTTACACATCATCATATACCAGTATTTTCCCCTACCTCATCTTGCAGAACGATAACCGAACAGCTGCTAGAAACATTCCACTTTGAAATCCGCTCCTATAAATAATACTTACTATTAATTTCTATTCATACTATCAATGTTACTAAATGCTCATTCATCATACTTATAACTGACTTATTCCTGACACAGTATATATATCCAAAACAAACCCGTAACCATGTGTTTATTAAACAAGCAATTATCACATTATTATATCTCTTACCGATATATTAAACAATCGTCAACATCATTAACAATTATCGTACCCCAGTAAACAACACTCACTAAAAAAAATAGTATACTATCCCACTAACCAAATTCTTACTAACTTTGATAAAAATAAAATACTCAAATATGGATATTAATTTTATTATTAACTTTATTGCCAACAACATCAACAATAATATTAATACTAACAATAGTATTAATAACAACCCACAAATAACAATAATACAACTAAATAACAATAGTATTAGTAACAATAATAATCATAATAATAATAATAATAATAATAATAATAATAATAATAATAATAATAATAATAATAATAATAATAATAAAAATAAAAATACTCATTAACACACCATCGCTCATACAAAAACCCACGCACCACACACAACAGCCCAAACCCGTAACCGCAGCCCCGACCAGCCTACTTCCAGCCCTCCTCGACCCTCTCCTGCCACCTTACTCACCACCTCACCACCATGACCACCAACCTTGGACTACGGTGTATCTAGTGACGCTAACCACGCTTCCAGACCTGTCCCCACCAGCCCTCGAAACCACCATCAAACCCCCTGGTCACAAACAACTATACCAACACCACGACTTACACCTGCCGTACCCAGACCCTTAGCCGCTTGCTAGCACCACCACTGCCACCACCATTACCAACCAAACACTACTATAGACACTCTAGACCACCCTCGACACCCTGGTGGTGACCACCAGGCCTCGACACTATCACAACCCCACGAAACAGACCCCTCATTACCCGTGTACAAAAGCCCCTATTTTCGCTTATTACTTTCCTTCCTCTACCGCCCCTAAACACCCAGTCCCTGGTGGTGCTCTGACCACCACGAGCCACCCAAAAACCCCCAAACTAACCAACTAACAACCAACTACCACAACCCAGAATTCATACCATAAATTAACATCAACACCACAACCGAACGAGTGCAGAACGAAGCAACAAAGAAGGAAGCAATCTGAAATACAGAAACAGAGTACTAAAACGTTTCAGTGGTCGACATCTATGGCATTCGTTATGATATTTTCCGTGGTAAGATTGTGAAATAAACACAAGTTATACCTTATACGTACTACAAGGACTACCCCCAACCTTAAAATTCAGTTTCGAAATTATTAAAGAGCACGAAATTACGTACCAAAACATACTGCGTATCACAGGAACGATGAGGCTGGGACCACGACTGACCTGATATCTCTCTTTCGTTCTTCCTAATCTCAGGGCCATTGTTTGAATTATGGTGCAAGAGGGATAAGCGAGATGTAGAAGGGATGAAGGATGGTGTTTGGTGAGAGTCGATGGAGGCAACTCTTATGTCGATGGAGGCAAACTCTAGATGGGGAAGTAGGGTTTTGATGGAGTCTATTATTATTTTATTTTTGTGGTATAAGTGAGGCCCATCGAAGACAGCCCTTGGGCACACATAACGAGGCCCAACACAACTTCAAATCACGGATTCGATAAATAAGGCTCATACGCGACACTTTAGTAACATCATATAAGGTATAAAAACATTACTCAATCACTTAATTATCGAGTTTGAATCCTCGAATAACCTTCAAAACGTCGGTATAATAATTAAACATTAAATGAAATACGAGGTATTACAGTCTTTCCCCCTTAAAATGAACTTCGTCCCGAAGTTCACCATTCCACAGTCAACAAACTGGTCACAACAGAACATCAAATACTAATAAAAGATACTTCAAAACACGAGTTGTCACGTTCTACCCTCCGTAAGAAAACTTTGTCTCCAAAGTTAACGTGCATAACAGAAGTAAGCAAGATTATTGAGACATGTAAAACAATCATCAAATACCAATTAGCCACGTCAAAACAACTAGTCATATCCTAAAATCATTAAGATTTTAAAATCCTATCCTCCTTAAAAACATGGTCACGTCCCCGTAACCTCATAAAAATTCTAGCTCAAAAACTCTGTCCTACTCATTACTTTATCCCATAAAGTCTTTCTTAATTCAGATAACCAAGTATCGTATTCTCATCGTCGAACCAATGACCAAAGACAAGGGGTGAGTGATCTGGGGGGATAAATCCGTAAATCGATACTTCTATCTCAATATTACTTTCAAAATAATATAACTCAAGATCCATGGTCACTCTGGACCGTAAACATAACTCGGCACGCATGCCCCGTAATCCAACACTAGTAACCAATCCCAATTCAATATCATTATTGACAGAGATTCAACAATGAACCATGCTCCACACTTGGAGCAAAACTGTAAGCTGCTCACCCACGAGTCTTAGTCAAAGGTAACAACAATAATAATACGACCAGAATACAACTCGAGCTTATCAACTAAAAGGCCAAAACGAATCCTTAACATTAATATCCGCACTCTGAACTTGCACTTTAATGGCTCACTTAGCAGCGTACATGATTAATTCGCTAGTGGTTGCTCATCGTATCATTCATAACAATGAATTTCATGCTTAAAGGACATTACCATACTCTTGTCCAATTTAGTTCAACCAAAAACAAAATTATTTTACAGAACACAACTAATCACTTACCAAAGGTTTACCCATCTCACACCCAACCATGTCACAAACAAAAGAATCATCTTATCAAAATATATACTGTCAAAACAAAAGAACAATTACTAATATTCAACTCAAATAAGTACTCGTAAGAAACCCACAACAAGTATCATGTAATCATATAACCTCGAGCAATAATAAGAGTATTAGGATTGATAGAATTGTGTTACGTAGTAAAACAGAATCAGAGTAGCTAACACTTACATACCATTGAAATTTTAACACAACTCAACATGTTTACAACAATGGAGACAATTAGCAACTCGTATTTCATAAATGACAATCTAAAACATTTCACGTTCATAAACATATTATATCAGCATATTTTTTTTTTTTTTTTTTTGTAAAGACATAGAGCAAAATTAATTCGCGTACTTTGACATGGCGCGTTGACATATTACACCAGATATACACCAATCATACACTAACATGACCGTTTAACATTCCTAGATATCAACAAGTTAAAATCACTTAGGTATGTTTTCCCATCTCCTCACATCACATCATATATCATGAAACTGTATGTTAATACATGTGACTTGCAAAATAAGAAGTTTATATAACGCGCAACAATTAAACATTCGGGCATGATTCTATCATCACGTAGCTACTGTATTTGTCATGTTGCAAACAATTACTATAATTATCATAACATCAAGCATTATCATGGATAATCATCACTTTGAAAACATTTGAAACTTTTGAAACATTGAAGTGATAATTTGTGCAATTTATAAACATTAATCCAAAAGACAATTTTACCAACTACAGCTCGAAATTGTAGCTCGTGAATTATAAAAATTTAACGATACAGGTAAACGAACTCACAAGACTAATACTTCCATAAATCACATGTCAACCATTTATTAATTCAATACATCGTGATCATATTTTAAACATAGCAATATTCACTTCTCTTTATGGCGTAACAATATACATAGAAAAGTTATAAAGATTATTATCGTAGGGAACTAGAGCAAGATATATCAATAATATACGAAAGAACATCGACAAGATCCATATTGTGCAAATAATCACAATGAATTATAACAATTAGATTGTTATATAACTTTTACTCATGGCATCATCCTAATAAGCTATTAGCAGTTAAATTTCATTCTGCCACTTGTCAGGGCTCTCATCTGATAAATATAAAGTTAACATCACCATACGAATATCACATCATTATTTTGAGGTTATATCACTAGAAAATAAGAATATCCGTATAAGTGAAACTATTTTATTCAACTTGACGAAATAGAAAGGTTACGTCATCATATAGTAAGGTTCATATTCATACTGTATGCCTAACATTAATGTTACTAAAGCCATAATAGGATATCACGTGGTCACATCACATAATTCACATTTGATTAAACTTTTATATAAATTTACATAACTCACAATTTAACCAATTAAACATTATGCAACAACTTATAAAAATCATAATTAAATAACCGTGTAGCTAACTTGTATGCGATTACAGCTTTTAGAAAAAAAAAAAAATAAATAAAAAAAAATATAAGGGATTAGCTAACCATAGGAGAAGGAATCGAATTCATATCTCCAGAAAATAATTTATAACAATTTTTATGACTCAATCCGTCTGGCAAGAACTTTACAGCAATTCAACAGAAAATTAGGCAACTTGCAAGAATCACAATTAAATAACGACTCATTAAGATTTTACATGGCTTATCATTTGAAAGCGTGAACGCATATTCTGAACAGTAGAGTTGGAATTATGCATAAACAATAACCAAGTTTCAAAGATTTCTTTTATTAAAAAGATGGGTCAAAACGGGACTGTGCAATAACAATCTGAACACTGTCAACTAAAGTTTTATTTCTCTCAACATAGAACTCCTATTAATATATAAAAAAAAAAAAGCATTGTAAACCCAACTCAAGGGGTTATCACACATAAAATTCTCATACTCAAATATGGAACACATTTAAAAAAAATGACAGTCCGTACAACAAGGTAAAATTTTGGAAGTTTATTTAAAATCTTGGTTCTGTTACGAGTTCACATTACTACATCGCAACTCAACCATTCGCCTTCCGAAACATGTTGGCATATCATTTGAAGCACGAACATTGTACCAGATTAACACACATTAACCATTCCAACTTAATCGTCATCCAGAACACAATAAAGATTTCGAGAAACCAACCAAATAGCTCAATACTTGTACACATACATACGAATGTAACTCATAACTACATGTCATTTATGGCTTGGGGCAACATATTCCGCATATCACTAGACAGGGATTACTAATTTATATGAGTCTGATCATTCATGTTCAAATACCAACCATATATTACATAGCTACGATAGTCATTCAATTCCAGATAATCGTATGAACACTTCAACTGTCAAAATCATATGATCACATCACCCTAACCATCGCTCAACAAATACAACTCCCAAACTCTGATAATTTCGATTCCGCCATCCATATCAATCCACAGTTCATATTGCACATATCCTTAATCAGAACTCACATATGACTTACCTCGTTCTTCTCCTGCAAGAACGTTAGCATAACTTAACCAAGTCACTATATAGTCTACCCCACTCTCCAATTACTCTCTTTGGGTTCCCGAGACAGAACAGAAAGGGCCCAGGTTTGGTGTGAGGGGGCCCCTAACTCATCCCGTTCCTTTTGGGGCTCTTATCAATTTCATCTCGGGGTTCATTTTATTAGACTCTTCCTATATTCATTATTATTCATTTGATTTAGGCCTGAGGATCGTTCGCTCTGATACCACTTGTAACACCCTGATTTATTAAGGAGCAAGACATCCTCAGTAAATTGAGCTATTACCATCCCGGAATATCCGAAGCAGTGAATAACAAAGTAAATCAAACCAAAGTACTTTATATAAAAACTGGTAAAATTTAAACTTTGGTGTTACAGATACTATATAGCGAAAAAAAGTACAACTGATAACTACAAAGTAGGTGATCTACATCTAAGTCGGTCCATCCAAGTGCTCACGCCATCCCATGCTCCCACAGCACCATCTTTCCTGTCAGAACTGCTCCCCATTACGGATCATCACAGGTGTCACACGAATACACAGGGTCAACCACGAGGTTGAGTAGAGGCAAAATAAATAACATCACTATTATATATTTGTTGGGATCAATCATCCCTTCTCCGCACCGATCCAACGCCAAATAAACTCCGCACCGATCCAACGCCAAATAAACTCCGCACCGATCACAAGACCCATTACCTCCACACCAATCACAAGACCCAATATACTCCACACCAATCACAGACCCTTTATCTCCGCACCAATCACAGACCCTTTATCTCCGCACCAATCACAGACCCTTTATATTCACATCGTATTATATCACAGAATAATATAGATAACACAATATAACGATCACATGATATTATATCACAAACATGCTTAATACCAAATAAGAACAGTTTACACATCATCATATACCAGTATTTTCCCCTACCTCATCTTGCAGAACGATAACCGAACAACTGCTAGAAACATTCCACTTCGAAATCCGCTCCTATAAATAATACTTACTATTAATTTCTATTCATACTATCAATGTTACTAAATGCTCATTCATCATACTTATAACTGACTTATTCCTGACACAGTATATATATCCAAAACAAACCCGTAACCATGTGTTTATTAAACAAGCAATTATCACATTATTATATCTCTTACCGATATATTAAACAATCGTCAACATCATTAACAATTATCGTACCCCAGTAAACAACACTCACTAAAAAAAATAGTATACTATCCCACTAACAAAATTCTTACTAACTTTGATAAAAATATAATACTCAAATATGGATATTAATTTTATTATTAACTTTATTGCCAACAACATCAACAATAATATTAATACTAACAATAGTATTAATAACAACCCACAAATAACAATAATACAACTAAATAACAATAGTATTAGTAACAATAATAATCATAATAATAATAATAATAATAATAATAAAAATAAAAATACTCATTAACACACCATCGCTCATACAAAAACCCACGCACCACACACAACAGCCCAAACCCGTAACCGCAGCCCCGACCAGCCTACTTCCAGCCCTCCTCGACCCTCTCCTGCCACCTTACTCACCACCTCACCACCATGACCACCAACCTTGGACTACGGTGTATCTAGTGACGCTAACCACGCTTCCAGACCTGTCCCCACCAGCCCTCGAAACCACCATCAAACCCCCTGGTCACAAACACCTATACCAACACCGCGACTTACACCTGCCGTACCCAGACCCTTAGCCGCTTGCTAGCACCACCACTGCCACCACCATTACCAACCAAACACTACTATAGACACTCTAGACCACCCTCGACACCCTGGTGGTGACCACCAGGCCTCGACACTATCACAACCCCACGAAACAGACCCCTCATTACCCGTGTACAACAGCCCCTGTTTTTGCTTATTACTTTCCTTCCTCTACCGCCCCTAAACACCCAGTCCCTGGTGGTGCTCTGACCACCACGAGCCACCCAAAAACCCCCAAACTAACCTACTAAAAACCAACTACCACAACCCAGAATTCATACCATAAATTAACATCAACACCACAACCGAACGAGTGCAGAACGAAGCAACAAAGAAGGAAGCAATCTGAAAAACAGAAACAGAGTACTAAAACGTTTCAGTGGTCGACATCTATGGCATTCGTTATGATATTTTCCGTGGTAAGATTGTGAAATAAACACAAGTTATACCTTATACATACTACAAGGACTACCCCCAACCTTAAAATTCAGTTTCGAAATTATTAAAGAGCACGAAATTACGTACCAAAACATACTGCGTATCAAAGGAACGATGAGGCTGGGACCACGACTGACCTGATATCTCTCTTTCGTTCTTCCTAATCTCAGGGCCATTGTTTGAATTGTGGTGCAAGAGGGATAAGCGAGATGTAGAAGGGATGAAGGATGGTGTTTGGTGAGAGTCGATGGAGGCAACTCTTGTGTCGATGAAGGCAGACTCTAGATGGGGAAGTAGGGTTTTGATGGAGTCTATTATTATTTTATTTTTGTGGTATATGTGAGGCCCATCGAAGACAGGCCTTGGGCACACATAACGAGGCCCAACACAACTTCAAATCACGGATTCGATAAATAAGGCTCATACGCGACACTTTACTAACATCATATAAGGTATAAAAACATTACTCAATCACTTAATTATCGAGTTTGAATCCTCGAATAACCTTCAAAACGTCGGTATAATAATTAAACATTAAATGAAATACGAGGTATTACAACCTCTTCCTGACATTTGGTGCTTCCTTTTTTGCAGGTTCATTGCTAGCGAACTGAGGTAAACAGAGAACCTCAGGACCCCCGTCTAATAGGAGCTGGTTGTTATTGGCTGCACGCATGCAACGTGGGTACTTCACAATGGACCGCGGTTGGTAACCCAGCCCCCCATCCGCCACCTCACCTTCGATTCTCTTCCTCAACCTTTCCTCGTCCCAGTGCTTGATCAGCAGTAGATCGTAACGAGGATACTCACCCCAGAAATCAAACCGCTGAAAATATGTTATCTTCAAAAATGGGATGCACCCGACGACGAATGATTTTTCACCCATTGCATCTCGACCAGCTCCGATGAAAGCCTTCAGTATATAAGTACACCACTCAAGCCGGTGTATGGCGCCTACATCCTCGACCGCCCATAGAAGCTTGAGATCAACAATACTGTTGATGGTTAGGGCAAGGAAATACGACATACATAGCAAGACGAACAAGCGGCATAAATGTTCACCTCCCTCCTGGTCTGCCGATATTGCATTTTCAATCTTACTCAGGGGTATGCCGTCTTTGGAATTCTTGATGCCGAAGATATTCCTCCACCGGGATTTCAAAGCCGCAAATACCGAATCATCTGACCCTTTTTGCTTCCCAGTTGGTACAATAACCAGTTCGTCGGGACCACAAGGGAGAAGGAAACTGTAACACCCCCATTTATTTAAGGGCCTGTACTAGGACTCCTCTGATAAATAAAGGTGTTACCATCTCGGTTTCCCGAGGCAGTAGATACAAAGGAAGATAAACAGTACTTTAAGTTAAATTTAAACTCAAAACATGTTCTTACATAACGGAATAATAAAACTGTTCTGATCAAAATAAAAGGACAACTCATAAAATGTTATTATGTGATCTAGACTCTAGGCAGGTCCGGGTCCTTGCTTCTCCCTTCCCTAAGCTCCCATAGTCTTTAAACCTGTCAATCTGCTCCCCAATAATTTGGTTCATCACAGGTGATCACGAATACACAGGGTCAACCACGAGGTTGAGTAGAGTAAAACTGTAAACAAACCATATTACAAAAATAGAAAGTCGTTCATCTCCACTCCGAATCACAAGACCCAATATCTCCGCACCAATCACAAGACCCATTATCTCCACACCAATCACAAGACCCATTATCTCCGCACCAATCACAAGACCCATTATCTCCGCACCAATCACAAGACCCATTATCTCCGCACCATCGTTATCACAGTATGATATAAATGCACAGTATAAACATCACATGATAATATATAACAAATATGCTTAACAACAATTATGAACGGTTTGCACATCATCAAATATCAGAAGTCTCCCCTACCTCAAAATGCAGAAGAAATGATAACTGCGCGACTGCTTCTAAAAATGCTCCACACGGAAACTTCCACCTAAATACGTATTACTTTAATTAATACTTTCCTAATGCTCGTAATGCATGTACACATTCTATTTATAGATACTTCCTATATTTAGAAAGCTTTCCAACAACCGAGCTACCCAAAATAGTAACTTTCTAAATATAGAAATTTCTAAAAATAGTAACTTCTAAAAATAGATACTTAGTTTTCAAATTCAAATCATTCAAATACTAATTAAGACCCATATCCAAATTTACCATAAATAAAATATTACACCATCCTTACTAATTATTTTATCCATAAATACCAATTATTATTAAAACTATTAATAATAATAATAATAATAATAATAATAATAATAATAATAATAATAATAATAAAAAGAATAATAAAACAACACCAAACACACCCGACACAACAACAGCCCGACAACCCACCACTAACAGCCCTGAAACCACCGTGACACGCGCCACCTACCACCGACAGCTACCGCAGCCCGTGCCCAGAACCACCCTCCACTACTGCAACCACCAGCAGCCCCCTCGCCGGCTGCCGATGATCCGAACCAACCACTCAAACAACCCTGACTACTCGCCCCTTCTCCTGACCACGCATCCTTTGACAGACTCTCGACACCAGCCCAGCCACCACCAACAGCCGACACCACCACCAGACCCTTCCCTTGACTCCAGACTCGAGAGACACGGTGGTAACATCGTGTCGACCTCCCCCGAGTCAACGATGTACCACCCCCAACTCCTCCTGTACACGGACCAAAACCCAGAAACCCAAACCAGAAAGAAAACGACTCCCTGACAGCCCCTGTTCAACCCCTTACACCACCCTGACCAGCCACCCTTATCCACTGTGACTACCACCAAAACCAACCCTGGACTCCTATCCGACTCCCTGACCCATGACCAGTACCAACTAGGTACGAACCCAGACTCGACACAAACACTAAACTCACCCAGACGCGACAACAGAGGGAAAACGAACCCAGAAAACTTGCACTGACCCTTAAACAACCACCCTTGCCACCGCCTTTACCACCAACGACCACCACCGACTAAGACAAATATAAACATTATATGACATACTATTAAAATCATGTAACACGAGTAAGAAATAGAGACTTAACACAGATTACTTAAGTGACGAAAACTATAAAGACAATACTGAGATCAGCACCGAGTGTGTCATACCAGTTTCCTGGCCAATTCGAACCACCTTACAACGACCTATAACCACCGTACACAAGCTCCTCTCCTTCTTTGCTATGGCGGCTGGGTTTTTGTGTTTTGAGATCTTGAATTTCGTGCCTAGGGTTAGGGTAGACTAGGTCTTAAATAAGGCGGCAGGGTGTGTATGTGTGCTGAGTTTGCAATCTTCTAACCGTGGGTTGTATTCTGTACGCATATCGAGGCCCATGGCCGTGTTGCCATGGGTCCTAGGTTCGAATCCCAACAAGTACTTACTACACCAATTACCCTAAGTTGACTAAGTTCCTATTTCCAGTCCCACCTAAGTCCAAAACGACTCTTATAACACGCATACTAGCAAGCTTATTAAACGATCGATTTAAATAAAAAGGATCAACAAAGCGAGGTATTACAGTCTTCCCTTCTAAAAAAAAACTTCGTCCCGAAGTTCTACCACCTTAGGTGGCAAAACAATCAACTCAAGCAAACTTGAAACACAAATATCACACAAAAGTCTGCATAAACTTACTTAAATCACAGAATGTCACATTCCACCCCCCTTAAAGAAAAGTTACGTCCGCGTAACTTACCTCAATCAAACAGTTGTGGGTAACGCTCCCTCATAGATACTTCAGGCTCCCACGTAGCCTCTTCCTGATTATGATTTGTCCACAAAACTTTCACCAAGGATGTCTCCCCATTGCGAGTCTTCCGAACCTTTCTGTCTAAAATCTCTTTCGGAGTCTCAATGTATGCCAACTGCTCATCTACCTCAATCACCTCGTGCTGAAGTACATGTGATGGATCACTTACATACTTCCTCAACTGCGAGACATGGAACACGTTGTGGACCTTGGATAGAGCTGGAGGTAAAGATAATCGGTATGCCACCTCCCCAACTCTGTCCAAAATCTCAAACGGTCCAATAAACTTCTGACTCAGTTTGCCACGCTTGCCAAATCTCATGACGCCCTTCATTGGAGATACTTTAAGTAGAACTTTCTCTCTGACCTCGAACGAAATATCACTCCCCTTTAGATCAGCGTAACTCTTCTGTCGATCCTGGGCGGCCCTCATTTTCTGTCTAATAATCTGAACTTGCTCCACCATCTCCTGGATCATATCCGGCCCTAAAGTCACAACATCAGTCCGATCATCCCAACACACAGGGCTCCGACACTTCCTCCCGTATAGAGCCTCGAGAGGGGCCATGCCTATGCTTGCATGGTAACTGTTATTATAAGAAAACTCGATCAACCCCAGTCGATCCTCCCAAGATCCTCCGAACTCCAGTACACAAGCTCTCAACATATCCTCAAGGGTCTGAATTGTCCTCTCAGTCTGACCATCTGTAGCCGGATGAAAAGCTGTACTCATCTTCAATTGGGTACCCAAAGCAGCCTGCAACTCCTGCCAAAATCTGGATATAAATCTCGAGTCTCGATCTGAAACAATGTCCTTGGGTACGCCATGTAGCTTGACTACATTCTGAACATATGACTTAGCCAACTCGGCTTTACTCCAGGTATCTTTCATGGGAATAAAGTGAGCCGACTTAGTCAAACGATCCACGATCACCCAAATCATGTTGTTGCCCCTCTGAGTCCGAGGCAACCCCACAATAAAGTCCATCGAAATATTCTCCCACTTCCACTCTGGCACATCTAGTGGCTGAACCTTCCCTTGAGGTCTCTTATGTTCCCCTTTCACGCGTTGACACGTCAAACACCTCGAGACAAACTCTGCGACCTCCTTCTTCATATTCGGCCACCAAAACGTCTTCTTAAGGTCCTTATACAGCTTATCACCCCCTGGGTGAACAGAATAAGGAGTAGCATGAGCTTCAGTCAGGATCTTCTTCTTTAGCTCCTCAACATTCGGTACACACCATCGCCCACTGAACCTCAAACTACCGTCGGTATGAATACTGAACTTGGATGCCTCATCACCAATCCCATTTTCCACCATCAAACGCCACTTCTGGATTCTCTCATCGTTCTGCTGTAACTCCCGAATCTCCCCATACAACTCAGGCTCCACTGTCAAGTCACCAAGGGCATCCCCTTTCCGGATCATGAAAATTCCCATCTCCCTTAGTTCACCATGCAACCTCACTCTCGATCAGGCACAACTCAAAGCATGTACTGACTTCCTACTTAGAGCGTCAGCTACCACATTCGCCTTGCCCTCGTGGTAGACAATCTGCATATCATAGTCTCCGATCTGTTGGAGATTGTGTCCTCCACATGTAGTGTGATAACGTCATTGAACATACCCTTGTACGAACAAGTGGGAGATTGTTGGGGCTGGTGTCCTTGACAATTAAGTACAATGACTTATTAAATCTCTTTAAGGATCACAAGGGCATACTTTTGTATTATTACCAGTTGATCCACGTTTATCAATAACGGTTGGCTTGCTAGATAAGTTTGACGTTATTGTCATACGGATGGCGGTGATCAACTGGTCCCTATACGTCACACCTATAGGACACGTTTGAGAGATGTGAAGGTATGAAAATACAGTCACATTTATGCCGGATATGACTAAACAGTTAGTCAGAGGTATTGACTAATAAATTAGTCAATAAGATGTTGAGATTATTATTTAATACGGATTAAATAATTTTAGCTAATACGGATTACAAGATTAATTCGTAAATTAAATATAAACGGTTATATTTAATTAAATATAGTATTCGCGTATTAATATAAACAGTTATATTAATTTGGGTAATTATACAATATCGTATTTTGTCAGACCATTATTAATATATCGACTGTATTAATATCTGATAACATGTTACGATTTATAATTAAAACCCGCGAACAACTTAAAGCTAATTGGGTCGAATCACGCATTGGAATAAGGTAAGAGTGGAAAGCCCACTCCTACCCCATGTCCAATTTCGGCCGGCCATATGTAGTATATAAGGAGAGTCCTTCTCCTTATATCTACTACTCTTGGTGCACTGTTAAATTATCTCAAGGTAAAAATTAGGGTTTTGAGACATTCTTTTCCCAAACCTCAGATCTCACATCTAAAACTCAATAGCTCTCCCTATATTGCAAGGCAATTGGAGAGGATTTCTAGCACACGCGGCCACGTCTCAAACTAAGTCTTGGGTGCAAGTTATAGGAGGGAATTTGCATTAATTCCTGTTCTTAGGCCTTTTGCGCGAGGACTAAAGGTTGTACTTTTTTTCTCATGTTTTTAATCTTATGACGATATTCACAATTGCATATTTCATTATAATCCTGCAAATTTAGGGTGAATACGCGTTTTATTCCCCACAAGTGGTATCAGAGCCTTAGGCCATGAAAATTTTACAATTGTGTCTTTCATAAGATTTAAATTTTTGAAAACCGTACATTCTGTCGCAGGCACTCGATCGAGTCCCTGTTGCACTCGATCGAGTGCCCTCGTACCAGGCCCGTGCGTGTGATTTTTGTGAGAAATCGATCTTGTTTTTCGATTATAATTTGCATATTGTTAATTAATCGATATTTTAGCAATATGTGAATCTTTTGTTGTTGTTTATTTATGATTTACACGTTTTAAATCCATGTTATAAACCCGTTTTGATTTAAAAGTGCAGCGATTGCGTTTTAAAGAGTCACTCGATCGAGCCCCTGCTGCACTCGATCGAGTGACACTGGCACTCGATCGAGTGCCTCTGCTGCTCGGTCGAGTGCTCATGTTTCGGGCTTCCTTTTTCGAAAATAACTTGTTTTCTTATTTTCACATGGCTTAAAATAATATACTGTATACGGAAATAGTATATTATTTAGTGAAACGGTTCACCCTCGTTTGATACATATTGTTTTAAAACAGTTTAAAACAATGGATTATATGTTTATTAAAATTGGTGATTAAAACGGTATAGTCACTTAATTTTAATCTTAAAAGGTGGTTTGGTATAAATTGTTTTATTTAGTTGATGCATTTTATTTATCGTCTTGTGAATGCCTTGAATGCTTTCAATAACGTATTTAATTTTTGCAAACGGTTGTAACTTAGTGTGGCCTTAGAAGATTGTGTTACCGTAATGATGGGACACGATCTTGCTTGTAATTTTGAGATCTTGAATCTCCGTTTTGGGTTTTTGCCATGTAATTACTTTTGTATTTAAATTAGAATGTATCTAGGATTACTTTTGTAATTTAAATTAGTAATTTTGTGAAGACCAAAGACAAGACGGAGACCGGATGCTCACTCCCGCTGCAAGGACCAAGATGGAACATCAAGACAAGCTTCTAGGGTCCAACAGTGGATTCCAAGTTGTTTTATGTTTATTTTGGTAGGATAGGTCACACTAGGACTTTTATTTACGTTTATTGCATTTATCTTTACGCTTTCATCGATAATAGCTTGCATCATATTCCGCCTAAAAACCAAACCACCTATATCATGCCTGAAAACTGACTCATGTAGAGGTCTCGCGTTAGTTTTCTGTGACAATACAGATGTCACATGTCAATTTAAAAGCCATCACTTTATTTAATTCATTCACGCATATGCTAGATTTTAGTTCACTTAATATGAATAAATAAAAGTTGATGGGGTCTTCCTCGTATAACCAAAAATTGAGACTAGTCTTTATAAATCAGCCTCCCATGAATCCCTTCTTCGTCGGTAGGCATAATATGACCCCTTCTACGTCGGGTAAGTGGGAACAGATGATTTATTTTATCTCAACATCATGGTCACTCGATAATATTCCAGTGACTGAGATGGACTAATAGATAGGATATACGGAAATCTATCGACCAAGAGTTCCAACGATTGGAATTAGCCAAACTGTGGGCTTATATATCAATATACGGAAATTGAGTCTTGGGATCGTTTATATAATTCTTGAGGGAGATCAATTATATAAATGCATGAGTCTACGAGTTTAAATTCAATTTAATATAGACTTAAAATCACAACAATAAGTTGCTTATATGGTTTTGTTTTATCTTCTTTTCAGTGTAGAACACGTTCATTAAAACTGCTGTAAAACTAAAATGGCTGGTGAAGACCCAATGCCAAGTGCCAAGCTAGCACGTGAATCCTGGCTAAAAGCCTTCATGGACTCCATGAATCAGTCTACTAGACTGAGGAATGATGGGTCAAACTTCTCTGACTGGGAGGCAGCACTACGGAATGCTGCCATTGCTGACGGAAAGCTCAAGTTCTTAACTGAGCCCATTCCGCCACACCCAGGAACTGGAGCTAGAGCCAACGAAATTCGCGCTCATAGCGATTTCGTTATGGAAGCGGGTGCGATAAAGAACGTACTCATCTATGCAATGGAATCCAATTTGCAAAGACGCTTCATAACCCATGGTGCAAACAAGATTTTCACCACGCTCACTAACGAATTCTCCAAGGCTCCGAGAATCGTTTCTTATGAGCATACCTGTCGCTTCTTTGAGGCGAAACTCCAGAAGGGCCAAGCTGTTAGCCCACATATTCTCAACATGATTGAGAATATCGAGAAACTGGAGTCCCTAAACTGCAAGATCAGTGAGAACATCATCGTTGATCGCATGCTTCATTCGCTTCATGATGGGTTCGCCCTCTTTAGGGCCAACTACTACATGAACGACATGAAGAAGACTCCTCATGAGCTCCACTCCCTTCTCGTACAGACTGAGAAGGATCTAAAGTTGAGTGGGAGTCTAAAGCAGGATGTTCTCATGATCTCAAGTAAGGGAAAAGGTAAAGGGAAGGCTAAAGCTCAGGGCGACCTAGCGGTAGGTAGGCCCAGGTTCAAGAAACCAGGATTTGCTAAGAGTGGGCCTGGTGAGTCGAGTAACTCACAAGGCAAGACAAAGAGCAAGGATACAAGCATGGAATGTCACCATTGCCACAAGACTGGGCATTGGAGGCGCTCATGCCCCGTGTATCGCGAGGACATTAAGGCAGGCCGTGTTACTCCTGTTGGTATGTCTTCTTCTTCTTTTATTCACATGATTGAGATTAACCACGCAAGTTGCGGAACTTGGGTACTTGATACTGGTTGTGGTTCTCATCTATGTAATCATGTGCAGGGCCTCCGAAACCAAGAACCCCTAATCAAGGGTGAGGTGGACCTGCGTGTCGGGAATGGAGCACGTGTGGCTGCAGTCTCGAAGGGAACATACGTAATCCAGCTTCCAAGTGGATTCGAGTTATTTTTATATAACTGTTATTATGTTCCTAGTTTGTCCAAAAACATTATTTCAGTTTCTGCACTTGACAAACTCGGCTTTTCATTTGTAATAGAGAATAATAGCTGTATTTTCTCCTTACACAATATGATTTATGGCAAGGCAGTTTCCATGAATGGAATTTATGTTTTAGATCAAACTACCGAGATATTACATGTGAATAATAAAAGAATAAAGGTAGGTGACAAAGATCAAACTTACCTATGGCATTGTCGTATGGGACACATAAATGAGAAACGCGTTAAACAGCTCATACAGAATGGAGCTATTTCGCCCTTTGATTTCGAATCATATGGCACGTGTGAATCATGTCTCATCGGCAAAATGACTCGTATTTCCTTCAAAGGTGTTGGAATGCGCGCTGCCGACCTATTAGGACTCATACATACGGACGTATGTGGCCCTATGTCGATCAACGCACGAGATGGCTATAGGTATTTCATCACTTTCACGGATGATTTGAGTAGATATGGCTATGTCTACTTAATGAAGCACAAAAGTGAATCCTTTGACAAGTTCAAAGAATACCAGAATCGGGTACAGAACCAGCTGGGTAGAAAGATTAAAGCACTACGCTCGGATCGTGGTGGTGAGTATCTTTCACGCGAGTTTGATCAACACCTTAAAGACTGTGGGATCGTGCTACAGTTGACTCCACCTGGAACACCACAATTAAATGGTGTGTCCGAACGGAGAAATCGAACTTTACTCGATATGGTTCGATCCATGATGAGTCACACCGTTGTGCCTAATTCATTATGGGGATATGCTCTTTTGTCAGCCGCTCTAATACTTAACCGAAGTCCGTCTAAAGCTGTTGACAAGACTCCATTCGAGTTATGGAAGGGAACGGTCCCCAACTTGTCCTTTATTCGGGTTTGGGGCTGCGAGGCTTATGTCAAGTGGAGACACGAGGATAAGCTCGGCCCGCGATCGGTCAAGACATACTTTATAGGCTACCCAAAGGGAACGTTTGGTCATTACTTCTACTCGCCTACCGAACAACGTGTTTTTGTTGCGGCTAGTGCGACGTTCTTAGAGAAAGAATTTCTCGAGAACAAGTCGAGTAATAGAACCTTCGAGTTATCGGAGGTTCAAGAACCAACTATCGAGCAACGATTGGAGGAAACAGTTCCTTCACCCGAGGCTGCGGTAGATATCCCTGAGGAACCTAGGAGGTCGGGAAGAGTCTCTATTCCACCGGACAGATACATTGGTATGGTCGAGGAACACGATACAGATGACGTCTTACTCCTAGAGGGTAATGAACCCACAACCTATAAAGGTGCCATGACCAGTTCTGACTCAAAGCTATGGCTAGAAGCCATGCAATCCGAGATGGACTCTATGTATGAGAACAACGTGTGGGATCTTGTGGACCTACCTGCAAAGGTACGTCCCCTTCAATGCAAATGGCTTTACAAGATAAAGCATGCCGTGGAAGGACAACAAGATATCCACAAGGCTAGACTAGTTGCTAAAGGTTTCACTCAAGTGCCAGGCTTGCACTATGATGAGATCTTTGCACCCGTAGTCATGCTACGTTCCATTCGGATTATCTTAGCGATCGCCGCATTTCATGACTATGAAATATGGCAAATGGACGTTAAAACCGCCTTCTTAAACGGTTATTTGGAGGAAGAGTTGTACATGGTACAACCCGAGGGTTTTATCGATCCAGCACATCCTAAGAAAGTTTGCAAGCTTAAGCGTTCCATCTATGGACTTAAGCAAGCATCGCGGAGTTGGAATCATCGCTTCGACCAAGTGATAAAAGAGAATGGATTCGTTCGATCAGTCGAGGAACCATGTCTCTATATCAAGTCGAGTGGGAGCAAGATTGTCTTCCTAGTACTGTATGTCGATGACATACTCTTGATTGGGAATGACATACCTCTCCTTTCTTCGGTTAAAGCATGGTTGAAAAACCATTTCCAGATGAAAGATCTGGGAGAGGCACAAAGAATTTTGGGCATCCGTATCTACAGGGATAGATCACGACGGATGTTCTCTCTCAGTCAGGAGTCTTATATAGAGATGATTCTGGAGAGATTCAGCATGACGAACTCCAAGAAGGGGTTCCTTCCCATGACTCCTGGGCTTCACTTGAGCAAGACTCAAGAAGCTAAGTCAGTGGAAAAGAAAGAGCGCATGAGTCGGATTCCTTATGCTTCGGCAATAGGATCGATCATGTATGCCATGATATGCACACGTCCAGACGTTGCATATGCATTGAGTATGACCAGTCGATTCCAAGCTCATCCAGGTGAACCACACTGGATGGCCGTGAAAAACATTCTTAAGTACCTACGAAGGACTAAAGATTGGGGATTGACTTATGGAGGCGACTCAACGCTCTGCGCCACGGGTTACGCAGATGCTAGCTTCCAAACAGATCGAGATGACTCGAAATCTCAGTCTGGATTTGTCTTTACTCTTAATGGCGCTGCTGTCAGCTGGAAAAGTTCTAAACAGAGTGTTACAGCAGATTCTACGACTGAGTCCGAGTACTATGCCACCTCGGAAGCAGCTAAGGAAGCAATATGGATGCGTCAATTCTTACAAGGACTCTCGGTAGTGCCTAGTTCGAATGACCCAATCACCGTTTATTGTGACAATAGCGGTGCCATCTTCCAAGCTAAGGAGCATAAGTCTAGCAGCAAGGCTAGGCATGTACAACGGAAAGCTCATTTAATCAGAGATTACGTGGAGCAAAAGGAGATTTTTATTGAAAAGATCGCTACGGATGACAACATAGCTGATCCTCTCACAAAAGCATTACCACGTGATAAGCATGAAGGGCACATTCATTCCATGGGAATTGGATGTGTTCCTAAGTTGTAGTACTCTTTTATGAATTCATGTAATAATTCATTTTCTCGTGTACTCTATTCAACCTTATTGTTATGATATAAAATGTTTTGTTTCTCATGTGGAATTGTACGCCAATTTTGAACACCACAAAGTGAACTGATTAACATTACATCGTTTTGGTCCTTGATTACCCACTTGAGCTGATAACTCAGGTAATCATTTTGTGACGTTGGTTGATGGTGGGTTCAACGAGCCATAAGTCACGTGGATGACTGACCAATCACAAAGGCGAGTTATACGGATATCTCGTAGGACACCCCGTGACAACGTTATGGAGTCCTAAATGTTTTATAACATTGGGTGCCAGGTCGTGGATAGGACCTCCATAGTGTTCCTTAGAGTCGAGTCTTTTGACTTTCAACTGTTTCTTGAGATTAAGACAGATTTTGGGTAACTTTGGTTTCTTTCCCACGGTCACCGTAACAGGGGCCAAGAGGATTTTTTCTGGGTTATTTCATGCTGGGCGATATCGGCAGGATTCGAGTTGAGGGAAATATCCAAACCCTTATCAGGATTTTATCATTTCTCAGGGCCACTCGAGGAGTAGTAACTGAAATGCATGGCCATGCTCGAATACAGATTCGTTTTATCAGTTAAGTTACTCTCTAGTCGGGGAAACCACTCTTGATACAGATCGCTTGTGAGATACGACCTTTGCGAATGCGGATTTGCAAATTGTCTTACATTGAGTGGGAGAAATTTTAAAAGGATATGAGATTCGGTTATCGCACCTACACTTGTACGGACAAGTGGGAGTTTGTTGGAGATTGTGTCCTCCACATGTAGTGTGATAACGTCATTGAACATACCCTTGTACGGACAAGTGGGAGATTGTTGGGGCTGGTGTCCTTGACAATTAAGTACAATGACTTATTAAATCTCTTTAAGGATCACAAGGGCATACTTTTGTATTATTACCAGTTGATCCACGTTTATCAATAACGGTTGGCTTGCTAGATAAGTTTGACGTTATTGTCATACGGATGGCGGTGATCAACTGGTCCCTATACGTCACACCTATAGGACACGTTTGAGAGATGTGAAGGTATGAAAATACAGTCACATTTATGCCGGATATGACTAAACAGTTAGTCAGAGGTATTGACTAATAAATTAGTCAATAAGATGTTGAGATTATTATTTAATACGGATTAAATAATTTTAGCTAATACGGATTAAAAGATTAATTCGTAAATGAAATATAAACGGTTATATTTAATTAAATATAGTATTCGCGTATTAATATAAACAGTTATATTAATTTGGGTAATTATACAATATCGTATTTTGTCAGACCATTATTAATATATCGACTGTATTAATATCTGATAACATGTTACGATTTATAATTAAAACCCGCGAACAACTTAAAGCTAATTGGGTCGAATCACGCATTGGAATAAGGTAAGAGTGGAAAGCCCACTCCTACCCCATGTCCAATTTCGGCCGGCCATATGTAGTATATAAGGAGAGTCCTTCTCCTTATATCTACTACTCTTGGTGCACTGTTAAATTATCTCAAGGTAAAAATTAGGGTTTTGAGACATTCTTTTCCCAAAACCTCAGATCTCACATCTAAAACTCAATAGCTCTCCCTATATTGCAAGGCAATTGGAGAGGATTTCTAGCACACGCGGCCACGTCTCAAACTAAGTCTTGGGTGCAAGTTATAGGAGGGAATTTGCATTAATTCCTGTTCTTAGGCCTTTTGCGCGAGGACTAAAGGTTGTACTTCTTTTCTCATGTTTTTAATCTTATGACGATATTCACAATTGCATATTTCATTATAATCCTGCAAATTTAGGGTGAATACGCGTTTTATTCCCCACACGATCAACTCTATCCACCTCCTTTGCCTCATGTTCTACTCTTTCTGGGTGTAGATATATTTCAGGCTCTTATGATCAGAAAACACCTTAAAAGTGGCTCCATAAAGGTAATGACGCCACAATTTCAGTGCAAAGACCACAGCGCCCAATTCCAAATCATGCGTCGGATAATTTTCTTCATAGGTCTTCAACTGGCGAGACGCATATGCTATTACTCTCCCATTTTGCATTAACACACAACCCAACCCATGCTTCGAAGCGTCGGTATATACTTCGAAATTATCACTCCCAATTGGCAAGGCCAGGATAGGAGCTGTTGTCAGGCGTTCCTTAAGACTCAGGCATGCCTTCTCACAACTCTCATCCCAGGCAAAACGGTTCTCCTTCCTCATTAACGACGTCAACGGCTTTGCTATCTTCGAAAAGTCTTTGACGAATCTCCGGTAATAACCAGCTAAACCCAGGAAGCTTCGAATCTCACTCACATTCTTTGGACTTTGCCACTTAGTCACAGCTTCGATTTTACTAGGGTCAACAGATACCCCCTCTTTGGAAATGACATGCCACAGAAACGCCACTTTCTCCAACCAGAACTCGCACTTACTTAACTTAGCATTGAGCTTATGCTCCTCCAAAGTCTGAAGTACCTTCCTCAAATGATCCTCGTGCTCTTCTGCATCCTTAGAATATACCAGGATATCATCTATGAATACCACCACGAACTTGTCGAGATACGGGCTGAAGACTCGATTCATCAAGTCCATGAACACAGCGGGAGCATTAGTCAATCCAAAGGGCATAACCACAAATTCATAGTGGCCATACCTCGTTCGGAAAGCGGTCTTCGGAATATCTTCATCCTTTATCCTCAACTGATGATACCCGGATCTCAAATCAATCTTGGAGAAAACCCCGGCTCCACTCAACTGATCGAACAAGTCGTCAATTCTCGGCAAAGGGTAACGGTTCTTGATGTTCACATTGTTCAGCTCTCGGTAGTTAACACACAACCTCAAACTCCCATCCTTCTTCTTCACAAACAGAACAGGTGCACCCCAGGGCGACACACTGGGTCGAATGAACCCTTTTTCAGCTAGTTCATCCAACTGCTTCTTCAATTCCTCCATCTCTTTAGGTCCCATACGGTATGGTGATTTAGATATCGGTCCCGCTCCTGGTTTGAGGTCAATGGAAAATTCCACTTCCCTCCTCGGCGGTAACCCAGGAACGTCGTCTCGAAAAACTCCCTCAAACTCCCGTACCACAGGTATCTCACTAGTCTTGGGGGTCTCAGCCTCACAATCCCACATTTGGCACAAAATTAGGCTTTCTCCTTTCCGCAAAGTAGACTTCAGGGTATTGACAGATATAAATTTGATCTTTGGTTTGACTCTATACCTCTTGTAGGATACCCTCACTCCCTTGGGTCCCTTCAAGGAAATCTTCTTTTGGTGGCAATCGATAAAAGCCCTATACTTCCCCAACCAGTCCATCCCTAAGATCACCTCAAAACCCCCCAGAGGAAACTCTATGAGGTCACAATAGAAAATTGCTTCCCCGATTTTGATGGGTACACTACCGTATACTCTATTACAAACTATCGACTTGCCTGATGGTATAGTCACTGGATCCGCGATCCAATCAAATCTCTCAAGCCCCAAAGTCTTAACATGATCTCTAGACACAAACGAATGGGTGGCACCGGAATCGAAAAGTACGAAAGTAGGTCTAGAGTTTACAAGAAAAGTACCAGTAACCACATGAGCATCCTCCTGAGCGGCCTGCTTTCCCATGGCAAAGAGTTTGCCACTGGACTTGACCCCACTTTGGCTGGCAGAAGATGTCCCATCCTGCTGATTTCCTGCCGTCCCCGTCTTGTTGTTTTTCCCACTTCCATTGTACTGATTCTGATATGAACGGTTCTGATTGTTGTTGTTGTAGTTCCTCTGATAGTTGCTGCTGCCTCCAGACTTCGCACCCCCACCATAGTTTGTCATGGGTGTGCGATAGCCACTGCTACCATAGGACTGAGTGCGAGGTCCCTGGTATCCGGAGATAGGTGTGCGATAGCCCCCGGACTGGTTTCCTCCAGATGAACGACACACCGCCTGCTTGTGTCCCGTCTTTCCACAGCCGAAGCAAACTATTCCTACAGAACCACTGCCGGAACCTCCACTCCTGAAGTTGCCCCCACTCTGATTTCTCCCACCACCAGAGGCACTACTCCCGAAATACCCACTGAACTTGTTATTACTTTGCTTTTTCGATCCTGAACCCTCAGTTACTGGTTCAGCCTTCCTCTTTTCTGACTTGGACTTCTTGTCCTCTTTGATCATATCCGAAAGCCTCTCCGCTGCCCCAGCCCTTAAATAAATGTCACGGACTGTGGTGGGCGGAGCTGCAATCAGTCTCTTCTTGATGGCGATTGATAAACCCCTCTCAAATTTCATTGCTAGCATGGCATCGTCGAATCCCATGACTCCCACATAGTGCACCAACTGGATGAATTTCCTGTAGTAAGCCTCTACAAGCATGTCCTCCGACATCTTGAATGAGTCGAACTCCTCCCTCAGCTTGCTCTTTTGGAATTCTGGTAGAAACACCTCGTTCAAGACCCCCTTGAATCCGTCCCATGGAACAAATTCGGTCCCATCCTCTTTAGCTGCTTCCCGGATCTCTCCCTTGTTCCCGGTCCACCAGTCTCCAGCTAGTCCCCTCAGATAGTGGGCTGCCTGATCAACCCTCAGTTCTTCAGGGCAATCCACCAGCTCGAATAAGTTACTGAATTCCCTGCACCAGGCCCCCAGCAAATGAGGCTCCCCCTCCCCGGTGAATTGGGTGGGGTGGTGCCTCGCAATTATCGTGCTCATCTTAGCGGAGTCCATATGTTTGGCCTTTAGAGCCGCATTCTCAGCTCGTAATTGGTCTAACTCCTCTTGCGTGATGTTAACGGCATTATCTCTTCGCGGAGGCATACTATAAAACAAGAAAAGAGATGAGTCCCGACGTACATTGGTACCCATTTGGTTTAGGGCTATGTTCCCTAGTCATTAAAATCTATAAACACTTATTATATAGAGTAGTTTTCTTCTATAACATGACTTAGGGATCACATAACCGCATATCACTAGACATGATGAAAGAAGGATTTCTAACATGTTTCAAATCACTTAACATATCACATCAATATACACCTTTTCCAACAATTAAAGATTCATTCATGCTCATGCCACTTCCGGCTTTTCCAAAAGTCACTTATACTCAAAATTCTCATAACATACTTATCACAGTACGCTATCACTTTCACCACCTCTTATTCTACCCTTTTCTCTCGTATATGCACTCTGGGTTCCCGGGTAAAACTAATAGGGCCTATGGTTCGGTGTGAGGGGGCCCCAGACTCATACTTTGCCTTTAGTGTGCTCCTAACAGTCCTATCCCGGGGTTCATTTTATTTAGACTCTACTACATTCATTGGGTTCATTAGGTTAGGCCTGAGGATCGTTCGCTCTGATACCACTTTGTAACACCTCCATTTATTTAAGGGCCTGTACTAGGACTCCTCTGATAAATAAAGGTGTTACCATCTCGGTTTCCCGAGGCAGTAGATACAAAGGAAGATAAACAGTACTTTAAGTTAAATTTAAACTCAAAACATGTTCTTACATAACGGAATAATAAAACTGTTCTGATCAAAATAAAAGTACAACTCATAAAATGTTATTATGTGATCTAGACTCTAGGCAGGTCCGGGTCCTTGCTTCTCCCTTCCCTAAGCTCCCATAGTCTTTAAACCTGTCAATCTGCTCCCCAATAATTTGGTTCATCACAGGTGATCACGAATACAAAGGGTCAACCACGAGGTTGAGTAGAGTAAAACTGTAAACAAACCATATTACTAAAGTAGAAAGTCGTTCATCTCCACTCCGAATCACAAGACCCAATATCTCCGCACCAATCACAAGACCCATTATCTCCACACCAATCACAAGACCCATTATCTCCGCACCAATCACAAGACCCATTATCTCCGCACCAATCACAAGACCCATTATCTCCGCACCAATCACAAGACCCATTATCTCCGCACCATCGTTATCACAGTATGATATAAATGCACAGTATAAACATCACATGATAATATATAACAAATATGCTTAACAACAATTATGAACGGTTTGCACATCATCAAATATCAGAAGTCTCCCCTACCTCAAAATGCAGAAGAAATGATAACTGCGCGACTGCTTCTAAAAATGCTCCACACGGAAACTTCCACCTAAATACGTATTACTTTAATTAATACTTTCCTAATGCTCGTAATGCATGTACACATTCTATTTATAGATACTTCCTATATTTAGAAAGCTTCCCAACAATCAAGTTACCCAAAATAGTAACTTTCTAAATATAGAAATTTCTAAAAATAGTAACTTCTAAAAATAGATACTTAGTTTTCAAATTCAAATCATTCAAATATTAATTAAGACCCATATCCAAATTTACCATAAATAAAATATTACACCATCCTTACTAATTATTTTATCCATAAATACCAATTATTATTAAAACTATTAATAATAATAATAATAATAATAATAATAATAATAATAATATTAATAATAATAAAAAGAATAATAAAACAACACCAAACACACCCGACACAACAACAGCCCGACAACCCACCACTAACAGCCCTGAAACCACCGTGACACGCGCCACCTACCACCGACAGCTACCGCAGCCCGTGCCCAGAACCACCCTCCACTACTGCAACCACCAGCAGCCCCCTCGCCGGCTGCCGATGATCCGAACCAACCACTCAAACAACCCTGACTACTCGCCCCTTCTCCTGACCACGCATCCTTTGATAGACTCTCGACACCAGCCCAGCCACCACCAACAGCCGACACCACCACCAGACCCTTCCCTTGACTCGAGACTCGAGAGACACGGTGGTAACATCGTGTCGACCTCCCCCGAGTCAACGATGTACCACCCCCAACTCCTCCTGTACACGGACCAAAACCCAGAAACCCAAACCAGAAAGAAAACGACTCCCTGACAGCCCCTGTTCAACCCCTTACACCACCCTGACCAGCCACCCTTATCCACTGTGACTACCACCAAAACCAACCCTGGACTCCTATCCGAGTCCCTGACCCATGACCAGTACCAACTAGGTACGAACCCAGACTCGACACAAACACTAAACTCACCCAGACGCGACAACAGAGGGAAAACGAACCCAGAAAACTTGCACTGACCCTTAAACAACCACCCTTGCCACCGCCTTTACCACCAACGACCACCACCGACTAAGACAAATATAAACATTATATGACATACTATTAAAATCATGTAACACGAGTAAGAAATAGAGACTTAACACAGATTACTTAAGTGACGAAAACCATAAAGACAATACTGAGATCAGCACCGAGTGTGTCATACCAGTTTTCCTGGCCAATTCGAACCAACTTACAACGACCTATAACCACCGTACACAAGCTCCTCTCCTTCTCTGCTATGGCGGCTTGGTTTTTGTGTTTTGAGATCTTGAATTTCGTGTCTAGGGTTAGGGTAGACTATGTCTTAAATAAGGCGGCAGGGTGTGTATGTGTGCTGAGTTTGCAATCTTCTAACCGTGGGCTGTATTCTGTACGCATATCGAGGCCCATGGCCGTGTTACCATGGGTCCTAGGTTCGAATCCCAACAAGTACTTTCTACACCAATTACCCTAAGTTGACTAAGTTCCTATTTCCAGTCCCACCTAAGTCCAAAACGACTCTTATAACACGCATACTAGCAAGCTTATTAAACGATCGATTTAAATAAAAAGGATCAACAAAGCGAGGTATTACAGAAACAGTCTCGAACGTCGTGTTTCGTGATCATGAACTCCTTTGATCTGCTATGTAATCTAAACATATACATCCCATCCGATATGCAGTACGTAAAATCCAACACATTGCATAAAGGATACTGCCCAAACTTCAGCTCAAGCATCCCTCCAAAACCTATTCTCGCAACCGCCGCTCTTTGGGCTTCATTTAACGTACCAATGATGTCGAATAACATCCTCGGCCGGCATTTGACACCTACTCTGGCCATCGGGATGTACAACTCGTGGGAGGCAGACATTTACATCAGTAAAAAACAAGTGATTAACACGATAACAACCAAATATCAAATGCACAGTGCAACAAAGCCACACATGGAAATTAAATGTTATGCAACGAAGTTACACGTGTTATGCAATGGAGTTACACAGGAACTATGGAATGACATAGGATATGTAATGCCATGGAATTACACAGGTTGTTCTATAAAGTTACACACTTTGTTTTATAAAGTTACACACTTTGTTCCATACAGGTACACATACTATTCAATTAATTTATTCATTCAATTTAATCAAATTGATCAAAAGAGTTACACCTATCCAACCGATAGAATTACACAGTTGCTCTAATAGAGTTACACATATATGCCAATAGAATTACACATGATGTGCAGTGGAGTTACACCAATGAAGTTACACAGTTGCTCACACTTTGTTCCATAGAGTTACACATACTATTCAATTAATTTATTCATGCTATTCAATCAAATTGATCAAAAAAGTCACACTTATCCTGCCAATAGAATTACACAGTTGCTGTAATAGAGTTACACATATATGCTAATAGAATTACACATGATGTGCAGTGGAGTTACACCAATGAAGTTACACAGTTGCTCTATAAAGTTACACACTTTGTTCCATAGAGTTACACATACTATTCAATTAATTTATTTATCCTATTTTAATCGAGTTGATCAAAAGAGTTACACGTATCCTGCAATAGAATTACACAGTTGCTTTAATTGAGTTACACATATATGCCAATAGAATTACACATGATGTGCATTGGAGTTACACCAATAAAATTACACAGTTGCTCTAATAGAGTTACACATAATATGTTATGGAGTTACACATGTAATACACAAATCGTCCAATAGAATTACACGGGTTGTTCAATACAGTTCAACATATTGTTCAATAGAGTTGCACATGATATTGGATGGAGTTACACAAAATTGTACACGAAAATTGCCCAGGTTATACCACCAACCTATTTCGCTAATAATAAACATAAACAAAAGAATCCCAATTAAGAACACAATAGTAATGCGAGCATACGAAACTGGATACAAAAATAAACACAGTAGAGAACAATGTGAACAAAACTAAACTAAAAAACTACAGCAAAATCATACAAAATCATATAAAATATCAATGCAAATTAAGTTCATAAATAAAGCTACAATTATAAAAACAAATCTAAAACAACTGAGTCAAATACAAAAATAATAAGAAGAACAATATATACCTTGAAAATGGCTGATACTAGGGGAGCAGATGATAACAACAGCGAAATGGGAGTTTTTGCAGAAATTTACGAAGACCAGATATGCCAAAAAAATTAATGGAGACGAAGAACAATGGAGGATTGCGGAGTTTTTTTTTTCGCAGGGTTTGAAGAAGACGAAGAGGTTAGCAAAAAAGGAAGTTCAAAATTGGAAAAATTGGAAAAATGAGAGAGTGGGATACGTGATAGTGGAAAACATGAAACACAGTGAATTTTTTTCAGTTTGGAAGAATGCGCAAATGATTAGTTAGTTGGCATGCATAAGAAAATATGTTTTAATTACTTACTAAAATTTAATCTCAGCCATTGATTAGATTTGATCTAAGGGATAGTATTAGGACTCAAGGACTCAACACTAAGGGGTGGACTCATTTGATCCTTATATATATAGAGTTTCCCATGTATTAGAGTGAAGTTTCATAATGAATCATATAGAGTTCCACATGCCCCCCTTTGGAGTTCCCAATCACAAGTATGGAGTTACACAAATATTATTATGGAGTTACAGATAAGCTCTGAAGGAGTTATACCTGTAGTGTTACAGAGTTACATTTCTTATGGCAGTCCTTAAGTACTGTTATGGACTTTCTTGTAATTTGTAAGTGTTAATATCCGTAACACTTTGGTATGTTTACTTTGTGCAGTTCACTGCCTTAAAATTATGGAAAGCAGAATCGTTCCCAGAAGATGAAGCCGAAATTCAACGAGTAACACTGACTTCTGAGCTGTTTTCAACATTTGACTCGTGGACTGATCACTGTTCCCCCTAACCTTAAAGCTGACATGGTATTGCACTCCCCCTTGTTGTTAACCACCTGATGGAGTTACGGACAATATATGGTTCTGGCATAATGTGGTTGATTATGTTGGCAGGTTTTTATTCCAGTCTTGACTGGCAATAACGATCACTACTGTTGTGCATGTATTAACTTCATTTCGCAGCAGATCGAGTTTCTCGATAACCGATCGTACGATGATGATTTTGAGAATCTACCATATGCCGGAATCGCACGCATTGTTGTACGCCTTTTTTTTGCGTGCTTTTTTAGTTTACATTTGCACGTATTTCTTCATTAGCCTTGTTTTTTGTTGTTACTATCGTGCGACCAGGCTGATGCGATGGGCAAATATATGAAGGATAGAAACATTGAGAGGGGGGGTTAGGGTCAGTGAGTTTAAGTTGGTGAACGTGCGTTTTAAATGAGAGGGCGTAGGGTTCAGTAAGAACGACGGTGGGGTATACTTGATGCTGCATATGATGTTCTACTGCGGGTCTCCTTTTGAGTGCGGCCTCGGGGACATGGAAAACATCGAGCTGTACCGCGCATAAATTGGAGCAATCCTGATGCTTAGCGATATTAACAAATGCAGGGATGAGGTGGTAGCCAAGGTTGCTTCATTCAGGCAGCGGTTGACCAGTACTCTAACCTCTATAAGAACTCCGACCCCGAAAAGTGGTGTTAAGAGAAAGAAGGGCGTCGAGGGGGGGGGGGGGGGGGCGGGGGGGGTCTGAGATGACATACAAGCGTCGGTGTTCACCAACTTCCGCCGGGGGGTCGTTATCAGTACTGAGCAGCCGTCGACGGGGTAAGGGGGACGGGCTAGGTTCCACGCTTGATTTCAGGAAGGTTTCAGGTATCGGCGTTCTGGTTATGTCTAATTTCATGAGGAACAATCAGGCGCTATTCGCCAATTTACCCGACCGGCGGAAGCATGCGGCTGACTACTGCTTCTTAGATGATGGTGAATTGGTGGCCTGGTAAGTTTACATCCCTTGTAGATATGTATATAAATGCTAAGTTCCTTTCATCGCACACTGACAGCATTCTGTTTCCAACGCAGCGAGATTCTTGCTTGTTACGGTCCCGGTATAGAACTGCAGAGGAGCGACTTTTGTTCCATGTTACCGGGTAAAAAAATGTCTGCGACAATCATTGAATGCTGGGCAATGTTGCTAAATACGATAGAGTCAGATGGGCCTGAACCTGCTAGGATGGCGTTCTTCGGATTACGTCACATGGTATGATACTTTCGTATCTCAATTTTGTGTAACTGATTAGACCATAGTTATGTAACTCCATGTGACTACCTGTGGTACTCCATTGAAAAGTTGGTGTTTCTCCTTAGAACAATGTGGTGTAACTCTATATCAGTAGCTGTGGCACTCCATTACACAGTTGGTGTAACTCCTTAGATCAAATTGTGTAACTCCATAAATAAGTGTGTGTAACTCGTTTAATTTGACTTTGTGTAACTCCATTCCCTTAGTTGTGTTACTCAATTGAATTAGTTGTAACTATATGGAACTACCTGTGGAACTCTACCTAACAACGCCTGTAACTCCTTACATTTGATTTGTGTAACTCCAGTACATATTTTGTGTAACTCTATTCAATTAATATTGTAAGCCTATTCCAGTACTTGTGTAAGTCCATTGTACTTTATCGCAGGACGACCTCTTGCAGTTCGTGGACACGCCATATGATGCTACCCCATCAGACCGCAAGATTGATGGTATTCATGGTCATTGGTATAGTTTCCGAGACATATGTGGCAACACTTTAAACCTCGGGGCTGACCTGATTTTTATTCCAATCAAAATTGAAGATCACTTTGCATGCGCGTGTATAAATTTCAAGGACAAATGTATCGATGTTCTCGATTGCCAGAGACTCGGGACCAAGTCCTTCGTATGGAGGGTGGTAGAAAAGCTGGTATGTGTCTTCTCTATTTTTATTTGTCGTATTTGTTTTTTTCACTTGAGTTTAATAATTCAAATTTTATTAATAGGATAGTCATAGTACATCACACCGGATAGGATAGTCATAGTACAACGCACACTCAAATAAAACAGAACACCACAAACCACACAGAATAAGTTCAGTGGTCGCATAGAGCTGCAATAATCATGTCGTATGGGTCGTAGATGTCGGCATAGGCAGCGGCTTCAGCTTCAGCGATTATTTCACCACGAACAGCAGCAACGTCGAAAGGTCGACGGAAGTGCTCCCTGTCTTGGCGTGTGGCCACCCAGAGGTAAGGGCCACCGCCTATGGCACCGGTCGGCCTGGCGAGCCAATCCGCACGGCCATGCCCGTTCTGGCTGAACATCTGCTGCAACTTAAATGCAGAAAGACAGTGGGCATCTGTCGTCCCAAACTCCACCAACACGAACCCTGAGAACTGACGGTCTCTGTTCCATATGGACTGCACCTTGGATACCATGTATCCACGTTCACATAGCCTATTCCTTACAACACTAAAGCTCTTTTCTACGTACTTACCGCCTTCGTAATGGCCTGGCATATTTGCCATTATGTAGCAAAATGGGTTGACATCTAGAGCAGACATAGTCACTGACTTGTTTTTTTTTTCTTTTTTGTTTGTGTTTGATTTGTATGAATGGTATTGTGTTAGGTTATCTGTTTTTATAGTGAGAATTGTGACTCAGCATGCGTTAATGACCTGTTTCCTAACCACCCTAAATGAATGCATTACCATTGATTCCTGCCTTTTTATTTTTAGTGCCATATACAATTTGGCAGTTTCATTGACCTGTAGTAAAAGATCTATATTAAATGCTGAAATAGTAACTGTTCATAATGTTATCGTTTTCAGTTTGTGTTTGTAGGGTGGATGTATGTCCGATTTCCTAGAATGTAGGGGGGGATCCAAGGGCAGCAAGTGTGGCAACGTTCAACTCACATCAGGTTGATTTTGATTGGTTGCACGGATCCCCAAGGGACGATGAGTCTGGCCTATTCACAATGGTGCACATGCTTATGTACGAGGGGGAGCCTTTCAAGCACGATGATCTAAACAACAAGAGGTCATGGCGGTACATATCAGTCGAATTGGTTGCCTCCCTTGTACTAGCGGACATAAATGAGGCAAGAGAAGGATTAATCAAAAGGCTCAGTGAATGGGTAGCCGATAAAAACGTCATTGGGAACAGCTGAAATGCCTTAGGAAATCGACTAAAATATGCCGTAAATGGCGCAATCAGTGATATATTAGTGTAATGTATTTAGTGTACATTTTTGTATGTAATTAATTAAGAAAGTGTAATGTACCTTAAGTATTTGAAGAAATGAAAATCGACAAATCGACAAATTAAGAAAGTGTAATGTACCTTAAGTATTTGAGAAAATGAAAATCAGTTGTTTGGTGTAGCTGAAGTACTTGAATAGAGTTTCACAATCTGTTGAATAGATTTTCTCAAGTAATTGAATAGAGTTTCACAATCTGTTGAATAGAGTTTCACAATATATGGCACTGGATTTACGCACATTACGTGTATTAAAGTTGATGCGTGTCTATTTTATGATGTTTTACATCTATTTTTACACGCATTTGGTCGCTCATTTACTATGTTTTAACCCTTATTTCCCAACAATTGTGCACTTTCGTATTTTTATGCACTTTTGCAGATTTGTGCGGAAAAAGAACGATTTTACACCAAATTTATGCCCTCGGGATTTTTGCATAATTAAGGAACGAAGGAAAGTCAACAGGAATCATTAATCAAGTATCAAAAGTCAAACCCGAGACGAATCAAAGCAATCTTATGCAGTAACGGATCGACCGACCTATTATATGGGTCGGCCGACCAGTTCTTTGAAGCCCAGAATTCCTGAAGCCCGTAAAGAGGTCGACTGACCCACAAAACTAGTCGACCGACCTCAGCGAATCCCAGAGAAGCTTTTTGGAAATAGATTAGAAGTGTGGAGTCTTTAGGAAACTCCTATTTTTTCTGCCCTATATAATCTAATCTTGTGATTAGGGTTAATCATCTAGTTTTTATCATTCAATCACATATTCAGTTTTCCATTCAGATCTATCATCAAGTTCCTAATTTTAGTTTTCTCCTTAAGTTGTAATCTTTCAATAATTCTCAAGCATTCAATAAAGTTTGTTCCTTTCTTCCTTAATTCCGATTTCCGGTAATTCTCATCTAAATTTCATTTTTAATATTGTTCTTATAATTGCTTGTATCCGGTTTAAGTTAGAATCCAAGCTTTATTAATTCTTGCATGCTTAGATTAATGTTCACCATAATTTCCATGTTTACTTCTGTTTTTTTTAGTGTTTCACTTACCATGCGTAGCTAAATACATATGTTAGGATGTAGGGGATGAATATGCATAGGTAGCGTAAATTCCGAGACCGACCTGTAGCAGAGCCGTGGTCGGCCGACTCAAATAATGGGTCGGTCGACCAAGGCGGTGGTCGGCCGACTGGACTAGCCGGTCGGTCGACCCACTCGCGTATGTATTCTTTTTCGTCTTTCTTTGTTGACTATAATACCCTACAATGAGACTGAAAGGAGATTTGTAGGATGTTAGTAATGACCTACCCAAGATTGAGAGATACGGGAAGGGCATTGGTTTATACCTTAAGTCGGCTAGGTTACTCAAGACTGAAAGGTATGTGACCTAGGATTTAGGAATCACCCTTATTGTTGACACCCAATAATTGTGAGACCTAGGAACTAATAGCATAGGCCGAAAGGAGCTATTAGGTACCATAGACCGAAAGGATATGTTAAACCCCTTACGCGACTGCAATACATGTTGACCTTAGGATTTATTTTACCTTAGCTATTTATTACCCAATCATCCTAGCAACCCTTTTATTATAATCTTATTCTTGTCTTTTATTTCTTGTTTTATTTTAATCTTTGCTTAGACTTAGTAATCAACCAATCAAACCCCCAATTTTGTTACTTTAAACATTAACATCAAACAATAAACATTCCCCACCTCTTTGTGGTTCGACCCTGACTTTCACTATCTATAGTTTAAGTTTAGGAATTATAAATTTATCTTTGGTACCCTCAACGACGGGCATCAAATTTTGGCGCCGTTGCCGGGGAGGTGACGCCAGTGTTTATTGTTTTTTTTGTTTTTGTTTCTTTTGTTTAAGGAACTTTTGTTCCTTAAACCTTCTTACTTTTTTCTTGTAGTTTCCGTCTTATGCGCAGGTCAGTTCAAGGAGAACTCCTACCACTTGACCACGAGCTTGAGAGGACTCTAAGAGAAAGGAGAAAGCAACTTCTAGCGAGTAGGGAAGGAGGTTCACCATCTTCCTTATTCCAAGAAGATATCTTTGAACAACCACCATTACTGTCTTCACCAAAAACACCAACTTCACAACCAAATTCACCCAACAATCCACCTTCACCAAAAACACCACCTTTTACCTACTTGCAAGTTTTTCCGAAAGAAGAAGAAAACATGACAGAGGAAGCTACTGTTGCCAGTCACTCCATGCCTCAGGTGAAGGACCTATACAAAGGGTTCACTTTACCTGCAGCTACTGGGAAGCCATTCGAGGCCAAACTTGCCTATATTACTATGGTTGAGAGAAACCAATTTGGAGGCTCGGCCAATGAGGATGCTGCAAAGCATTTTGAAATCTTTACAGATTACATATGCTCTATTGCACCACCAGAAGGAGTGACGCAAGACCAGATTAAGCAGACCATGTTTATCTTCTCTCTTAGGGACTCTGCAAGGGAATGGTACAGAGACTTAGACCGCACTGCTGCGGGAATCACAGATTGGAATACCTTAGCCTTAGCTTTCTACAGAAAATACTATTCTGCATCCAAGACTAATGCTTTGAGGGCGCAGATTACAAATTTCAAGCAAGGACCTAATGAGGATTTCAGTGAGGCTTGGGACAGGTTCAAGAGACTTGTTCGATCCATACCACACCATGGATTCGAACAATGTTTTCTTTGTAACCAGTTCTACAATGGCCTCTATGATGACAACAGGGCCTATTTAGATGCTGCAACCAATGGGAGATTCCAGGACAATTCCGGAGAGACTAAGGGTCTCAAGTTAATAGAGGATATTGCTGTGCACCGCGCTGAACATGGAACTTCCCGCAGTAACCAAAGGAAGGCTGAGTCTAACGCAGCTGTTATTGAGGCCTTGGTGGTTAAGTTAGAGAAGCTAGAAGCTGGAGGGAAGTTCGATTTAGGAAGTGGAAGAAAGGGAGGTATGTATCAGGTGAATGTCGTTCAAGACGGACCCTTTGCTTGTGAGAGGTGTGGTGGAGAAGGGCACGTATCAAAATTTTGTACCTCATCCAATGAGACATGTGCCGCTTTCCAGAACTATCGTGGGAACAACTTCTATGAACCGAATAATAATAATGTCCATCCCAACATGAGGTGGACAAGCCAGAATGTTCTCAACCCACAACACATGCAACCTCAGCAAAACTCCACATACATTCCCCCACATAAGCAAGGTTTCGAAAAACCACCCTTCAACCCTCAACCACCTTCAAACCCACCACCCAACACCCAACACAGACACTCTTATCCAAAATCTCATTGGGTTGGTTCAGAAGGAATCTCAGGCTAGGGAAGCAGGGATGAAGATGTTAGAATCTCAAATTGCTCAAATCGCGGGCAAGAACGATACTAGGGCTCCGGGTCAACTTCCGACCAAGACAAACCAGAAAAAAGAGACTCTAAATGTCATATCCCTACGAAGTGGAGCTAAAGTGGGAGGTGAAAAAGAGAAAGAAAAGCAGCCGAAGCTCACTGACAGCGAGGAAGGTCGACCGACCCAGGAGCCAGGTCGACCGACCTCTGAGCAGATTCCAGAAAAATCCGCTGTACAGGAAACTGGTCGATCGACCGAGGAAGAGGGTTGACCGACCACCGATGCTGAGAAAGAGGCTCCTTTTCGTCCCGAACTGCCGAACAACTTGAGGGACTTCCTTTTTCGGGGTGATAAGACCCCTAGGTTTCTGAAAAGGGCTGCAAATACTGACTCTTCAACCCCTCCTTTCCCAGAAAGACTCATACCTACAAAGGACCAGGTATCTTTTGACAAGTTTAAAGACGTAATTCGTTCATTAAATGTTCAAGTTCCGTTTTTAGAATTAGTCCAACAGGTTCCTTCATATCTTAAGTTTATGAGACAGCTTTTGTCAAGAAATAGGTCTTTAGATAAGGTTGAGTCAGTGGCCCTCACTGAAGAGTCATCCAGTTTTTTATCACATGTTATTGCCCCTCACAAACTCGATGATCCTGGCAGTTTTTCTGTCCCCTGTAATATAGGAACGTTCCATGTAAAAAAGGCCTTATGCGACTTAGGAGCTAGTATCAGTGTCATGCCCCTAAGTGTTGCCCTAACACTAGGAATGACCAATTTTGCAGTAACCAGCATGACTGTCCAGATGGCAGATCGTACATCTATGGAACACATAGGGGTGTTGGAAAACATCCATGTGCGTATAGACAGGTTTTTCTTCCCAGTTGACTTCGTAGTTTTGGACATCCCAGAGGATGCCCACATACCCATAATACTAGGAAAACCCTTCCTCCACAACGCGGGAGCTATCACAGATGTAGGCACTGGGACTTTAACCTTCAAAGTAGGAAAGCATTCCATTATTTATGGCCTATCTTATAGGAAAAAGGATGCTATGACCCCCATTACTTGTAATGCTATTGCTTCGGAAAAGAAGTATAAGGTGATCACTACTTCTCCTACTTTATTGCCTACTCTTGTATCTGTTTTTACACCTCCGCCCCAGATTGGGAGCAATATGGAGGATACTTCCATTGTGACTAATGCAGGAATTGGTTTGGGGAAACCCAAAATAAGGGAAGTCACAGTGCAGAGAGGGGGAATGGGATTCTTGAGCTACAAAGAAGATGAAGACCCAGATGTTGTAGATCGGGTGGATAAGAAGAAAAGGAGACAAGATCCAGGGGAGAGTTCGTCGCATATGCTTTGCGGCGGAAAGAAGATGTGTTTTGCTACTCAGGAAAACACTGTGGAGACTACGGCATGTCGTCAAAAGCCGTGGTCGTAGATATTCCGCATCTTTAGCGGATAGTTGTTTCAAATTTCAGTTTTTAAGACAATCTACTTTTGTTGTTTGAGATTTTTTAATTTGGTTTGCTCATAGTTTTAGACTTTTTTTTCCGTTATGCTTGCATAGTTAAGACAATTTTAGACATGTTTCTGGCATCTCGCGCATTTGTTGCGCGCATATTTATTGCTTTTGCAGGTTTAACAAAGAAACGAAGACCGCTGTGCAGCAGAGGGGTCGACCAACCTGAAATATGGGTCGGTCGACCTGGCCTCTGCATTCCTGGATTTCCTGCAGTCCGCAGGAAGGTCGGTCGACCTACCCGTCCGTCACAGCCTGTTCGTTTCTTCCTCGGGAATCGTGCACCGATCTTGGTTACTTGAGTGGCACTGCTAGCCACCAAAACCTCCCAGCTTACGCTGGTTTGGGGAGGTTTTTTCTCATGCGCTTCATAATCCAGTGAGTTCTTTCCAGTTTTTACTTAGTTTTTATTCTCTTTGCATCTTTCCTTTAATTTTCTGAAACCTTTACTTAGGCTAATGCACAATGGGGACATTGTGCGGGTTGGTTTGGGGAATGGTTTCGTGTCACATGCATTGCATTTTGTCACACGTTTATTGCATTTCCGTATTGTATCGTTCTTTTCCTTTCCTTGCATATACAAAAATCCAAAAAATATGAAAAAAAATTCAAAAATTTCAAAAAAAAAAATGCACGTTTATTTTAGCATATAGGTCGAGTCGGAACGAGAGTATTTCAAGGATGATTTAGCTATCTTACATGTTTATGCGTTTACCTTGCCTTGTCGACTTGTTTTAGTATGAGAGTCTTTTGCATATCTATGAGATTTTGTCAATTTGTATATCTTGAGACTTGACTTATACCTTGGCAACCTACTATACATTCTGAGTTTTTAGAGCTTATTTCCTGGTTTCATTCTTAAACCAGTTGTCTAGGATGTGAGTAGTACTCCCCTTGGAACATGTTACATCAATATGCATAAACATGAACATGAATTGCTATATACTTGTTTACTATCTCGTTTTTGGTCTTGGTACGTGCATTTGGGATCCCTTTTCTCATTTTACCCATGAGCCTTACATAGCCAAATTTGCCTTTTTATTCCCCCAAAACTACATTACATACTTAGCCTACCCTTCCAAGCTAGTATTTTTGGTCTTTGGTTTGACTTTTGAGGTATCTTGGTTTGTATGCTATCTTGAGCAAAAAGAGAAAAGAAAGAAAGAAAAGAAAAAGAACAGAAAAATCCAGAAAAAGAAAAGAAAGAAAAGAAAAACGAAAAAATCAAAACGTACAGGAAAGAAGTCGACCGACCTCCTTCATGGGTCGGCCGACCACCTGACAGCATCAGAATGAAAAAAAAAAATCGTTCCAAATTCCCTTTCTTTTATATGTTATCACTCCCGTACCTCATTCAAAAATATTTGGGAGTCCTTTCTTATATTTAATATGAGAGTTGTGCTACAAAAGAGCACTTTCTTAATATCAAAAGTTGTGAAATATGTTGTTGGGAACCGGTTTTACTAGCTTGGCTACTAACCCCACAAATCCAAAAACATCTTAACCACTTTTTACCTTTTACCTCACATATCTTTCATTACCTCAATTGCATGTATCTGAGTCACTTAATGGGTTTGTTATACAAAGTTGTAGAATTCTTGTTCATGTTAGATTGTAGGCATGTTTTCATGGGTCGCAGTTAGGTGAGTGTCATGACAAATATACTTCTTTCTATCTTTTACATATACTCACCCTTTGCTTCATGAGTGTCTCGAGCGTACCGCGAGAGTCCATGGTATAAAGTCTCTATAGTCTTTATGTTTGCAAGTTTGACGACACCATAACTCGGTTGCATGATTTAAATACTTTCTCATTTTGTACTTGGCATTGGTTTAGGCTTACATGTAAATTTCTCTCTGAGATTGAAATCGTTCCATTAGTTAAGATCGAGTATATTTCTTGCTTGAGGGCAAGCAAGGGTTTGGTTTGGAGAATTTAATGCGTGTCTATTTTATGATGTTTTACATCTATTTTTACACGCATTTGGTCGCTCATTTACTATGTTTTAGCCCTTATTTACCAACAATTGTGCACTTTCGTATTTTTATCCACTTTTGCAGATTTGTGCGGAAAAAGAACGATTTTACACCAAATTTATGCCCTCGGGATTTTTGCATAATTAAGGAACGAAGGAAAGTCAACAGGAATCATTAATCAAGTATCAAAAGTCAAACCCGAGACGAATCAAAGCAATCTTATGCAGTAACGGGTCGACCGACCTATTATATGGGTCGGCCGACCAGTTCTTTGAAGCCCGGCCAGAATTCCTGAAGCCCGTAAAGAGGTCGACCGGCCCACAAAACTGGTCGACCGACCTCAGCGAAGCCCAGAGAAGCTTTTTGGAAATAGATTAGAAGTGTGGAGTCTTTAGGAAACTCCTATTTTTTCTGCCCTATATAATCTAATCTTGTGATTAGGGTTAATCATCTAGTTTTTATCATTCAGTCACATATTCAGTTTTCCATTCAGATCTATCATCAAGTTCATAATTTTAGTTTTCTCCTTAAGTTGTAATCTTTCAATAATTCTCAAGCATTCAATAAAGTTTGTTCCTTTCTTCCTTAATTCCGATTTCCGGTAATTCTCATCTAAATTTCAGTTTTAATATTGTTCTTATAATTGCTTGTATCCGGTTTAAGTTAGAATCCCAAGCTTTATTAATTCTTGCATGCTTAGATTAATGTTCACCATAATTTCCATGTTTACTTCTGTTTTTATTAGTGTTTCACTTACCATGCGTAGCTAAATACATATGTTAGGATGTAGGAGATGAATATGCATAGGTAGCGTAAATTCCGAGACCGACCTGTAGCAGAGCCGTGGTCGGCCGACTCAAATAATGGGTCGGTCGACCAAGGCGGTGGTCGGCCGACTGGACTAGCCGGTCGGTCGACCCACTCGCGTATGTATTTTGTTTCGTCTTTCTTTGTTGACTATAATACCGTACAATGACACTGAAAGGAGACTTGTAGGATGTTAGTAATGACCTACCCAAGATTGAGAGATACGGGAAGGGCATTGGTTTACACCTTAAGACGGCTAGGTTACTCAAGACTGAAAGGTATGTGACCTAGGATTTAGGAATCACCCTTATTGTTGACACCCAATAATTGTGAGACCTAGGAAGTAATAGCATAGGCCGAAAGGAGCTATTAGGTACCATAGACCGAAAGGATATGTTAAACCCCTTACGCGACTGCAATACATGTTGACCTTAGGATTTATTTTACCTTAGCTATTTATTACCCAATCATCCTAGCATCCCTTTTATTATAATCTTATTCTTGTCTTTTATTTCTTGTTTTATTTTAATCTTTGCTTAGACTTAGTAATAAACCAATCAAACCCCCAATTTTGTTACTTTAAACATTAACATCAAACAATAAACATTCCCCACCTCTTTGTGGTTCGACCCTGACTTTCACTATCTATAGTTTAAGTTTAGGAATTATAAATTTATCTTTGATACCCTCAACGACGGGCATCAAAAGTAACAGGTGTTGATTAGAGGTACACAATCGTTCACATGTGGTGTTACAGAGTTACACAGTATATGGTATTGGAGTTACGTACATTACTGTATTAAAGTTACACAAGATCTGGTATGGAGTTACACAAGATAAAGTAACAGTTGTTTATTAGAGGTACACAGTAGTTCACATGTGGTGCTACAGAGTTACACAATATATGGTATTGGAGTTACGTACATTATAGTATTAAAGTTACACAAGATCTGATATAGAGTTACACATGATAAAGTAACAGTTGTCTTCATTAGAGGTACAATTCATATGTGGTGTAACAGAGTTACACAATATATGGTATTGGAGTTACATACGTACATTACTCTACTAGAGTTACACACATTCTGATATAGAGTTACACAAGATAAGTTAACAGTTATGTTTAATAGAGTATTAAAGTTACAGGGTTACACAGTATATGGTATTGGAGTTACGTACAATACAGTATTAAAGTTACACAATATCTGATATGGAGTTACACAAGATAAATTAACAGTTGTCTTGAATAGAGGTACACAGAGTTACACACATGGGAATACAGAGTTACACATAATATGGTAATAGAGTTTCACAATTTATTACAAGGAGTTACACGTCTCTTATATCTAACTTGTATATATTTATATAGTTTCACATATAGTTATGCACACTTTCACAGTTTTGTTCACAGTTATGCACACTTTCACAGTTTTGTTGTAATTTATTATATGTTGTTCCCATTTTGGCGGTTTTCTAAAAATTATGCCGCCTATTTTGTTTATTTGTATTACCTTATATAATTTCGACATTACACATTCATCAGGATATAACACATCCTTTCCAATCCATTTTAATTCATCACAATTTAACACACCCCTTTCAACATAAACGCAATAATTTTATAGTAATGGCTTCGAACCCTTTTTTGTCAACGATGAAGTTGTTGAGTCCCCCGCAGCGGGCTTATAGAATTAGGTGCATGAGACCGGCTCATAAGTAAGTGAGGTTACATCCTAAAACCAATTGGTGATAGGAGGAGTAGCCCACTTACTTATAAGTAGTAAGTGAGGTTCCATCCTAAAACCAATTGGTGATAGGAGGAGTAGCCCACTTACTTATAAGTAAGTCCCTTCACTATAATTCTACCGATGTGGGACAATGCTCCTCACACACATATGGGAAGAGACCTCAACAGAAGTTTTGATTTCTCATCGGATTGCAGAAGTTGAAATGGATCTTTAAAGCCCTGCAGCAGAACACCCGCTAGTGAAAGCATCCCTTGAACACAACGTAATTACTGGATCAAGAGGCGCGACACAGTCCGTTTAGTTGACCAAGCTGCTTCGTCATCAGCAATGTTGTACCCTCGACGGCCGGAGACACGCCGTTTGGCTGAAGCGAGAAACATGTCAAGTTATCAACTCCCAGTCTTATCGCAAGAGGCAATGCGAGTGTATTGCCACATTACGGACATTATCAGAATGTACGATGAGAATCACCCAGATGTAAGTGGTAGCCCAGAGTTGCGTGGGTGGTGGGAACATGAGAAGGGTTTCTTACGGTTCTCAGGGGTTGTCCCTCCTTATTTTAAAAATATATGATATCAAAAGCCGTTGTGTTCACTTTTGCTTCCGTTTTCTATTAGATGTTCGAAATTATTTTATTTTAATATAAAAAATTAATCGAAATATTTGACACAATGCTCGTGAAACAAAATGATAATCAAAAATGCATCTCGTTAAACGATTTGAGTTTTTTTTAAATTACATAACGCATTCTAATCCGATTCACCTCGATCGTCTTCTTCGTGTGACTCACCCTCGTCTGATGATGTTTCGGGTTGCGACATCGGACGCTCAACAAACGGGTTCGGACAGTTTCTTTTGTCATGATGTGTCATTTGCTTGCAATTGTTGCACATTCTTTTAGGTTTTAGATATCTTTTCAACAGCTTTAGTACGATCGGATGTAAGTCGGGTCCGACTCCCCTTGTTTCTCGCGTGTTTCGGAGGCAGTATCGTTATCTCTTTGTTGGACGTGCATCCAAGTAACTGCTCAATTTCCTGTTACTTTGTTATTACCGCTTCAGACGGGGCAAGTATTTCTCGATAATCTCGGATTATTTTGGTTAGTGCTTCGATATCGGCCTTATCTCTGCCTCGCAGAATTCCTACCGTCTCGTGCACCTCTGACCACAACTTCGTCATCTTGAGTTGACCGTCGTCAATTGTTTCCATCCCACCATTCTCGATACGGACTGCCTCTTTTGTCCACCTTTGGCTCACATATTTATCTGGAATTGCCTTGATACCGTTACTCGAGTAAATCCAAATAATGTGCCTACATATAAGCCCAGATCTTTCAAACATTTTGCAAGTGCAATATGTCTCACATGAACCTGTACAAAAAAACAATCACCATGTGTGTAACTCCATATGTTAAGTTGTGTAACCCTGTATCAATCAATATGTAACTTTATAACGGTAGGTGTGTAACTCCATATGTTAAGTTGTGTTTTTCACCTTAACCCTGTATCAATCAATTCTCTCCTTCTTTTTCACCTTAACCCAGTTATCATTGAGTTATGCTCTGGTATTCTTTTATATTATGTTTTTTCCTTTGTTTTATAATCCGGGTTGTTACACAGATCGCTGTATCGTTCTCATAACACTACCCATGGCGAGGTCCCTCCAATGGGACAAAACCCACTGATTCCTTATCGCATAAATCTCCTTAAACCAGTCTACATTCTAGACCCCATGTGCTACCACAATATCAAGCCACCGCGTATCAAAATCAACCGGTTCAATCTCATCGTCCCACACTATTGCATTCAACTTTTTTATGAACTCGGGATAATGTTTTTTAGAACTCCCGTATTTGATGGGGACCTTGTTCATTATGTGCCACATACAGAACCGGTGTCGGGCCTGTTTGAAGACATTGTTTACAGACCGTATGATCCCTGGGTCTTGATCGGTTAAGATATACCGCGGTTCCTTCCTGCCCATTACCAATAAAAAGTTGGTGAATACCCAATCAATGTAGGAGTGGTGCTCCCTGAAAACCAAGGCACATCCGAAAGTTATGGAGCGCTTGTGATTATCGACACCGGTGAATGGCGCAAACACCATCCTGTACTTATTTGTCCCGTAGGTCGGGTTAAACGACACCGCATCCCCATATACGGAGTAGTTCTTCCGTGATATGGAGTCCGCCCAAAAGACCATCGTCAAACTACTATCTACATCAGTAGCATAGTCGAAGTAGAAATCTTCACTCGTCGCTGCCTTCTCCTTTAAAAGGTCTATAAACAATTGTCCGTCCCTTCATTAATGTAGCATTTAACGTCCCTCTGGAAGTTCTTGAAATCGTTCAGGGTCGCGCCAATGTTGCCGTACTCACTAAGGAGTTCTTTGCAGGTTTTGAATGTCCGCGTAGCTCCTATTTTCAACTGTAAACATCAAATAGAAGTTAATCATTAAAATGGCAACGTTCCCACAATCGAGCAACGATAAAAACCAAATATCGTACTAACCCTCGAATTCGATAGGATAAAGCCCTTGTGGTACTTGTGTAATCTCCTAGACAACTTATGAAACTGTCTATCTTTGATGTCAACAAGATCGTAACTGTGCCCCACATGAAAGTGATCAACCACTAAATCCCCCTTCGACATTTTCAATCTAATCCTAGCCTTGCATCCGATCCGTATTGTTTTCTTATTCCTACAATGTGTATTTTCACCGTTGGCGCTTGTTTCCTCGCCTACGAATTGTTCTTCTTTGTTATTAGTTGTCTTCTTCTTGTAGTATGTACATCCTTCTTTGTTGCACACCAGAAGCTTTGTTTTCAGAGTGTCATCTCGCCACTTCTTTTCAGTGTACTTACGCACGTCAAAACCACATGCAAGCGCGTACACCTTGTAGAATGACGTAGCTTCTGCGATGCTACTGAACACCTGCTTCACATATGGTGTAAACTGTTTTTCAACGACTCTATAGTACTCATCCGCTGCGACGTTAGTGCAAAACTGTGGCAAATTCTTTTTCACCGACAACTGGTTCGTTGACGGTTGAGCTACTACCTGCAAATTTTGTACATTTAATCCAATAGCGTTATACAGAGTGCTGAATAGAGTTACACAAGTTGCGAGATGGAGTTACACTATTCGGTTAGTAGAGTTTTCACAGATTATTGTACAGAGTTATACAAATCGGTCAATAGAGTTTCATAATTTATTAAACACAGTTACACTAGTTGCCAGATAGGGTTTCAAAGTGCATACAATAGAGTTCACAAATTACTGAATAGAGTTTTACGTATAGAGTTACACAAGTTGCGTGATGGAGTTACACAAATCGGTTAGTAGAGTTTCACAGATTATTGTCCAGAGTTTTACTAATCAGAGTTACACTAGTTGCCAGATAGGGTTTCAATGTACATACAATAGAGTTACACTAGTTGTGCGATAGAGTTATACTACACGTGCACTAGAGTTTTACAGTCTCTTAAATAGATGAACACTAGTTGTGCAATAGAGTTACACTAGGTAATCCATGGAGTTGTACTGGAAACTCTATAGAGTTACACACATTAGGGACCAATAGAGATACAGAAGTTTCACAGTTTATTAAACAGAGATTGTGCGTTAGAGTTTCACAATTTACTTAATGGAGTTACACTAGTTGTTGAATGGAGTTAATCAATATAATTGGAAGTTCAACCGACATTTAAATGTTCAACTGCATTCAGTAACACGTAAATTCGCAAATTAACAACAACAATGTTCAAATCGCAGATTAACAATAACAATGTTCAACTGTAGTGAGTTTCAAGTCACGCCATATCGTAAATCAGAATTTTGAAGAAATAAAACATTTTTTCAATACTTTGCATGCTACAGGTATTACGTGTATAAAGACGTTGAAACAAAGAAAAAAAACACAAGGAATTACCATTGTAATATTGTTCAACGTGCGAATCCTCCATGTTCAGTAGATTAATGATCTTGTTGTGATGAAATTGTTTCGAATTCGGGAAGGAGAAGAATTGGAGAAGATGATTTTTGTAATCGATGTAGTTGAACAATGTTTTTTTTAGTCTACAGTTGTCAATGGCGGAAACAGGAAGGAGTATAATTGGAGAAGATGAAGGAGTGCATGAGGGAGAAGAACGTATGATTGTGTTGTGTTTGTGTCAGTATTGGAAACGTAAACTCCATGAATCCACGTTTTCCTTTTTTTTTTATTGATTATTGTATGCTAACTCATTAATTGCTTTTTTTTCATTAATGACAGCCCACTAAGTCATCTAATCTCAGCCATCCATAATCCAATATCTAATGGATGATATTAGGATTTAAGGACTCAACCAAATAAATGGACTCATTTGATCTCCTCTCTATTTATATATATATATATATATATATATATATACAGAATTGGGATCCTATGAGAACCACCAATATAATGAGAAACCGTGAGAACTCTACCTTACGGACTTTTTAAAAAAAAATTAATGACATATTTGGATTCGGCATGAAATTTTAAGGATAGAGAACATATTTCTTGGTCTAGAAAATATATACTAGTGACGGAAATCAAGGTGAGATACGTTTTATTAATTTTCATGCACCTACTACCGATTTTTACGCATCTATAATTTTTCATGCACCTAGAACTCATTTTAATGCACGTACAACCTCTTATTTCATGCACCTAGTAATCATTTTCATGCATGTAAAAAATTTCATGCACGTAGTGGTTGTTTTCGTGCATTTATAGCCGTTTTAGTACGCCTAATTGTATTTTCGTACACTAAGTATATATTTTGTTAATTAAATCAAAATTTTTTGTTTATTGATACTAAAGTGTGTATTTGAATAAGTTAAACTAATGGTAAATGATCCAACGAAACAGTTGAAGCGAGATATGGTGGATATTTAGTGAGGGTTCTCATGGTTCTCATTATAAGGGTGGTTCTCACCGGATCTCGACCCTATATATATATATATATATATATATATATATATATATATATATATACACACACACACACACACACATAGATTTAGGATTGAGTGAGAACGGTTATTCGGTGCATACGGTGAGAACGAGTCATATCCGTTAGATTTAAGCATACTGTACGGATCTGATTAAAACAAAAAGGCACCACGCTTTGTCTTTTTCATTTATTATTATACACATTTCCGTATACAATACACAACCTACATCGTCACTCATCAGACTCTCAGTCTCCCACCACCTATTGCTACATACTTGGACCACCGTCGGCACAGCCCGAATATCACCATCATGCCGGAGCCACCGGCAGTGGCAAAGATCGTCGGTCACCACCTGTCTAATGTAAATCTAACCACCCATCATCTCCCTCATTACCTCTCATCACTTGTCATCGCCGCTTATGACGACCATCCAACAACCACCAAAGCCGGCGCTCCTTCTTCCCCTCCAACGCCGACAAGTCACTCCGACAACGACCATGTGTGGCGTTTCTCCAACTCGTTTCCCGACTGACGTAATTTCGTTCTCCTCTGCTTCTTCATAATTGTTTTCAATTGATGCGACTCCTTCTACCGTCAAAAAATTCAATTAATTAATCGACAATTGGTGATGATTATTACAATGTATCTATACCACTTGTTCATGTATCACTACTACAAAAATGGCCTACGAGGACGGTTCAAAACCGTCCTCAAATCTAAAATGAACCGTCCTAAATTCCCCCGTCCTCGTTGCCTAAGAGGACGGTTGAAAAAAAGTCAAACCGTCCTCTTTGTATATATCAAAGAGGACGGTTGTAATTTGAACCGTCCTCTTTGTATATATCAAAGAGGACGGTTGTAATTTGAACCGTCCTCTTTGTATATATCAAAGAGGACGGTTGTAATTTGAACCGTCTTCTTTGTATATATATGAAAGAGGACGGTTGCATATAGAACCGTCTTCTTTGATGTTTTTAAGGAGGACGGTTGTAGTTTTGAACCGTCTTGTTTTTAACATGCTGACATAATTTTAAAAGGTGAATTTTAGGACGCTTATGAACAAAACCGTCCTGTATAGCCAATTTAAAACAATTATCGCAAGCCATTTTAAATGCTCGCACAATTACCGCAAGCCATTTAAAACCGTCCTGTATAGCCAATAAACAGCAGTAGTCACATACCCCCATATGGCAGCATTGAGACAACAACACAGTACCAAACGACTATACAAACCACAAGCACGTACTACCAATTAACGAACAAAAGAACAAAAGAACAAATTTTTGACAACAATATGTTGTTTCATTAACTTAAATATATCATCTCCTACATTTTCGAAAAAAAGCAATAAGTTTGTTTCTATAAAATACGAACTATAATATAAGTTCAACACAACTTACAAAATTTGAAGCTATCTAGATACAATCCGTTTGTATACTTTAAACGCTTCCTTCAAATCTTTGCGCCTGAAACTGCAATACATATGTTGCCCAAATGTCCCGCACCTCGTCAATTTGATCAACTGAGTATGTCTTTGGTGCCTTAAACATGAACTATACATAGAAACAAAAGACACAATTACAATCATTTACACAAGGCGTGTAATTTATATCAAAATAAGTAAATATTGCGGCCAAAAAACAATAAAACACGTACACTTGGCATAATATTAATATATCGTCCTCGATCTAATGATCTCCAACATATATCGGCAGACGTAATATCCACATAAGACGCTTCCAACGGGCTGCGTAGGACACTAAAATCGAAATCATGTGAATTTGACTACAACTTATAAACAAGAAAGTCATAACAATAAAACATAAACTACTATATATAATTATTTAGGAGATAACAAGATTATTAGTTAGAGCGAGAGATACCTTTATTATTTTCCATTCAAACTCTTTTTGTTGACATTTTTCAGGATCCATAGAACTTATCTTCGTAATTGCCCTGTGTTAAATATATGTTATAAACGCCTAACTATAGTTATTTTACGAAATAAAGTAAATGTAAATATACTTGACAATTGAAATTTCTTAAATCATATACATGCTAAACTTACATATTAATTGTATCCTTCAAAAATTTACGAGGCTCTCGAATTCCAAGTGGATCACACCAATATACTACATTATCCTTTGGATTGATAGCAGCCAACATCCAATGATCACTACCATTTATAAAGTTAACAATGTATCAATATCAATAAGTAGCATTAAATAATATAGTTAGTATAGCTAGTTTGAAAAAACAAAGGTACATACCCTTCAAAATATGGAGCAAAAATAAGCTTTCGACCTCTTTCACAACTCGTACATGTCATAGCCTTAGCAATATAGTCTGGCCGGTTATCTTCATTTTCAAAACTAGAAAACTTGGACAATGATGTGGGGCACAAGAATCCATATGAACTTGTACATTGATTACTCACTACTAGTTCAGTCAAATACCTACCACAAAGAAAAAAGATAATTGCTGAATGCACCATCACTATAAAATCAATGGGGTTTAATTGGTAGAAAAAGTATTTGAAGAGTAACCAAACCTCATGAACAAAGCAATGTGGGAGGCACTTATCTTTTCTTCATCACACCAATGAATAAGATCTTCATAGTTAAGCATGCATTTCTGTTTATGGTGTAGTACATGCTCATCTATATCCACATTAATCATCGTTGCACTTGTCTTTAACACGCGAGCCTCATTTGCCAACTTCTTCAATGACAAGGTTCTCCACTTTTGCCTGAACTCGAGACTAACTTTCACACCAAGAAAACTGGTTGATGTTGTTGGGTCTAAAGACATACACTTTGGTTTTGTAGAATTGGTTCGTTCCGGTGTCTGTTCTTCTCCCATATTTTTCTGTAAGAAAGATGCAAAAAATAGAAATATTTCACAGCAATTCAAAATGAATTTGAACTATACATGCCTCTTTATGCCAACAATTGAAATTACCTCATTAGGAGTATGAATATGCTTTTGTGGCCATTGAACAAATGAGTCCTTAGCATCATTTAATATCTCCAAGTCACCAACGGGAACAGGCAATAAAGCTTTTTCGAACCCCTTGTAGACTCTCTTGATTGTGACTTTTTTAAAACCATCACGTAGGGTGGTGCCGTGAATGGAAACAAACTCCCCATCATGTGACGTGTACACCAACCCGAAAGCAATCATCTTTATCGGTTTTCCTGGCAACGATAATAAACATTTCTGCCAAGCCTACACATTATATATTGCATTAGGGTATAATTAACTCAGGAACAGGCTAAATTGACAAGTGTATGATCTACATGTTAAGATATAAAATAGTACCTCTGGTGTTGAGATAGAAAACTTCTGAATAGTGGTGACTGGAGTACGAACTACCTCTGCTGGTGTTGAGATAGAAACATTTGGAATGGTGGTCACTGGAGTACGGAAAACGTCGGCAGATAGTGGCTCAGATAGTGGCTCCTCACTACAAGATGGCTCACTTAGTTTGTCCTTATTATGGGATGACTCATCGTTAGGTGACTCCTCTCGGGCTGGTGACTGAGTCCCCTCCAAAGGTTCACGGCTTCCATGTGTACTTTTAGTTGTCGCGTCTATAAAACGAGCTAATTCCTCTTCACTTGGCCGCTCACCTGTTTGCCAGAACTTCAACATCACCGTTTGAGTTTCCTTTAGTTGCTCTTCCAAAGTCCTTATCTACACAAGAAAATAATCCTTAAATAGACTTGATCAAATTATAGTTCTGACTCAAATTTGAATGAGTAAGGCTGGTAAAGATTGGTATATTGACAAAATTATAGGCCGATGGCTGATCAAATATCAAATAAATAAATTACCTCTTCCTTTAACTGTGTTGGAGTCGGGTTTTTGGAAGGTTTCCCAAAATATTCTTTTATACCTATGCCACTGGGAACTCCTCGGACACGACCAGGATGTTCGGCCTTGCCAATCGCCTTAAAGAGTATATCTTCTCGTCCATCGGGAACAAATACACCTGCTTCTACCTCTTTCTTTAGTGCTTCCTACGATTCATATAAAAGAAAATAGTTGTTAAACATTTCAAATGTATATATATATATATAATATATATACATTTCGAGGACGTGCTAACTAATTTCAAACTACTGGGAAGTGAGGCTGATCAGGTCTGCTATGGTTTGTTGCCAGTTGCGGCCCCTGTCTCTCTTTAGAACTCGACTGCGGTACGCGGGAAAGGGGCTGGCAGTAGTGCGGTCAGATTAAGGTCAGATTATATGTTAGGATGGTGCTGCTTATTGGCCATCTGTTAGGCAGAACAATAAAGTAGTAGGGCTGGAAGGGGATGGCAGTAGTGCGGTCTGCACTATTGTTGGCTGTTCGGAATGAGCAGTGAATCGTAGTGCTTGTGATCAGAGCAGATAGTAGGTCTGTGGGACATATTATGATTGGCAGACCAGTTTACTGGATCTGATGCTGCAGAAAAATAGAGAAGCGGGATGCAAGCACAGGCCGTGTTAGTGCATGAATTAAAACTGCTGCTCTTAGAAGGCAGTGGTAATTGGGCAGAAATTAACATAATCAGTCAAGAAATAAGAGTACGAAGTGCGTGCTACAATAAGCAGTTCACTACCGGAGCAGAAATTAACATAATCAGTCATAAGAGTACTTACAATTTTATTTTCCACTTCCTTAACATAATCAGTCATATCTCCATTCTCGGACTGGTGAGCCCTTAGCCAAATTAAATATCGGTCAACTTTCTCCAATGGGCATCCCTTTGCGGCGAAATCTGCTTTCTAAAAAAACATTTAACTTAAGTTGGCTAAAATATCAAGTGTGAATGCAAAAAAATTAAAAGTTAACTTACCACTTTCTTCTCAATTCCCCGATATCCTGCTCGAGAACCATGGTATTGTGCTTTCCTTTGAGCCGCATTCTGCTTATTTTTCTCACTAAGGGCCTGTTTTTCATCTCAAAAATGGGATTAATAACATCGTGATACCTAGTCAAGCTATCATAGTTTCTATACTACAAGAAAGAAATTACCTTAAATGCATTAGTAGTATGGGAGACGACAAATGAATTCCATTCCTCCGGTGTTATCTGCTTCCACAAGGTTGGTGGTGTCGACCGTATAGCTCCCGTCTCCTTGTCGTATAACCAGTCACAGACTAACTTACTCTTCCACTTTCTCCATAACTCCCCTGCCTTAACAAGACACCAATCTTCACGTTCCTTCCTAACCGTGAATGCCCCCTACATGGTCCAAGCAGATATTGTAAGAAACAAACCTTTTTGTAAAAAAAAACATAATTCATACTTTAAAAAAAGTAATTTTATTCATACTGTGATATTATCTAGCATATCTTGTTTAGTCGGCTCATCTACATCGTCCCATTTTTCAACCGTGCAGCTAACATGTCCCCGAACAGTAATTCCAATCCAACTACTAAACTTGGCAGCCCAATCTCCAGTCGGCAAGTTTAGCTCATTATCCCATTCTAAGTTAATTGGCTTCTCATCTCTGAGAGCTTTTGATGCTAACATTAAGACTGATCGACCCCGCTTAGAACGCTTCTCTCTATTTGTTGTACCATCATCAGATTGCCCTGAGTTGTTTCCTCTGTTACTACTCTTTCTCTTTGTCGTTGTCATTGATCAACCTGCATATAAATAAGTTTTTAGAATTAGTATTCTTAAATTAAAAATATATGGATGGTGTTAATTAGAAAGAATTTGTACTAATCAGATTATAGTATATGAATGGTGCATCTGGTTGCAGTTAATGCGTGTAGGGATAACGGAATAAGGCAGAGTTCTCTTTAGTGACTACAATGCTGGTTGGATGAACTGACTGGCAGCGGACAGATCTGGGAAGACTAGTCTTCTGTTTGGGCTGCGATTCTGATCAGCAAGTGCAGTCGCAGGAGGATCCTGAAGGACCTGATGTCGTGCAGGGCTAGTGTTGGAGTACTAGTTGCTGTTGCTGGCATCAGATGGGCAGTGAACATTAGCTCAGTGTTGGAGTACTAGTTGCTGTTGCTGGCATCTGATATATGGCTTCATTGAGGCATATGTAGAGTGTCCTAAGGACTTAAAGAGACCCTTTTCTTCCATATAGGCATCCTATAACAAATACTCTGATCTTCCCTATAGGTAAGTTTATTGGTGTCTACTTTTCAGAAGAATTGAAGTATGCAAAACAAATTGGCTATAAGATCTCTCCAATTAAGGGTTACATATTCAAAAAGATGGAAAGCCCTTTCGGTGGATATATTAGCGATATGTTTGATAGACGGACAAAAGCAAAGCAAGAGGGGAATGAATCATTATCATTAATATATAAACTGCTGATGAACTCACTATATGGTAGGTTTGGCATAAATCCTGGGTGTAAACTTAAGAAAAGAATTACAGTACCTAATGAGAAAAGAATTACAGTACCTAATGGTTCTTTAGAGGACAAGGTTTTCACTTTCTGATGTAACAGGAGCCCCTCCTTAGACAAAGGGTAGGTCTCAGTAATGTGCGATTTAAAGAGACGAGATGAGATACTGAAAAAGCATGATTTCCATGAAGAAATTCAATTTCACAATGATCTTTATTTGGTTACTTATAATATCAAGCAGGGTGCAGGGAAGAACCCCGATGAATATACACTTCCTAGAAATGCCGCTGTCAAATGTCCGGCTCTGTAACGGGGTATGCGCGTATTTTCATGTACCAATATATTAGTAAATTAGAGTAAAAGCCAAGTGAGGTAAACTGGTTATACTCAAACACAAAACAATTTAACTGTTACACCTTTCAAAGCCTTTTCCTTCACTTCAACCGAGTAACAATTATACCCAGAAAACTTACAAGCAAGCATTCATTTATAAAGTATAGAAACACACAGATGGGATGTAGTTAAATAAAATCGGCATCATTTTAAGCACGTCTAAAAGTTTGACTCCGACAATTATGGTACCACTACTCTGAATAAATGAACATTCAATTCATCCCCAAACCAGTGGTAATTCTCAATGTAATAGTACTCTAAAAACCTATCACCATAAAACTGATGAATAAAAAAAGGAGAGCAATGTAGGGCTCTGGAGACGAGCACAACTCAACTGATAAATAAAAACATCTTGCCCAGCCAACAACAAAACTTCAACTGAATAGTCCAGGAACTGCCAGCCAATAAAAAAACCATATTTAACTCCAGTAGTCCAGTACTCCATACAACTATACCACTTCAGTCACTCTCCTGTGTTCTCAATAAAAAAAAATCAGTAGCCTTATTTCCTGAGTTTCAACACTCAGACCCAATAATGCTGCCACAACACTACCTGCTGTTCTGCCGTGTGCTTCAGAACTTAATATACTCATTCAGGTATGCAGCCCGTGCACCAGACCACATACCACACGTATTCTGACTACAGCCCGTGCACCAGACCACATACCACACGTATTCAGGTATGCAGCCCGTGCACCAGACCACATACTCATTCAGGTATGCAGCACTGCACCAGCCCAACCCTAGCTTCCCTTATCAAATAGTGCAGAGGCGACAACACAGAAACAGCTACAATACGCAGCAAGAACAACCGCAAACTACAGCCAAAACTTGAAAGGATATATAGCACTCGGCAGCAACAAACAGACTTGCAGTGACAGCAGAATAGCATATACCAATAGAAACCAGCAGTAAGAAGTGCATAAAGAAGGCAACCATACAGTAGTATACACACGCAGGACAGCATCTGGACAGACAATCAGAATAAGTACAGCATCAAGAAGGGGTATGAATGGGTCAGAATGAAACTTACTGTGGTTGATTGGTCCCCTGCAGTGTGGAGTAATTGGAATGCTGGACTATGTGCAGAGCTGGTACGGAGTGCAGATCACCAACTACCTCATTACCAAACCTTACAGAACTGAAAACCAGAACAGAATTTGTACTAATCAGATTATAGTAGCTTTGTAATTCTTATCCTCCTTTTTTGATATATATATATATACATTCACATTTTATCAAAAAATAAAGTTAAGAGAAGCATCAGGAGGAGCGATATTTTAATTAAAAAAACACTGAAAAATTAAGAAATCTACTACTTCATAAATCCAAATGTCAGCTAAAGCCAGCTGCAAAATATAATAAAAAATGAAATAAACAGTACATATAAATTTGACTATGTCTACTAATCTATATCAACATCACGAGGACGTTTTTTTGGATTGGAGTCACTGTTAATCCATATCCCCTCAGTGTGATCATCACGTGCATATAAGCTTGAGGGATTAGCAATATCAATGTCGTCGAACCGCGATAACTGATGATCAAAGCCCTCAAATACAACATCTTCATCACAAGTATCCAGTGCACGCCTACCCCGTACTGCTAAAACAACCGACCAATTTTTATCCACTGGATCCGTTACATAGAACACTTGCTTTGCTTGAGTGGCTAATATGAAAGGGTCTTCCTTATGACCGACTTTATCAAGATTGACCAACGTGAATCCTAATTCATCCTTGCGAATGCCATTGTTACTATCAATCCACTTGCAACCAAATATACGAATTTGGAATTCCCTGTAATTCAACTCCCAAATCTCCTCAATAACTCCATAGTAATGCATTTTACCCAAAATTGGATTTTTATCTTTCGAACTAGCAAAGTGCATTGCTTCTGCTTCCACACAAACCCCACTGTTTTGCATTGTACTCATTTCATCTTGCTTAAGAGTATAAAACGTACAACCATTTACGGCATAACCAGTATAAGAAGAGGCGGAAATATCAGGCCCATAACAAAGTCTTTTTAATCTGGAAGAGACAGCTTCTGGAAATTCTTGCAAGTATTCAATGATTAGACTCTTAAACCAAACTCTAAAAGTCTTATTATGCTCACTTGCAATCCACTTCTCGCTTTTATTTCGATGCTTATCTCTTAAGAATACCATGTGTTCTTCGATGTATGGTTGTACCTCATCATCATTGTGAAGGACATATGTATGTGCAGTATGCCACTTCTCTGTTGCCATATCTTGACAAACATGACCTCTAAGCCCTTTGCCCATCATCCACTCACTATGCCGGCCCTTAGGAACCCCAAGTAATTCTGCATTGGATAAGTGAGTATAACAAAAAGAAAGTGCTTCATCAATAATTGCACGCTCAGCAATACACCCTTCGGGCCGATATCTATTAGAAGTATATGACTTATACACTTTCATCAATCTTTCGAACGGATATTGATACCTCAAATAAACTGGCCCAAGGTATCTAATCTCTCTAACCAAGTGTACAGTTAGATGAACCATGATCGTGAAAAAAGAAGGGGGAAAATACATTTCAAATTGGCAAAGAGATGAAACAATTAGTTTTTGCAAGGAGTCCAACTCTGAGGGATCAATTACTTTGTTGCATATGGCATTGAAAAAAAAACAGAACCTACTTATAGCAAATCGAACCTTTTTAGGTAAAATGGAACGAATAGCTACAGGTAGTAATTGTTGCATCAATGCATGCGAGTCATGAGACTTTAAACCAGTAAGCTTGAGATCTCGCATTGATACGAGATTGCTTATATTTGAAGAATATCCCTCAGGAACTTTAACACCATGCAAGCACTCACAAAACTCCATTTTCTCCTTTTTTGAGAGCGTATGAGCAGCCGGAGGCAAATACGAACGTGTTCCCTTCTCCTCCGGTGCTAACTCAGGCCTAATGTTCATATCCATCATATATTTCCTAGCCGCCTTGTTGTCCTTAGACTTATTTGGAACATTGAGAAGAGTGTTGATGATATTATCACATACATTCTTCTCAATATGCATAACATCTAAGCAGTGTCTTATAGAGAGGTCACGCCAATAAGGAAGTTGCTGAAAAAGGGGACTCATCTTCTTATAACCACGAGACGCCAATTTTGAACCTTTCTTCCCATATGTAATCTGAATATCTTTTACCTTTTCATATACTTCATTTCCCGTTAATATCTTAGGAGGTGGACGATGTTCGGGTTTCCCATTGAACGCTTTTTGTTGCCTTCGATACGAATGATCCTTATCTAAAAACCTACGATATCCTAAGTAGGCCTGCTTTCGAGAAAATGTCAAATAGCAAGAATCTACATCTTCACCACACAGAGGGCACGCCTCTTTCCCATGTACACTATGCCCGCAAAGATTGCCATATGCAGGAAAGTCAGATATAGTGCACAATAACATTGCTTTTAAATTGAATACGTTATTCTGATAGGCATCAAAAACTTGTATCCCCTTATCCCATAATAATTTCAAATCATCAAGAAGAGGAGCCAAATATACATCTATATCGTTACCAGGTTCTTTAGGCCTAGAAATCAACAAGGACAACATCAAATATTTGCGTTTCATGCACAAATATGGAGGTAAGTTGTAAATAGCTAAAAGCACCGGCCAAGTACTATGCTGGCTACTCAAATTTCCATACGGATTCATCCCGTCGGTTGATAATGCAAGACGAATATTTCTGGATTCTTTACCAAACTCCGGGTACTTAGAATCAATGTACTTCCACTCTAACCCATCGGCCGGGTGTCTCAACTTCCCATCATTAGCTTTGGCATTTTTATGCCATGACATTAGCTTCGCATCTTCCTTATTCGCAAAAAGGCGTATCAACCTCGGAATTATTGGAAAATACCACAAAACTTTTGCCGGAATCCCCTCCTTCTTTTTATACCGCCACTCTTTGCAAACTGGACAGTGTGTGCATTTCTCATATTCTTTGCGATATAGTATACAATCATTAGGACATGCATGAATTTTTACATATTGCATACCAATTCCTCGAAGTATCTTCTTTGCTTCATAGGTGCGATCCGGAAGGACGTTATCTTCGGGAAGCATGTCTTTCAACAATTCTAGGAGGTCATTAAAACTTTTGTCGCTCCACCCATATTTCGCTTTCAAATTATACAACTTAACCGTCGACGACAATTTTGTGTATTTCTTGCAACTCTTATACAACGGCATCTCTGAATCTTTTAACTTCTCTAATACAACATTTATGTCGTCGAAATTATTTCCATTAAGTTCTTCATCATCATCTGTAATGTCTTCATCGACATTTATAGACGAGTTCTCTTCTTCCTCATTGTCTCCACAAAAATCTCCCCATATATTTTCAGAGTTATCATCAGCCTCATCAATCGACTCCGAATTCATACCCAGGTCTAAATTTTCTACTAAAACAGGATCTTTTTCACTAAATTGGAGATTAATATTACCTTCCATTCCTCCTTTTATGACTCTAGATTCTCCGTGAAAAGTCCAGCGTCTATATTTTGGATTAAAATTTCTCTTTTGTAAATGAATTTGTACATCTGACAAACTCATATAACTCATATTGAGACACATATCACAAGGGCACGCTATACTAGACGTGTTTGTCACATTCTCTCTAACAAATGAATAAAATTCAGCTAACCCGACATCATATTCTGGGTCACCTCTTTTCCCAGAAGTCATCCAAGTACGAGCCATCTTTATCTATATAATAATATAAGATAATGTAATTTCAGTATACTAAAGGTTAATGATAATGCTCATATCTTTATAGGTTAACACTTTCAACATTTAATATACGTGAATAATATTTGCAATTATCAAGAAATAACACATAAGTGCGCTGCAGGCGAGAAGAAGAATCAATAATAGGAGAAGCAGTTAGATAGAGGCACACGCTAAGAAACTTCCCTAGAGCTGGCTCAAACAGATAGTGAACAGGAAATTTTATTCCTAACTGAAGTTAACTATTTTTTTTTTTGGTAAAAGGTAAGTATAAAATATATCAAAAAACAAATGTACATATGGGACAACATCTAACATATGAGAAACCAAAATATCTCAGGTTGTCCAAGTTGGGTTGCTTATTATTAGGACTATCATATCTGAATTGATATTATACGCTCATATCTATGGCTATTGTAATAAACACTTACCCTGGTATCAAAACTACAATAACGAAGGATATGTTGTCATATCGTTCAATATCAATTCCGATCTTATACTGTTTGTATACTACCCTCACTGTAGTATGACTAAAACGGAGATTATGCTCCATCGGACGCCTATATTGCGAAATTTTTGCAGTCTACTCTCGAATTTGTCCAGCAGTTTAGGAATTGCATCGAGTACGCAATAAGGGAGTTGCGTAGTACGTATAATCCGCACTGACTGCATTTATGCATGAAAGTTGAATTTTAGGCAACCGTGATGAACTATCTTTGTTGTACACTTGTGTTTTAGGCGATTAACCGTCATTTAGACATACTAAGGCCTGCTATCAAGAATTATGGAGGAGAGGTGGATGTTATAGCGATCGAAGGAGGAGATTGCACAGTGAAATATGATGGACCAGACACCATTGGATCAGGAATAAAGGCTGCTATAAGAGAAAAGTTTCCAGAGATTCTTAATGTGGTCTTCACAAAATAGGTTATATGCTTTCCTGAAACAAACAATCAGTTCCTTGTCATTCAGATATTAACAGGTGCATTAGTATCTCCTTGCTCGATAAAAGGCTGCTTCTGTTTTGCCTATTCTCTGAATAAAATGCAGTCAGTGCGGATTATACGGCTAAATTAGGATTCCACCCTAATCAAAACTTATTCAATACAGAAAACCACTCCACTCTTCTTATTTCTGCTCGACCAGTTACAGCCAAACACAGACCCAAATCTGCCTTGCAACAGCCAGCAACAAACAGGCCTGCCACACCTCAACCTGCTCATTACGGAAGTAAATAGCCTACGAGCACTTATTCCGAATTTTGACACAACTTATTCCTGCATTCATAACTACATCAGACCTGTACACACCCCAGACCTTCTGCTACATCGTAAGTCCTTCAATTATCCGTGCAGGACGATTTACTCTTCATTCCAGGAGCAAAAATTCTGCCACTATTCCTGTATTTCTGTCGCGCCTTCACTGCTGCATCAGACCAACGGTCCCTACCCCGAATATGCAACTCAGGCCCTTTGGTAATTCCTTTACCCAATAGCGGAAATTGAGACTCATCCAGAGCAATCCCCGTATCTTTAGACCCATTAGTAAGTCTACTACTAAGCGTACTAGTTCCTTTCCTAGAAGTTAACTATTTAGATACGGTGAGAAGTGTATTGTTATTGTGTCATAGATTCAAAGATTCAAGCAAGAAATTAACTAAAGAAGACGTAATTTCTTAGAAGAAAATACGGATTATCAGCCTGAACTTGTTACCGAAACGCTTTGATAACTAACAAAAATAAATTTGTTTCTAAAATAGAGTTTATCAGCCTACGTACACAAACGCTTGATACACATATGTAATTCAGAAATATATATGTAATTCAGAAATAAATACATAATTCAGAAATAGACATAGCAAAGCAGCATATACATATAAATGTAATTCAAAAATAAATCAAGGCATAACAGGGTAACATACCGGAATGACGAATTCCTTAAATACGGGTTTATAGCAGACTTCAACTAGAGCAAGTTTTTATACTGCAATTGATATCAAAAGTAGGGATTAACTCGTAATTGAACTACAAAATAACTGACAATAGGATAAGAGTGAAAGGGGCGGCTTGTATTTTTCGATCAATTAAACTGTTTCATCCCCGATTACCAAAATTAATCGAGTTCAAAATATGAATTTCCGGAACTAATATATAATAACAATAGGATTAATGAACATACCTTGATAATAATGATGAAGGAGGACGTGGGCAACAACGAATTGGAGGGGCGCGCGATGGACAAAGCGTTTGAATTTAGGACGTAAACTAATTCAGGAATATCAATAGAAATATAGAATAGCAATATATAGGATTAATGAAGAATTGGATGAGAAAGGTGGGTTTTGTAATTAGGAACGAAGAAGAAGAAGAAGTAGATAGTACGTGGGTTTCTATTTTGGAACGAAGAAGAAGAAGCTAAGAAGAAGAATTAATTAACAGTTTGGGTTTTGTAAACAACAAAGAGGACGGTTAAAATAACAACCGTCTTCTTTAGTGTACATACAAGGACGGTTAAAACAACAACCGTCTTCTTTTGTGTACATACAAGGACGGTTAATAAACACAACCGTCTTCTTTTTAATTAAGAGGACGGTTTAATTGACCAACCGTCCTCAATATGTTTATAAAGAGGACGGTCTTTTTGTTAACCGTCCTGTTTATAATACCACTAAGGGCGCCAAATTTATTTGCTTGATAGAGGACGGTCTCCACCCCAACCGTCCTCTAAGAGGCGTCCTCTTATCCTAGATTTGTAGTAGTGTATCTAACCACTAATTTAATGTATCTTAACATAGATACACGAAATTAACCATTAGATACATTAAAATTGGTTCCAGGTACATCAATATAATAACCAGATGCATCAATTTCGTGCAATTGAAATTGACATTGTATTCCAGCCCATTATAAACAAACAATGCATCAATATAATAAACCTGAGCATTGCTGACATCAACCATCTTCGTGCATCAAAGTATAATTCGATGTCGGTACTGCTCAAAGAAAACTCATTTTGAGCTCCGGGAACGACTTGCCGCACTCAAGAGTCAAGAGCATCGTTAATTAAAACTACTCTGGAGATCGATATAAGGAACTATGTATGTATCCTCGTGCTTGGTCGCTTAGGGTGGTCGCGACGGAGAAAGAAAACGAGATGAACACGAAAGAGATCGGGGTTTGAGTGGATATGAAGGAAGCGATGTTTGTCGGCGACTGGTGGTGGAATGTTCATCGTCGTCTAGCGTTGGCGGTAGCTTGTCGTCGATTGGTGTGGTGGTGATGTGGGAGATAAATGACTGAGTAGTTTTCTTTTACAGAGTTATTTTTGAGTTTTTGTGAGATGGTGGGCCATTGATTTCTTTTATATCCCGTGGTTATTAAGCGTTCTCACCGTATGCACCGAATAACCGTTCTCACCGAATCTTGCCTCTATATATATATACTCCCTCCTATTCATGGTATTCTTCCCCTTTGGAGGGGGCACAATAATCAAGGAAAAGTGTTTGTTTAATGGAGAAAAAGTTGGGTGGGGTTTGGAATAGGAGAGAGGGATAATAATTAGGAGTTAAATAATGACTTGTGGGCCCCAATCATTGATGAAATGAATAAAATAGGGGTAAAAAAGTTGGGTGAGGTTGGGTGATAGGAGAGAGGAATGAATAAAATATAATTAAAAGTTACCAAAAATAGAAAGGGGAAGAAAACCTGAATAATCCGTTTATGGAATTAGGGAAGAAAACAGAGAATAGGAGGGAGTATATATATATATATATATATATATATATATATATATATATATATATATATATATATATATATATATATATATATAGACATGAGTGGACAATTATGTTGACTTATTTTCTTCATTCGGTGCAGATCACAATGACCCAGTAAATGTCCATCGGCCTCCTGTTACGACGCGACCTAGAGCAAAAACGAAAGCCAGCGGAAAACTGTACCAACTCTTTTCTCTAATTTTAACCAATATTGTACTAAAGAATGACAATTGAGACGAACAAAATATATCCTATTGCAATTTGCATGTGACTAGCTCTTTATAAAATTACTGCGCAATGCATGCTAATTTATAAGTTCTGGTTTTAATAATCAACCATGCTTCTTTAATTTATCCATAAGCTTCGTTTACTTTATAATTCAAGATTAAGACAACTATATGTCAACTTGTTATAGACTTGAATCAAATATACTCTACTTAATTAGGAGCGGCCCCCGGATTAAAAGTTGAGTTAGAAAAAAAATTACCGCATAATTTTATCTTGAAAATTAGAGATTACGATTTGAAAAATAATTTTGACATATATATGTGATGAACACTAGCTTTCAACCCGTACAAATTACACGGGCTAGTTATTTAAGATATTGTTTCAAGGCGTGTTAATACGGGTAGTTGCTTTTTAATTGAAGTCATATTTCATATTCTCTATGCGTGTCATAATTTAATTTACAAATTACAATTAACAAATTTGTATCTATCGAGTTTATCTAAAATATGATAATAATAAAATTGCAATTTATATAGTCATATACTCCGTATCAAACATGACAATGGTAGTCAGATTTGAATGAAAAAAAATGAACTACTATAGTGTGCAATCATAAGTAGTAAACTATACTATAAATTCTCAAAAATTTCTTTATACACTATGTTATTTGTTCTTCTGGACCCACGTTTTATCATTATCGCAAATCAGAATATTCAGTCCCAACATTTGCTCATGTAATATCGTGAATCATATATACTTCAAATGTGCTATTATGCTAAATGTTTTTGTTCAGTGCGGCATTTAAAATATATGCTATTTCGAGTGTGATATTATACAAAAATCAATAAAATCTTAGATTTTTGTATATTAATTAATTATCTCCTTCTAAAGTTAACTCTGTTTAGTAATAATGTCTTAAAACCTTTCTACTTTATTAAATAAAAAAACTAAAGTCATGTTTAAGTTTTTAGATTAATTTTCAATTAGCGTAAGTGATACATTAAGGCCGGCTTGTTAAGTAGTTTTTATAGTGTGATAAGTCGTCTTGCTTAATCAAATTTGAGTTTTTAATTTGTTTTAGTACTTAGGTGGCTTCATACAAATTCGACTTACATGCCAGAAAAACTATTCAGATGAAAAATGTTTTTAAAATTGGACATGTTTTAATAGAGTTGCAAGCCCGTGCAAATGTTAAAAATTATTTTTCATTTAATCTAACTAATACACGGGCAAAATGAGAATTTTGAATCGTGTAGGTTTTAAATTGTAATTTTATCCTCTTTTCCATTTAGTACATATAACATGTTCTCGTTCATTCGTGATATTTTTTAAATGTTCTTGTTTAATATATCCAACTGAAGTTTACATTTCATTTTTTGGGCTATATGTATATTTAATTACCAAAACATAAGGACCTTTTACATTAATTACATGCATGTATGGTCTTAAAAATTAGCTTTGAAGCAATGTATGGAACTAATAATGAATAAAAAAGAGTATTATAATCTGTCAATTAGGAAAATAGAACAAAAAAAAATTGTGACTTATGCACGTTTAGAATAATTTAATTGAGTTGCTAAATATTGATATTATCATATAAATATATACGGAGTAGTAAATAAAAAGTAAACCTTAATGTTTTTCCTTCATAAATTTATAACTATCTAACACAAATTCTCATTAGTAACCACGTTTTTCATAACCTTCTTATTCTTTCATCCTCACTTCCGTCGCTGTCTCTTAATTTGTGATTCCAATATTCCATGGTTCCATTTCTTTCGTCTACACTAATAACTTCCAAATTTTTACACCAGCTTATTTAACCATGTATCGATATCTACATACCCAACTTGAGGAACTTCGAGTTTGTATTTTAATCAATGGTTTATTAATTTTGGAGGTATAATCTCAAATTGATCTGGAGTTTATTCTATTTGTATTGCAGTTTAAAGAGTTCAACATTCTAGATTTATAATATATGATGTGATTTTCATGTAGAATTTTTTTTATGGTTTTAGCACATCAAAAAAGTCACAGATTTTTGGAGTATTTTTTGTAACATTTTGTTCTTTTGCTTTTGCATTTTTTCATTTACTTTTGCATTTTTTTCATTTACTTTTGCATATTTTATGTTCCTCTTTTCATTTATTTCTGTATTTTCCGTCACTCAAGATCATTTTTTGTTGATTCTAATCCCCATTTCTGTGATTTAATTATTTGACTAATATTGTAATTTCTTCCCGTAATCCGTAATTATAAATTTAGGAATATATCTGTAAATTTTTATTGTGCTTTTCTTTATTGTCCTCTTTGATTAGTTTTTTAATATGAAAACTTTTTTACTTATCTTAAAATCTAGAAGTTATATACCTAGTATTTACTTAGTGCGGAGTATTTTTTTGTTGTAATTCTAATGTGGAGTACATAATATGATCCGGTTCTCTAATTTCAAAAAAATCTTAATTTATTTGATTGCGTTTTTAGTTGATCTCGTTATTTTTTACTGTAATCATAAATATCGAATTATGTGATTATATATTCGTAATTTTATTTATCGTTCCATCTTGTATTGCACAATTGACATGAATGTTTTCAAATCTATAAATTGATTTAATAAACATGGGTGGTCCCTATTTTAATAAAAATAAAAGAAAATAAAAAAATACGCAATTAACCACAGGCTGACACGTCAGCACTGTGGTTGTTGCTTTAATTTTTTTGGTGCTAAAAGAGGGGCAAGCCCCGGGAAAAAACTAATTATTCGCTATTACACAGGGAATAGAAACCCCAAATATGTCCTCTCTAAGGATAACTCTTCGGTCCGCATTAACGACTTCTAAGAACTGAACGTTACGACTAGATGAGACTCCTTCATTTGCTAGTTAGTCAGGTGCTCTGTTTGCTTCTCTGTAGGAATGTTCAATTCTAGTCTCCTAGTGAGATTCATTGATCAAGTCTTTGCATCGTTGCACGGTAAACTTTAGGCCATTACTGATAAGTTGATCTTCTTTGATAATTTCGACGCAAGCTTCATTGTCCAAGTGGATTAGCAGCACTTTGCATGTTCTAACCCACCAAGAAGGGCAAGAAGCTCCACTTTCATCGATGAACATATACCACACGAGAAGTAGAAAACAAAAACAAAGTTTTCTGTTTCATCTCTAAGGATGCCTCCGCCTCCTGCTTGACCCGGATTCCTTTAGAGGCTCAATCATTATTCAATTGGATCTATCCATGCGGTGGAGGAAGCCATCGAACATATATCTCGGTTCTGGGTGGTTTTGGTTGAGGAATGAAGATATTGTACATGTCAAAAGCCTGTTTCGAGTTAGCAAACTGTTGATACAGAAAGCTCAAAGGTTCTGTAGCATTATCGTTATGCCTGCCAAATACAATGTTGTTTCTCCACTTCCAGATCCACCAGCAAGTAATAGCGAATTGCATAGGTCAATCCGCATCTCGAGAGATGACCTCATTGCAAGCATTTTTGGTTAGCCGGACAGCAAAACGAGTTGTGAAAAAGTCGGTATTAGAGGGATGTATATCTAGCATGTACCAGATTTGTCTTGATATGTGGCAGGACCGAAGTAGATGCTCGTTATCTTCCTCATTTTCGCTACACCTAGGGCACATAGGGTCGTCACTTAAATTCCGATGAACCCTACTGACATTGACCATAACTAGGGATGGCAATGGATCCCAGATTCGGTCCAGATCTGTAAGACCCGACCTTGATGGATCGGATCTGGATCCTATTTTTTCCGACCCGTTGGATCCGGGTCGGATCTGGATCCACAACTTTTAAAATAGATCTGGATCTTGATCCTCTTACGCGGACCCTGAAGGATCCAGATCCGACCCTGGACCCATTTTCTTAGTAAAAACACGAAGTTTTACGTCTTAATTATCTTGTTTCTTGATTTGTGTTTCGATTACTTGGTCATATAAATTACTACTTGTAATATTTGATTGCACATAATTGTCACGCTACTAGCTACTTTTCCATTTTATTTTAATTCGGAAAATGGATATCACTAATGTTATGTGTCATGAGTTTTTTTATAATATGAGGCTAGAAACTTGGACCCGTTACGGACCCGGATCCTTTGGGTCCGGATCTGGATCTCACATATTTGGACACGTTGGATCTGGATCGGATCTGGATCCAGGGCATACAATGAGGATCTGGATCTGGATCCTACTGGACCCAGTCCAGATCCGACCCGTTTCCATCCCTAACCATAAGTCTATTATATCCCGCGAGCCAAAGAAACATTCTTATACGTTGTTGAAGTGGGAGGCGCCATATGGTGCGCCAGTTAGGATCCTCATTGTTGGTGGAAGTATCAAGACCATGCAAGAAGCCAAGGGAAATAGAGGAGATTTGGGTCCGGGTCTAGGGAAATAGAGGAGATTCGCTGGAGTATATGCTGCGGTAAGTAGTTAGCAAAGACATCCCATTTCCACCCACTACTCTCAGCCCACATGTCACTGACAATAGCTTCGAGTAAATCTTCTAGTATCTGGTTAATGTTAAAATCGGATAAGCATAGCCCATCTACCCAGGCATGATCCCAAAATAAAGTCTGTCTCCCATTACCAACTGATGTAGCCGTACCTCTCACAATAGTTCTAGATTGTTCTAAAATACCTGTCCAGATATTCGACATAACTGACTTTGGTCGAAAAATATCAATATCACAACGATTGTTACAGTACTTTGCACGAAGGACCCGAGACCACAATGTATTTGGTTCGGTTAGAACTCTCCATCCCAACTTGGTAAGAAATTACGCATTTGCTTGCCTTGCTGATTGAATGCCCAATCCACCTAGCGATTTTGGTTTTTGAATGTTCTCCCATGAAACCAGATGGATTGATTTTTTGTTTTCAGTTCCTCCCCAAAGAAATCTTCTGCCATTAATCGTTGGCATTCCGAGACACATACCAAGGTCTTATGTTTCTTCAAATTGCAGTAAGTTATAGATTTTAGAACGCAGAGAAGCTTCTTTGTTACCAGAGAAGAAAACTCGGGATTTTTGTGTCACTAATTTTTTCTTTTGAGGACTGACAGAAATTGTCTAACACATATCTCAGAACCAATGCTTGGTCCTATTTTGCTTCAGCGAATAGGACCATATCATCAGCGTAAAAAAGATTAGTAATTCCCTATCCATTACGACATATCTTAAACGGTTTCCAATTATTGTTGCAGACTTCCAAATTTATGGCCTATTGCAATTTTTCTAGGCACATGACAAACAGATACGAGGAAGAAAATCCCCATGTAGGACTTCTCTGGTAGGAGTAAATTGTTCAGTAGGTTCCCCATTCCAAAGAACTCTCATACGGGGGGAAGAAACACACTCCATGAATACATCATTCAGAAGACCAGGGAAGCACATATCTTTAAGCGTACATCGGATAAACTTCCATCTGAGACGATCGTATGCTTTTTCCAGATCGATTTTAATAGCCATATATCCGGTACCTCCTTTCTTTTTTCTCATTGAATGAATTGCTTCTTAGAACACCACAATATTGTCTGGAATTTGTCTACCATGAACGAAGCCACTCTGGGTCTCGGATATGACATGGGGTAGGACTTTCTTGATCCGATTAGCAAGAGTTGTTGATGATCTTGTATGCTAAATTACACATACTGATAGTCCGAAATTGAGTAATTGCCTCTGGAGAATTACCTTTGGTATAAGGATAAGATGGGTGTCATTAATTCCTTCGGGAAAGCCTTTACCTTCCAGAGCATTGAGGACCATGTTGATAAGAGTGGATTGAATTAGTTGCCAATTCTTTTGGTAGAAAATAGCTTGAAACCCCTCTGATCCCGGGGCCTTAAGAGATCCCATATGCATTATAATGTTCTCAATTTTAGCTTGATTAAAAGGTCGAGTTAACCATTCCCAATCTTTCGTACCAAATTCTTGAAATAAGTCCCATGGGAAACGGTCTTGTTCTTCCGTCTCAGTGTCCTCCGTATAAAGATTTTTAAAATATTGGACCACTAAATTTTTTATTTCTTGTTGGTCCTCAATCCACTACCCTTCTGCATTTTTTAATGTGTTAATTCGGTTCCTCCATCTTCTCACCAACGTACTTACATGAAAGTACGGTGTATTACAATCCCCAGCCTTAATAAATTTCATCCTCGATTTTTGGTACCAAAGCAGCTTCTCCTAGTTTAAAACATCATCGAGCTCTTTCTGAGTTTTGCTCCCAATTGAATTAGGCCGCGATTTCGAGTTAATGAGAGTTGTCATTGACAACCCGCAATACGAGCTAATAATTTGTTTTTCCTTTTGAAAATATTGCCAAATACACCCGCGTTCCAATCTTGAAGTTTTCGAGCCAAAGTTGCTAACCGAGATGGAAACAAACCCGTGTCTGGCCAATTTTCATCCAGAAATTTTTGAAAGTTCTCATGTGTCATCCAACAAGCTTGAAATTTAAACGGTTTTCGAATATTATTGATAGGAGCGAAACTATTCGGAGATATAAGGAGAGGGCAGTGATCGGATTGAACAGTCGGTAGATGGAGAACCATGGCTTCTTTGAGTAAAGGTACCTACTCTCCATTACAAAGTGCTCTATCGAGTCATGCACTCTGTCTAGTCTCGACAGTTAGACCCCGAGCCCAAGTGTGCGACGCACTAGTGAATGAAAGCTCGATAAGATCGCAATTTTCTATCCACTTATTAAATGATGCGCACCTTCTTGCCATGTTGTTGTCACCACCGTGTCTCTCGGATAACGACCGAGTTTCGTTAAAGTCCCCTGCTACCATCCACGGCCTGTTATTTTGTTGGGCGAAAGTTTGCAATTCTGATCATAACTCACGTCGGTTCGAGGGGTCTGGACTAGCATAGACTACTGAGAAAAACTAAGGGAATTCTCCGTTTCTTGCTACTTCGAGAGTAATGTATTGCGGCTGAGTGGTAATGTGAGTAACATTCACTAATTCCTTTTTCCAGTAGACCCAAACACCACCACTAAAACCTTGAGCGTTGACACAAGCTTGACCATCGTAACCGGGAATAGAACCCATCTTCATGGCGTGGTCATCCCCCATGTGGGTCTCAATTAAGGCAAGAACAGAAGGTTTGTATGTTTTAACCACATCCTTAATAGCTATGACTTTTTTCTGATTTCAAGTTCCTTGTACGTTCCACACCATAAACAAGATGTGGGGTAGGTTGGGACAGAGGTTCGGGATTCTTGTATTCATAAAATCTGGTAAGTAATTTAAAGATGATAGATAAGCTCTACTTACGAGTTTGAGCACCTTGTCAACATTCCATGGTATCGACATCGTCATCGTTAGATTCGATGGAGTTTCCTCCATTAGTTCCATTTGTATATCCATCACTGGACACTCCGCCACCATAAGTGTAAGGTAGGGAGCTTCCATCTCCGGAGAAAGAGACACTGTTACACTCGACGTTGAGGGGATCACCTCGACGTGAGGTTGTTGAGGCAGGAATTGGGGTTGGGGCAGGGGATTCTCGTTCTGCGAGAAGTACGGGTGTGGGACTAAGGATTGTATTAGTTTCGATCTCATGGTTTGATTTATGTAGCATAGGAAAGCTTATGAAGTTTGGCACGTGGGAAATATCAGAAGATAAATTTGAGGTGGTTGCTTTGTTTGTGATATCTCGAAGGGCACGGATAGAAGATTTTATACTAGAGGGTGGTTAATTATTGTTACTCCTATTATGTTTAGTATTCTCACTGTGCTCGGTTCTTGCTGGTTGGCTTTTGGAATTTTTTTGTGTTTTGGTTTGATCAATCTTTCTATATTGCGTATATTTCCGTTGCTGAGTTTTCGTTAAATTAGGAAAGGAATCAGAATTATGGTTATTATTATTTGGAGAAGGAATAAAATTATTTGTTATGGAAATATTTTGCTGGTTATTCTATAGTGGAATATCTTGTAACAGGATATCAAATCTTGAGCCTTGGGAATTTGAATTGTTTCCGAAATTAAATATCGGTTTACATGCTACAAGGTTCGGGTTTTGGTTCGATGGAACAGATTTTCTACGAGGTGGTTTTTTCACCAACATCCATTCTCCGTAGTTGTCCTTCATTCTCTTCCGGGCGGATCCCAGCCTCCATGGACTGAACGGATTTGTCCATTAAACTCTGCTCTAGTTCGTCACGCATAGCCTGCTCATGTATTTCTACATCCTTGCTGCAATACTCTGTTTCGTGGCCGAGTTTTCCGCACTTAAAGCAAATTAATTTTAACCCCTCATACTGGATTGTATAAATTTCCCCATACAATCTGAATTTGGATAGAAGCGGTTATGATATGTCAACTTCTACACTTAGTCGCGTAAATTGACCTCTTTCTGCGGATGCCGTGTTTTTGTCAATACGAACTACCTTCCCTATTTTCGATCCGATTTTGTGCAGAAACGCCGAGTTAAAATACTCAAATGGAAGGGATGAGATACATACCCACGCTGTGAGGTATTGTATTTTGTCTTCGGATGGAACGAAGTTGGGAATCCATTTTCGGATCGTTAAGTAGTGGTCATCAATCATCCAAGGCCCTTGAGTTAGCACAAAATCTTAATCTTATTTAGCCGAGAACCGTGCTACATAATACGAGTTCGAAAGATCCGTAAGACTTAGTTTCCCTCTAATCGACCATTTCACTTGTAGTTTTCTCATCAGAGAAAGGTATCCGATACTTTTATCAAACATCTTAATTATGAGCGAGTTACGCCATGGTTTTCGACTAATTGATTTCTCTAATTTGGTAAGGTTAATGTGTTGACACATGATGTCTTCCTCATCGCTGAGTACTTATTCATCATCTTCTGAATCTTCTGAATCCAAATCCGGAATGTCGTGGTCATTCAAAAGCATGTTTTCGGACCCAAAACCTTGAACACTCTCTTTATATGATATTTGATTAATGTGTGGATTCTTGGGAGGAGTATTCGTCGCTTGCGAATTCGAGTTTTCTGCCGATATGGGATTCAGATTGTGAAAGTCTTGGAGGTGCATAGAATTACATTTCGCTTTCTTTTGTGATGGTAAAGGACTCGAACTACAGATCTGATACGAATTCTTAGTAAAGAAATCGTCCGCGGAAACTTCTAGAATCTGTAAGAACAATCAAGAACGAAAACAGTATTTTATACGTTAGTATGGAACGATCTTGATGAATCTTGGATGATAATGATAATGATGAACGATGGTAGTGATGGACGCCGTTGATGGTGGTGGTGGACGGTTATGTGACGGTCTTAGGGTGAATCCCTAAGGTAGAAGGATATTGGCTTGACCTAGACCTATAGGTAAAATAATGGTGAATTTCTCCCTAGACCTATAGTTCGTAATTCTTGCTAATATCTGAAACGCGACAAATACTAACTGTTGGGATCAACACTCGATGAGTCCGGGAATTATAAGCAACACTTATAACAGAAAACTTGATTTTTTATTAATCTTGACTTGTGTGTAACAATGGCACGAAACACCCCTATTTATATAGGAGGTGCTCGGCTAAAACAAGGCTAAAATCAGCCCCTTAATCCTACTCCTCATAGGAGTCTAATAACAACTTCCCTAATTAAAGGAGAATTGTAACTACCTAATCCTAAATAGATCCCAATTATATCTTTATTAAACCCTATAAATACTAACTCTTAACTCCTAAATGAGATTGTAACAACCTCCTAACTAACTTGTAACAACTTTGCCACAACTAACTTGTAACAATCTAACTAACTTGTAATAAATAATTTTATTCTAACAACCTAAATTTAACTAACTTAATAAAATAAATAAAACAAATAATCCCAATACATAATTGGAATAACCAAGTAAATACTCGGTTTCTTGAATTGTGCACATGTTCCCACGCTTCGTAGGGCCGCACGTCATCCATGATCCCAAGCTGGTCCGTCTCGACTTGTCTTTTGTAATTATCTCGTAGGGTCATGGTTGTAGCATCCATCGTATTATAAATTGAATATTAAACCACCCCTTTCTTGGATGAATCTTGAATAGGACCATCACAAATCCCTCCTTCGAATTCCAACTACAACACAAAGAACCAGCCCTATCCCTAATTGGATCATCCCCTCCTTTAAAGCGAATTGACCTCAATTCTTGATAGTCGATCTTCAAGGAACGTTGGTCTTGGGGTATGCCACCTGTAAATAGAAAAATTGGTTGGGACATTAGTTTCGGACCACAAACCCCATGGTTGCGCTTCTTAGCACCATCACGCATCACCATGCTTAAATATTCCTCAACACGGCCATCCTCTCCAAGAAAACGGCCTATACTCGTATCCAAAGGAGACTTGTAATCCCCTTTACTCAAACTAAACCCCGTTCCCCTTAATTTGGACCGACCCAAGCTAGCACCTAACAACAACCTCTTTATCTCGTCCAAGCTTATTGTTGCCCGTGGTCTAACTACTTGTTTATGCTCCCTACGCACACGCGTGGCTACCTTAGTCACCACCACCTCCTCACGGTGTTGCTCTTAGTGACTTCATCCCCCGCCAATTCCACTACAACTGTAATCATTACCCCACCTACAGGCTGATGTAGAACTCAATTGATAGACACCTCCAAAAGTGATTTGTACGGTGCTTGGATCAGACCACTTAGGCTTGGAATTGATTGAGACGCATCCTAACAAATTCCTGATCCGTTCTCCCCTAGTTGCTGCAAGTTCAACCGTCACTAACCCTAGCTTCTTCTTGGTCACACCTGACAACACCGACTCCTCCCCTAAGTGTTCCCTCATCAACCCTTTGGATTCCAATGGTTTGGACTTCCTATGCTCCACGAACCTCCGTATATAGCCCTTATTCGCAACCAAAGCATACTCCTTACCATAATTCTTTACCCCACACAGGAATCTATATATGTATGATTTGGAGAAAGATTTGTATGTTCTTTTCCTTAATAGTGGTTTGGTTCGTAAAAATTTGGAATGGGTCGGACCTAATAGCCCTCGTTTCAGCCTATCACCTCTCGCTTTAGTCCCCCACATGTAACTCCTTGATATGGTCGCTCATATCAACGGCCTGATGATACGTGCTTAAATTATGCATTTTATTTATACTTTTGGCACGTATTTCTATGCGTTTTCATGACTTTTAGTTGCTATTGCTCCCGAAACGGTTTACTTTGGCATTTCTATGTTTTAATTGTAGGAATATGCGGAAGTGAGCAAAACCGAACTTTAATCGTCCTCCGGAAGTGTAACACCCCCATTTATTTAAGAGCCTTTAGCAAGACATTCTCAAATAAATAGGACTGTTACCATCCCGGAACATCCGAGGTAGTGAATAACAAGGTAAACAAACCGAAGGTAATTTATATAAATACTGATTAAATTGAACTTGGTATTACAACAGTTATGAGTTCCAAACTTGATATATAAAAAAAAAAGGTACAACTGACGATATCTAAATGTGATCTAACTCTAAGTAGGTCCAAGCCATGTCTCACTCCATGCACGTGCTCCTAATCCATCTGTCTCTGACCTGTAAAATCTACTCCCCATTCCGGATCATCGTAGGTGTCACACGAATACACAGGGTCAACCACGAGGTTGAGTAGAAGAAAGGTAAACAAACAACATTATTATAATTAGAATTTCAATCATCCCTACTCCGAATCACAAGGCCCAATTACTCCGCACCGATCACAAGGCCCATTAACTCCGCGCCAAACACAAGACCCATTATCTCCGCACCAAACACAGACCCTTTATCTCCGCACCAAACACAGACCCTTTATCTCCGCACCACACAGACCCTTTATCTCCGCACCACACAGACCCTTCATCTTCACATCTCCCGATCTCCACAGTGATCAATAATAACAATTCAATCCACAGTACAGTAATAATCAATTATATCAAACTCGTAATAAGCATCACTTACACATTTCATGTCATAACATGAATCATAATATATTTCCCCTACCTCAATTCGCAGAAAGATAACCAAGAGCTGCTAGTAATGTTCCACGCAGAAACCGCCACCTAAATATATATTATTTAACGATTAATTACTCTCCACCAAACTCCCTTTTATATAGCGGCAAAAACGGATTTAAGTATAGTAACTTCCAAAAGTGGAAAGTTTCTATTAAGTTTTCTATAATAGAAACTTTCCTAAAATAGTAACCTTGCCCAAAATAGCAATATCACGTATAAATAATTGTCACAACAAATTTGCTCATAATCCAAATATATTAACTATCCATAAGACATTATTAACAATTGCCATACATTAACAATTGTAAACATGTTAACTACAATATACATCTCCAACAACAATTATTATTGACCCAATTTTATAGTTATCAAAACATAATAAACATAATATCATATTAACCACACTAACACTAATGATAACGACAATAGTAATAATAATAATAAGATTATAACAAAATGATAAAAGGAATCATATTAAGCATGAACAACCTGAACTTAAAACAAGAGAACACACAACGTAACTCCTTAGAACACGAACCCAGCCCCGTGACAGCCTGACCAAGCCCGAAACCAACATGAACGACACCAGCAGCCTCCACCACCCTCGCCAGGGACACCACCAGGCTCACCTCTGAGCCGTGGTGGTTCCTGGGAGGCTATTGGCTGCTGTTGGCACCGCAGAAACCGCCAATAACAACCTACTCAAAACCCAGACCCCACCTCAACTCTGTTGCTTAAACCGTGAACCACCCAAACGAAAGCTACTGTACTGACCGACACAACAACCCCAAACCACCGCGACATCCATCAAAATATACCTCATACTACCCTCTAACAATATACAATAACATCCATAAAAACCGTACCCAGAAGCGCATTCGAATACACGCATAAAAGGTCCACGTTCACATACTCTGTTTTGGCGATAAAACCCGCGCCTCTGAATAGTCGACGAACTAGACCTATTGGTGGTCCTAGGTGGTTAACGACGACCCTAAAAGCGTCAACCCACGACCAACATACAACCCAGATGAACATTATGCAAAAAGGTCTGAACTAAAACATGATTTTAAAGGTCGAAAATACGAATTGAAAAGAGTGAAAAACCTGTGAAGTGAAAGAACGCCGGTGAGTGCATTGTCTTTCAGGTGCAAACGAACCACCACCGACAACCCTAACGCGCCTATTGAACCCTCCTCTTTTGTCTCTGACACGGCGGCAGTAAAGGGGGTGTGTTGTATTGGGTTGATAGGTCAAAATAGGGTTAGAAATTTTGAGTAAAGTAGGGCGGCTGAGAGAGATAATTCGATGTTTGTGTTTTGTTTGAGATAGCCGTGTATGGGCCATAGGTTGCACGCACTCCAAAGCCCAATGCCATGACATTAACACGGTTTTACGATTAAATGAGGTCTGACATCTTATGTCATTGAATATATCGACACAATAACTATAATATTAAATAATATATAAAGAAAAGACGAGATATAACAACAACACACTTATTCGATAAATTAATCATCGAATACGAACGTTCAAATGACTATAAGCACGCCCAAATGATTATTAATAATAAAATAAAATATAATAAAATACGGAGTATTACAGTCTTTCCTCCTTAAAATGAACTTCGTCCCGAAGTTCGCCATCCCTTGGTCAACAAACTAGTCATCACCTAACAACAAATACTAATAAAAGTACTTCAGAACACTAGTTGTCACATTCCACCCTCCTTAAGAAAACTTTGTCCCCAAAGTTTAACGTATAACTAAGTTAAAAGATGTTCACGAAAGACAATGTAGTGCATAACAGAAGTAAACAGGATTATCCAGTATGTTCCAACAATCACGATATACCAATCATTATTATCAACTAGCCATACCATAAAATCATTAAGGTTTTACAACCCTATCCTCCTTAAAAACATGGTTACGTCCCCGTAACCCCATTATAAAAATTCTAGCGCATTACTCTAACTCCGAAAAAAAAAACTTACTTCAAATAACCAAGTATCGCATTCTCATTGTCGACCCTAAGACCAAAGACAAGGGGTGAGTGAACAGGCGGAATAAAACCGCAAATCAATACTTCCATTTCAAAATCGATTTCAATTCAAACCCTGAATATAACTCAATAACCAATGTCACACCGGACCGTAAACACAATGTGGCACAACGGCCTAAATACTCATATCTCAAAACCAATAACCAATTCTCATCTCGATTTCAATACTAATATTATCAAACGTTCCCTGAAAGAAACTGCTCAACACTTAGAGAGTAAAACTCTAAGCTACTCACCCACTAGTCAAGGTCAAAGAATGCGACAACTCGATAAAACACTGAACTGCGATCTCAATCTCAACACAACATCATTTATTGTCTTTGTCCTAGTCTCAAGAGCAACTCTGTCTCCTCAACCTCTATCCAAACAGTTTGATTAACACGACAACGTACATGTCTTAACCAAATTCATTAACATGCTTGTATGTATACTTATGATTTCACAGTTCATAAAACCAGGACTTGTTTGCTATACCTACCAATCTAATACCGAATCATCGTACATAACGCAAACTAATCAATTACCACAAGCTTACCCATCTCACAAACAAAAGAATTATCTCATCAACAGAAAATTTTAACTATCAAGATAAAGGACAACTACTAATATACAACTCAAATCAGTACTCAAAAGACTCATATCAATTATCATATAACATATAACCTCGAACAACAATAAAGTATTAGGGCCGATAGGTTCGTGTTACGCAGTAAAACAGATTCAGACTAGACAACACTTACACACCCATGAAATTTCAACGCATGCTAGTATTTACAACTACATAAATAATCAAGAAAACTCATAGTTCATAATTGACAATTTAAAACGTTTCATGTTCATAAACATATTTTTGAAGCAAAACCATATTTAGGAAAAGACATAGCGCAAAATTAATTAGCGTAATTAAACATGGAACATGGACATGTCTCACAAGACATACATAACTCATAGACTTCGCGAGATCGTTTACATTCCCAGATATCAATTAGTTACTATATTTCACTTACGTACATTCCTCGTCCACTCATATTACATCATTTATCATGGCACTATTATTATATATGATTTGCACAATAAGGTTTTATACAATGCGCAGCAATTAACATTCAAGCAGGATTTCATCGACACCTAGCTACAGAATAGTCATATTGCAACAATCACCATAATTATCAAATATCAAGCTTTATCACGGTTTACCACCTTTGAAAGTATTTTGAAACGTTTGAAACATTTTGACAATTTATAAACACGAATCCAAGACAATTTACAAGTTATAAATCGAAACAATACTACACGGAGGCATTCTGACTCTCCCTTACAAAACATCGTTCTTGTGGTTCATGAATTATGAAAACAAAATTAACGATAAAAGTAAACGAATTCACCAGACTGGTACTTCCATAAATCATATGTCAACAATTGATAATTTAACACATCATGATCAAATTCTAGGTATAGCATTATGCAATTCACTGTATGGTATAACAATATACCCGAAAAAACAGTTATAAGGACTATAATCACAGAGGACTAGACAGAGGTAAACCATCAATATACGAAAGAACATCAACTAGATTCACATTGTTCAAATAATCACGATTACGTATAACCATTAGGTTGCTACATTATGCTAATAAATTTACCAGTTAGATTTCATTCTGCCACTTGGCACAGATAAACATGCTTTTAACATCATATACGAGCAGCACATATTCATTTTGAGATCATAACATAGGACATATAATTGGAACGATTTTATATTATACTTGACGAAATAAACAAGGTTATACTATCACGTAAAGGGGGTCATACTCATACCACATGCCTACTTTTCATGTTACTAATGTCATATCAGGATATCATGTGGTCGCATCACATAATTCACATTCGATTAAACTTTTATATGTACTCACATATCTCATAAGTTCACCAGTTAAATATTATGCAGCAACTTACCAACCATAATTAAATAACAACTTAGCTAACGTGTGAGCAAACATAAACTTTTAGTAAATATAAGGAATTAGTTAAACAGAGGAAAAGTATCGAATGCATACCTCAAGAATTTTTTTTTTAATACAATATTTACAACTCGAACAATTCAAACAATAACTTTACAGCATTTCAACAAAATTTTAGGCATCTTGCAAAAAAATCAGAATTGAATAACAGCTCGTTAAGATTTTACATAGCGCAACATTTTGAAAACGTGAACGAACATTCTGAACAGTAGAGTTGGAACAATGCACAAGCAATAACCAAGTTTTAAATGATTTCTGTTACAAAAGATAGGTCAAAACGGGACTATGCAGTAACAGTCTGACTACTGTCGAATAAAAGAATTATTTCTCCCACAGACATAACTCATATCAAGATAAATCACTAGCATTGTAAACCCAACTCAGAAGGTTATCATACATAAAATTTTCATCCTCAATTATGAAACACGTATAACGTGACAGCCCGGACAAACCAGGTAACATTCTGAAAATTTATTAAAATTTTTGGTCCCTTTGCAACTACACATTACTACATCCACACTCAACCTTTCTTATCCAAACACATTGACAAACATTTGAAGCATAGCCATCACTTTGTACCATATTAACATTCATTTCTCATTTCAATTGTAGTTGGCATCAAAATACGGTAAAGGTTTCGAAACTGGAAATAAAATTAATTAAATACTTGATAGTTATACAGGTGTATCCAAGTACGGAAATATAACCTAGGGATTACTATGTATCCCTTATCGATGACATACTTCGCAACGAATTTGTGTGTATATAACAGGCATCAAATTTTTAAATACGATATACGCAACACATGACTATATACATTCCTAGCTTAGAACACACATTCTGCATATTACTAAACATGGATTGCTAAAGCAATTAGTAAAATAATAAAATCATAAACCTCGAATTCTGATCACGTTTGACTACTATGCCTATTAGTAAACTCTTGCAAAGTATAAGGCATGCAAATAAGAAGTGTATACACACATAGAATAGTACAAACAGTTATCAACGGGCACGTCATCCGGTTCGGTCTACTAGCTTTACCCATAAGACTTAACTTGGTTCCACATCCTATAACGACTTAGCATAGCTGGCTCTACTAATCATTCCAGTCAATCATGATCATATCTCTCCTACATCTATACTTTTAGGTAGCTATAGTTCATCAACTCATTACACATATCATTATACTATATCTCTACCTAACGGTTCAGGAATCATGTAACCGCATGCATATCACCATATACAAGTAAAGCTCATATTCAAAACTCTTGTTCTCAATACCAGAAATAGTATATCTCCGTCAACATTCAACATCAATATCATGATTCGCAGTATATATTACCAACCATATTTCACATCATAACTTACCTCATTCCTTCTCCTGCAAGAACGTTAGTACCTTATAACCAGGTCACTATATAACCTACCCCACTCTTCAATTACTCTCATTGGATTCCCGAGACAGAACAGAAAGGGCCCAGGTTTGGTGTGAGGGGGCCCCTAACTCATCCCGTTCCTTCTTGGGGCTCCTAACCGTTTCGTCTCGGGGTTCATTTTATTTGACTCTTCCTACGTTCATTATTATTCATTTGATTTAGGCCTGAGGATCGTTCGCTCTGATACCACTTTGTAACACCCCCATTTTTTTAAGAGCCTTTAGGAAGACATTCTCAAATAAATAGGACTGTTACCATCCCGGAACATCCGAGGTAGTGAATAACAAGGTAAACAAACCAAAGGTAATTTATATAAATACTGATTAAATTGAACTTGGTATTACAACAGTTATGAGTTCCAAACTTGATATATAAAAAAAAAGGTACAACTGACGATATCTAAATGTGATCTAACTCTAAGTAGGTCCAAACCATGTCTCACTCCATGCCCGTGCTCCTAATCCATCTGTCTCTGACCTGTAAAATCTACTCCCCATTCCGGATCATCGTAGGTGTCACACGAATACACAGGGTCAACCACGAGGTTGAGTAGAAGAAAGGTAAACAAACAACATTATTATAATTAGAATTTCAATCATCCCTACTCCGAATCACAAGGCCCAATTACTCCGCACCGATCACAAGGCCCATTAACTCCGCGCCAAACACAAGACCCATTATCTCCGCACCAAACACAGACCCTTTATCTCCGCACCAAACACAGACCCTTTATCTCCGCACCACACAGACCCTTTATCTCCGCACCACACAGACCCTTTATCTTCACATCTCCCGATCTCCACAGTGATCAATAATAACAATTCAATCCACAGTACAGTAATAATCAATTATATCAAACTCGTAATAAGCATCACTTACACATTTCATGTCATAACATGAATCATAATATATTTCCCCTACCTCAATTCGCAGAAAGATAACCAACAGCTGCTAGTAATGTTCCACGCAGAAACCGCCACCTAAATATATATTATTTAACGATTAATTACTCTCCACCAAACTCCCTTTTATATAGCGGCAAAAACGGATTTAAGTATAGTAACTTCCAAAAGTGGAAAGTTTTCTATAATAGAAACTTTCCTAAAATAGTAACCTTGCCCAAAATAGCAATATCACGTATAAATAATTGTCACAAGAAATTTGCTCATAATCCAAATATATTAACTATCCATAAGACATTATTAACAATTGCCATAGATTAACAATTGTAAACATGTTAACTACAATATACATCTCCAACAACAATTATTATTGACCCAATTTTATAATTATCAAAACATAATAAACATAATATCATATTAACCACACTAACACTAATGATAACGACAATAGTAATAATAATAATAAGATTATAACAAAATGATAAAAGGAATCATATTAAGCATGAACAACCTGAACTTAAAACAAGAGAACACACAACGTAACTCCTTAGAACACGAACCCAGCCCCGTGACAGCCTGACCAAGCCCGAAACCAACATGAACGACACCAGCAGCCTCCACCACCCTCGCCAGGGACACCACCAGGCTCACCTCTGAGCCGTGGTGGTTCCTGGGAGGCTATTGGCTGCTGTTGGCACCGCAGAAACCGCTAATAACAACCTACTCAAAACCCAGACCCCACCTCAACTCTGTTGCTTAAACCGTGAACCACCCAAACGAAAGCTACTGTACTGACCGACACAACAACCCCAAACCACCGCGACATCCATCAAAATATACCTCATACTACCCTCTAACAATATACTCTAACATCCATAAAAACCGTACCCAGAAGCGCATTCGAATACACGCATAAAAGGTCCACGTTCACATACTCTGTTTTGGCGATAAAACCCGCGCCTCTGAATAGTCGACGAACTAGACCTATTGGTGGTCCTAGGTGGTTAACGACGACCCTAAAAGCGTCAACCCACGACCAACATACAACCCAGATGAACATTATGCAAAAAGGTCTGAACTAAAACATGATTTTAAAGGTCGAAAATACGAATTGAAAAGAGTGAAAAACCTGTGAAGTGAAAGAACGCCGGTGAGTGCATTGTCTTTCAGGTGAAAACGAACCACCACCGACAACCCTAACGCGCCTATTGAACCCTCCTCTTTTGTCTCTGACACGGCGGCAGTAAAGGGGGTGTGTTGTATTGGGTTGATAGGTCAAAATAGGGTTAGAAATTTTGAGTAAAGTAGGGCGGCTGAGAGAGATAATTCGATGTTTGTGTTTTGTTTGAGATAGCCGTGTATGGGCCATAGGTTGCACGCACTCCAAAGCCCAATGCCATGACATTAACACGGTTTTACGATTAAATGAGGTCTGACATCTTATGTCATTGAATATATCGACACAATAACTATAATATTAAATAATATATAAAGAAAAGACGAGATATAACAACAACACACTTATTCGATAAATTAATCATCGAATACGAACGTTCAAATGACTATAAGCACGCCCAAATGATTATTAATAATAAAATAAAATATAATAAAATACGGAGTATTACAGGAAGCCATTTTGAGTGTTCACGCAAAGCAAGGATCCGTATTCTTGGCCAAGTGGTGCATACGAGCCAATTTAAGGCTGGAACGTACAGGAATAGGTCGACCGACCTACTAAAGAGGTCGACCGACCAGCGCGCAGAATTAAGAAAGCCTGACAACAGCATAAGAGGTCGACCGACCCACAAAGTTGGTCGACCGACCTGGCGACAGATTCCGCGATTTTTATTTCGGCTTTACTCTTTTAATCTTGTAATTAGGAGTCTATTTAAGAACGCCTAAACTCTAGAATTAGGTTAAGCAGTCCGTGTTAGTTAAAACTCCATAGTTAGAGAGAGATTTATCAAGCTTTCATCTTTGTTCTTAGATTTTCCAATTAAGTTGTAAGTTTGCTACAATTCAATCTTTCCGTTTCAATTAATCTTGTTGTTCATCTCATTGTTGCTTCTGAATTCTTGTTTCCTTCTTTATTATCATCTTTAATTATGTTATTTCCTTTGATGTTCTTAATTCTTGTTATTGTTAATTTTATGATTAAGATTATGCATAGCTAATTCTTGTGATTAGGAATTAGGGGAACCATGGTAAAGATTTGATTTTGATAGTTTTATGATTAAATTACCAATCCCCCATTGTTGTTGGTGAACTAATTCTTAAGATTGAAAGATTATTAGGATTAGTTTAACAACAACTTTGGGATTGCCCTATGAACGAAAGTTTAGTGCTTTTCTAGGAACCCTAAGACCGTAAGGATTGGGTAGAATATTGACCTAAAGGTTTATTCTTTGTTCCTTGGGATTGTGTTGTTTGATTATTTTACCCTTCATTGACTTGTTTTAACCATGGGGAACCGAAGTTCCTAATATCCTTTTTGCCTTGTTTGAGTTCTCTTGTTTATTTTGCTATTAGTTGTTAGTCCCAACCATAAATCCAACTCCCCTTTTTGGTTACTTTCAATAGACTTTAAATTCACAAACATAATTAACCTTGTCTCTCTGTGGTTCGACCCTTGACTTATCCTATCTAGTTTAAGCTGAGGTTTTTATAAATCTTATCTTTGGCACCCCTCAACGACGGGTGTCAAATTTTGGCGCCGTTGCCGGGGAGACGGTATAATTTTGTTTGTAGATTTTTAGTTTATTTTTTTTGTCTTAAGGAACTTAGGTTCCTTAAGACCGTTACTTACCTTTTCTTCTAGTGTTGTTTTTGCATATTAGAAGACAGGTTTTTGAAAGGAAGGCTTGAGTACTCTCATTCTTAGACATGGCTACTATTTATGACCACATACAACCAAAGGTCCATGATTTACCAAAGGGGTTCACCTTGCCCACTCCTACCACTGGTTCCTTTGAGCTCCACCCGAACTACATCATTCTGTTGGAGCGGAATCAGTTTTTTGGTCTACCCGACGAGGATCCGTTGAGGCATGTTAAGACATTCACGGATTATTGCTGTTCCATACACGTACCTACGGGGGTAACTCAGGATGAGGTGAAGGCAATGATGTTCCTTTATTAATTGAAGGATGCCGCGCGAGATTGGTATCGTTACCTTGATAGGGTAGCTGAGAAGGTTACGGATTGGGCTTCCTTGGCATTGGCTTTCTACAAAAAATACTTCCCTCTTGCGAAGGCCAATGACTTGAGAAGCCAAATTACTAACTTTCAACAAGGACCAGATGAAGAATTTTGTGAAGCATGGAGTCGGTTCAAGAAATTGGTCCGTTCTATTCCTCACCACGGTTTTCCTCAATGGTATTTGTGTAACCAATTTTACAACGCTCTCTACGATGATTATAAGGTGATTCTTGATGCGGCCGCCAATGGAAGATTCCAGAACAATACCAACCATATGCAGGGTTGGAACACCATTGAAGACATGGCGGTGCATAGGGCCGAATTTGGGAGTTCACGTGGGAATTCGTGAAGGTTGAATGTGGAGATGGATAGAGTTTTGGCTCTTGAGACAACCGTTGAAGCCCGTTTTGAAAAGCTTGAGGCAACCAAGCTGAAGCTTGAAAGTGCTAACCTAGTTACTACGGTTGACAACACGGGTGAGACTGCGAAGTTGAGAGAGCTTGTTCATGCTCTAATGAAACAAGTATTGGAAATGGAAAAGGCTCAAGAGGCTTCTAGGAAGACTTTTGAAAGCCGATTAGCAATCTTAGCTGCTATCAGATTGCTAGCTCTCCGGTCGGTTGTGGGAGTTCCATGGAGACATTAAATGCTATAAATCTTAGGAGTGGTCGTGCTTATGAGGGACCAACCCCAAAGGGTGATTCTGCCGCAGTTCAGGACGAAGAAATTGATCTCGTACACAGGTCAGGAGGTCGACCGACCAGAACATCAGGTCGACCGACCTCGACACCTGACGAGAGATCAGTTTCTGCAAAACAAAAAAAATTCCGATAATACAGCGTCTGGTCGACCGACCGCTATTCCAGGTCGACCGACCAGAGTTCCTGAGCAGATTGCAATTTCTAATCCGGATTCGTTGGATCCTTCCTTAATTCAACACCTCACTGAGATTCTACAGCTGAAAAAGCCAAAGGTTGCTGATCCTACGGCTAGTGTTACCGTTCCGTATCCCGAACGATTGAAGAATTCCAAAGAGGATCGGAAATTCGGTAAGTTTTTGGAGATGGTGAAGAATCTTGTGGTAACCATCCCTTTCACTGACTTAATTATTACCCAGGTACCTTCTTATGCTAAATTTATGAAAGATATCTTGAGTCGTAAGAGGAATTTCCAGGACGAAGGTGCTGTTGCTTCTGTGGAGGAATGTTATGTTCTTTCACAAAATAATATAGCACCCAAGTTAAAAGACCCAGGTAGTTTTTCTATCCCTTGTACTATAGGTAATCATGTTATAGGGAAGGCCCTTTGTGATCTAGGGCCTAGTGTCAGTGTTATGCCTTATTCTGTTTGTGAAAGACTTAACTTAGGTAGACTTAAAGTCACCAATATTACCCTACAGATGGCTGATAGATCAACCCAAACACCATTAGGGGTCTTATAGGATGTCCCAGTTAGAGTGGGAAAGTTCTTTATTCCTGTTGATTTCGTTGTTTTAGATATTGCTGAGGATAGTCAAATACCTATTATTTTAGGTAGACCATTTTTACACACAGCTGGGGCTGTAATAGATGTCAAACGCGGGATCATTACCTTAGAGGTTGGAGATGACACTATCGAGTTTAGTCTTGCCCATAAGGCAACTACTCTTACTGATGATACTTGTTGCTCCATTGATATTATAGACAGGAATGTTATCCTTAACTGGAGGAAATCCTTGACCAAGGATCCCTTAGATGATTTGATAGTTTTGGATAAGTGTGCAGGTAATCCAGCTGAGGATGCTGAAGAGCTGGATGTGGTGAAAGCAGAGATAGAGGAATATGAGCTTACTGAAGAAGAGGATGCGAAGCTCATAAATCTGGTAAACATGTGATATTCTATTAGTACTGATTATGTTCAGGCCGTTGAGGTAAAGGCACCAGAGCGTAAGCCACTTCCTCCTAATCTTAAATATGTTTTCTTAGATGATACTGAACAGTACCCTGCGATTGTTAGCTCTAAACTTGACCCTAACCAACTTTCTGCTTTAATGACTGTTCTCAAAAAGAATAGGAAAGCTTTAGGTTATTCTTTGGATGACATTAAGGGCATAAGTCCTGATGTTTGCATGCATAGGATAGAGTTAGAGGAAGGGCATAAGCCCTATAGACAGGGACAACGTAAGTTGAACCCTAAGATGCAGGAGGTAGTTATGGCTGAGGTAATGAAACTTCTTGATGCAGGTATTATCTATTCAGTTGGCAACTCCAAGTGGGTTAGCCCAGTTCAGGTGGTTCCTAAGAAATGAGGGACCACAGTGGTTAAAAATGATAAAAATGAATTAATACCCACTAGAGTAGTAACTGGGTGGCGGATGTACATTGATTATAGACAGTTAAATGCCGCCACCAAGAAGGACCATTTCCCCCTTCTTTTTGTTGACCAAATGACTGAAAGACTTTCTTCTAATAAATTCTTCTGTTTTCTAGATGGTTATTCAGGTTTTTTCCAGATTCCCATCCATCCTGATGATTAGAGTAAGACTACTTTTACATGCCCACAAGGTGTTTTTGCCTATCGCAGGATGCCTTTTGGGTTATGTAATGCTCCTGCTACCATTCAAAGGTGTATGATGGGTATCTTTTCTGACTTTATAGAAAACATCATGGAGGAATTTATGGATGATTTTTCTGTTTATGGTAATGCGTTTGATCAGTGCTTAGCTAATCTTGATAAAGTCTTGCAGCGATGTATTGATGTAAACCTTGTCTTAAACTGGGAAAAGTGTCAGTTTATGGTTACTGAGAGGGTAGTGTTAGTGCATCTAATATCTGGTAAAGGTATACATGTAGATAAAGCAAAAGTGCAGGTGATTGAGCAATTACCCCCTCCTGTTAATGTTAAGGGGGTGAGAAGTTTCTTAGGACATGCAGGTTTTTACCGGCGTTTCATTAAGGGCTTTTCTAAAATTGCTAAACCACTTACACAATTGCTCCTTAAAGATGATGTCTTTAATTTTACTGATCAGTGCCTTTCAGCTTTTAACAGGTTGAAGGAAGCTTTGGTCTCAGCACCAATCATCCAGCCACCAGATTGGGATCTCCCATTTGAGATCATGTGCGATGCTAGTGATTATGCTTTGGGTGCTGTGCTTGGCCAAAGGAAGAATAAGGCTCTTAATGCTATATACTATGCGAGCCGCACCCTAGATGAGACTCAAGTCAACTATTTCACCACTGAGAAGAAGATGCTAGTTGTGATCTTTGCCTTAGAGAAATTCAGGTCCTGTTTGGTAGGTAATAAGGTAATTGTTTACACTGACCATACAGCTTTGAAAGGTCTCTTCCAGAAGAAAGATTCAAAGCCAAGGCTTTTAAGGTGAATACTCCTTCTCCAAGAGTTTGACATTGAGATTAGGGACAAGAAAGGCGCGGAGAATGTGGTAGCTGACCACCTATCTTGTCTTCAGTTGACTGATGGGGAAGATTCTTTACCTATTGATGATTCATTTCCTGATGAGAGTTTATTTGTCATTAATAATTCAGGTTCTTATTCCCCTCCTTGGTATGCTGATTTTGCTAATTTTGCTGTCACAGGTAAAATCCCTCCTGAGTTGTCATGGCAACAAAAGAAGAGATTTATGTTTGATGCAAAACAGTATTTTTGGGATGACCCCTATGTTTTCAAGGAATGCGGAGATAGACTTATCCGTAGATGCGTCCCCCAATGGGAGGTGAAGGACATTCTGGAAGCATGTCACTCTTCTGGATATGGTGGTCACCACGGTCCATCTAGGACCGTGGCCAAGGTATTACAGTCTGGTTTTTATTAGCCTACTTTGCATGCTGACTGTAGGAATTTTGTAGGTAGCTGTGATGCCTGTCAAAGAACTGGGAATGTCTCAAAAAGACATGAGATGCCGCAGGTTGGTATTTTAGAGGTAGAAATTTTTGATGTTTGGGGCATTGATTATCAAGGACCTTTTCCCAGTAGTCAAGGTAACAGGTATATTCTTGTAGTTGTTGATTATGTTTCTAAGTGGGTAGAAGCTATTGCTACTCCCCATTGTGATGCAAAGGCTGTTGTTAAATTGTTTAAGAAAATCATATTTCCTCGTTTTGGTGTCCCTAGGGTTGTCATTAGTGATGGAGGTATGCATTTTAAAGAAAAACGATTAGGTGACTTGCTAAATAAATTCGGTGTCCAACATCGTAGGGGTCTAGCATATCACCCTCAGACTAGTGGTCAAGTTGAGATCTCTAATAGAGAACTCAAGGAGACCCTAGCCAAAGTTGTTTCTAAATCTAGGAAAGATTGGAGTCTAAAACTTGATGATGTTTTATGGGCCTATATAACTGCGTTCAAAACCCCAATCGGAATGTCACCATTCCGGTTGATTTATGGTAAGACTTGTCATTTACCAGTAGAGTTAGAACGTAAGTCTTGGTGGGCTATTTGTGATCTTAATTTAGACCCTAACCTTTCCCGCGAGAAACGTTTGTTGCAGCTCAACGATTTAGAAGAATTCAGGTTGTTAGCCTATGACAATGCCAGGATTTACAAAGAGAAAACAAAGCGCTGGCATGACAAGAGAATCATTAGGCGTGATTTTCAGGTAGGTGATAAGGTGTTGTTTTTTAATGCTCGTATTCGTCTTTTTCCTGGTAAGCTGAAATCCAGGTGGAGCGGACTTTACACTATCACAGCTATCTCAAAATTTGGTTCAATAGAGTTAGAAACCGCATCCGGTGAGACGTTCAAAGTTAATGGCCAGTATGTGAAGCACTTCCGTGGAGAGAATGAATTTATTGGTAAGGTTGAAGTTTCTTACTTTGACCCTTTTCCGGATGCTTCTTGATAGGTAAAAGGGTCGTGCGGGACCTCTTAAACCAGCGCTAAACGGGAGGCAACCCGTGTTTTAGCTTAATTTTATGTTTCTGTAATTTTTGATACTTTTTCTGTCGTTTTTTTTTTTTTTTTTTGATGGAATTTTATGCTTCTGCAGGAAAATAGGAGGAATCGTCAGTTAAGTAGGTCGACCGACCCACTAGCAAGGTCGACCGACCTTCTGACAGCATTAAATAATTTCTGAAAGAGCAGGTACGCAAGACAGAGGTCGACCGACCTACGCATGAGGTCGACCGACCTCGAGGCAATTTTTCCGGGTATTTAAGTTAAAGGCTTTAAGTCTATTTTTGTTTGAAAAACAAAATAATTGCTCACACTTTCAGAACAGCCCTCTCTCTCTTAAAAACCCTAACTACCTCCCTCCTTCATCCTTCACTCAATTTTCTTGCTTTCTTTCATTTTTTTTCCATCAAAGGTATGTGTTCCTTTAGCTCTTTCTTTTTCTTTTTCGTTCTATAGCATCTTATTTCCGTTTTAGGCAGTTTTTGTTTGTCTTTTTCAGTTTGTTTTGGTTCCTAGATTTTGTTTTTATATGTGTTTGTGTTTTCCTTTTGATTTTTCTTCTTCTTTTAGGTTCTCTAGTTTCAGATCTGTAATTGTGTGTGGTTTTGTGCTGTTAGGGTTAGTATGAATTTCCCTTGCAATTTCTATGCCTAATTTCTGTCGAAATCCAAAACCGCGACTTCTTACTGAGATTATCGTAGGTCGACCGACTTAAAATAAGGGTCGGCCGACCAAACTGCAATTTTCCAGAAATTCGTTTTTTGTTTAGTTGGTCGATCGACCGGGGTATGAGGTCGGTCGACCTCAGTGTCGTTATAGGAATTCTGATTTTGCTGGTAGTTGGTCGACCGACCTCGAGGTGAGGTCGGCCGACCCCATCACTGTTACAGGAACTTCTGTTTCGCATTTTTTGCTCTTCCTTTTTGCTAAATAAATGTTTTAATGTTGCACAAAGTTTAAATATTGAGAACAATTATCGAATTTTTTGCAGATTTGCTATGGCTAGCCGCGGACATGGAGGGAAACAATCTCACACTTCCGGAGCAAGTACATCACGAGGCCGTGCTAGTGGGTCAAGCGGGTTGACGGTGATTGATACGGATAGTCTACCAAACTATCCGCAAATCATCTTCCATACTCCGGCGCAAAAAGCCCGGTTCCTCCATCTTTCTACTTATTGCTTCGTGGTGGTCACCCGGTTCCTTTGTGCTCCGGCATTGCAAGCTTTGGGTTGTCATGATGATGTGGTGTCCTTACTCAATGGGACGGGTTTTCCGGGACTTGTCACTATGGATGAGTTCACCTATACCCTCCTTACTCTTGAATTCTTTTCCTCCTTTATTTTTAGTGTTCAAGCTTATAATCCCGGCTATGATAATAAGTGCATTTCTTTTCGGTTGTTCAATGAAACATTTTCTTTAACTTTAAATGAATTTGCCCAATTTTTAGGCTTATCTTCTACTGGTCATTTGAGTGACCCTTCTGGGTCGTATAATGTCATGTGGTCCTGTCTTTCTGATTCCAGCGATAGGAAGAAGAAAAACAGTACCGTTCACTTACCCGCCCCCCGTTATTATTTGCGTCTTTTGGCCAACACTGTTTTTGGCCGTAAAGAGTCTCAAAATGTTAAAAACATTGAGCTCTCCATTTTTTCTGGCTATCTTAATGTCCGACGTAAGGGTCAGCAGTTTTTTAACACTGCTTATTTGGTCGCCTCTAACTTTGTGTCGGTGGGCGAGGGAACTTCTTTGACTACTATTGTTTGTGGTGGGCTAGTCACTCGATTGGCCCGCTTACTTGTCCCTCAGTTCCCTCGCTTTGAGGATGCGATTGACCCTCTCTCCCGGTACATGGACATGGCTTATGTCAAGTCCGTGCACTGGGTGGATACGAAGGATTATTGGAAGGTAGATACCTACCTCAGTGATCGCATCCCCATCACCATGGCTCCTCCAATGTTACCCCTTGATGATTTTCGGGGGGAGCCTAGACCACTCCTCCCATCTTACCGCCTTCCACTTAGAGGAGACACCTTTAGAGGTCGTAGGGTCCCTGCTCCTGGTGCCCACTTTGATGCACCTGGGACGGGGTACCCAGTTGATTTTTCTGCTCCTTCTAATGTTCTTGTTCCTCCTTTTGTTGATAACAGATCTACCCACTCATGGCGGCGGACCTTTGCAGGCAGTTCAACCAAAAACAGTTGAACGATTTTCTCTACCAGTATCCGTGCTACTCGGAGTATGCTACTCAGGGTAGGCTCCCCACCGGGCCTTGGACTCACCCCACCTGGTACACACCTCAGGCGGGCGGTCATGGATACGGAGAAGCCTCAGGATCCGCCTCGTCAGCAGGCTTAGGGTCTGATGACGAGGAGGAGAAGGAGGCAGTAGGAGAAGACTCTGGGTCGGAGTTTGACCCAGAGGACTAGAGACGTGCCCAAACCTCCCCTCTTCGATGTTCGGTTTGGGGAGGTTCAACCATCTTGTAAGTAGTTTTTTCTTTTATTTTCTTTAGATTTCCAGTTTTCCCCTCCTTCCTCCTTAGCCTCTTTTAGCAGGCTTTAGTCTTTTTCCTTTTCCTTTTTTTATTTGTTTTTGCCTATCCCCATCCCTATGCTGTGGATGTATGCTGATGAGCACAATGGGGGCATTGTGCGTTTTGGTTTGGGGAGGGTATTTGCATACTTCTGTTGAGTCTGCATTTGTTTTTGTGTCTTGTGTCTTTTTTCCTTTTTGCATTTTTATTTCATCTTTTTCTGTCGCACGTTTATTGCATTTCAGTTACTTTTTCTCCTTTCAGTTTGCATACATAAAAAAAAAAATCAAAAAAAAAATTCATAAAATGCACGTTTCTTTAGCATATAGGTCGAGTCGGAACGGACGGATACGATTTATGCCTCACATGTCACTTATTGCCTTGCCTTGCGTTTTCAAAAAAATTTCAAGCTAGTCTTTTGCATTGTCTACGAGTTTTTGTTAATTTCATGCTAAATTATTAGACTTGACTCTCTTCTTGGCAAGCTACTACATATTCTAAGGTTTAGAGCTTAATAAATCGGTGACATTCATGACCGATTTCATGTAGGATTGAGAGTAGTTTCTCCTCTTGAGGCATGTCACATCAATGTGCATAAGCATGAATTTTGTCTACTTAATACCTATATGCATTCGGGTTTGTGGTTTGTTGACACATGTGGTAGAGGTTCCCTTTCCTTGTTTTACCCATAACCCTCACATAGCCAAATTGACTCTTTTATCCCATATGCTACATCCTAAAGATTGCCTACCCTAGCCGAGCTAGTAACGTAGTGATAGGACTGTTTTTGGCCATCTTTTGGTTTGTGTTTCATTGATAAATCTTGATATTGTGAGAATGGTGAAAAGGAGAAAAAGAAAAGAAATGAAAAGAAAAAATTTCGGTGATTGAAATCAGAAAAAAAGGGGGGGGGGAAGAAAAGAAAAGAAGGAAGAATGGAAAAAATCAGCTGAAAAAAATTCGAGTCTGCCTGTTTTCAGGGGTGGTCGGTCGACCTAATATACGGGTCGGTCGACCACGACCACTGGACAGGTTGCGTTTTTGAAAAAAAAAAAAAAATGAGAAAGAAGGGAGAAAAAGGAGGAATTGTGATTCTTGCTCTCAAATTCTCAGCATTGGCATGCTCTGAAAAGTAATGGAAGTAATCTTATAGTGTGGATGGATGGTTGTTAGCTCGGTTTAACCCCTCTTCCCATAACTTATTTTAACCCTTTCTTACCTTTAGCCTCACAATCCCAAATTGCCTCGGCATGTGTCATGGTCATTTAGTGTGGGAATGCATATGTACGGTTGTAGAGATTTTATTCATGTTAGATTGCAGGCATGTTCTTATGGGTCGTAGATAAGTAAGAGTCTTTACTTTTACTTATCTTCTTATCTTTCACTTATATATTTGACCCTTTGCTTCATGAGTGTCTCGAGCGTACTGCGAGAGTCCATTTAGAATGAGTCTTGCAAGGTTGAAAGTTTAACATTTTATTCCAACATGTTCAATTCGTTTTGCTCTTGACATTATGCTTGATTTTATTTGAAAGTTACATCAAATTGGTTAGGCGTAGTGTTGTGTTTGGTTCTAAGAGTATGAAATCTGTTCCAATAGAAGTTTTTCTTTTTCTTTTGAGTCTTAGTGCTTGCTTGAGGACAAGCAAGGTTTGGTTTGGGGAGTTTGATACGTGCTTATATTATGCATTTTATTTATACTTTTGGCACGTATTTCTATGCGTTTTTGTGACTTTTAGTTGCTATTGCTCCCGAAACGGTTTACTTTGGCATTTCTATGTTTTAATTGTAGGAATATGCGGAAGTGAGCAAAACCGAACTTTAATCGTCCTCCGGAAGCCATTTTGAGTGTTCACGCTTAGCAAGGATCCGGATTCTTGGCCAAGTGGTGCATATGAGCCAATTTAAGGCTGGAACGTATAGGAATAGGTCGACCGACCAGCGCGCAGAATTAAGAAAGCCTGACAACAGCATAAGAGTTCGACCGACCCACAAAGTAGGTCGACCGACCTGGCGACAGATTCCGCGATTTTTATTTTGGCTTTACTCTTTTAATTTTGTAATTAGGAGTCTATTTAAGGACGCCTAAACTCTAGAATTAGGTTAAGCAGTCTGTGTTAGTCAAAACTCCATAGTTAGAGAGAGATTTATCAAGCTTTCATCTTTGTTCTTAGATTTTCCAATTAAGTTGTAAGTTTGCTACAATTCAATCTTTCCGTTTCAATTAATCTTGTTGTTCATCTCATTGTTGCTTCTCAGTTTATATTTCCTTCTTTATTATCATCTTTAATTATGTTATTTCCTTTGATGTTCTTAATTCTTGTTATTGTTAATTTTATGAGTAAGATTATGCATAGCTAATTCTTGTGATTAGGAATTAGGGGAACCATGGTAAAGATTTGTTTTTGAGAGTTTTATAATTAAATTACCAATCCCCCATTATTGTTGGTGAACTAATTCTTAAGATTGAAAGATTATTAGGATTAGTTTAACAACAACTTTGGGATTGCCCTATGAACGAAAGTTTAGTGCTTTTCTAGGAACCCTAAGACCGTAAGGATTGGGTAGAATATTGACCTAAAGGTTTATTCTTTGTTCCTTGGGATTGTGTTGTTTGATTATTTTACCCTTAATTGACTTGTTTTAACCATGGGGAACCAAAGTTCCTAATCTCCTTTTGCCTTGTTTTAATTCTCTTGTTTATTTTGCTATTAGTTGTTAGTCCCAACCATAAATCCAACCCCCCTTTTTGGTTACTTTCAATAGACTTTAAATTCACAAACATAATTAACCTTGTCTCTCTATGGTTCGACCCTTGACTAATCCTATCTAGTTTAAGCTGAGGTTTTATAAATCTTATCTTTGACACCCCTCAATGACGGCATATTCTTAAAACCGTATATGATACGAATTGATCGATATTCTTAAAACCGTATATCGAGAAATCAGAGGTTGAATCTTAAAGTAAGATTTATATTTGAAATTGAAACGTGTCAATTGTCAAATATTAAATCGATATTTATGAAATGTCGAAATTAGAATAAGAAGGGTTCGTGGTTATAACAAATGTTGTATATCGTATTGACGATTATTATAATAACCATATTTTGAGACAGTGATTTGAATTACTAAATTAATTTGTTAAATATAATTTAATTAATTTAGAAATAATATTTATTTGATAAATATGTATTTTTAAACTAATACAATTGTATCATGTCACATAGGATGTCACATGTCACACAATTGTACAAATTACAAATTGTAAAATGAAGGTCCATTTTACATATTGTTGTGTCGAGTGATTTTGTATGGGTTATGGGTTTATATTTTGTGTTATGATTACAACACAATAATTATTGCAGCTTACACCTAAATTGTAGGATGACATACCTATATTGTATGGGTAAGTCAAAAAGCTTCTAACATCCTTCCCACACACTCAACTCACACGCCTCACTCAACCCTCCCTATATAATGTAAGTTATTTACATTATTCATATTCTAGTCTTAGTTTTATTTTCTAAGTGTGAGAATTATAAAACTCTTATAATATTTTTCTAAGTGTAAGAAAATATTACAAAACCTCTTAAAATATTATTTAGATAATATTTCTAGTATACTAATAATGTGGGGAATAAAGCATGTATTCGCCCCAAACTTGCAGGATTATAATGAAACATACAATTGTGATTATAGTCATAAGTTAATAAAAGCATGAAAAAGAAATCAACCTTTGGTCCTTGTGCGAAAGGCCTAAGAACAGGAATTAACACAAATTCCCTCCTATAACTTGCACCCAAGACTTAGAATGAGACGTGGCCGCGTGTGCTAGAAATCCTCTCCAACTGCCTTGCAATATTGGGAGAGCTATTTAGGTTTTAGATGTGAGATCTGAGGTTTTGGGAGAAGAAAGCTCTCAAAACCCTAATTTTTCCTTGAGATTTGTTTTAAACAGTGAAACAACACTAGTAGAAAACACCCCTACGGTGGCGGTCATAAATGACCTTTTGTGGCGGTTTTGAGAGGTTTAGGGTGCGTGGTATATCACGGCGTCGTATAAAGTTTACAACCGTCGTATAAAGTTTCTACAACCGTCGTTATAGCTCTCTTATTGTGGCGGTTGTTATATAAAACCGTCGTTATAGACTTATATAACACGACGTTTGTTTGTTTTAGAACCGTCGTTAAATGTTCCAAAAACCGCCATTATAGCTACAGAACCGTCGAGAAAGGTATTTATCATGTCGGTTTCCTTTACAAAAACCGCCACCAAAAATAATTAAAACGTCGATTCTTTGTGTTAAACCGTCATTAAAAGTTCTAAAAACCGTCGTTATAAGCGTTTGAAAGCTAATTTCTATCGAAACATGTTTTCTGATACGACATTTGTAATTACTGAACCGCCGAGAAAGGTAGTTATAATGTCGGTTTCCTTCCAAAAACCGCCATTAAAGATTATTACAACGTCGGTTGTTTTGTGAAAAACCGTTATTAAAAACAAATTTATTTAACCTTATTACTACGGAAATTTCAGCTGCACGTCCCAATAATTTGATAACTCCAAATGCTATATGAACATAATTAAATTTGTAAATAGAAATGTAACCACATAAATAGTATTCCAAATAATACAAGTCCAACAAACGTACATCAATCCTGCATCACTTCCAACGTAACAATATCATCATCCTTATGACCAAAAATACATCCTAAGTGTATGAATAACATACACGCTCTAGTTGATAAACTAATCTACAAGCTCGCATGGTCGCCCACTCTTCTTTGATCTCATAAATATCGGATGTTGACATGGTTAATTCTTACAAAAGCTATAATTAACAAATTGGTCAATTAGTAAGAATATAAATCTACAACTAGATAAATAAAATATACCAAGAACGGAAAAAAGATATACCTTCTCAAATTGTTCTTCTTTTCTTGAGAAGAATGACCTGCAATTATGATTTGTATACACTTAGTACTCACTCCCTTTGTCCACTAATAGAGTTCCAATTTGTGTGAGAACAAATATTAAGAAACCAAGTAAACACAAGGAAGAGAATGAAAGTCGAGGAAAGATGTGAAGTCATAAATAAGTAAAATTACAAATGACGGACAAAAGAGAGAAATTCCAAATAAGAATTTAAAATGTCGACATCCTAAATAAAAGAAAGTAGGAGCTTTAATAGGCGAAGGGGGTAGAAAATAAATTGGACATCTCTCAGTTATTCATAAGATAAACGAGCTGCCAAAACATCCTAATTTGAACGTAAGTAGATTTTAAACCTACTTATTTCAAATAAATATATCTTCTGTAAAGACAAAAGCATTGAGGTGTAGCAAACCGAATAAAGAAGCAACAACCACCGAGTAAAGTAGACGAATAAAGCTTTTTATTATAAAGTAGACTAATTGAGCCTTTATCAGCGCCACACTTGATCGGTCCCCCTCTCCCTTTGGTCGAGCCAACAGCTTCAGAAGCAATAAGCACTTCAGCAACTAAATATGCAGAACTATGAACACACTGCAGCGCATTTACACCAACATTAAGCAAATGCATGATCCAAGTTATGATCAATCAGAGAAAGCAAGCATTAAGCTGTCTTCACTTACAATCAGAGAAAGCAAATGCATGATCCAAGTTATGACAGTATAACCATAAATAAGTGACAGATGGCTTTGATGACCAAGAGCATTATCCAACTTTCAAAAAGGATTAAGGGCAATAAGCATTGACTGGTAAGCTATAGATATCATTCAAATCAACAGTTGTTGTTCATGCACCTCACTCAATTTGCCAAATTTGACTTGTTTAGTTGTTTGTCAAGAACTTTGAACAAGGTAAAAATGAATGATATGCTTCATAGTAAGAGGATCCTAACAATGCGAAATAATTTTGAACGAGACAAACTGAATGAGATAGTGGTTTGTACCTAATTCTTTATATCCAGTCCAGTCACTTTTCTTACACCACTGTCAATGAGATCAACAAATTCATTAGATGTCTTCACTTACGATAATGCCTTTAACAACAACTACTTTTCATCGGCAGGAGAATAAGAAAAGAAGGGGGAGGAGAGGCATCAGGAAATCTAGGATGTTGCACATTTTGCTCCTCGAAAATGAATTTAAAAAATAATATAAAAAATATAAAAAAAACAGCTTTGAAATTCAAAGCACAATTTTAAAACAATACCATTTCTGTCCATTCTAAGGAACCATCTTCAGTCTGACCACCCATCCTTGTCCATCGACATCTGTAACCATTTTCCCCAAGCTCATCCACACCTTCACGATACCACGTACTGCCATCTTCATTGATGCCAGCTTCATTCACGTTTTCATTTAACAAATCGATGCCCCAATCTTTCTCGTTTGCAATATCAGTAAAATGGATAAAAACAACACAAACTCGGAACATTGACTTACTTTTGCAAGCACACTAGCCAATTCACCAATTATATGCATCCTTCCAAATACTACAAAAAATATATAAGAAACGCTGCTCTAACATTTAAGTCTGAGAAAAAGACTGACACCAAATGTTTCAAATCATACCAAATGTTGTTACTATTCTCTTGGATTGTGATGACTTCAGTTTCAGAAATGGGGGAGGAGGAGGTGGTCCAGGAGCAGCAACTCTAGCTGCAGGAGAGACTTTTTAAACCTTAACCCATTCAACAAATAACTCCATGGTTCTTAAGCAACAAAAATTTAAATAAGAGACATAAATGAGTCATACAGACAACTATGAAAAGCGAATGCCACCTTTGGTTGACAGTCTTTAAAGCGCAAATACTTTCTTTCAAAAAACCATGTAACCAACAACATTGAATAAAGAAAATATTTGCTGCAAAATAGGGTCCGAAAGGGAAAAAGAACTGACCATAGTCTTTGCCAGTAAATGCAATCCATGCCAAAAGCGGAAAGACTGTCTGCAACAGATTTCTGATGATTGAAAAAATCAGAGCGCTTGGCTTCTGTCAAGGCACTAGCTTTCATGATCACTTCAATGGTTTTAAAAATTCAGCCAATCCTTTGTTGTCAGGTTTTGCAATAAAATTAAAACACATTCAATATAAAATTCGTACAAACCCTTTCGTATCATGAGTCAAACCCTTCAACGCAACCCAACCAATGTCCTTAGTCAACTAATTGTACATGAATGAGAGTTGGGAACTTCACATTGACAATCTCTATGCGCCCAAAACAAAAAGAGAACCAAGCATGGAAAAACAAACTGAAAACCAACCCCAGAGTATGTTGCTCTAACTCAGTTCGAAGGGTCGGATAAGGGTGCATATCTAAGTGTCGGACATGATTATTTTAAGAAAAATTGACACGTCGTTGGTCTAAAGTGAAGTTTGGAAGTGAAAACAGACTTCATCCATGGCCTTGGCCCATTCTACATGATTGGGATCCTTGTTTCTGTACTCGATCAGAACCTACGAAATGAAAATATTAATATGTAGTACGTCATTGGTCAATTACTTTGTACATCACAGACCACTACAAAAATGCTAGAAACTTGCAGAGAGTACATGGCTGAATCGACTAAAACAAAGTTCGGATTCAATTATTGCACATTTTCCACTCTTTCAAGATAAAATTCAAACAAAACTATTTAAACCCTACTCCATTCAATAAATAACTCCCTAATTCTCAAGCAACCGAAATTTCAAGGGAAAATGAGACATAGTGCGAGGAAGAAGAAAAGTGGAGAATAACAAGCTTCCATTTTTTAGTATACTGAACCCTCAAAATTAATGGTTGAGAAAACCAATTTAATCATATTATAACCAATTATTAACCTATTTAATCATATCATAACCAATTAAGAACAAAAGATTAAATCATATCATAACCAATTGCACAGTTACATCCAAATCCAATTAAGCCTAAGGGTGATTAGTTTGAATGGTGATTGACACTTATTTTATATGTTTTTTATGAAATAATCTTGTGGATACAGACCATTGTTGTCATTTATCAAACATTCACTTCTTGTACGATGAACCCTAATTGCACATTTAAATTCAAAAGATACGGCTTATAAGTGTGTTCGTAAAATGCTTACCATACTATATCCAACCTTGCTATATAACGATATTGCAGTTGCTGCAAGTAGACCAACCACGCCACCTATCCATCCAAGAGGAACTATAAAGCTCCCAGAATATCCAAGTACATATGCACAGTTGTCTTCGCACTGTTGATTCCTTAAAGCCTCCACTGGAAAAGGATCATATACATTAGATATTCACTGCTCGTTGAAGTCGTCTTCCTGAAAGTGTTAGATGTTTCATTGTCCAAAAAACAATTAGTAGATGTTCCTTTGATTTTGAACCAATACACAAATTCAATCAAATATAAAATGAAATGTAAATTGAAAAATTGAAATGAATTTAGAGAACCTTAGAAGTGAAATTAGAGAACTATAGCAATGAACTGAAAAAATAGAAATTAAGACGTAATAGAAGGTCCTTGGATTGACGCAGAGCACAGTAGGGACGCGGTGATTAATAATTGAGATTTTAGCGATGATTATTGACTGCTCCCTTGACGAAATCGCGGGCGAGAAGACGGAGAGCAGAGGCGGTTCGCGAGGAAGATGAATGAACTGTTTGATGATTAAAGGGTTTTTAGAAGATATATATTTTTTTTAAAAACAGATTGATAGGGGAAATTGGCATATTTTAATTTTATTATGTGAGTTTTTAATAATAACCGTCTTAAAAATATATAGCGACGGTTTTTTATTAAAAGTATTGTTAACTGTTATTAATTTGTAGCGTCGTTATTACCGGCGGTTGTAATACAACCGTCATAATTGACTTATGGTGGCGTTTTTTATATGAAACCGCCATAAATAGCTACACTATTACGTCGGTTCTAAATTTAAACCGTCGCAATAGACTTTCTAAAATATGAAAACTTATTCCCGCCAATTTTCTTGGCCTTTTACGGCGTTTCTAAAAGAACCGCCACGATTAAGGCGTCGTAATAGGGGTTTTTTCTACTAGTGCAAGAGTCTCTGACATAAGGAGAGTCCTCCTTATGTAGCTCTTTTGGCCGAAATTTCCAATAGGGTAGGAGTGGGCTTTCCACTCTTACCTTATTCTAATTTGTGATTTGACCCATTTAGCTAAAATTTATTCGCGGGTTTTGTTTATAAATCGTATGCATGTTATCAGATATTAATGCAGTCGATGTATTAATAATGGTCTGATAAAATTACGATATTGTGTAATTACCCAAATTAATATAACTGTTTATATTAATACGCGAATACAATATTTAATTAAATATAACCGTTTATATTGAATTTTACGAATTAATCATGCAATCCGTATTAGCTAAAATTATTTAATCCGTATTAAATAATAATCTCAACATCTTATTGACTAATTTAATAGTCAATAGCTCTGACTAACTGTTTAGTCATATCCGGCATAAATGTGATTGTATTTTCATACCTTCACATCTCTCAAACGTGTCCTATAGGTGTGACGTATAGGGACCAGTTGATCACCGCCATCCGTATGACAATAACGTCAAACTTATCTAGCAAGCCAACCGTTATTGATAAACGTGGATCAACTGGTAATAATACAAAAGTATGCCCTTGTGATCCTTAAAGAGATTTAATAAGTCATTGTACTTAATTGTCAAGGACACCAGCCCCAACAATCTCCTACTTGTCCGTACAAGGGTATGTGCAATGACGTTATCACACTACATGTGGAGGACACAAGCTCCAACAAACGTTATTACACTACATTTGGAGGACACAAGCTCCAACAAACTCCCACTCGTCCGTACAAGTGTAGGTGCGACAACCGAATCTCATATCCTTTTAAAATTTCTCCCACTCAATGTAAGACAATTTGCAAATCCGCATTCGCAAAGGTCGTATCTCACAAGCGATCTGTATCAAGAGTGGTTTCCCCGACTAGAGAGTAACTTAACTGATAAAACGAATCTGTATTCGAGCATGGCCATGCATTTCAGTTACTACTCCTCGAGTGGCCCTGAGAAATGATAAAATCCTGATAAGGGTTTGGATATTTTCCTCAACTCGAATCCTGCCGATATCGCCCAGCATGAAATAACCCAGAAAAAATCCTCTTGGCCCCTGTTACGGTGACCGTGGGAAAGAAACCAAAGTTACCCAAAATCTGTCTTAATCTCAAGAGACAGTTGAAGGTCAAAAGACTCGACTCTAAGGAACACTATGGAGGTCCTATCCACGACCAGGCACCCAATGTTATAACACATTTAGGACTCCATAACGTTGTCACGGGGTGTCCTACGAGATATCCGTATAACTCGCCTTTGTGATTGGTCAGTCATCCATGTGACTTATGGCTCGTTGAACCCACCATCAACCAACGTCACAAAATGATTACCTGAGTTATCAGCTCAAGTGGGTAATCAAGGACCAAAACGATGTAATGTTAATCAGTTCACTTTGTGGTGTTCAAAATTGGCGTACAATTCCACATGAAAAACAAAACATTTTATATCATAACAATAAGGTTGAATAGAGTACACGAGAAAATGAATTATTACATGAATTCATAAAAGAGTACTACAACTTAGGAACACATCCAATTCCCATGGAATGAATGTGCCCTTCATGCTTATCACGTGGTAATGCTTTTGTGAGAGGATCAGCTATGTTGTCATCCGTAGCGATCTTATCAATGAAAATCTCCTTTTGCTCCACGTAATCTCTGATTAGATGAGCTTTCCGTTGTACATGCCTAGCCTTGTTGCTAGACTTATGCTCCTTAGCTTGGAAGATGGCACCTTTATTATCACAATAAACGGTGATTGGGTCATTCGAACTAGGCACTACTGATAGTCCTTGTAAGAATTGACGCATCCATATTGCTTCCTTAGCTGCTTCTGAGGCGGCATAGTACTCGGACTCAGTCGTAGAATCTGCTGTAACACTTTGTTTAGAACTTTTCCAGCTGACAGCAGCATCATTAAGAGTAAAAACGAATCCAGATTGAGATTTCGAGTCATCTCGATCCGTTTGGAAGCTAGCATCTGCGTAACCCGTGGCGCAGAGCGTTGAGTCGCCTCCATAAGTCAATCCCCAATCTTTAGTCCTCCGTAGGTACTTAAGAATGTTTTTCACGGCCATCCAGTGTTGTTCACCTGGATGAGCTTGGAATCGACTAGTCATACTCAATGCATATGCAACGTCTGGACGTGTGCATATCATGGCATACATGATCGATCCTATTGCCGAAGCATAAGGAATCCGACTCATGCGCTCTTTCTCTTCCAATGACTTAGCTTCTTGAGTCTTGCTCAAGTGAAGCCCATGAGTCATAGGAAGGAACCCCTTCTTGGAGTTCGTCATGCTGAATCTCTCTAGAATCTTATCTATATAAGATTCCTGACTGAGAGACAACATCCGTCGTGATCTATCCCTGTAGATACGGATGCCCAAAATTCTTTGTGCCTCTCCCAGATCTTTCATCTGGAAATGGTTTTTCAACCATGCTTTAACCGAAGATAAGAGAGGTATGTCATTCCCAATCAAGAGTATGTCATCGACATACAATACTAGGAATACAATCTTGCTCCCACTCGACTTGATATAGAGACATGGTTCCTCGACTGATCTAATGAAACCATTCTCTTTTATCACTTGGTCGAAGCGATGATTCCAACTCCGCAATGCTTGCTTAAGTCCATAGATGGAACGCTTAAGCTTGCAAACTTTCTTAGGATGTGCTGGATCGATAAAACCCTCGGGTTGTACCATGTACAACTCTTCCTCCAAATAACCGTTTAAGAAGGCGGTTTTAACGTCAATTTGCCATATTTCATAATCATGAAATGCGGCGATCGCTAAGATAATCCGAATGGAACGTAGCATGACTACGGGTGCAAAGATCTCATCATAGTGCAAGCCTGGCACTTGAGTGAAACCTTTAGCAACTAGTCTAGCCTTGTGGATATCTTGTTGTCCTTCCACGGCATGCTTTATCTTGTAAAGCCATTTGCATTGAAGGGGACGTACCTTTGTAGGTAGGTCCACAAGATCCCACACGTTGTTCTCATACATGGAGTCCATCTCGGATTGCATGGCTTCTAGCCATAGCTTTGAGTCAGAACTAGTCATGGCACCTTTATAGGTTGTGGGTTCATTACCCTCTAGGAGTAAGACCTCATCTGTATCATGTTCCTCGACCATACTAATGTATCTGTCCGGAGGAATAGAGACTCTTCCCGACCTCCTAGGTTCCTCAGGAATATCTACCGCAGCCTCGGTTGAAGGAACTGTTTCCTCCAATGGTTGCTCGGCAGTTGGTTCTTGAACCTCCGATAACTCGAAGGAACTGTTCTCGAGAAATTCTTTCTCTAAGAACGTCGCACTAGCCGCAACAAAAACACGTTGTTCGGTTGGCGAGTAGAAGTAATGACCAAAAGTTCCCTTTGGATAACCTATAAAGTATGTCTTGACCGATCGCGGGCCGAGCTTATCCTCGTGTCTCCACTTGACATAAGCCTCGCAGCCCCAAACCCGTATAAAGGACAAGTTAGGGACCGTTCCCTTCCATAATTCGTATGGAGTCTTGTCAACAGCTTTAGACGGACTTCGGTTAAGTAATAGAGCGGCCGAAAAAAGAGCATAGCCCCACAATGAATCAGGCACGACGGTGTGACTCATCATGGATCGAACCATATCAAGTAAAGTCCGATTTCTCCGTTCGGACACACCATTTAATTGTGGTGTTCCAGGTGGAGTTAACTGTAGCACGATGCCACAGTCTTTAAGGTGTTGATCAAACTCGTGTGAAAGATACTCACCACCACGATCAGAACGTAGTGCTTTAATCTTTCTACCCAGCTGGTTCTGTACCCGATTCTGGTATTCTTTGAACTTGTCAAAGGATTCACTTTTGTGCTTCATTAAGTAGACATAGCCATATCTTTTCAAATCATCCGTGAAAGTGATGAAATACCTATAGCCTTCTCGTGCGTTGATCGACATAGGGTCACATACGTCCGTATGAATGAGTCCTAATAGGTCGGCAACGCGCATTCCAACACCTTTGAAGGAAATACGAGTCATCTTACCGATGAGACATGATTCACACGTGCCATATGATTCGAAATCAAAGGGCGAGATAGCTCCGTTCTGTATGAGCTGTTTTACGCGTTTCTCATTTATGTGTCCCATACGACAATGCCATAAGTAAGTTTGATCTTTGTCACCTACCTTTAACCTTTTATTATTCACATGTAATATCTCGGTGGTTTGATCTAAAACATAAATTCCATTCATGGAAACTGCCTTGCCATAAATCATATTGTGTAAGGAGAAAATACAGCTATTATTCTCTATTACAAATGAAAAGCCGAGTTTGTCAAGCGCAGAAACTGAAATAATGTTTTTGGACAAACTAGGAACATAATAACAGTTATATAAAAATAACTCGAATCCACTTGGAAGCTGGATCACGTATGTTCCCTTCGAGACTGCAGCAACACGTGCTCCATTCCCGACACGCAGGTCCACCTCACCCTTGATTAGGGGTTCTTGGTTTCGGAGGCCCTGCACATGATTACATAGATGAGAACCACAACCAGTATCAAGTACCCAAGTTCTGCAACTTGCATGGTTAATCTCAATCATGTGAATAAAAGAAGAAGAAGACATACCAACAGGAGTAACGCGGCCTGCCTTAATGTCCTCGCGATACACGGGGCAGGAGCGCCTCCAATGCCCAGTCTTGTGGCAATGGTGACATTCCATGCTAGTATCCTTGCTCTTTGTCTTGCCCTGTGAGTTGCTTGACTCACCTGGCCCACTCTTAGTAAATCCTGGTTTCTTGAACCTGGGCTTACCTACTGCTAGGTCGCCCTGAGCTTTAGCCTTCCCTTTACCCTTTCCCTTACTGGAGATCATGAGAACATCCTGCTTCATGCTCCCACTTAATTTCAGATCCTTCTCAGTCTGTACGAGAAGGGAGTGGAGCTCATGAGGAGTCTTCTTCATGTCGTTCATGTAATAGTTGGCCCTAAAGAGGGCGAACCCATCATGAAGTGAATGAAGCATTCGATCAACGATTATGTTCTCACTGATCTTGCAGTTTAGGGCCTCCAGTTTCTCGATATTCTCAATCATGTGAAGAATATGTGGGCTAACTGCTTGGCCCTTCTGGAGTTTCGCCTCAAAGAAGCGACAGGTATGCTCATAAGAAACGATTCTCGGAGCCTTTGAGAATTCGTTAGTGAGCGTGGTGAAAATCTTGTTTGCACCATGGGTTATGAAGCGTCTTTGCAAATTGGATTCCATTGCATAGATGAGTACGTTCTTTATCGCACCCGCTTCCATGACGAAGTCGCTATGAGCGCGAACTTCGTTAGCTCTAGCTCCAGTTCCTGGGTGTGGCGGAATGGGCTCAGTTAAGTACTTGAGCTTTCCGTCAGCAATGGCAGCATTCCGTAGTGCTGCCTCCCAGTCAGAGAAGTTTGACCCATCATTCCTCAGTCTTGTGGACTGATTCATGGAGTCCATGAAGGCTTTTAGCCAGGATTCACGTGCTAGCTTGGCACTTGGCATTGGGTCTTCACCAGCCATTTAGTTATACAGCAGTTTAATTGAACGTGTTCTACACTGAAAAAGAAGATAAAACAAAACCATATAAGCAACTTATTGTTGTGATTTAAGTCTATATAAAATCGAATTTAAACTCGTAGACTCATGCATTTATATAATTGATCTCCCTCAAGAATTATATAAACGATCCCAAGACTCAATTTCCGTATATTGATAAGCCCACAGTTTGGCTAATTCCAATCGTTGGAACTCTTGGTCGATAGATTTCCGTAAATCCTATCTATTAGTCTATCTCAGTCACTAGATAGTATCGAGTGACCATGATGTTGAGATAAAATAAATCATCTGTTCCCACTTACCCGACGTAGAAGGGGTCATATTATGCCTACCGACGAAGAAGGGATTCATGGGAGGCTGATTTATAAAGACTAGTCTCAATTTTTGGTTATACGAGGAAGACCCCATCAACTTTTATTTATTCATATTAAGTGAACTAATATCTAGCAAATGCGTGAATGAATTAAATAAAGTGATGGCTTTGCAATTGACATGTGACATCTGTATTGGCACAGAAAACTAACGCGTAACCTCTACATGAGTCAGTTTTCAGGCATGATATAGGTGGTTTGGTTTTAGGCGGAATATGATGCAAGCTATTATCGATGAAAGCATAAAATGAAAGCAATAAACATAAATAAAAAGTCCTAGTGTGACCTATCCTACCAAAATAAACATAAAACAACTTGGAATCCACCGTTGGACCCTAGAAGCTTGTCTTGATGTTCCATCTTGGTCCTTGCAGCGGGAGTGAGCATCCGGTCTCCGTCTTGTCTTTGGTCTTCACAAAATTACTAATTTAAATTACAAAAGTAGTCCTAGATACATTCTAATTTAAATACAAAAGTAATTACATGGCAAAAACCCAAAACGGAGATTCAAGATCTCAAGATTACAAGCAAGACTGTGTCCCATCATTACGGTGACACAATCTTCTAAGGACACACTAAGTTACAACCGTTTGCAAAATTAAATACGTTATTGAAAGCATTCATTAGACATTCAACAAGACGATAAATAAAATGCATCAACTAAATTAAAATTCATACATGACATAATACTGTTATTATGATTAACAAATTTTTACCAAACCACCTTTTAGGATTAAAATTATGTGATTATACCGTTTTAACCACTTTAACTTTAATAAGTTTATAATCCTATTATTTTAAACCGTTTTAAAATAATATGTATCAAACGAGGGTGAACCGTTTCACAAAATTAATAATATACTATTTCCGTATATAGTATATTACTAAAGGCCATGTGAAAATAAAACATGTTATTTTCGGAAAATAAAAAAAAAACGAGTCTGTTACAGGGGTGGTCTACCGACCCAATAAACAGGTCTACCGACCACCTGGCGAAAAAAAAAAATATATATATATTTTTTTTTTTTTTTTTTTTTTTTAAAGCAGAATGGTCGACCGACCCGAAAAACAGGTCGACCGACCACAAAACACGAAACCGAGTTTCTGAACACGATTTCTCACAAAAGATAAACTGTCGAAACAGAAAAACACGCAGGAGGCGGTCGACCGACCGCAACGGGGGGTCGATCGACCGACTTAGCGGCAGAAGACGATTTTTCAGGTTTTAAAACTTACGAAAAACACAAAGGTAAAATTTTCATGGCCTGGCTCTGATACCACTTGTGGGGAATAAAGCATGTATTTGCCCCAAACTTGCAGGATTATAATGAAACATACAATTGTGATTATAATCATAAGTTAATAAAAGCATGAAAAAGAAATCAACCTTTGGTCCTTGTGCGAAAGGCCTAAGAACAGGAATTAACACAAATTCCCTCCTATAACTTGCACCCAAGACTTAGAATGAGACGTGGCCGCGTGTGCTAGAAATCCTCTCCAACTGCCTTGCAATATTGGGAGAGCTATTTAGGTTTTAGATGTGAGATCTGAGGTTTTGGGAGAAGAAAGCTCTCAAAACCCTAATTTTTCTTTGAGATTTGTTTTAAACAGTGAAACAAGAGTCTCTGACATAAGGAGAGTCCTCCTCCTTATGTAGCTCTTTTGGCCGAAATTTCCAATAGGGTAGGAGTGGGCTTTCCACTCTTACCTTATTCTAATTTGTGATTCGACCCATTTAGCTAAACTTTATTCGCGGGTTTTGTTTATAAATCGTATGCATGTTATCAGATATTAATGCAGTCGATGTATTAATAATGGTCTGATAAAATTACGATATTGTATAATTACCCAAATTAATATAACTGTTTATATTAATACGCGAATACAATATTTAATTAAATATAACCGTTTATATTTAATTTTACGAATTAATCATGCAATCCGTATTAGCTAAAATTATTTAATCCGTATTAAATAATAATCTCAACATCTTATTGACTAATTTAATAGTCAATACCTCTGACTAACTGTTTAGTCATATCCGGCATAAATGTGATTGTATTTTCATACCTTTACATCTCTCAAACGTGTCCTATAGGTGTGACGTATAGGGACCAGTTGATCACCGCAATCCGTATGACAATAACGTCAAACTTATCTAGCAAGCCAACCGTTATTGATAAACGTGGATCAACTGGTAATAATACAAAAGTATGCCCTTGTGATCCTTAAAGAGATTTAATAAGTCATTGTACTTAATTGTCAAGGACACTAGCCCCAACAAATAATAGTATTAGTTTACGGTTTTTAAGAAACCTAATTCCGTCTCCTAGCTCGGGTTCGGGTTTTGGTTCGTTTAAGGGTAGGTCTTGGTGCATCGTAAAGGAGGCAAGCTATTTTGGTTGCTCCGTGGAGGATCGTCCTAGCACTTATTCGGACCGTTTGTAAGACCCTTTTCATTATTGTTCCGCAAATGTTATTGCATGCATAAGATCAACAATATTAATATGAGATTAATAAGTAAAATATTAGTAAGACTAATTAAATGAACATGTTAGTATGACAACCGTTTTTTCTTCAAGTGGTATCAGAGCATTAGGTTGCTTGCATGCAACTCGATTTTTACGTTTTTGCTAGAAAATACGATTTTAATTAAAAATGAAAATGATTAGTGCATATAGGATATGCACGAAAATTTTATGCATGTATACTTTCTGGTCTTAAAATAGTTTTAAGTCATTTTTGATGATTTATGGAATAATATTGTTCAATATAGTAATTAAATTGTTTAATCTATGCTTAAAATCGGTTAAAAACGTTTTAATATGGGAAAATTAGTAAAATATTGTTTCTGGCTGATAATTTTAAATATGTTCTCACATGCATTTAACATATTATGAATATATAATTTTCGAAATTATTGAAGTTTTATGCATGGTTTATGATTTTTTTAAAGGTTAAATAGTCATAAAATGAGATAAATATGGGTTAAATAGTTATATTATGAATTTAACTATAAAATTTTTTTTATATGTCACATGCAATATATAAAATATATGATGAATTTTCCAGAAATTTTTCTTTAATATTGCATGAATATTGATTTTTAGTGTAAAAATCGTAATATTAGTGACATTTTTTTAGCTTAAATAGTTTAAGTTCGAATTTCACCATAAAAATTTTATATAGTGTCATATATATTATTTCTAGCATTCATGTAATTTTTGAGCTAATTATTTCGAATTTTGCATGCATGAGAAATGATTTTAATCGGTAAAATCGAGTAATATGTGACACGATTTATTAAAAATAGTAAAAGTTGCTAAAATGGTCCGAAAAATTCACCCATATTAGTCATATTAGATATGATCATCAACATATTTTTATTTAGTGCCAAAAGTTTCTGAAATTTTAAATTTTAATTTTAAAAGTTAAAGTTAGAAATTGAGAATTCTAAGAGTCATATTTTATTTTTCAGACCTTAAACAGTGTTTCCATTCTGATTTTTCTGCATTTTCAGTCACTTTGAGTGTCTAGGAATATGTAAAAATTATATTGGTATTATATTGCATGATTTTTGAAGTAATTTTGAATTTTTCGATTAATTGTGCATTTTACACGACTATTTTACAAAATAAATAGTATATTTCGAAAATATATAAATTTTAAGGATATGAAATTTTAGAAAATTTTCAGTATGTTCAAAATTTGGAATTTTAAATTTTCGAAATTTTTATGACTCGTTTGATTATTTTAATGCTATTTCCCGTAAAACCGATTAAAACCGAACAATATTAAAATAAAAGGATAAGTTAGTTTTCGAAATTTGAGTAAGACTAAATTTTGAATCCTAAAATGTGTTAGGAAACTTAACTAAATCGTGAATAGTGATTCATAGAGTGATTAGTGATTTTAAAATTGTTTAAATCACGTTATTCCATAAAACCGTGTTATTACGAATAACGATATTTAAATTGTGTTTAAATAGGACGATTTGGCTTAGGTTTTGCATTTTACATAAGCATTGCATATTTAATTATTGTTTATGAATCTCATAATTTATTTACGTAATTTTGAATTATGTAATTTGCTTAGTATGACCTTAGATTTTAATCGATAATTCCCGTAATGTAGGGTTTTACCGATTCGGTTGTAATTTAATGTGATCTCGTATCACTTTATTTTATTGTTTTATTTTATAATGTATAAAATAGATAGAAATTTGTAATTATTTGTAATTTCGGAGATCCTTGAAGACGGTGCCATTTTCGGAAAGGAGTTCCGACCAAGACGGAGTTTGCCTTGGGATGCGTGCCGCATGTGAAGTTCTAGGGACCAAAGGAGTTGGTTTCGGAATTTCTAATTTACATTATTTTCTTTTTTAGGAAAGGCCATACTAGGGTTTTATTTATGCTTTTATTTATGCTTATCATGTTTGCATGCATAGCCAAATCGTCATTCATATCATGCATTCCATCGTTTTTTATCGACCGTGTCAATCAATTTATCGATAATTCACCGACTTAGTTCACTTAAAGGAGATACATAATAAATTGACAAGATCTCTTACGTTATTTAAAATCGAGACATAGCCTTACCAAATAGTAATAAAGAACCCGCGAAGGATCTTCTTCATAAGGGAGTAGGCTCGGCTAAACCGGGGTGCAAACCTTATTATGTTGGTGAAGTGGGGTAATATGATTACGTTCTCGAAATTTTTTTGATCTCGACGAAGGTATTCGAGCCACCGTAGTGGTAATAAGTTCGGGCTAAGATAAGAATTAGTGTAATTTTATCGACCGAGAGTTCTAAAAGTAGAATCGATTAAGGGGTTAATCTACCGAGTTAGTATGTATTTGGGTCTCGGGATCATTTACTTAATTGGGTAAGAGATCATTAAGTAGATGCTTGACTTGTTTAAAATTTACAAGTTTAATTATTAAAACGATAATTGTGTTTTAATTCCTTTATTTTCATTTGTAGTTCATTTTCGATTATCAATCATCAATGGCAAATAACGTTCCATCACTCCCAGACGTTTCATGGCTTCGGTCCTTATGGATCGTTGCAAGCTTGAGAAGCATGGTGCCAATTTTAAAGATTGGGACACCCAATTAGTATTGGCCGCGGAAGCTGGCGATAAGACTCGTTATCTTACCATTGCCGCTCCTCCCACTCCCAGCCCTCGTGCATCGGAGGCGACTCGTGAGGCCTATGAGACCTACATGAAGAAGTCACATGTTCTAAAGAACGTGCTTATATTTTCGATGGAGCCGGATCTCCAAAGAAGAATGATAAAGCTAGCCACGGCTAATGAGATTTATACTAGAGTTACGACCATGTTTTCGCAAGCTCCTAGGGTAATCCAATATGAGGCGGCCTCCGCCTTCTTTGATTTGACCTTAAAGGAAGGTCAAAGGATTAGTCCTCATGTGCTCAAAATGGTTGAGCTAGCCGAAACATTGAAGTTGCAATGGGTGAATGTTCCCGACTCTCTTATTGTTGACAAAATTCTTCACTCCCTTAACAAAGTAAAATCGTATGTTCAGTTTCGGGTAAACTATAACATGCGTAATCAAGAAACCACTTTGGACGAGTTGCATAAGATGTTAGTCCAAGCGGAGAGGGATATGGGACTTAATGAGAGTTCCACGAAGGATGTGCTTAATATTGAGAAGAAAAGCGAAGGGAAGTTTAAGCGGAAGGCTAATAAGGGTAAAAATGTTAAAGCCTTCAAGCCCACATCTCCTAAGGAGAAGACCTTTTCGAAAGGGGCTTCTTCATCGTCTACAAAGGTTGAAGACAAGTGCCATTATTGCACTAAGATGGGGCATTGGAAGTGTAACATCCCGCATTTTCGTAAAATATATTTTAAGGGTTTTTAATTATTTTAAGTAACAAAATAATATTTTAATAATTTATTGGGAAGTATTTTAATAAATTGTTAAGATCCGTCTTAAGAACCTTAAATCCTTAAGACGAACTCAACTTGGCAACTTGAATTCATATCCTAAAACCCGTTCATGTTACCAAACACGTTTTCTTTGAAACGGGAAAGGACACATAAAAACCCTTCTAAAGCCTTGTTTGTCGACATAATTGTTCATCCTAAAAATAAGAACACCATCATCTTCATCTTCATTTCCTCTTAAAAACCTCAAGCTTAAAATCCATTTTTCTTCATTGTCCGTTCACCGAATCAAGATAATAAATACATTTTCGGAATCCTCATGAAATTTGCAAGCCATCCGTCACTTCCGTTTTTCATTTCCTCCAATTCGAAAAAGGGGCTGTTTTCTGTAATTTCCGTTTTAGCATCTAAAAACCCGTTTTCTTTGTTGTAGGAGAAGACTTAGAGGATCTTGATGTTCGTAGTTTCATTATTGAAGAGGATCTTTGAGCTTAATCGCTTGTGAGGTGACGATTACGAATAACTCGGCCTTTTTGTTAAAATAGCAAGTTTTGTGTTGTGTTCTTGATTAAGTTTCTGATTTTGATGATGTTGGATGTTGTTAGAACTTAGAAGCATGTTAGGTTTTGATTTTGGTAACATTCACATGTTTGATTTGGTATTCATATGTGTATTTACCCATTTTTCAGATTTCATGTTCTTAAGACGGATACAAGGATTGTTCATAATTTGTGTTGTTCAATAATCATGTTGATGAATACTTGAGGATTGTTATGGGATTATATGGGCTGGTAGGAATGATTTGTAGCTTGAAATCATAGTATTGAATCATTTGTCGAAAGTTTGAAGGAATTGTGAAAGTGCAGGAAAATCGCGAACTGAGCATGCCCGTGTAGGGGCGCAGGCTGCGCAATATGGGCGCAGCTGCGCAAAGCCCTTGCGCAGGCTGCGCAATCGGCCTGTAGCTTCGTGTTGTTTTATTGTTTTGTGATTGTTTTGGGTGTTTGTTTCCCAATTGTTTAAGTGATGTTTAAGCTATGTTTATGAACATATTTACATGGTTTAGAATGTATGTTTAGACTAATTAAAGTGTGACCAAGTGTTTAATTAGTTACCTCATGTTTAATCCTTCTTGATGGTTGTTGTAAGGTGTTTCCTCTAAGTTGTTCTTTATGCTTAAGAATCTTTTTCAAGTGTTTTAAGTAATGGTTTGGGTAGTTAGCAAGCAACAATTAGAGATGTTGTTTATCTAGTCAATGTTAGTTATCTTTTAGTAATAATGGGTAGTTGGTATTTGAGTTTAGAATATTGTTCTTCTCTTAAGTAAACTTATCCTAAGCTTGGTAAGAGACTTAGTGGACCTAGTCAAGTGTTATTGACCCTTAGACTTGTGGGATGAAAGTCTTGAGTTAGTCTTTGTTGTTGATTTTGGTTATGTCTTGCTCATGTGTTTGAGGTCCCCGGAGGATGGGCGACACTATATTGGGTTCGGGAATGGAGTGAGGATAGAGACCCCCCGGTCGAGTAACCGAAAGGGAAACCGGCTCTCCCTCGTCTTAGTTCCCGGGATCAATTAAGTGTCGATTAGTGGTTTAAGAAGTTAGAACTATAGGTTAGTTTCTATCTTTGGATGCTAATGATTGAATTGGATGTCGCGTGGTGGGATATGTGTTAAGCTCACCTCTGGACCCACTACGTGTTTTGTATGTCGTGTGACGGGATATGTTTTAAGCTCACCTCTGGACCCGTTACGTGTTTTGCTTGTGGCGTGTCAGGATATGTGTTACGCTCACCTCTAGACCTGACACGTGATCGGTTATTGTATACTGGGATATGTGTTAAGCTCACCTTTGGACCCAGTGTGCGATAGCTGTGTATTGGGATATGTGTTAAGCTCACCTCTGGACCCAATACTTGTTTGTAGCATTGGGATATGTGTTAAGCTCACCTCTGGACCCTTTGCTTATCTATGTATGTTGGGATATGTGTTGAGCTCACCTCTGGACCCGACATTTGTTTGTAGTGGGATATGTGTTAAGCTCACCTCTGGACCCATTACTGAATTGTGATTAGGGATATGTGTTAAGCTCACCTCTGGACCCTTCTCTTGTATTGTATGTATAGGGATATGTGTTAAGTTCACCTCTGCACCCTTTACTTGAATTGCATGTTGGGATATGTGTTAAGCTCACCTCTGGACCCGACATTGTTTGGTAGTGGGATATGTGTTAAGTTCACCTCTGGACCCATTGCTAGTGTTTGATTGATATCTGCTTACCTTGAGATTGGTACAGTGTCAGATATGCATGATGAAGTTAATGATTGTTTTACTTGAGTTATAGTATGTTCATCCAAGGCATTGGATGACTCTTTGATCGGTTTCATAAATAGTTGGACTGAAAGACCCCCCGACTGGGTAACTAGTAGGGAAACCGGCTCTCCTTCCAAATGGTTTATGAAGTTGGTTGAGAGCCGTGCATTAGTGATTGCATGATAGTTGATGATCAGTTACTGAGATATTGTTATACTTCACATGTTTATGTATGTTGGAGTATTCTGTTTGCTCTACTTGTTACGTGTCGTTACAAAAGGTGGCTAGGAGAACTCTAGTCACTCCCCACTGATTGTGGCGTACATGTTTACATGTATGTAGGTACATGATAGGTGGTTGGCAGAGGGTTGCATGGAGCTAGCGAGCGATGATCCTATTCATCGATTGACTTACACGTTTACGTTCGCTAGACTTAGTTTACATTTCAGTTCTTGAGTGCCTGTAGGGATGTGCCATCCCGGGCTGCTTTTATATTGCACTTATGTTCTTATTTATGTTTCAGTTTTGTAGTAGGACACCTCGCATGTTTATTTATGTTAAAAAGTTTTAAATTCCGCTGCATTTTTAGTACTTTGTATGTTTATTATTTTCCGCTTTCGCGAGGGGTTTTAGAGTTGGTATCAGAGCATTATTGCTCCCGGCGCACTCATGTGACCCCCAACCTTAACTTGACCAAATAAACAAATAATGGATGAGAGATGGGGTAGATTTAAGCACTTATATTGTAGTCTGTTTTGTGATTGCTTCTATTAGGCTCTAACATGTTTGTTGATTGTCATTGATTTCACTTTTATATCTTTTAATCGACGAACCGTGGGATTATCCATTTGGCGATGGAGACCGGAGTTTCTACCGAAGATAGAAGATTTGTGCTACTGTTGGAAAATGCTTATGAGCCTTGAAGATGCTCCTCTTTCTTTGTGCATCACCTTCTTTGATAACTCTGGATGCACACCCTTTTTTTAGAATATTTGTCTATCTTGCTTGAACAGATCTTCATATCTTTTCAGCTTAACCTTGTTGCTTGTTTTCTTAAGGTGCCCTCTAGGTAATCTTCCCTTTTATTGGATTTGGAGAAACTAGTCTTAGGATAACTGTAAGCTGTGTTATGAGAAATATTGTTATTGAGGAATAACTTAAGAGGTATCGAGAGACATGTTTTGGTGATCTAAGGGTCTAGTTGTCTATCCAATTGGGAGAGTGAAAGTGAGTGATAAGATACTTGCTTGAAGGTTGAGTTGTATACTTAGTATTCGGTGCAACCTAACCTTGAGAACCATGTTTAGATCGTGAAAGTTTGTGGATTGTAGAGTACTGCTAAGGAGTTAGATAAGATAATTGAGGATATAGAGCGACCTAGAAGAATAGGCTTAAGATGATAATGAAAAAGAATATATGATTAAAGTGAGTTAGTATCAATTGACTCAGGTGAGTGATCGAGTTGAGAAAGGTCCGTTGTTGAGGAATGCCAATCATTGGCTACAATGGTTGAATACTTGAAGATTTATTGACTTAAGCTTAGAAGAAGTGAATCACTACTTTACCCTAGGCTGCATATCGAATCTTAACGTTTGTTTAATGAAAAACATAAGAGAAATTTGAGGATGCACCGCTAGTTTGTGAATGGAATAAAGTAATTCATTGAGAGATGTAAGTTCGGGAAAAACTTGATGGTTTAAAAATTGTTAACTTGTGGACAGTGAGGTAAGTAAAGTGGATATAGCATATAGGGGTGATGACCTGAAAGTGTTATTGAATTGTCATTTGAGGGACTAGCAGAGATGAGACATCTCAAACTTTTGGGAATAGGTAGTTGTAATGATGATATCGTTTAAAGTTCGGAAGATTAGGGCATATAGATCATTGGAGGAATTGTTCGCAAGAACCGATAATTGAATGACTTGAATTGGAAAGTAAGAAGTGAGAACCCCGTGGGAATATTGAGAGACCCGCACCTGGGAGATTTCCGTAATCGTTCCTTTCATGTCGCTTCTCTCCTTTCTTCTCCTTTGATTCCCCGTCTGCTCTTGGCTTCAACTTTGATTGGGGTCCATAGCCTAAAGTTCCTTACCTGTGTCGTGTTTATCCCTAAAGTTCGCATCTCATCTCTTCTTCCGTGAGCCTTGTTCCTTTTCATTTAGATTAGTGGCGAGATCGACCTGTTCTCGGGGTAGAGATACATGCCTGGATGAATGCTTGGTTTTGCGTTGTCAGAATTTGGTTGAGAGAGGTTATGATAATAATATTCGGGTGATATTGGATAGTGTGCCATCTTGAAAGTTTCATGGTAAGTGGCTAGATGTAAGTGGTGATTGTAGATTTGGAAGTACCGTTTGAGGATTTAAATACGATACTTGGAGTCTTAGGTTATTTTGGAGGTACATGCTTAAGATGATGATGATGATGTGGTTAAATTGATGAATTAGGTAAGTTAGTGCTACTTAATCTTGAGGAATTTTTGTAATGCAGAAAGGACCACATACTTGAGCAACGGGAGTTACTAGTGACGGTGTGAGAATGTTGAGACATTTACAATTTGACTTGTGGAGTTAACGGAGTATCTAACCTTAAGTTGCTTGGTGAACCTCGGCATTTGCCTATTGATGTACTTACAGGTAACCGTTGATGTTTGAGGTAGTTGTAGAGTAGAAATTTGAAACTTATAAGTGTTCATAAATACCAATTGAGGAATCTCGGAATGTGGATGCCTAAGTCTGATGGAAACTATAAGAGTGAAAGTTGTTACTTCTCTGGAACTTCCTTTGGGATGTATATCGTTGGTAAGTGGTTGAAAATCAGAGGATTAAGAAGTTGTTACCTTAGTAAAGTCTCGATTTGAATGTTCACTGTGATGATAAAAATTGGGAATTTAGGATTTCGAAGCACCTTGTGGAATAAGTTATTGGGATTGAACTGTTAAGAATTTGAGGTTATGGGATAACGAATACCATATCTTGGGTTTTGAGGTTCGTTATTATGGTAATAGAATCCGGGTTCAGAGTTTTGAAAGCCTTCTTGTTGAGGAATACCTTGTTATGTGGAGAAGACAATGATAAGAGGGATCGTGAAACCATTGTGAGTCTAGAGATCACTGGAATTGCCTTCTTGAGGTATACTAGGGACCGTTGTAACGATGTCCGGATTATGGATTAAGCGGTTGGTGTACCCAGGTTTAGCAAAAGTTACCGTCTTCCTCGACCCTTAACCTGGTTGATTCGTTCCTTCAGTCCTTCCTTGTACGTCCTGTCAGCTGTGAAACTTGTAATTTCTGATCCTTCGTGTAGAAAGTAATCCTTATGATCGTTTCTACGCTCCCAAGCGACTGTTTTTGAAACTTGTTCCCCAATTGTTGACTTTAAGTTCGCCGTTTTTGGAAAAGACTTAATTGTTTGAGAATTGAAACTACTTCCCCGTCCGTTGAAAGTGACTTTTAGTCGATTGTTGCAATTTTACACTTTTGAGGAATCTTAAATAAAGGCTGTTTTGGAAAATTTGGTTTTGAAAGAACTGGTTAACATTCAATTTGGATTGATCTCAGCGTTGATTAGTCATCTGAACTCGTTATTGGAGACGTCTGATAACCCGTACTGTGCTTATCAACACCAGATCGATCAGGATTTTGAATTTTTCATGGTTTAATTTTGGGACTTGTCTCAGATTTGGAATGTCGGACTCTTGAATACGTAACGAGAATCTCAATGTCCATTGACAAGACTTGTGCCTTGAAATCTTTTGCTTCTTGAAACCTTTTTGAAAGATAAAGATTTGGGTTACCATGACCCGTATGGTTCATTTTGAAGGTTAGAGTTGTTTTCGTACTTATTTATGTCTTCAAGTTTCGAGGACGAAACTTTTTGAAAGATGGGGTGATTGTAACATCCCGCATTTTCGTAAAATATATTTTAAGGGTTTTTAATTATTTTAAGTAACAAAATGATATTTTAATAATTTATTGGGAAGTATTTTAATAAATTGTTAAAATCCGTCTTAAGAACCTTAAGTCATTAAGACGAACTCAACTTGGCAACTTGAATTCATATCCTAAAACCCGTTCATGTTACCAAACCCGTTTTCCTTGAAATGGGAAAGGACACATAAAAACCCTTCTAAAGCCTTGTTTGTCGACATAATTGTTCATCTTAAAAATAAGAACACCATCATCTTCATCTTCATTTCCTCTTAAAAACCTCAAGCTTAAAATCCATTTTTCTTCATCGTCCGTTCACCGAATCAAGATAATAAATACATTTTCGGAATCCTCATGAAATTTGCAAGCCATCCGTCACTTCCGTTTTTCATTTCCTCCAATTCGAAAAAGGGGCTGTTTTGTGTAATTTCCGTTTTAGCATCTAAAAACCCATTTTCTTTGTTGTAGGAGAAGACTTAGAGGATCTTGGTGTTCGTAGTTTCATTATTGAAGAGGATCTTGGAGCTTAATCGCTTGTGAGGTGACGATTACGAGTAACTCGGCCTTTTTGTTAAAATAGCAAGTTTTGTGTTGTGTTCTTGATTCAGTTTCTGATTTTGATGATGTTGGATGTTGTTAGAACTTAGAAGCATGTTAGGTTTTGATTTTGGTAACATTCACATGTTTGATTTGGTATTCATATGTGTATTTACCCATTATTCAGATTTCATGTTCTTAAGACGGATAGAAGGATTGTTCATAATTTGTGTTTTGATTCTTCAATAATCATGTTGATGAATACTTGAGGATTGTTATGGGATTATATGGGCTGGTAGGAATGATTTGTAGCTTGAAATCATAGTATTGAATCATTTGTCGAAAGTTTGAAGGAATTGTGAAAGTGCAGGAAAACCGCGAACTGGGCATGCCCGTGTAGGGGCGCAGGCTGTGCAATATGGGCGCAGGCTACGCAATCTGGGCGCAGCTGCGCAATGCCCTTGCGCAGGCTGCGCAATCGGCCTGTAGCTTCGTGTTGTTTTATTGTTTCATGATTGTTTTGGGTGTTTGTTTCCCAATTGTTTAAGTGATGTTTAAGCTATGTTTATGAACATATTTACATGGTTTAGAATGTATGTTTAGACTAATTAAAGTGTGACCAAGTGTTTAATTAGTTACCTCATGTTGTTCTTTATGCTTAAGAATCTTTTTCAAGTGTTTTAAGTAATGGTTTGGGTAGTTAGCAAGCAACAATTAGAGATGTTGTTTATCTAGTCAATGTTAGTTATCTTTTAGTAATAATGGGTAGTTGGTATTTGAGTTTAGAATATTGTTCTTCTCTTAAGTAAACTTATCCTAATAATGGGTTCGGGAATGGAGTGAGGATAGAGACCCCCCGGTCGGGTAACTGAAAGGAAAACCGGCTCTCCCTTGTCTTAGTTCCCGGGATCAATTAAGTGTCGATTAGTGGTTTAAGAAGTTAGAACTATAGGTTAGTTTCTATCTTTGGATGCTAATGATTGAGTTGGATGTCGCGTGGTGGGATATGTGTTAAGCTTACAGCTGGACCCACTACGTGTTTTGTATGTCGCGTGACGGGATATGTGTTAAGCTCACCTCTAGACCTGTTACGTGTTTTGCTTGTGGCATGTCAGGATATGTGTTAAGCTCACCTCTGGACCTGACACGTGATCGGTTATTGTATACTGGGATAATACGTGTTAAGCTCACCTCTGGACCCAGTGTGCGATAGCTGTGTATTGGGATATGTGTTAAGCTCACCTCTGGACCCAATACTTGTTTTTAGCATTGGGATATGTGTTAAGCTCACCTCTGGACCCTTTGCTTATGGATGTATGTTGGGATATGTGTTGAGCTCACCTCTGGACCCGACATTTGTTTGTAGTGGGATATGTGTTAAGCTCACTCTGGACCCATTACTGAATTGTGATTAGGGATATGTGTTAAGCTCACCTCTGGACCCTTCTCTTGAATTGTATGTATAGGGATATGTGTTAAGTTCACCTCTGCACCCTTTACTTGAATTGCATGTTGGGATATGTGTTAAGCTCACCTCTGGACCCGACATTGTTTGGTAGTGGGATATGTGTTAAGTTCACCTCTGGACCCATTGCTAGTGTTTGATTGATATCTGCTTGCCTTAAGATTGGTACAGTGTCAGATATGCATGATGAAGTTAATGATTGTTTTACTTGAGTTATAGTATGTTCATCCAAGGCATTGGATGACTCTTTGATCGGTTTCATAAATAGTTGGACTGAAAGACCCCCCCGACTGGGTAACCAGTAGGGAAACCGGCTCTCCTTCCAAATGGTTTATGAAGTTGGTTGAGAGCCGTGCATTAGTGATTGCATGATAGTTGATGATCAGTTACTGAGATATTGTTATACTTCACATGTTTATGTATGTTGGAGTATTCTGTTTGCTCTACTTGTTACGTGTCGTTACAAAAGGTGGCTAGGAGAACTCTATGTTAGGAATTTAGACCCTCATTAGGCTCTCTAATGATATTAAAATTACAAGTTAAATTTATAAGGTGGTCTAAACTTACATGCATGCAAAGATGGTAAGAAGAAAATGCCCTTACATTGAAAATAAGGCAATATGAGCACCACAAAAGTCTTCTACCTTTGTAGTTCTTGAGCTATAGAATATGAAGAATGATCCTCCAACCCAAGCTCCCAAAGTAGAGGGCCTCCTCTTGGTTGCACCCAAGACTTCCCCAAAAATACTTCTTATCTTATGAACTAGATAATAATAAGAAGCTCTCCCTTAATAATATAATTAATATTACTTCTATGGTAATATAGGAGGTATACTACTTTGTGTGAATATTATATGATGAATTGGTCAACAATTGATCATTTTTTATATGATGAATATAATAAATAAAAGGAAGAGAATATGGAACAAGTTCCTTCTATTCCTTTATATCCGACGTCCAACCCATTCTAAAGTGGGTTTTTTTTGTTTGTTCCTTTTTTATCTCAAAGAATGATTTTATTCATGTGCCAAATCTTTTGGTATATATAGTGTAGGAAAAACAAATACAAATGGTGAGAACCCCATGTGATAAAGGTAGATAAGTTGACCAAAAATTTATCATTGTGTCCAACACACAATGTCACCGGCCACTTGTTATCTTTGGGTCTTATTTATCTTTCGACAATTGTCCCACAAATGTTTATAAGTCTTATATTTAATTATCTTATATAATTAAATATTAATTTTATCATTTAAAAATTAAATGATACAAATTACTGAATAATAGATATTCAACTCTTAAGTTACATTTTACCATTTTATCAATATAAAATGTATCTTATGAAACCCATTTAGCTAATTTTTTTACAACTCCTTGTAATGACCATTAGCTAGTTACCTCCATCTAAAAATATATACATACCATATTAATATAGTAAATTAATAAATTAACTATTAATTACTATATTCCACTTTAATATCTATTATTCGATTATCATATAAATGAATAACAAATTTCATTGGCACGAGTTCTTAACTCGTCATCAAAATATAATTCACTAGACTTATAAAAGTCAATATACATAAGGGACTAATTATCTATCTCATAAATAATTAGTATATCTATTGGAGTACATCCTATAGGTGTGACCTAAAGGGATCAGCTGGTCACCGCCGTCATACGACAGTAATATCAAACTCTAGTCAGTCAATCATTACCGATTAACGTTGACCAGCTGACAAATATATAAAATATAAATCCTGATATTCCTTGTACGAGATTTATTATGTAGAAGCATTATTGTGGAGGACACTACTCCAACAATCTCCCACTTGTCCGACACAAGTGTGCGCTACCAATTCTCTTGTCCAATATTATCTCCCACTCAATGCAAGAGGTCTTTCAGGTCGTTCTTGCACGTGATCATATCATAAAGTGGTTTCCTCGATCTGGAGAATGACTGTCTGACCGGATAATCTACTATAGATCAGATCCGAGCGTGGCCACGCATTTCAGTCACCTCTCCTCGAGTGGCCTTGAGATATATATAATGACATGGATGGACAATCCTATTGACTTATTTTCTTCGTTCGATACAGATCAAAATGACCCAGTAAATGTCCATCAGCCTCCTTTTACGGCGCGACTTTGGACAAAAACCAAAGCCACCGGAAAACCATACCAACTTAGACAAATAGTCGCAAGTCTAAAGAATTGACTCGAAGGAATAATTTAAATCCTCGCCACGACCAGGCAACATAAAGGACTCTATAAATGGTCACTGTCCGACAAAATGTCTCTACATTCTGCCTATGTAATCGACCAACCATCTCTATGGCCATATGACAGTCGAACTCGTCATCTATCGCCTTACAATCTAGTCACTCCGAGACGTCACCTCATTAAGTAACTAGGGACAATATATACAATGTTAATCCAGTTCACTTAATAGGGTTCGATATTGTCACTACAACCTATTTGGACAAAAACAAAGTATAACTAATATCCAGTTAGCACTGAATATATAATAGTTTTGAAAAACTCAAACGATAATTGTTATTCTCATATATGTAAAACTAATTGATACACTATCAGATTATTACACATCATATAATCTGCAGCAATTCAATTTCCCTATTTTAATCACATTGAAACGACATGACTATCATGTTTAGCCTTCAATAAGACCTTGGTCTAAAATCAATGACACCTCATCTTATCAAACCAAAAATTGCTATTTCCCATTGTTTCACATGACCGAAATCACATGACTTAATTAAGTACATGTCTAGACTAATTAACTCTAGACTATGGCACCCTTGCCTCGAAGATAGCTCTCACTGTTTTCACGGTATATCATGATAGGATATACGACTGCATGAGCTACTACTAGTCCTTGCATTATTGTCAAATCCAAGCTACTTCGTATCGCAACATCGAATGTTATGAAGTACTTAATTTCCGTTGTAAAATCCGCAATGTATGACTGCCTGAAACTCTTCCAGCAGATCAACTTCTCATAGCCAATACGGGATTTCAAACAATCCCTATATGTTTTAAAGGATGGTGTTTAATGTATCTTTTACATAAACATCAACAAACATTCATCTAACTCCTTACATGAATTATAAATATCAAAACACTTAATTTTATTTACTTAGTTCTTCTCAAGTACTAAATAATAACTAACTAGTTTTTCTACCCGTGAAAATCACGGGTTATTTTTTGGATGTCCTTACTTTGTCTATTTTCTAATTAATTTTTCTTTTAAATTAAATAATTTGATTGTTTTCTACTTGTCAATTAATAGCTTGCCAGTATTATTGCAATTGTATATGAAATGTAGTGGCGGCAATGTAATCAATTAACATCCTGTTATTTTATTCTTCGATTTTTTATTTTTCGACTTTAAAATAAATTGGGTTAGAATATTTGTTGCCAACTTAGTATGATAATTTTAAATATTCTCCATACAGTTAGAATCATATCATCATAAATTACATTTTGAGTCATACAAAAATTTTAGAAAATTGAAGATCAGAATAACATTATATTATCTACATAATTCTCCTTTATAGTTCGACTTGTATATAAACTATTTAGAGTTTCAATAAATATGTACATGTTTTGTGTTTTCTTTTATTTATTACCAACCCCAATGCATAATATATATATTAATTTTTTGTTTGAGTGGACAAAAAGATAAGAAGATTGTCGTATAAAGTCAAGGTCGGGGCCTAGGCTCAATAGATCTTAGGATACAAAATATTATAATATGAATTTTCAATTATATTATCATTGCACTCATAACAACATTATCGAGTGTTAATTCTTAAATTTGAACGTCTTCTATTAAAATCAATATAAGAAAACAATGATACCAACATCTTTAGTCATAATTCGTATAACCGATATTTGTATTTGTACCAGATATCATGTTTTGTGCTTACCTAGTAAAGAACAATTCACTGCACCACTTTTGTATTTAACAAAGTAAACCATTATTATTCAAATGCTAGAAAAACGGTTTTTTTCCATATATAAAAAGTACAAATGCATAACTTATAAAGTGTACAATTATGTTCTCATCAAAGTTGTTTAATTTTTATTCCATCATTCTCTACTTTAGTGAAATTATATCTCATTTTGTAACAAATTGCATGTAATTACATGACAATAATAAATGGTCATAACTTACAATTTTTTGCATTCACCCATAAATCCATCATTGGTGTGAGTTATGATGATAGGTTTAATTTTTATGCTTAACTCTCGTTTTCTTAGAATGATGGATCGTCTAAATAACATATATGACAATATTTTGTAATAAGATAATAATGGCGGATGAAAAAGGGGTGTAATAAGAGATTAGGCATAAAAAAAATAAGACATGGTCCATTTTATAGGTTTATTGATCGGTCTAATTTTCACAATTAACTATTTTTTCAGTTTGATGATCTAACGTCTACAATATATTTTAGTAAGATAATAATGATAACTGAAAAAAAGGTGTAATATACTAATATGAGCTTTGGCAAAAATCGGGTCCATTTTTTATTAGTATAAATGTATAATTTATATATCTAGATTTTTATATATACGACACTCGACTATATATGATAATTTATAACCCCATATAATTTAGAAAAAATATAAAAACGAAGATGGCTAGCAATTGTCACTTTCTTTAAAAAAATAGTAATAAAGAGGTTATTAGTTTTTCAAAGAAGATCAAATCAAATTTGCTATCAAAATGCATATTTTATACTAAAATATCACCCTTCAAAATTAACTTTCATAAATTTAGAATTTAATTATATAGAAATAAAAAAAAACCTTCATAGAGAAATCGAAGATTTAATTTACTTATTGTCTAAAAACTAAATTTACATGCGCATGACATTATTAGTTAGCTAAGCCAATGATTTTATGAAAACGCCTTCACAACCGCCTACACAACATAAGACAAACAAAAAACACCACGAATTAGTAATTTATCTTACAAAATTCAAGCTAAGAAAATCAAATAAACTACACAAATTTTCACCCCTCACATAACTATTTTATAAGAAGTAAAAACACAATCTTAAATAGAATAGGTTAAATAATGTTACTTTAGATTTAGAAGTTGAATGATATATATATTAAAATGTAGTGACATTAATATTAATTAGGAAAGGATAATGATTTTGGCATTCAAAGGGTTGTAGCTTATTATGAGTTGTTTTTATAATCTTAATTATGATAAAAATTATTGCAAAGTTAATATGGGAGTTGAATGGGTGATGGTTAATTATTGCATAAATATGAGAAGAATAATTATGTTTAAAGATGAGAATTATTTGTGACATCAAAATCAATATAGGGCTTTTAGTTTGCCCAAGTATCCTATTATTATAATTATAGAATTATTTCAAAATTAATACGCGAGTTGAATAGAGTGATGGTTAATTATTGTATAGATAGGACAAGAGTAATTATTCTAGAAGATGAAAATTATTTTTTGATATCAAAATCATTTTAGTTTACCCCAAGTATCATTTTAATTATATATAGATATGTGTATATTGGTAAATGATGGAACAGTTGGACAATTATGTATAGGAATGACGTGGTTTTGTGACGTGGTAGGTGTTATTTCGTCGAAATATATATAAGATTTAATCATTTTTTATGTAGCTTTTTAATAAATTTTACAAATAATGATGTGACTTGATAATATTTTAATATTGGAATGACATACTTTTGACTTGCTCGCTTTTTTTTTGTTTTATTTATATATTTACAGATAAATGAATTAAATTAATGTAATATGATAAATTGATTATCCATGTAAAATTAAAACATGTCGTGTCACATTATTTAAGCTAGAATTTTAATAAGATTGTATAGAGGTTGACATGTAGGATTGTGGACGTGGATTTTGTTGGGTGAGGTGGCTTTTTGGTAATCCTACGTGGCTTTTATTGTTGCTGATGTGGCTTTTACTTGGTGTTTTAGCTTAGCCTTTTAATAAGGTTTTATAGATTTGGATATTAAATGACATTCACTTAACTTTGATTAATAAAAACTCAAAATACTCAAAGTATATGAATTGTTAAGACAATAATACATCATAGCGTATAGAATTAATCTGACAGCGGAAGCAATTAGAATCAATTCTAATGAGTTCAACTTGTTTGAACTTGTCAAGAATCTCACCTACATAAGACTCCTAATAAAGCGCATATATCCCTCCTTTATTTATCTAATAAATCTGGATATATTAAGATGTATTAATATTCTCCTAAGTCTTCCATCATTCCAAATGATTTATATACAGACTATATAAAGACTCATAAGACCACCATACTCCCACTAAACTTCATGTGTAAACATAATTCCTCAACATCTTGAGAAATTTTTTATAATACGATCTATTAATCATTCCAACTCCATGATGCTCTCTTAAGATTTCTTCAAAAGTTTGCTACAATCTTAAGATTGTAAGGATCTACAAAAAACCCTCTAAATGTGTCAAACACACTTCTTCTTCTAGAACGAATCAGATTCGGGAAGATGGTTTTGATATCCTACTATTAAATTGACAATTATGAAATGCAACAATTGCCAGTATAATCCGAGTTTATAAAAGCATTGAAACTGGTGTAAAACCTTTTTTTTCACCAAGTAAGCCTAGAAAACATCTTTTTATTCAAGTCAATTACATTGAAGAGGTCAAACTTCTTCATGTAAATATACCAGGTTATTTACCAGATAATTACACTTGAATTCTAATTCGGATTAAGATGACTTCTATAGCCATTGCATAGAGTTGAAACTAGAAACAACCTTTTAAACAACCTCTTTGTAAGTAAGAGGTATCATAATTTTTTAAATAACGATTTATCATCTCTCATCACTTTCAAAAGGTAACACTTATATACTCATCTCTAAAGAGTGATGGATTTTATCCGACCTCGTATATTCCGAACAAATATACACTCTATTTGACAATAAGAAAACAATTTTCTTGTGTCATTTGTGGCTCTTTAATATTTTCTCCCACTCTGTCATTTAGAAATTGTCATCTTTTCTATAACGACAGCATCATGAGCCACAAACACGTTATTCTCATGAACTTGTAGGATAATTGACCACATGTTTTTATTCGGTCAACTTACAAATTAGGTACTATACCTTTCCATATCTAATACGGAGTGAATATGGTTGTTTAAAAAGGTACTTTGACTTAGTGGGAAAAAAAAATTAGTAGACAAAATAGAAAGACCCCAATTATAAAATCAAGTGGCTCAATAAAACTTGACTAAGATACAAAGCCATATCGTATAAGTTCTATATTATCTCTTTCCAACCACGCCTTATCGAATAATGTGTGTTACGGAAAGATTTTAACTTGTGATACTATCACATTACTTTTGGCAACAAACAAAAATCATCACTTAGTTATACTTTCCACGATCGGATCGTGAAACTTTGATCTTATAGTCTTACTGGTAATCATATTTACAATAAAAACTCTTTGATCTCATGAGATTCACAATCAAATGATTCACGAAGACTTAGTTTACACTAGTCCATGAATGCAATTTCAATCCAGAACTAAGATTAGATCGGGGTCACCAAAATAATTATGAACCTTTAATATGTTATATATATATGATATATATAAATTTATCTAGTTTAGGTGAAGAATAACCAATATTTTGATTGGCATAGCCATAGATCAAATCATGGCAAATTTGGGTACAACATTTGTTTATATCATATAAGTAAAAACCTATGTGTCTTACATAAAACTTTTATTAAAGCACAATTCAAAACCAAAAAAACTAGATTAAGTACATATTTATAACACTTATAACCCTCATAATGGAATGACAACTACTCTAGTTCCATTTTCTACGAGATAGTTAACATTAGTTAAAAGCTAATCGTCACACGACTATCATCTCATGAACCAATAAAAATTATTATAACCACTATCGATATCAAATATTATTGATGAAGTGGTAGAAGTATAACTAATGTCACTCATATAGATATCTAGATCTAGAAAAGAAGGAACCTTTTAGGTGTCACACACCTAACTTTCTTATTAAAAAATTAGGGTTTTTATTTCTACTAATGTAATATTTCTATTAAAATATCAACAAATTTGGTTAGGATTGGCCTTGCACTATGGTTTGGTGTTGCTATTCACAATAGCTTATCCTTATTAACCTTTGCCTTAAACCAAATACTTAAACCAAATTCTCTTTTGAACCTCGTCCTAATATTAACTATTAAGATATATACATCCCTCTTAGAGCTCCCACTCACTTCTAAGAAACTTAATAAAGTGAATGTGGTCATTGGTTAATCATGATTTCGATTGCAAATCATATTACCAATCAGTTCCCAACGAATTTAATAAGTACTTAAACAATTTAAGTATGTATAACCATTTATCTCACGAGCAATAAGATTGTAGTAATATTGTTGTAAATAAAATGATATTGTAAAATCGAAACACTTTTGATTTAAGCAAAATTCAGTTTATCCTCTTCATAAAAGATCTTTACAACAGACAATATGAGGATCAAATGTAAATGCATTTTTCTAATTAGCTATGGTGGTAAATCGGAGAAAAGATGAATAATCGATTAAACAAGTTACCGTATACTCTTAGAAAACTATTTTTCATGTATAACGGATTATCGATTCTATAAATGGAGGAGCGTGTTGAATATATAGTCATTGCGCGATATAAAATAATAAACGGAATAAGTGGGAAATTTAACATTCATCGTAAATAAATACTTGAAAAATAACTTTAACAAGTTTCAATAAATAGGCATTTATATAATGATCTCCCACTGAATTATATAAACGATTCCAAGACCCATCTTTATATAAACACGGGCACGGTGAGCCGATTCATCCCTTATTTATATAAATTTGGTGAGTCAACAGTTTGACTGATTCTACCACTAGAACTCTTGGTTGACAGATTTTCTCAAAAAACTATCTGTTAGCCCCGGAACTAATCATGGGCACGGTGAGGCCGATTCATCCCACATTAATCCCGTTGAGTCCAACCAATTTTCACGTGTAATAGCTTTTATTACCCTACTTACCCAACGTAAAAAGAGAGTACCCCGGTGAGCCGAACCTACCTCTAATGAAGAAGGGATTCATAGGTGCTAATATTTGGTAAGGCTTTATCTCAATTTTAAAAGTGAGAGATCTTATCAATTTAATTGTCTATCACTTTTAAGTGAACAAAATTGGTGAATGGTAGACAATTGAATCGATAACAACGGAAAAATAAATAAAAACATGTAATGACAATTTGGCATGAAGATAAGCAACAAATAAAATCCTTATATGGCCACCTAGGTAATCTAATTAACTATTCTATTACACTTCGGAAACCAACTCCTTGGTTCCTAGGGTCTTCAATGAAATGGCCTTCTTCTTTTGGATTTCGGAACTCCTTTCCGAAAATAACGCCGTCTTTTAGGAAACTCCGTCTTTTACAAAATCAATAATACTACTAGAAATAAAATTACATGGCAATATCCTATTATACAACTTGTAATAAAATTAAACAAAACTATTAATTAATTACAAATTGGCGATACGAATCGCAATAAATTACAAATTAAACCGGTATTCCCATACATTGCGGGTAATACCAATTTCTACCTATGGACATATAAGGTAAAATTACATTAATTTAAATACATTCATCCATATGAATAATAAAATGCATTGTAATAAATATGACATGCCAAATCGTCCGACTTACCAACAACGATCATGCGAGCTTGTTAAGCGGGATTTTTAACCATTAAAAATTCCTAATCAATTCTTAAAACAATTTTAAGATGGATCTCTCATTATAATCTGGTCCAACCTCAAAATGATTAGTCACACTAATTAATTTAACATTATATGGGTTTAAAATACATTTTATGATAAAAATAACATAATAATTCATGATTATTATGAAAACAATCCATTAAATTAATAAAAATTATGGAAAATAAAATTTTAAAATATTTATACATTATGGTATTGTACCAAAATGCCATGCATGTGGAAATAAAAAATGGTTATGAAATTGATTCAAACATATATCACAATATTTGTCGGTAAAATGCAATTTTACGGGAATTAAATCATAAAAATTAAAATAAATTTAAAAGAAAATTTTGTACATTTTATAATATTTCAAGGAGCTTAAAAAACAAAATTTTCGCGCACCAAAAATAAAATATTTATTTATTTTAAAATAACCATTATTTACCAATTTTTATCGAATAAAAATCAATAAACTATCTAAATTAATCACATTCACTTAAAAATTTCTATTTATCACAAATAGAACATGCATGTCGTTATTTCTAAATAAACATACATAAAATTAGCATGCAACTTAATTAAATTAACTCTTAATCAATTTTAATGCATGTTCTTCCAATTTTATGCCATATTAAGTAAAAATAAGTCATAAATTTTTACATAAACTAAATTTTCGACCCATATAACTATATGACCAAATTATATACATGCAAGACCATATTTTTTGATAAAACTAATTTTAACATCAAAATATCAACTTTACTAATTTATCTCATAAACTCATAAAATCGTCTTAAGACAACATGCATGTATGTAACAATGCTCTGATACCACTTGTTAGGAATTTAGACCCTCATTAGACTCTCTAATGATATTAAAATTACAAGTTAAATTTATAAGGTGGTCTAAACTTACATGCATGCAAAGATGGTAAGAAGAAAATGCCCTTACATTGAAAATAAGGCAATATGAGCACCACAAAAGTCTTCTACCTTTGTAGTTCTTGAGTTATAGAATATGAAGAATGATCCTCCAACCCAAGCCCCCAAAGTAGAGGGCCTCCTCTTGGTTGCACCCAAGACTTCCCCAAAAATACTTCTTATCTTATGAACTAGATAATAATAAGAAGCTCTCCCTTAATAATACAATTAATATTACTTCTATGGTAATATAGGATGTATACTACTTTGTGTGAATATTATATGATGAATTGGTCAACAATTGATCATTTTTTATATGATGAATATAATAAATAAAAGGAAGAGAATATGGAACAAGTTCCTTCTATTCCTTTATATCCCACGTCCAACCCATTCTAAAGTGGGTTTTTTTTGTTTGTTCCTTTTTTATCTCAAAGAATGATTTTATTCATGTGCCAAATCTTTTGGTATATATAGTGTAGGAAAAACCAATACAAATGGTGAGAACCCATGTGATAAAGGTAGATAAGTTGACCAAAAATTTATCATTGTGTCCAACACACAATGTCACCGGCCACTTGTTATCTTTGGGTCTTATTTATCTTTCGACAATTGTCCCACAAATGTTTATAAGTCTTATATTTAATTATCTTATATAATTAAATATTAATTTTATCATTTAAAAATTAAATGATACAAATTACTGAATAATAGATATTCAACTCTTAAGTGACATTTTACCATTTTATCAATATAAAATGTATCTTATGAAACCCATTTAGCTAATTTTTTTACAACTCCTTGTAATGACCATTAGCTAGTTACCTCCATCTAAAAATATATACATACCATATTAATATAGTAAATTAATAAATTAACTATTAATTACTATATTCCACTTTAATATCTATTATTCGATTATCATATAATTGAATAACAAATTTCATTGGCACGAGTTCTTAACTCGTCATCAAAATATAATTCACTAGACTTATAAAAGTCAATACACATAAGGGACTAATTATCTATCTCATAAATAATTAGTATATCTGTTGGGGTACATCCTATAGGTGTGACCTAAAGGGATCAGCTGGTCACCGCCGTCATACGACAGTAATATCAAACTCTAGTCAGTCAATCATTACCGATTAACGTTGACCAGCTGACAAATATATAAAATATAAATCCTGATATTCCTTGTACGAGATTTATTATGTAGAAGCATTATTGTGGAGGACACTACTCCAACACTCTAGTCACTCCCCACTGATTGTGGCGTACATGTTTACATGTATGTAGGTACATGACAGGTGGTTGGCAGAGGGTTGCATGGAGCTAGCGAGCGATGATCCTATTCATCGATTGACTTACACGTTTACGTTCGCTAGACTTAGTTTACATTTCAGTTCTTGAGTGCCTGTAGGGATGTGCCATCCCGGGCTGCTTTTATATTGCACTTATGTACTTATTTATGTTTCAGTTTTGTAGTAGGACACCTCGCATGTTTATTTATGTTAAAAAGTTTTAAATTCCGCTGCATTTTTAGTACTTTGTTTGTTTATTATTTTCCGCTTTCGCGAGGGGTTTTAGAGGAAGCGCAATTGCCCGAAGTATCTCAATGACCTCAAAGCCGGAAAGGTTCTTGCAGTAGGTATTGATTCTCGTCTAATTCATGTTATTTAATCAATTTTTGTATGTTGATACAAGTTATTGATTCTCACCCATTTATAAATTGTTTTTAAAAGGGGCACCTACCAAAAATAAGGGCAAGGAGAAGGAAAAGGAAGCTTGAAGTTCCTTCCATGGATGGCTAAGGTAGCATCCAAGATTGAAGACATGATGAGCATGGCTCTAATTTTTCAATTTGATGTCTTCTTTCATTTTGGATTTTAATCTAAGAACATTGTATTTCTTGTATGACAAGAATTTGGTTATTTCAAAACAATGGTTGTAATTTGAATATTTGTGACTTGGTTTTCAACCCAAGTCATCTATTTTGTTCTTAATCAATATCTTGGTTTTTAAAATGTTTCGTATAATACATAACATGAGTTGATACGATTTTCATAAATCGTAATAAAGTACCTTAAATAGTTCACTTACGCAAGATATGATAGGATCATAATAATGTAATTCGATTTACTTAAAACGAGAATTACATCCCGTGAAATACTTCAAAATCAAACATGAGAATATTAGTTCATTATAAGATGATCACCTTAAATGAATGAGAGTACTAATGTCTCACTACTCATATAATTTTATCTTTTTCCAATACATTGTTGACGGGCGGAAATGCTATCCTTCTTAAATAACGGTTATTTTAAAAGATAGAGGAGGAGAAATTCTACGCCCATAAACCAATGAGATAAATATAGGAGTCCTTAAGAACTCTAAGAGATTGGATAGAAGAAACTACGAAAGGACACAGAAGAAACTACGCGAGGACACAAAAGGAAATATTTCTTATGTCATTAAGTTCCCAGAGAGGACAAAGGGAACCGTGGGTGTTAAAGGAAGGAAATCGTTTCCATGATGTTAATGTTCTGTTTTATAAAGATAATAGAGGAGAAATCGTCTCCCGTTCTCGTGATAATACTGATATTCTTTCCGTGGGAAGGAAAATGAAAATGAAATGTTCATAGCGAGTTGAGAAGATGTTTGAAGTAAATAAAAATGAAATGTTCATTATGAGTTGAGAAGATGTTTGAAGAAGTTGCCTAAACACTATGAAGATAGTGGGAGTTATTAAACTATAAGATAGTGATACGAAATTCAGTGGGAGAAAAGTTATTAAGGAAACGGAACCTACCATTAAGAGATAATGGTGATTCTTTAAAAGGTAAAGAATATGAGGTTTCAATTCTAGATGAATGTATGTTAAGAACATAAATCATAAGTGAGTTTATTATATCATAATAAAATGTCACCGATTAGTTTACAAGGTTTGGATTTGAATCCAAGATATGAAAATGTTAATTCATATAACCTTGATTAAAATGCCAAAAGTTGAAACAAAACCTTATTTCAATATAAGTTTCTCAAGGAGAACTAGTGGATCGAATCTAGGTTAACTACAATATGAATTCTAGTACAATGTGACAAGGTTCGTAAGGTTGACATGTCACGAGTTTTAAGAAAACAGTGGGAACTTCCTTAAAGTAAGGAGACTCGAGTCGAGTATAAGGACTTGAAATGTACTTGAATAAGATCATATTATACGAGATAATATGAGTCAAAAGGAAAGCAAAATTTATAGGTTAAAAGATGTGAATATATGGTATATTCACATATTAAACCATTAATACAAATTGATGTATGAGCATCAAAAACTGTTTATGTGGAGCAGTAATATCGTATTGACTGTTCGCACATAATGATCACTCTTATCGTTCCAGTTATTGTTAACTCACAATTATTATATACTTTATGAAATCCAAATGGGTTGTAAGAGACAATTTTGAACCCCATAAGTGAACTGGATTAACTTAGTATAGCCCATAGTCGCTTGTATGAGGTGACGTCTCGAAGCGACTAGAGTGTGAGGCGATTGATGGCAAGTTCAAATGCCATAGAGTCATATGGGATGACTAGTCGATCAGATAGGCAGACTGTATAACACTCTGTCGGGCATTAAATGACCGCTTATAGAGTTCTGGAAATTTTATAATTAGTCTGGTCATTGTGAGAGCTACTATATTATACACATAAGTCGATTCTTAGACTTGAGACTGTTCGCCCAAGGTGGCATAGCCTCAGATTGACTTTGATTTTTGTTCTACGATCAACCGTTAAAGGGGGTCAAATGGGCTTCTTTTAGGTCATGATGGACTGTGTTAGTCGAAGGGAACAGTAGGATATAGGAATTGTCCAGTCCCTCGTCGGGGTTGTCTTAAATCTCAGGGCCACTCGAGGAGAAGTTTAACTGAAAATGCGTGGCCACGCTCGGAAGGTATCTTTGGTAGATAATTCCGGTCAAAGCAGTTAAATCTCCAGATCGAGAAAACCGCTCAAGATATGATAAAATGCAAGTACGACCTGGAAGACACCTTGCATTGAGTGGGAGATGACGTACTAGGACAAGAGAATCGGTGACGCACACTTGTCGAGGACAAGTGGGAGATTGTTGGGAAATGTGTCCTCAACAATAGTGCGATCACGACAGTGATAAAAAGCATTGTCATAAATCTTATGAAAAAAATATGCAAGGGATGATCCGATATTTGATATAGTCAACTGAGGTCACCAGGTCTAGCCCTGCACAGCTAGCCTGGGCCCAATAATATCTCATCATCATCTCAATATGTAACCATGCTCATGCGATGCTTATGAATGCAATAATAAAGATTTAACACTGAACAACAATCTCATAATGATCAAACATGCACTCTTAGCATCCAATTCACATTCATACATAATACATTACATAAACAGTTCCAGTGTATCCTACCTGGAGTAGCACAATTTGAAGTAAGCAACACCGCCTAGTACTGTTCCTCCTCGAACTCCGTCCCTTTTGTTTGCCCAACGAACCACCTTAGGCTGCCCTAGTCCACCGTGTAAACCCTTCTCCTTAACCTAGGATGTGTCGGCAGTGGATTGAGTGCAGAGAGTGTGTGTCATTTTGGGTTGGGGTAGGGTTTGTAGGGTTGCTTTTATAAGACGGCTGAGAGAAAAGTGAGGTTTTATTGTGTTATGTATGTATAAACGAGGTGATGGGCTGTTGGTGTTGCACACAAATCGAGACCCATGGCCATTTCTTAGACACGTTTTATTATCTTATTCGTATCCCGTGGTTGCCCACAACGTGAACTAAAACTCAAACCCAACGTTACACTATCAACATATAAATTATAAACGCATATTCGATTAACCCTCGAATTATAAAAAAAGTTCAAATATTATCGACACGACCACATACTTATAAATTATATAAAAAAAACGATAAATTACGGAGTATTACATCAACAATAGTGCGATCACGACAGTGATAAAAATCATTGTCATAAATCTTATGAAAAGAATATGCAAGGGATGATCCGATGTTTGATATAGTCAACTGACCAACATTAATCGGTAATGATTGGCTGACTAGAGTTTGACATTACTGTCGTATGACGGTGGTGGTCAGTTGATCCCTTTAGGTCACACCTTTAGGACTAACCCCTTAAACAAATATTGGTTAATTGTATAGGATACGAATTGATCGATATTCTTAAAACCGTATATCGAGAAATCAGAGGTTGAATCTTAAAGCAATATTTATATTTGAAATTGAAACGTGTCAATTGTCAAATATTAAATCGATATTTATGAAATGTCGAAATTAGAATGAGAAGGGTTCGTGGTTATAACAAATGTTGTATATCGTATTGACGATTATTATAATAACCATATTTTGAGACAGTGATTTGAATTACTAAATTAATTTGTTAAATATAATTTAATTAATTTAGAAATAATATTTATTTGATAAATTTGTATTTTTAAACTAATACAATTGTATCATATCACATAGGATGTCACATGTCACACAATTGTACAAATTACAAATTGTAAAATGAAGGTCCATTTTACATATTGTTGTGTCGTGTGATTTTGTTTGGGTTATGGGTTTATATTGTGTGTTATGATTACAACACAATGATTATTGTAGCTTACACCTAAATTGTAGGATGACATACCCATATTGTATGGGTAAGTCAAAAAGCTTCTAACATCCTTCCCACACACGCAACTCACACGCCTCACTCAACCCTCCTTATATAATGTAAGTTATTTACATTATTCATATTCTAGTCTTAGTTTTATTTTCTAAGTGTGAGAATTATAAAACTCTTATAATATTTTTCTAAGTGTAAGAAAATATTACAAAACCTCTTAAAATATTACTTAGATAATATTTCTAGTATACTAATAATAGTATTAGTTTACGGTTTTTAAGAAACCTAATTCCGTCTCCTAGCTCGGGTTCGGGTTTTGGTTCGTTTAAGGGTAGGTCTTGGTGCATCGTAAAGGAGGCAAGCTATTTTGGTTGCTCCGTGGAGGATCGTCCTAGCACTTATTCGGACCGTTTGTAAGACCCTTTTCGTTATTGTTCCGCAAATGTTATAGCATGCATAAGATCAACAATATTAATATGAGATTAATAAGTAAATATTAGTAAGACTAATTAAATGAACATGTTAGCCTGACTACCGTTTTTTCTTCAATATCGTCTTGGATAACAATTAAATTATATTTCTAAATTATTATATAGGATATAATTCGAGTTATGTTTTATCCATTGTATTAATGAAGGCAGGGAAATAGTATTTAGAGGATATAAAACTTTGGCTCGTGTACTAAATAGTGTAGTATTTGACGTGTTTTACCTAGATCTAGAGAACGATTCTATTCAAGTAAGGTTAATTCGAGTTTGCAAAATCTTAAGTCGAGCCCGGTTGGGTAAATCCGAATTCGATTCACCTTTCAGTTCAATTATTGTCAAATTGTCGAGTCAATTTGAATTCAGGTTAAGTTCGATTGTCGGGTAGAATACCTGTAAAATTATTTGGATCGAGTCACTTAGATCTGATCAATTTTACCAGGTCTAATTTTAACTCTGATCCAAAAAATTATCTTAGTACTAAGAGACTTACGGAACTTTTAATCCTCCCTTAATTACGTAAAGTTACAGTGTAGTAACCAGAATTTTTAATCCTTTCTTACCTTTATTATTTAATTTTCAACATTTTATTTGAACCTAGTGTGTATAGTTGAACACCATAAAACTTGATCGGTGAAAACACACAAAAATAACACGAATTTAATTCAATTTTAGTAAAAGAAGACAACGAACACCATAATTCAAGTTTGAAAACACACAATAAGTATGATACGGCAAATTTTTATCTATAATGCGTCACAAACATGTAAGAAAGACATGTGGCTAGTTATTGATAAAATGTGATCATTATCGGTAACGCCACCGTCTTCAGCAAAAGGGTTCCCAAAATATGGACGGAAAACACACATACATGTATAAAGTAGTTAAACTCTTGTGGCAAGAACAAGTTTTACAATATTCTTCGGAATTCTTACATCGCTGACCGGCTCCAAGCAGGTAAGACCATGATGTTTGAAAGGGGATTAAATTGACGAGTAGCAATCACGGGTTCGAGTGTGGTGACTAACACCACCATATTAACCACCTTCATATTCATGTTTTTTAATTAGTTTGATTAATGTTGGTTGTGTGTTGTATATGCCAAATTTATGCCATATCCAGTCATTAAGTTGACAATTAATCAACTACATTGTTTAGCATTAGTGCGCAATGCATGTATAATTTTTTTTTGGCAAGTGTAAAATAAATTTAGGATTAAACAGAGTTTTTCGTAAAGTTGTGAGCAACCTTTTTCAAGTTCCTAGGAATGAAACTAATACAGAGACAATGAAAACTTGGAAAAAAGACCTAATGTCAGACAAAATACCCATAATACTATACGAGACCTTAGATGTTCCAGCTAGTTGCTTAACCAGAGAGAGACAATCCGAGGAGATATCCACGAGATAACATGTTTAAGACCCAGAGATTCAGCCTGAAGGGGTGACTCGGCAAGGAACTTAGAAGCAAAAGTACCAGAACATGACCCATCCGGGTTATACACAATCCAACCCACAGAGGCACGGCAGGATGGGTACCAGCTAACATCCAGTTTAATACGGAAGGCGTCACAAGGACCATGTCCTTTAATAAGGAAAAAAGGAAAATGGTCCCGTAACAAGTCCGCTTCAAGAACCACCGGTGGGGGACCCTCGAGAGACGCTTCCAGAGCTGAAGAAGCCAAGGAAACGGCATATTGTTGTAGCTTAAAAAAAAAAAAGAGGTGAAATGCTCTTACCATTAAAGATAATACTATTTCGCAAGCACCAGATGCTCCAAACGATTGAGGTAAAAAAAAGGAGGGAATAGGTGGCATCCTTTTCTTTTGAGAGAAAAGAAAACCAATTTAGGATCCAAACTTTCAAGGGGATATAAGAAGACGAACTACATCGCAGACCCAAGTGAGAGGAGGCTCAGAATCTCCTAGCCCAACAACAATCTCTAAACAGATGCTCGAGAGTTTCCAAAACCGACTCATCCCCACAAAGAGGACAACCAGAGGAGAAAGCAAGATTCCTCTTATAAAACTCAGCCCCCACCAAAAGGGAACCAGTAAGGATACGCCAAATAAGGATCTTCCATCTAGCCGGACCCGGGAGATTCCGAAGACGTCTTTTGCAAAACAATCTAGTTTTCTCACAAACACGCCTAGTAGCCACCTGAGGACATTTAGCTTCTAAGTATTCAGAGAGCGCAATCCCATAGCCTGACTTAACCGAACAGACCCCGTCCAGACAGGGTGTCCAGAAAACCGTGGTATAGAATCACAAATCGGAATAGCACAAATCTTACTAGCCCAATCCAAATCAAAAAGCTCATGGATAAAGTCCTCCTTCCAGCACTTAGAAGGAGAAATAAGGTCAACGATAGTCAGAGATCTCATCTGAATCGGAGGAGGGAAGCCAAAACTAGTACAAAAGGGAGGCATCCTCCCATTAACCCATCTTGAACTCCATATATTAAGAGAGGAATTAGACCAAGCAAACAAACCAAGGCCTTCCAAGACCAAACTCGCTCCCAACTGAATACCACAGAAACCCCACGAAATAGCAGTGCCATGCTTAACTTGGTACGGTATTCCCAAACTAGAACACTTGAAAACCTTTCCAAAGAAAACTCTACTAATAAGGGACTATCTTTTATCAAGGATTTTCCAAGCCACTTTACCCAATAAGGCTTTATTCATGCATAAGATATTGCTTATACCAAGTCCACCTTCCGATTTGGGTAAACTAATAAGGGACTCCACGAATGCATGTATAATTTAATTTAACGATTTGTGTTTTTAAAATAAGTCCAAGGTTGTGTTCTTTTCGGCTGAAACGAGTTGAATTGAATTAAATGGAGTAAAGTTGAATTGAACTAAATTGAATTAAACTAAGTTGTAGCGAATGAAGGCTAAATTAAAAATTAATTTTGTGAAAATATGAGTTGAACAAAACTGACTGAAAATGAACAAAACTAAACGAGATAGACCCAAACAAAACTGCAACGAGCAAAAATTAAGCCAGAAAAAAATAGTCGATGTCAAAGGTTTTTCGAACTTATCCATAACTTAAGTCAAGAGACTAAAATTGTATTCTTATTTGTTAATAATAAGTCATAGTTCAGACGGACAATATTTATCTCAAATTAAACAATAAAGTTATGTTTATTTTAAGTTAAAAGGAAAACATTTTTTGATAAAAAATCATTATTTTATTGTTTGTAAAAAATTTGCATTTGCTGATAATGCATATTTCAGGTCAAATACGAGTTCGGAGAGGTTTTTTTCAAATAAACGCACTAAGTTGCGTGTGAGACTCAAACCCGAAGTTTATAGTTAGGGTAAAAGTGTTAGGTTTATATACCTTCTTTAGTCATACTAATGTTATTATCATATAAATTAGATGAACTTATGCATGCTTAACAATAATAAATCGAGATTTAAGAGAAAGAACAAGCTCCCTTACATTGCTAGTCTCGGCTAAATTAGGGCACAAGTGAAGTCACCTTCTTCACTTGTTCTTGAGCTTATCACACGGAATGATCCTCCTTGAGCCTTCAAAGAGATGACCTCCAAAAGATGAACACCAAGACACACTACACTCAATATTTTGTATGTATTTTTGCTAGAAAACTTGATACAAAATTGCCTCTAGTATTATATGGGTACACGGTCTTGGTGGAGAAAATGGGAGCTTGATTTTCTCTCTAAAACAAAACCTAATGCAAAACTTGAATGAATTCTCTTGAGGGAACAAACTCCCCTTTTGTTCTCCTCAAGGAGATGGCTGGATGGTGGGTTAGGGTGCCCAATGAATGGCACCTTAATAATCCCACATTGTCTCCCACTAAGACAATGTTATTAATGAGATGTCTCAACACAATATTATCATATAAGGTGTTAATGTATGTAAAATGTCTAGGACAATCACATTGTCACACGGTCCACTAATTCGTAAATGAACTATTGCATATGTTACATAGAGACGTAAACATTACTTCGACAATTTTACATTTTATGATTCTCGTAATTTAACATTTAAACAATTAATCATAAAATTAGTAATTCATAATTACCAACATCCATTAACCTATATCCGGTTACAACAATTGTATATGTAATAAAATTCATTCATTTAAATATGTTTCATAAACATACTTATATTAGTGACAACATTTTAATCACTAAAATTATAATTTATAATCTTATTATATTTTATCCCTTTATATAATATATAAATTAGACATAAATTGACTCGTATCAATATACAGTCATTTTATTTATCATTGAGAGAGTTGTCCTATAGGTGTGACCTAAAGGGATCAACTGGTCACCACCGTCATTACGACAGTAATGTCAAACTCTAGCAAGCCAATCATTATCGATTAATGTTGACCAGTTGACTTATGATTAAGAATCATCCCATGAATATTCTTTTATAGAGATTTGTCAATTAATTATATTATTGACGTGATCACACTATTGTGGAGGACATTTACTCCAACAATCTCCCACTTGTCCTCACAAGTGTGGATCACCGATTCTCTTGTTCTATTACATCATCTCCCACTCAATGCAAGGTGTCTTACAAGTCGTACTTGCACGTGATCAAATCAATAGTGGTTTTTCTCGATATGGAGTGTAACTGATAGACCGGAATTATCTACCATAGCTATTCTCCGAGCGTGGCCACGCATTTCCAGTTCACTACTCCTCGAATGGCCTTGAGATTTAAGATAACCCTGACAAGGGGCAGAACAATTTCTATCCAACTGTTCTCCTTGGCTAACATCGTCCATTGTGACCCAAAATGTGCCCATTTGACCCCTTTTACGGAAGATCGTAGAACATAAATTAAAGTCATTCTGAATTATGTCACTTTTAGAGCAACCAGTCTCTAGTCTAAGAATCGACTCATAAGAATATATATAGCAGCTCTTGCCACGACCAGGCTTCATTGAATTCTAAAGAACTCTATAAGCGGTCACTGCCCGACACAAGTGTACCTTACAGTTTGTCTATTTGATCGACTAGTCATCCCTTATGACTCTATGGTGTTAGAACTCACCAACAATCGCATCATAATCTAGTCACTTCGAGACGTCACCTCATATAAGTGACTAGGGGCATTACTAAGTTAATCCAGTTCACTTTGACAGGGCTCAGCAATTGTCTTACAATCCTGTTTGGATTTAACAAAGTATATTAAATAAAATAAGTTATAAAACTTTAAATGATGAACAATATTATCTTATATGAACGTAAAAACAACATTTTTCATTTCATATCGCATAATCCATTACACATTGGGTAAACTCTTAAGACCCATAGAACGAGCATGAGAATCATGTTTAACTTGCGACAAGGGTTTGGTTAAGGGATCAGCCACATTATCGTTTGTCTCAACCTTACAAATCGCTAGTTCCTTCCTATCAATGAAATCCCGAATTACATGATATTTTCTTGGTACATGTCTAGACTTATTACTAGACTTTGGCTCCTTAACCTGAAAGACAGCACCACTGTTATCACAGTACAGGGTGATAGGATCTTCAGCATTTGGAACTACTCTTAGTCCCTCGATGAATTGCCTTATCCATACTGCTTCCTTAGCAGCTTCTGATGCTGCAATGTACTCTGCTTCCGTTGTAGAATCCGCAACGACTGGTTCTTTGAAGTTCTTCGAACTAATGGCACCACCATTCAAGATAAAGACAAATTCAGCCTGGGATTTAAAATCGTCTTTATCTGTTTGGAAGCTTGCATCTGTGTAACCCTTTACACACAAATCTTCTTCCCCTCCAAACACTAAGTACGAATCCTTAGTTTTTCTTAAGTACTTAAGGATGTTCTTGACTGCAATCCAGTGACTTTCACCTAGATTTGCTTGATATCTACTAGTCATGCTCAAAGCATACCAGACATCTGGATGAGTGCATATCATGGCGTACATGATAGATCCCACGGCGGAAGCATAAGGGATCATTTTCATGCGTTCAACATCCTTGGGCTCCGTGGGAGATTGAGATTTTCTCAATATAATTCCACTTCCCATGGGGATAAACCCTCTCTTGGAATTTCCCATGTTGAACCGTCGAAGAATCTTATCGATATAAGATTCTTGACTTAGTGCCAATATCCTCTTGGATCTATCTCTATAGATCCGGATACCTAATATGCATTGTGCATTTCCTAGATCTTTCATCTGAAAATGGTTACCTAACCATCCTTTCACTGATGAAAGCATTGGAACATCATTTCCAATGAGTAGTATGTCATCCACATACAAGATTAGGAATACAACATTGCTCCCACTGAATTTCATATATAGACAAGGTTCCTCGACACTTCGAGTGAAACCATTTGCTTTTATGACTTCATTGAAGCGATGATTCCAACTCCTGGATGCTTGCTTGAGACCATAGATGGATATCTTAAGCTTGCATACCTTGTTAGGATATTTAGGATCTTCAAAACCCTCAGGTTGTATCATATACACATCCTCCTTTAAATGCCTATTTAAGAAGGCGGTTTTGACGTCCATTTGCCACACTTCATAGTCATGAAATGCGGCAATCGCTAACATTATCCTAATAGATCTTAGCATGGCTACCGGAGCAAAGGTTTCATCATAATGAAGACCTTGAACTTGGGAAAACCCCTTAGCTACTAGCCTAGCTTTATAGACATCATCATGTCCTTTTATGTCATTCTTCACCTTGAAGATACACTTGCATTGGAGAGGTCTCATCTCCTTAGTCAAGTCTACCAAGTCCCATACTTGGTTTTGATGCATAGAATCCATATCGGATGCCATGGCCTCTTGCCATTTGGCGGAGTCGGGACTAGAGATTACAGCTTTGTAATGGTAGGCTCATCACTTTCCAAAAGTAATACGTCTAGGCTACCATCTTCCTCAATTAGTCCAACATACCTATCAGGTTGATGTGGAACCCTACTCGACCTCCTGGGTGGAATAGGTACCGAAGTGGAAGAAGAAGGAACATCTTCATCTGTCTCAGCTTCAGTTTGTGGCTATAGAAAGCAAATCCAGTGCTATGAGACCCATGTCGAATCAAAAAGTCTAACCATTAGCGGAAAGTCAACTACAAGTCCTGGCGAGACAGACACGAGCTTCCCTCTTATTATAGAAAAGTATTTTATCCTATCTTTGGATGTCCTTACGACCCTTTCTAGTTGAAAGTTTCTTCTGTTCTAGATCTTCCTCTGATTGAAAGAGTTCTTTACGAGCCTTTTCGAGTGAAACTATAATAAGAGTGGGAGAAATTTTGAACTTAATGAAGTTCCTTCTTCTTCCGACCCACGTCAACTATAGAAATAAACTCCTTTTCTAAGAAGACAGCCTTAGAAGACACAAACACTTTGTTTTCATGAGGTTTGTAAAAGTGGTAGCCACGTGAGGTGGTTGGATAACCAACAAAGATGCATTTTTCGGATCGTGGAGCAAGTTTGTCATCGGTCTTTACCCTGACATATGCCTCACATCCCCATATTTTCATATAGGATAAGTTAGGAACCTTTCCCTTCCACATCTCATATGGAGTCTTATCGGTCGCTTTCAATTCGTTGGACTATTGTTCAACGATTTGATGGCAGTGAGGATCGCAAATCCCCAAAATGAATCAGGTAAGTCAGTTTGGCTCATCATTGATCGGACCATATCCAATAAGGTTCGATTCCTCCTTTCTGCCACACCATTAAGTTGTGGCGTTCCTAGAGGTGAAAGTTGTGACACAATGCCACACTCCTTTAGATGTGAATCAAATTCGTTGCTAAGATATTCACCACCACGATCGGATCGTAGTGTCTTAATCTTTCTGTCGAGTTGGTTTTCAACTTCATTTTGAAATTCTTTAAATTTCTTGAAGGCTTCACTCTTATACTTCATTAAGTAGATATACCCATACCTACTTAAATCATCGGTGAAGGTAATGAAATAGTCATAATTGCCTCTAGCGGTGATTGTTAGTGGTCCACATACATCCGTATGTATGAGCCCTAATAACTCACTAGCTCGTGTCCCTTTACCACTAAAAGGATTACGAGTCATTTTTCCTAGAAGGCAAGCCTCGCATGTACCATATGATTCATATTCGAATGGTTTAATTATATTGGTCTTTACCAATCTTTTGATGCGATTTTCATTTATGTGACCAAGTCGACCATGCCAAATATACGATTCATTTTGTAAAACCCCTCGCGAAAGCGGAAAATAAAACATACAAAGTACTAAAAATGCAGCGGAATTTAAAACTTTTTAAACATAAACAACATGCGAGAAGAATTAAACTGAAATGGAAACTAAACTGAAATAAAACAAAATAGATAAGTAACAGTTCTAAGTATCAAAACCAAATATGTAAAACAGCCTGGGATGGAACATCCCTACAGGCACCAACCAAAAACTGTATCAAAACTAAGAGTCTAGCTACTCGATAAATGTGTAAGTCATATGATGACAACAGGATCATTACTCGCTAGCTCTCTCGTGAACCCCGCCAACCTGCATGTACCTACATACATGAAAACATGTACGCCACAATCAGTGGGGAGTGACTAGAGTTCTCCTAGCCACCTTTTGTAACGACACGTAACACATAAAGCAATACAGAATACTCCAACATATATCAACATGTGAAGCATAAACAACTCATCAACTGATCTCATACTATCATGCAAACTCTAATGCACGACTCTCAACCAACTTCATAAACCGTTAGGAAGGAGAGCCGGTTTCCCTACTGGTTGCCCCGTCAGGGGGTCTTTCAATCCAACTATTTATGAAACCGATCATAGAGTCATCCAATGCCTTGGATGAACAAACTATAACTCAGGCTATATAATCATCAACTTCATCATGCATATCTGACACTGTACCAAACTCTAGGCAAGAAGATATAACATAAACACTAGCAATGGGTCCAGAGGTGAACTTAACACATATCCCACTACCAAACAATGTCGGGTCCAGAGGTGAACTTAACACATATCCCAACATGCAAATCAAGTAAAGGGTCCAGAGGTGAACTTAACACATATCCCTATACTTACAATTCAAGAAAAGGGTCCATAGGTGAACTTAACACATATCCCTAATCATCCAAAAACAAAGGTTCCAGAGGTGATCTTAACACATATCCCAATGCTACAAACAAGTATTGGGTCCGGAGGTGAACTTAACACATATCCCAATACACAGCTATCGCACAACGGGTCCATAGGTGAGCTTAACACATATCCCGTGTACGACAACCGATCACGTGTCAGGTCCAGAGTTGAGCTTAACACATATCTTGACACGCCACAAGCAAAACACGTAACGGGTCCAGAGGTGAACTTAACACATATCCCGTCACGCGACATACAAAACACGTAATGGGTCCAGAGGTGAACTTAACACATATCCCATCACGCGACATCCAACTTAACCATTAACATCCAAAGATAAAAACTAACCTATAGTTCTAACTTCTTAAATCACTAAACAACACTTAATTGACCCCGGGAACTAAGATGAGGGAGAGCCGGTTTCCCTTTCGGTTACCCGACCGGGGGGTCTCTATCCTCACTCCATTCCCGAACCCAATATAGTGTCGCCCATCCTCCGGGGACCTCAAATACATATCAAAGATACAAGGAACGAGTTTCAATCAAAACCGATCAACCGATTTAAAGTTATCAACGAATTACGAATCAAACATCCTACAGGGGCCCCCAGCCAGTCGGCAGGCAGCCAGTCGGCAGGCAGCCGGTCGGCCGGCTGGTGGTCCTTTCAGCCTTCAACTTTTTAAAACAAACACAATGCAAAGGGACTCCCAGCCGGTCGGCAGGCAGCCGGTCGGCCGGCTGGGAACCCAATTTCCCTAGCCTTCACAATTTCGCGATATACTAAAATGTACTCCCAGCCGGCTGGCAGGCGGCCGGTCTGCCGGCTGGGCACGCTATTCCTATGGTTTCGCAACCACGCAAAACAACACAAAGAGACCACCAACCGGTCGGCAGGCAACCGGTCGGCCGGCTGGCGGTCCAAGGCCAATTCCTTCAAAACTCGCAAAATTCTTCAAAGACGCTCCCAGCCGGTCGACCGGCTCAGAGAGCCTGCACGCGAAAAACATAAATTCCAGCCTATTCAAAATACGATAAATCGACACCAATTCTTATGAATCGTTACAATTGATGTTTACCCAACATTACCAATCATCCAATACTACTTATCTAACAGCAAACAAACCACAAAACAATCCTCAAACGATTATACAATGTATCCGTCTTAACTTTGTGAAAAACTGAAAATAAGCTTATGAACATGTAACAACATCACAAGGCTTGAATTCTTCACATAAGAACAATCCTAAGCATGTTTCTAAGTCCATTAACCATCATTCTTAAACAAAAATCAGAAACATAAAGAAAAACACATCAAAACTTGCTAATATTCACAATAAGGCCGAGTTTCTCATTATCGTCACCTTAAATGCAATCCGGCTTAAAGATCCTCCTCTACCACGAAGCTATCAACTTCCGGGTCGTCCAAACCCACGCCTACAAGCACGAAAAACGATGTCAACGGAGCAAAAACAGAATTAGGCAAAACATCCCCAAATTTCGAAGTAGAGGAATTGCAAAACGAAAATGATAGATGGCTTGCAAATTAAATGAAATCTTTCACAATAAATTATTAAAATATTATTTTATTACTTAAAATAATTTAAAAGGCTTAAAATAGATTTTACGAAAATACGGGATGTTACAATCACCTCAACTTCAAAAAGTTTCGTCCTCGAAACTCGAACGAAGATAAATTCTAACTAACTCTACCTCATTCGAAAAGAGAAGGATGCGCATCACGCATCGATGCCTCGGTCTCCCACGTCTGCTCCTCAACATCACCGCAACGCCAAAGGATCTTCACTAAAGGCACCACCTTGCTCCTAAGCTTCTTATCCCGACGGTCTAGGATCTTCACGGGACACTCCTCGAAAGCAAGACTCGGCTCCAAGTTCTCGATCTCTCTAGGCAGAACATGACTCGGGTCACTAACATACTTACGGAGCTGAGAAACATGAAAGACACTATGAACCTTGCCCAAACTAGGAGGCAAGTCCAAACGATAAGCAGCAGCACCAATCCTCTTCACGATCTCAAAAGGCCCAATGTACTTAGGACTCAACTTGCCCTTAACTCTGAAGCTCTTAACGCCCTTCATCGGTGAAACTCTCAAGAAGACTCTGTCACCCACCTCAAACTCGAGAGGTCTACGGCGAACATCAGCATAGGATTTCTGCCAATCCTGTGCGGCCTTCATCCTACCTCTGATAAGCTGAACCTGATCAATCGTAACAGCTAACTGGTCCGGTCCTAGGTCGTGCACGTCACTCGCCTGATCCCAACAGATCGGACTACGGCACTTCCTACCATAAAGAGCCTCGTACGGAGCCATACCAATAGATGAATGGTAACTGTTGTTGTAAGAAAACTCAACCAACGGTAGACACTGCTCCCAAGAACTCTGGAAATCAAGTGCACAGGCACGGAGCAAGTCCTCTAATGTCTGAATAGTCCTCTCGGACTGACCATCAGTCGCGGCATGAAATGCGGTGCTCATCAACAAACGGCTACCCATAGCCTCCTGTAAAGCCTTCCAAAATCTGGAACAAAATCTCGGATCACGATCGGAAACTATCTCTCTCGGGACACCATGGTAACGGACTATCTCTGCAATATAAGCCCTGGCTAAACGGTTCATATCCCATGTCTCTCTGATAGGCACAAATCTGGTACACTTAGTTAGCCTATCCACTATAACCCAAATCGCATCCTTGCCTCCCACAGTCTTAGGCAATGTTGTCACGAAGTCCATCGATATACACTCCCACTTCCACTGAGGAACGGGAAGCGGCTGAAGCAAACCGCCTGGCCTTCTATGCTCTATCTTGACTTGTTGACAAGTCAAGCACCTAGTCACGTAATCCAAGATCTCTTTCTTCATTCCAGGCCACCAAAACATAACTCTCAAATCCTTGTGCATCTTCTCTCCGCCCGGATGAACTGAATACGGTGACAAGTGAGCGTCATCAAGAACCCTCTTCCTCAAATCTGGCACATCGGGAACATACATCCTACCACGGAACCTAAGGAAACCATCAGCATCAATCACTAAGTCAGGTGCAACACCACTCGAAATCTTAGCCTCGAACTTCTTGAAATCAGCATCTGAAGGTAAACTCTGGCGAATCTCCCAATATAAGGACGGCTCGGCAGTCATAGTAGCTAACCAATCAAAACCACTACCAACCATCTCTAATCTCAGCTTCCGGAACTCGGAACACAACTCATCGGGCAACACTCGCATAACACTCATCGAATGAGAAGTCTTGCGGCTAAGCGCATCAGCAACCACATTGGCTTTTCCCTCATGATACAATAACTCAATGTCATAATCCTTAACCAACTCTAGCCAACGTCTCTGTCGCATATTAAGGTCCTTCTATGTGAAAATGTACTTAAGACTCTTATGATCCGTGAAAATGCGACAATGAGATCCAATCAAGTAATGGCGCCACATCTTCAAAGCATGAACAACAGCAGCTAACTCAAGATCATGTGTAGGATAGTTCACCTCGTGAACTCGCAACTGTCTAGATGAGTAAGCTATCACCTTACCACTCTGCATCAACACACATCCAAGCCCTAACATCGAAGCATCACAATAAACATCGAAGTCAACCCAAATCTCTGGCAAAGCAAGTACGGGAGCGGAAGTCAACCTAGTCTTCAATTCCTGGAAAGAACTCTCACATTTGTCGGTCCACACAAACTTAGCTTCCTTCTTCAGCAACTGAGTCATCGGACGAGCTAATCTAGAGAAATCCTCAACAAATCGACGGTAGTAACCCGCTAAACCAAGGAAACTACGGATCTCTCCCACATCTTTGGGACTCTCCCAATCAACAACGGCCTCAATCTTCGCGGGATCAACCATAACTCCCTCACTAGATATCACATGTCCAAGAAATACAACCTTAGAAAGCCAAAACTCACACTTTGAGAACTTTGCGAACCACTTCTATCGACGTAAAATCCCAAGAATCAATCTAAGATGCTCGGCATGCTTCTCATCGGTCTTAGAGTAAATGAGGATATCATCAATAAACACCACAACACAAGTGTCAAGATACTCACTAAAGGTGCGGTTCATCTGATCCATGAAAATAGCAGGTGCATTAGTCAACCCAAAAGGCATAACCACGAACTCAAAATGCCCATATCTGGTACGAAAAGCAGTCTTCGCAATATCAGCCTCTCTCACTGGAATCTGATGATAACCCGATCGAAGATCAATCTTAGAAAACCTAGAAGCACCTCTCAACTGATCGAACAAGTCATCTATCCTAGGCAAAGGATATATATTCTTCACGGTCACTCGGTTCAACTCTCTATAGTCAATGCAAAGTCTCATGGAACCATCTTTCTTCTTGACAAAAAAACCTGGAGCACCCCACGGAGAAGCACTCGGTCTAATGAAACCTTTCTCGATCATCTCTTCCAACTGTTGCTTCAATTCCTTCAACTCTGGCGGAGCCATTCGGTAAGGAGCTTTGGATATCGTTCCGGTACCTGGAACAAGCTCAATGGTAAACTCCACATCTCTCTCTGGCGGTATCCCTGGCAAGTCATCTGGGAAAACATCTGGATACTCACGAACAATGGCTACATCCTCAAGCTTCGGTAGCGATGGCTTTGCAGCTGAAACAACACACAGGAAGGCTTGGCAACCCTTCCTAAGAAAATGAGAAGCTTTCATCGAAGAGATAACACGAACACCCTTTTTAGGGCGAGTTCCCCTATAGGAAACACGAACTCCTGAAGAACTCCTCAAGCAGATTTTCTGGTCGCGACACTCGAAGCGAGCATGGTACCGCGATAACCAATCCATACCGAGGATAATGTCAAACTCCTCGAGAGGAAATCTCAGTAAGTCCGCTGGAAATGTGGCTTGACCAATAATGATAGGAACATCCCTATGGGACGAAGAGCAGGAAAACACGTCTCCAGAAGGTAAGGAAATGGAAGTCTCCTCAACCAATGAAGACTCAAGAGCTAAACGGTCTGCGAACTGAGTCGATATAAATGAAAGAGAAGCTGCAGTATCGAATAAAATAAGGCACTCAGCGCCAAGAACAGAAAAGATACCGGCAACAATGTCTGGATGAGCCTCAGCCTCAGCCCTAGTCATCACAAAGATCTTCCCCTTCGGCTTTCCTCCTCTAGTCGCTGCAGCAGCAGTGGCAGCCTTGCCAAGTGCAGTGTTCCTCTCCGGACACTCATAAGATCAATGCCCAAATCCATTACAAGTGAAACACTTATAGGCATTCTTGAAACAGTCAAAACCCTGATGAGATGGTTTACCACAACGGTGGCAAACACTAGGAGATGTGTCGGTGTGAACAATGGTCTTAGCAACCGGAGCAGAGAACCTCTCAAACCGCTTCTTCTGAGAAGAAGGCGAAGAAGTAGAAGGAACAAACGGTCTCTTCCCCTGGTACACTAATCTCTGGTGAGGAGTCACACTAGAAGTAGCAGCTCGGGTCTCAGCATCTATGGCACGAATAGAACTCTCGGCCCAAATAGCATCATCATATACCTCCACAAAAGAAGTCGAGTCACGACGAACCATACTCTCGATGCGTGGTCCTAGCTTCCCACGGTAAAATTAGACTCTCTCAGCCTCATCTCTGTCAAACCTCGATGCAAAATGAGCAAGTTGGTTGAATCGGTCGGTAAACTCCTGAACTGACATCTTGCCTTGCTTCAAATCCATGAATTCTTTGAGTCGCTGTGATCTGAGCTCCTTAGGATAAAACCTCGTCTAGAACTTATCCTTAAAAGCCTCCCAATCGAACAAAGGGTCAAGAGTGAAAGTCGGTCCGGTCAATGCCCACCATCTATCGGCCTCAAGGGTCAGAAAGTGAGTGGCTAGCCGCACTCTATCCTCTCTACCCACCGAATACATGGTAAAGCTCTTTTCCATCTCCCTGAACTACTCGGTAAGAGCTACCGGATCAACCTCGCCTCCATAAGTCTTCACGTGGCTCCTGGACATTTGGGATGCTATCCAAGAGAAGCTACCAGGACGGTTAGCCTCATTGCCTGGCGGTGGAGGAGGTGGAACATTCCCTGCTTGCTGTCTTTGGTTCTCAAGCAACTGATGAAGTGCTTGCATTATAGTGTTCTCAGCAGCCGTGGTTCTCACCATCCTTCAAAAGAGAAAACAAGGGTTAACTTAGCAATTAACATTCACAAATAGACTACAATATAAATCCTTAGATCTACCCATCTCTCATTCATTATTTGTTTATTTGGTCAAGTTAGGGTTGGGGGTCACATGAGTGCGTCGGGAGCAATAATGCTCTGATACCAACTGTAAAACCCCTCGCGAAAGCGGAAAATAAAACATACAAAGTACTAAAAATGCAGCGGAATTTAAAACTTTTTAAACATAAACAACATGCGAGAAGAATTAAACTGAAACGAAAACTGAAACTGAAATAAAACAAAATAGATAAGTAACAGTTCTAAGTATCAAAACCAAATATGTACAACAGCCTAGGATGGAACATCCCTACAGGCACCAACCAAAAACTGTATCAAAACTAAGAGTCTAGCTACTCGATAAATGTGTAAGTCATATGATGACAACAGGATCATCACTCGCTAGCTCTCTCGTGAACCCCGCCAACCTGCATGTACCTACATACATGAAAACATGTATGCCACAATCAGTGGGGAGTGACTAGAGTTCTCCTAGCCACCTTTTGTAACGACACGTAACACATAAAGCAATACAGAATACTCCAACATATATCAACATGTGAAGCATAAACAACTCATCAACTGATCTCATACTATCATGCAAACTCTAATGCACGGCTCTCACCAACTTCATAAACCGTTAGGAAGGAGAGCCGGTTTCCCTACTGGTTGCCCAGTCAGGGGGTCTTTCAATCCAACTATTTATGAAACCGATCATAGAGTCATCCAATGCCTTGGATGAACAAACTATAACTCAGGCTATATAATCATCAACTTCATCATGCATATCTCACACTGTACCAAACTCTAGGCAAGCAGATATAACATAAACACTAGCAATGGGTCCAGAGGTGAACTTAACACATATCCCACTACCAAACAATGTCGGGTCCAGAGGGGAACTTAACACATATCCCAACATGCAAATCAAGTAAAGGGTCCAGAGGTGAACTTAACACATATCCTTATACTTACAATTCAAGAAAAGGGTCCAGAGGTGAACTTAACACATATCCCTAATCATCCAAAAACAAAGGGTCCAGAGGTGAGCTTAACACATATCCCAATGCTACAAACAAGTATTGGGTCCGGAGGTGAACTTAACACATATCCCAATACACAGCTATCGCACAACGGGTCCATAGGTGAGCTTAACACATATCCCGTGTACGACAACCGATCACGTGTCAGGTCCAGAGGTGAGCTTAACACATATCTTAACACGCCACAAGCAAAACACGTAACGGCACTAGTACAAAAAACCCCTATCGTGTCGCAGCTATCGTGACGGTTCTAATAGAAACGACATAAAAAGGCTAAAAAAACTGGCGGGAAGGATTTTTTTAGGCTATAGGGAGTCTATTGTGACGGTTTTAATAAAGAACCGTCACGATAAAATAAATTATTTGTGTCGGTTGTAAGTTAGAACCGCCACTATAAATCATTTGTGACGGTTTTAAGTATAACCGACATTAATAACGACATTAAAAGTAGTGAAAAAAAACAACGGTTTTTTAGCAAAAACGGTCACCGTATGAAATTTGTGACGGTTTTAATTATAATAGACGTATATCAAGCTAGAGACGTGTTTGTGTTGGAGTCAACTGCTGCTACTACGCGCGCCTTCTTCAAAACAAATTCCTGAAACTGCAACAACACGCATCTTCTTCAAAAACAAATTCAATTCAATTCAACTCATTCCCAAATCATCAATTCGTTCCCAAATCATCAATTCATTCCCAAATCATCAATTCGTTCCCAAATGAGCAATTCGTTCACAAATCAGCAATTCATTCACAATTTGTTTGTAATTCGTTCTGACTTCGCAATCAGAGTTCACAGTTTGTTCACAATTCGCAGTCATAATTCGTTCACAGTTAGTTCAATTCGTTCAATTGGTTCATATTTCGCAATCATATTTCGTTCGCAATCATATTTCGCAATCATATTTCAGATAGCTGTTCGTTCATATTTCGCAAACAACAATTCGCAATCATCAATTCGTTCGCAATTCGTCAATCAAAGGTGCGTGTGTCATACTACTATTGCTTTTTCTATAATCAATTTCAGTAATATGTTGTTTAATTTGATATTCATCTCATATCTATACTGCTTATTATGTGAATACCAATTGCTGCCCCATTTAGCTATCCTTAATCTAGCTCTTTTATGGATTATGTGAATACTGCTTATTATGTGAATAATAGAAAGTTACTGCCCCAATTCGCAAAAGTTCATGTTTAATAAAGTTACTGGTAATATATTATACGCTTGGATGTCTTTTGTCTCGATATTTTTCGTAGAACTTGGTCTAGAGGTATCATATTAACGAAGGGGATGGGAGGGTCTGGTATAGGCAGTGACAGGAGTATCGCAGTAGTAGTAAGTGTAGTGACAGTTCAAAGTAAAAGGGGATAAGAGGGTCTGGTATAGGCAGAGCAGTAGATGTGCAGTCAGTAATAGGAGGAAATCAGACCTGTAGTGTCTGTTAGAGGGTAGCAACAGAGTACAGCCTCTATAGTCTAACAGTGGCAACGACAGCAGTAAATAGTGACAACAGTACAACAGTAACTACTAGTACAGTGGTAGGCTTTGACATTCAGTCCCTGATTCATAACTATCCAAGTAAGTAGATGGAATGGGGTCTTGTTGAGTCAGTTGCTCTTCCCAGGCCACCTCTTGTTTTAGAATGCACTTAACTATTGCATACCCTATTCTTTCCAGTTCCTACCCTATATAATATCTTCTCATATACAGTTTGTTGAGTAAGGAAACTGCTACTCAATTTCGACAAGCTTGGCCAATATTTTAATTGTCTCTAGCCACCTAAAAAGGACTCAAACATAAACATTGACCCAACCAAATTAATAAATAATTATATCAGGAACAAGTTGCTAATAACTTCATGTTTAATTTGATAATTAGAGTATGGATCGAAGTTGGATGTATGGAAAGCGGGATTTTGAGTTTATGTCAAGGCTTGATGAATTTATTAGTCATGCTATTGAACATCAAAGACTATGTGGAGACGGCGAACAACTTTTATGCCCGTGTAGCGTCTGCAAGAATCGGATCAAAATAAGTTCTGCAAGAGAAATGCGAAACCACTTGATAATGAAGGGTTTTAAACCAGATTATAGTGTGTGGATATGGCATGGAGAGAAATGTAATGACAGTCATGGTAGTACGAGGGCCAAATATCTTGGGATCAATGTTGATAATGTGGATGAGCTGGAGATCGATGATGTGGCTTATAGTAACAAAGAGGTTAATGAGGATGGTGATGATATGGATAAAAATGTAGAAGATGAGAATATTGATAGAATGATGGATGATCTAGAAAACGATTTTATAGAGTGTCCTGAAATTTTTCAGGAGCTAGTTAGTGATTCTAAGAAGCCTTTATATCCTGGGTGCTCTAAATATTCTCGTTTGTCGACTGTCTTAAAATTGTACACCCTTAAAGCTGGAAATGGGTGGAGTGATAAGAGTTTTACTGCTTTAGTAAAACTCTTGTCAGATATATTGCCGGAAGGTAATGAGCTTCCTACCAACACTTATCGATGTAAGAAAATTTTGTGCCCACTAGCCACGAATTACCAAAAAATACATGCTTGCCCAAAGGATTGCATATTGTACCGGAAAAACTATAGTGACTTAGAAGAGTGTCCACGATGTAAATCGCCAAGGAATAAGCTCAATGGAAATGAAAATAGGCACAATCGTAAAAAAGGTGGTCCGGCAAAGACCTTATGGTACTTGCCAATTATACCGAAATTCGAGCGTATATTTGCAAATCCAAAGGATGCAGAATATATGTTGTGGCATCAGAATGGGAGGAAAAAAGACGGAAAATTGCGACATGTGGCTGATGCTTCTCAGTGGAGGAATATTGACAAAGATTTTCCAGATTTTGGTAGAGAACCCAGGAATTTAAGACTAGGTCTATGCACTGATGGAATTAATCCCTTTGGGACGTTAAGTACCCAACATAGTACCTGGCCAATAATGTTAGTGATTTATAATCTCCCTCCTTGGCTTACCACAAAAAGTAAATACATTTTATTAACGTTGCTAATATCGGGTCCTAAACAACCTGGTAATGACATTGATGTGTACCTAGCACCATTAATAGATGACTTGAAATTATTGTGGGATGTTGGAGTACAAGTGTTTGATGCAGCTAGCGGTTCAAGATTCCAAATGCATGCTATGCTGTATTGCACGATTAATGATTTCCCTGCTTATGGAAACTTGTCGGGCTATAGGTTGAAAATGATAAAGGGTGTCCGGTATGTGGCGATGACACAGAGTCTGAATGGTTGGAGAATAGTGGAAAATATGCATACATGGGAGGTCGTCGATTTCTAGAACCTAGTCATCCTTATCGTAAGAAGAGGAAGGCATTCTATGGTAAAACCGAGCGTCGATCAGCCCCCTTGTTTCTAAGTGGAAAAGAGTATTACGAACAAGTTAAGAATATCACTAAAGTGTTTGGAAAACCATATATACCACCACCGGAAGGGGTTTACCACACAAAAAAGTCCATTTTTTGGGACCTACCTTATTGGAAACATTTGTCTGTTAGGCATTGTATTGATGTCATGCATGTTGAGAAGAACGTATTTGATAGTATCATAGGCACTTTGTTGAACATTCCTAATAAGACTAAAGATGGTGTCAAAGCGAGACATGATATGGTTGCTAGGGGTCGTTTCGAGGTAAGTCCAGAGGAGAAGGGGAAAGGTACCTACTTACCTCCAATTTGCACAACTTTGTCGAAGAATGAGAAGATGACGGTGTGTGAGTCTTTAAAGGGCGTGAAGGTTCCGTATGGATATTCCTCCAACATAAGCCGACTTGTTTCAATGAAAGATTTGAAATTGGTGGGCTTGAAATCCCATGATTGCCATGTTTTGTTAACCCAACTATTACCGGTGGCTATCCGATCTATTTTACCTAAGCATGTTAGACAAGTGATCACAAAGCTATGCAAATTCTTTAACGCAATTAATTCAAAAGACATTGATCCGGAGAATTTGGATGAACTACAGGCTGACGTTGTGGTCACACTTTGTGAACTTGAAATGTATTTTCCTATCAGTTTCTTCGATATTATGGTCCACTTGATTGTTCACTTGGTGAGAGAAATAAAGCTATGTGGCCCGGTGTTTCAGAGAAACATGTGGGCGATGGAACGGGAGATGGGGACCTATAAAAGACGAATGAAGAATCGGTACCGTCCCGAAGGTAGTATTGTTGAAGCAACAATTGCTTGTGAGACACTTGGTTTCTGCCAAGATTATTTGACGAGTATCCAACCTATTGGACTTCCTAAATCTCGGCATGAGGGAAGACTTGAAGGTAAGGGTACTTTGGGAAAGAAGCTTATTAGTGGCGATCATGAATCCTTTAAGATGGCACATTTGTATGTTTTGCAACACATGACAGAAGTTCACCCGTATTTAAATGCTCACATTGAGTTAATAAAGAGAGAAAATCCGCATAAATATGAAGCTTGGTTAATGAGTGAACATAATAGAAGTTTTGCTGATTGGTTCAAAGAAAAGGTCATGAATGAGTTGTCAAACAAAACACATAATGTGAGTGAGAATCTACGATGGTTAGCATATGGCCCGAAACCTAACATCTCATCTTATGAAGGGTATGATATCAATGGATTTTGCTTTTACACAAGTCGTCAGGATGAGAAGAGTACAATGCAGAATAGCGGTGTTACAATTGTTGCGTCATCTATGGAATACGTTGGAAAGGGGAAAAAACTAGTGCATAGGACACTACCATATTATGGGATAGTGGAGGACATATGGGAGCTAGACTATGTGGAATATTCCATACCCTTGTTTCGATGTAAATGGGCTGATTGTGACAAAGGTGTCAACATCGATGATATGGGATTTATTTTGGTTGATTTCAATGTTGTCGGACATGTAAATGACGTTTTTATACTTGCATCTCAAGCTAAACAAGTGTTCTACATGAAAGATCCTTTGGATGAGAGGCGCTCAGTTGTCCTTTATGGTAAAAGGCGCATTCTCGGGGTAGATGGTGTAGTTGATGAAGAAGAGTACGATCAAGTTGATGAACCTTCTCCTAATTCTTCACATTGTCAAGATATGCAAGTAATACGAGACGAAGTTTATTTGCGTGTAGATCATAACGAGGGAATTTATGTTTGACAACCTCAAAGAATAACTTTATTTGGCTGCGAGAGCATAAACTCTCACTATTAGATTGTTTAGAATACCTTCTAATTTTCAGTAATTTTCATCATTTTGGATTATTTTTTGCTAATTTTATATGGGAGTGGTATGCTAAGTCGCGAGTGGTTATCCTGTTCCTATGTGTATAATCTGCCTTTCTGATCGACATGTTCTTAACCAAAATCTCATGTAATCAAGTCATGTAGATTTACATGTTTTTGAATTGAAAATAAAATAAAGTAACATAGTGTGTATATAATAATGCACGTCATGTAGATTTACATGTTTTTGTTTAGAGGGCTGTATTGGCTTAGGTGACTGGCAGATCTGGGAATAGCTGATATTCTGTGCTCAGGAGCATCTGTATACAGCGTTTTCTGAACTGCATTTTTGTGCAGCAGTAGAATCAGACTAGTAGGTCTGTAGTTCCTGGTAAATGAGTGACTGTCAGTGAGGGGAAATAAGGACCCAAAATACTATTGGTTTCTTGTTTTGCAGGTTGGTTCAGGCTGTTGTTGGTTATGTTGATCCTGACGTTGTTTTGAATGTTGCTGTGTTGTTCATGTTGTTGTGTTATTAAGAAGACGGCATTGGTGATGTTGTTGTTGTGTAAAGTGTTTGTTTTATTTTTATTTTAGTGTTGTGGACTTGCTGGCACTCGTTTCGTTTTCTGGTTTATTATATATGTAAATTCGGGTGCTGTAGGGGAGCCAAAAGAGGCAGATGCTGTATGGGTCTGATACTCTGATGTCTTTTCGACAGAATTAACGGTTTTTACAACTGAAATTCCGTCCCAAAGAGGAAAAAAAGGCATACCTCCAGAGTTGCTTTAGCACAGAATGAGCCATTTAGGGACAGAGTTTCCATGCCAATAGGAAGATTTAGGGACGGATTGGTCATCCCAAATTTCTGTCGCAACTGAGTTTGGGACGCAATTCGCGACCATTGTCAGCTTCTCTATAGATCCTTTAACTGAGTAACCACTCTAATGACACAGAGTATTGATAGTTAGCTGAATGCATTTTTGAAACTGTTTTGATGCACCACTAACAAACAACATCGATTTACAAGCAGATTGTTTCCATGATCACTAAGCTTCTATTTAGATACATAATCTGAGCAACCATTCTATACCATAGAGTCTTGATAATTAGGTGAATGCATTTCTAAGTTTTTTTCTTATTCATCACGTACAATAAATATAACAGGTCTACAAGCAGATTGCACGTGTGACTTGCTTATTAAGTCATTTAATAAATCTTGTTCATATACCATTTGTTAGACACTTCTATTTCAGGTGTGATAGAAAATTTAGTTGTGTCTGATATAAAAATTTAATTGGCTTAGGCAGTGGCTCAAGGGACGAGATACGCCTACTATGTCCTCATCTAGACAACATATCAGACCTGCTACTACCTCTGTCCACGCTTTCCAGCATTCTTGAACCACAGCCCACCACTGCCAGTCACCCTGCATTACCATACCAACCTATCGACTGGTACAAACTCCAGCATCATTTACACCGACCCATAAACTCCCTGCATCATTTGCATCAACGACTCCACCGTGTTGTGTGTGCCTTACGTGTTTCAGGTGTTTAATATGTGTGCAGATATGGCCGGGGTTGAAGATTCTGGTCAGAAACAAAAAGTGAGAGGTGTGACAACTGGGCAGAACTTGAAAAGTGAGGATTTTGAGAAATTACATATTGAATTTGACGAGTTCGGACAACCAACTGGTTTGTACCAGAGTAAGTTTGCAACCGACATGGGTGTTTTAGCACGAAATATCAAGATCACGTACCGAAGTTGGAAAAAGGTCCCATGGGGAGAAAAAGAAACACTTTGGAAAGATGCACAGGTAACCACAAAAATTATATGATTTATTTTTTACCAACACGATGATATTTATTGACAATAATGATTTATTATTTACCAACACACGATCTTTTATTTTCTTTTAAAGAATACATGGAAGCTTGATGATGATAAACAAAAGATTGTTCTCAAGATATTATCAGGAGCATTAAAGGATTTCAGGTCGAGATTAACACGGACTTATATTACCAAGACTATAAAACCCAAGGAAGGAGAAATAATTGGCGATAGTCCAGTGGGTAAGTACAAAGCCATAACAAAAGAGATTTGGGAAGAATTTAAAAAGCAACGCATGGAAAAGTCTTTTATGGTGAGTACTGATTTACAACAATTCATTCAGAAGTCCTTTATTCTTTCTTTCTCGTAATTTCTTGTTAATGAATCGTAACCATGTGAAATTACATAATGACATTGTAGGAAATAAGTGCAAAAGCTCAAGCCTCCCAAAAAAAGAACTTGCACCCTCATTATTTGGGAAGAGTGGGGTATGCCGGTAAAAGGGAAAAGTGGTACAAAGAAGAAGTTGCCGAAGCCCTTACACAAGACAAATCGGAGAATCATGATTGTGATCCTTCTCTTTCACAAGAATCACTTGCTTTGGTTGATGAACGCTTTAGTGATCGCGGTTATTTATGGTTAAAAGCACATACCCCGTCATCCACCTGTCCGCCTTCACCACGGATACAAGAAGTAACCGAAAAATTCGTAAGTGACTTTTAAATTTCTGAAACATTTATCTCAATATGCATTCCTTAGTTTAATCGCTCTTGTGTTTTATCTCAATAACAACAGTGGGTTTGGAAGGAAAAGCAGCAAAAAGGAGAGTTTGTTCCTACAAGATTCGAAGATGCGTTGGTAAAAGCATTAGGGAAACCGGAACATAATGGAAGAACAAGAGGAGTTGGTAGAAATGTTGGTCTCCAAACATATTTCGTAAAACCGATAAGTCGAGGTTCAAATGGAAAGATTTATACCGAGGATGACGTGAAGTTGCTAATGGAGAAGGTGAAAAGAGAAGCTATGGACGAGATGAAGGTCATGATGGAGAAGCAATGGGCAGAATTTATGGGTAAAGCACCATCTCCTGACGAAGATCGGTTAGCTTCCACCGAGTCGCATCGACCAGAGCATAGTAGTTGTCATTCAACACATCATAATGACCCTTTTGTGAAATTAAAGGTAATATCATTATTGTATATATACCTTGTTACAAAATATTGAACTAACTTCATTTTGTTTATTTATTTATCGTTTTATCATTATATAATGCGATTATAGGAAGTTGTTCAGTGTCGACTTGCTGTGCATATGAATGGGGAATTGATCCTTGTTGCTGAAGGGATGGTTTTACCATGGGTAGAAGGAAAAATGGTACACAACAAACCATTAACCATGGAAAATGCCCATGTTTCCATTGACCGTGTTATTCGAGCAGACGCACCACTTCCATTACCATGGAATGGATTCACAAATGTTGGTGATGCAGAAGGAAGCTTTGCTCAGTGGCCTAAATCTTTGATTTTAGTGAAAAGCGAGGTAAATGTGTACACTCTTTAATCGTTTTCTGTATTAACATATTAACTAGCCTTCTCTTTTTGTGTTTGAATTACTATTTGTATTCAATTTTTTTTTTTTTTTGATGAAATGTGAGAAAATATATAAGCATCAGAAAAAAAACCAATTACACTGTTTCAGCAACTGATCTACTACAAGAAAATCAAGCTGCTACAAGCATTTAAAACAAAAACACACTTAGTCTATCTTAATGTTAGGGCCAGCCTTGAACATTAGTCTGTGTAGCACCTCAGTTTTTATTCCTTGAGCAAGTTTCTGTGGTCTGATGAGGGTATCATTTACCCGAGCATTGTTCCTTTGCCTCCATATGTGATATATAGCAATATGTTGTTATAACCATTTTGGAGAATCAGCCAGGTGATGATAGCATGCTTTGGGTAGTTGTCTCTAGCTTTAGTCAGATGCCTCACCTCCTCTAGTAGCACAAGTTTCTGTTCAATCAAGTTGACATTCATACTGTCACCAGTGAGCTGCTGTTGTATGCTGTCTAGTTCCTGAGTAGCCTGTGCAGTCTTGTTTTCAATGTCAGAATAGTGTTCTCTATTCAGAGCTTTTAGAGGTCCTTTGAGGAGCTTAAGTTTCTTTATGATGCAAAACATTTTTGTACCATAAACTGGTTGGTTCCAAGCTTCAGTAACAATAGTGAGGAAGGATGGAGCATTACTCCACATATTAAAGAATTGGAATCTGGTTTTCTGAATCATTTCTAGCTTTGAATTACTGACAGTACAGGGGGTGTGATCCATAATCCCTTCACTATGAAAATGAGCTTACTTTCTAGCTTATTGAGTTACTGACAGGACAGCTTCATCACTACTACCAGCTTCATCAACTGATTTACGAGAACATGGATTATGGATCACTACTTGCTAGTAAAATCAGGGGGGTCTGCTGCTACATCACTACTACCAGCCACTCTATTTGTCGTTGATGCCTCATTCAAGCTGTCCTGCATATTGGATTCCTGCTGACCCACAGGAATTTGTTTTTGGTGGTCCCCTGATTGTTTTCCTCCATCATTTGGACTACTGCTAATGTATTTGTATTCAATTTGTTTTAAGGTTAAATCTAGTAATGAAAAGAAGAGAAAAGACAAGGCCAAAGACATGACGGAGTCCGCTAATAAAGTTCAGAAGCTTGTAAGTTATATCCATTTTTGTGTTAATACTGATTATGTTCAACTCGATCATCAATTACTTTATTAATATATTACAAGTGTTTTATTTAAAGGTCAAGTCTGTTGAACATACAAAAGGAAAAGACAAAAGTCATGGCGAGGAGCACGACGGGAGATCTCTAAATCTGATAGAGGTTCATGAATTGGATCATTATTGTCGGGCCGTAGAAAATAAGTTATGTTCCTTGCCTAAAGATGAAGTAATTAAGATGGTGATCAGTGAGCCAGTTTATAATTATAGAGAAGGTGACTTGGAAATCCACTTGACCATTGTTGAAATTAGGCAAATGTTCAGAACGCAATGGTTAAATATTCACGTGCTTCAAATTTGGGGGAGGTATGTAAAATTTTATATTACTCATTATATATAATTTAACCCAAATTATTACTTATTAAACCCATATTATGTTCAAATATTAGCTTCTTATATCAATGTGCGGCTGAAATCAAAGCAACGGAAGTAGTTGGATTCATGTGTCCCGTAAGACTCTTGGATTATATGCATAAAGCTCGAGAGTGTGAAGATTATATAATGCATGTCCTGAAGATTCAAGAGGAAAAGAAGTATATCATGGGTGCATTTTATGAAGGGTAAGTTGTGATTGTTGCGCTAGGTTCTGTTTTCTTTTTTTTTCCTTTTTTTGAATCTTATATATGTTTAGGTCTGCTTGCTTTTACTTCCTACTGCTACCCTATTGTTCCTACACCACACTAACTACTACTGCTACACACGCACTGTACTTACCATTGTCACTGCTGCCTAATGTCCTCGGTGTAGTCTTTGGCTAGTCCATTGCCAGGGTGTGGTGTTTAAGGCTGTATTATCTGCGTTTGTCTACTGCCCAGACCCTCATTCCGTGTCTGCACTTCTATTTCCGTGTCTGCACTTCAGTTTATGTGCACCCGTGATGTCCCTTTTCATTTCTGCATTCTATTGCTGTACCATCTGCTCTTCTACTCCTCTGTTTCTGAATTCCGTGCTAGTTACTGCCCTTGCTGCACTTCCCTTGCCCCTGTACATCACTAAATTATTTACTGCTGCTGTACTTTCTGCCTGTGTCTCTGGTCTGTTCAGACCGGACCGGACACCACGCATTGGCACGGTTGCTGCTGCTGCTGCTGTACGCATTGGCACGGTTGCTGCTCACGATTATCTTAGGCAAGGGTTTTGTGTTTGCATTACCAGTTTGGCATTTTAGCATGTCTTCTTTTAAGATTTAAGTTAGGATGCATAAAGTTTCAATCTTTACAAGGAACCTATTTTCAGACTTTTGTTTCATTTGCATATGTTGATCCAATCCAAGAATAGGCAGCAAGATAGAAACTCTCCCAGTCTCGTCTCCGTCATTTGCTTACCTTTTCTATTTATTATTTCTCTATTGCCCAGCCAGTCCCTCAAAGCTGCTACCAAATGACGACATAGATCAGAGGTTGGAGTATTAAAAAGTAATACTCCATAAACAGACTATTTTCAGTGACTCGTAATGAAAACCGCGTCTAATATTGCACCGATAGCTACTCTACTATACCTGTACAAGAAAACCCCTTACTTTAATTTAGGTACCCATTTTCACATGTTCCATTCTAGGCTACAACTAACCAAATAGCCAGCTGCATCTTCCCAGTTCCTACTCCTCTGTAGTGTATCTTAAGCTCCTGTTTAATCTGACTGCACATCACTGATGGTTATCCTATCATCAAGAACTTACTAGGGCTTCTGTTTTCTTAGACCTTAGATTCTTTCTTTAATTTACTTTTATGCCTCCTTATTCAAGCGTGGCTAGTACTCCATTGCATTTCATGAGCATAAGGTCCTCTCTTCTTTTTGTCTTGTTGACATGCTCCCATAACCTGCGTTTGAAAATTCTTAATTCCATAGGAAGTGGGTTGGATCCATTTAGCGCTTAGAAATTAGAAAAGGAGAATCCCTGTATAATCTCCTTTATTAAGTCTTCTTAATATTGGAATTAAGAAAAGAAAAGGGCTGGCAGGTGCATAAATTCAAAGCTCCGCGGATAAATTAGGAGGGCATCGTGTATGTTCGAACCTTTGGTATACACATTTGCTATAGTAAGAGACAGTAGTATATAGGAGCAAGACTCCAATCAAAGTCTTTAATTTAATTCCTGAGCTATCTTGTTCTATTTAAATTAAATACGATTAAAGCCATAACGTAATCGATCCTTCTTTATAGCATCACCAGTATGTGTTCCACATACCTCATGTCCAACTGTGCTCCTCACTGCACATTGGACCTTTGCGAACTACTGACCTTGATATAGGTTTAGTATCCTTTCGAGTGCCTAAAAGTTCTTGATAAAACTTTAGAAAAGCAGTTTGAATATCTGCACTCTCATCATATTGCACCCCAGCTTGATCAGTAATCGTATTCAACTGGTTATGCACCTTTCTGGACTTAAGAGTGCCATGGAAAAACGCACTGTTACAGTCCCCTTCTTGCAGCCAATGTACTTTAGCCTTCTGACCAAGATACTACATACGAGCCTTCTCTAGTCTATTGTACTGCTCATGAGCCTGGTATTCAGCATCTAACAAAGCTGGATCACCAGGCGACTGAATCAACATCTTCTGCAGTCCTAATAGCTTAACATACGCAATGTCTGCCTGTGTCTCTATGTTTGGCTTCACTGTAAATGAAATTAAGTCTTCCCCAACAATAATATCAACAAGACTCCCATCTACTGTATTTTCAGATGTTTCCTTAGATTTTAAATGCTTGAAATCTTGTATAGATCAAAAGTATAAATGATTACATGTTGTTGATGCTCTACCACATCTTTATGCTGCTTGAAATCTTGTTCTTTATATTATATGTTAACTCTACGTATGAACTCAAATGTATAGAAATCATTGGATGTTGATGGTTTTTTGCTTGGGGCTGAACACTGTGTACATTTTGGATTCACATCAAAGGGTGGCAAAGAAGCTCAGCATAAAAGGAAGGCTAAAAGCTACTTGGATTTTACATTGTGTTAATGGAGGAAGGCGTAATTTTGCTAAAAAGAATCAACTTCAGATCAAAGTGATTAAGAAGGTAAGTGAACATTAACTACTTTTTTTCAATTATCTAATATCATAATCCAATATAGTTTAAATATAATAACAGTATCCTTTTATATATTTAGTGCCCCCAACAACCCGGAGATTACGAATGTGGTTATTATGTCATGAAGTGGATGTATAACATAACATTTTATTACTCAAAGGGCAGTGAGGAACAATTTGAGCAGGTATTTCTTATTTTTAAGTAAAAATATATATAGTTTACTTATTTTCTTTTTATACAAAAGCATCTTATCATTGATTTTCTTAAATGTAGATTATTGAAGATTCAACCATGTCAGTTGAAGATATGAATGAAGTTAAAGAGGTGTGGGCTACAAAATGTTTCGAGAACATGTAGTTTAGATTAATTGTTGGATTTTTACTTGTGCTTAGTTGAGGTTATTGTTGAGGATACTTGTTGCTTGTTTTCTCGGATTATACGTCGTTGGGAAACATAATACTGTTATTGTATTGTTGGATGAGAATATGAGATGTATGGTTATTCCGAAGCTATTGAATGAAGCATTATTTTGTTGGTAATTGATTAAAATTCTTTGCAGGTATTCTTCCATCAATATTTATATTCGGCTAGCATCGAATTAGGGGAGGTGCTGTCGAAATTAGCTAGCTATTTTTTTTTAAATATATATATATATGGCGACGGTTCTTATATTGGAACCGACACCATAGCTTACCCTATGGTGACGGTTTTAGAAGCAAAACCGACACCATAACTTGCCTTATGGTGACAGTTTTAGACGCAAAACCGACACCATAGCTTACCCTATAGTGACGGTTTTAGAAGCAAAACCGACACCATAACTTGCCTTATGGTGACAGTTTTAGACGCAAAACCGACACCATAATTTACCCTATGGTGACGGTTTTAAACGCAAAACCGACACCATAACTTGCCTTATGGTGACGGTTTTAGACGCAAAACCGACACCATAATTTACCCTAAAGTGACGGTTTTAAACGCAAAACCGACACCATACCTTACCCTATGGTGACGGTTTTAGACGTAAAACTGACATCATACCTTACCCTATTGCGGCGGTTTATACCCCTATGGTGGCGGTTTGGGACTCACAACCGACACCATAGCTTACACTATGGTGACGGTTTTAGACGCAAAACCGACACCATAGCTTACCCTATTGTGACGATTGTAGACGCAAAACCGACACCATAACTTACCCTATGGTGACGGTTTAGACCCTTATGGTGGCAGTTTGGAGCGCACAACCGACACCATAGCGTACCCTATGGTGACGGTTTTAACGCACAACCGACACCGTAGGGTAAGCTACGGTGGCGGTTTTACAACCGACACAAACCTTATGTGACCCTAGCAATCACGTCGCTTCAAAACCGTCAATAATGGTCTTTTAGAACCGACACTGTAGGGCATAATTCTACTAGTGTGGGTCCAGAGGTGAACTTAACACATATCCCGTCACGCGACATACAAAACATGTAATGGGTCCAGAGGTGAACATAACACATATCCCATCACGCGACATCCAACTTAACCATTAACATCCAAAGATAAAAACTAACCTATAGTTCTAACTTTTTAAATCACTAAACAACACTTAATTTACCCCGGGAACTAAGATGAGGGAGAGCCGGTTTCCCTTTCGATTACCCGACCGAGGGGGTCTCTATCCTCACTCCATTCCCGAACCCAATATAGTGTCGCCCATCCTCCGGGGACCTCAAATACATATCAAAGATACAAGGAACGAGTTTCAATCAAAACCGATCAACCGATTTAAAGTTATCAACGAATTACGAATCAAAAATCCTACAGGGGCCCCCAGCCGGTCGGCAGGCAGCCGGTCGGCCGGCTGGTGGTCCTTTCAGCCTTTAACTTTTTAAAACAAACACAATGCAAAGGGACTCCCAGCCGGTCGGCCGGCTGGGAACCCAATTTCCCTAGCCTTCACAATTTCGCGATATACTAAAATGTACTCCCAGCCGGCTGGCAGGCGGCCGGTCTGCCGGCTGGGCACGCTATTCCTATGGTCTAACAACCACGCAAAACAACACAAAGAGACCACCAGCCGGTCGGCCAGCAACCGGTCGGCCGGCTGGCGGTCCAAGGCCAATTCCTTCAAAACTCGCAAAATTCTTCAAAGACGCTCCCAGCCGGTCGACCGGCGGCCGGTCGGTCGACCGGCGGCCGGTCGGTCGACCGGCGGCCGGTCGATCGACCGGCTCAGAGAGCCTGCACGCGAAAAACATAAATTCCAGCCTATTCAAAATACGATAAATCGACACCAATTCTTATGAATTGTTACAATTGATGTTTACCCAACATTACCAATCATCCAATACTACTTATCTAACAGCAAACAAACCACAAAACAATCCTCAAACGATTATACAATGTATCCATCTTAACTTTGTGAAAAACTGAAAATAAGCTTATGAACATGTAACAACATCACAAGGCATGAATTCTTCACATAAGAACAATCCTAAGCATGTTTCTAAGTCCATTAACCATCATTCTTAAACAAAAATCAGAAACATAAAGAAAAACACATCAAAACTTGCTAATATTCACAACAAGGCCGAGTTTCTCATTATCGTCACCTTAAATGCAATCCGGCTTAAAGATCCTCCTCTACCCCGAAGCTATCAACTTCCGGGTCGTCCAAGCCCACGCCTACAAGCAAGAAAAATGATGTCAACGGAGCAAAAACGGAATTAGGCAAAACAGCCCCAAATTTCGAAGTAGAGGAATTGCAAAACGAAAGTGATAGATGGCTTGCAAATTAAATGAGGATTCCGAAAATGTTATTATTACCTTAAATCGGTAGACGGATGATGGTGAAAATTGGAGAAGAAGGAGAGTTTTTATGGAGGTTTTAAGAAAACGGAGTTTACAGTGTAATTGTTTTTGAGGATGAAGATGTGTCGACATAAGGATCTTAAAGGGTTTAAGAAATCGTCCTTTCCGTTTAAAATGAAACGGGTTAGGATACTTGAACGGGTTTTTAAGTTGGGAACTTAACTTTACCAAGTTTGTATTCGTCTTAAGGACTTAAGGTTCTTAAGACGGATCTTACTAATTATTTAAAATCTTTCACAATAAATTATTAAAATATTATTTTATTACTTAAAATAATTTAAAACGCTTAAAATAGATTTTACGAAAATACGGGATGTTACACATTTGGGTCACTTGTCTTAATCCTTTTGTTATTAATGTTATAGACATTTTTAGACGAGTCTGAAGTTTCCAAAACATAGATTTCATTAATTGAATTGGCATGGCCAACAACCATGTCATTCTTAGAAATTACACAACAATTGTTTTTAATGGAAAAATTATATCCCTCAATGTCTAACATTGCAACAGAAATAATGTTTTTGGAAAGAGACGGTACAAAATAACAATTATTTAAATGTAACTCGTATCCACTTGACAAGGCAAGAGTGCAAGTCCCCTTCGAAGTGGCCGCTACCCGAGCTCTATTTCCTAGTCGGAGATCCATATCACCCTTGTCTACTTTCTCCACTTCTCTTAAACCCTGCAAACGATTACAAAGGTGAGAACCACAACCAGTATCCAATACCCATGTTGTGTTGGATGTAAAATTAATGTCAATAACAAGAATTTCGGATTTGGAATTACCTAACGGAATCACAAGACCTTCTTGGATATGACGTAAGTACTTGGAGCAATTCCTCTTCCAATGGCCCATGACACTACAATAGTGGCATCGCCCATTTTGTAACTTTCTCTTCTTCTTCTTTATCTTTGCAAGACCTTTCTTGCTAGAGCTCCCACTAGCTTCATCATAAGCCCTTTCCTTCAAGTATAAGGCATCCAATTCTTCATTTAGCTCATCTATATAAGCCGTGTCAAGAAGTGGACCTTTGGGAGGTGGGAGAGAAGTAATAAAGTTAACATTGCCATCCGGACCCGTTCCGAAATGAACTTCTCTAGTAGTATCAATGTTGTTTTGGTTGCAAACATCGTCGAAAACATTGTGACAAGAATCAATAGTGATAGGGTTGAATGAATCCATTGCGATTAAATAACTACAAAACGGAAATGAAGGAAAAATTAACGTTCATCATTTTAATACTTGTTAAACATCTTTAAACAAGCTTAGTATTTACTTAACGATCTCTTAGCTTACACAATTAAGTAAATAATCCCGAGACCCAAACCCATACTAATGCGGGCACGGTATAGCCGATTCAACCCGTATAGGTATAATTTGGTGGATTAACCCTTTAATCGGTTCTACCTTTAGAACTCTCGGTCGACAATTTTCTAAAAATCGTCTTTAGCCCGAACTTATTGCAACTACGGTTATGAATACTTTCGTTGAGATCGACCAAATTTCAAGTTGTAATCTTTATTACCCCACTTACCCAACGTGACAATTTTAGTACCCCGGTTTAGCCGAGCCTACATTTTGTGAAGAAGAGATTCATGGGTCCATACTCCATACTCTTTGGTAAGGCTAAGTCTCAATATTTTATACGTAAGAGATCTTATCAAATATTATCTATCTCCTTTTAAGTGAACTAATTAGGTGAATTATCGATAATAAAATAATACGTTGAAGACTCGATACTCGATATGCATGACATGTTAATGGCGATTTGGCTATGCATGCAACATACTAAAACAAAATAAAGCAACAAATAAAATTCCTAGTATGGCCTTTCCTAAAAGAAAATAAATGAAATACAATTCGGAAACCAACTCCTTTGGTCTCTAGGGCTTCTCGGCAATCTCTTGAGGAACACCGTCTTGGACTCCTCCGGGAATGCAACGCCTTGGGAACTCCGAATTACAAATATTATATTTCTAAATTCTATCTACTTTATACAATATAAAATAGAAATAAATTACAATTGGGTGATACGAGATCACAAAATTACAACCAAATCAATAACCCCTTTCATTACGGGAATTACCGATTAAACTAAGGCCATACTAGAATAATTACATGATTCAAAATAATGCAATAAAATATGACATTCATAAGAAAAATGCAGCAATATAAATGTTATGAATATGTTCATTTTAGATGCCAAATCGCCCTAATAACTTATTAGGTTAACAATAAATCGGTTTTATGAGATTTTGCAATTTTAGCCTGTTAAAATGCATAAATTAAAACATAAACAAACTTATGTTCTAAATAACATCCTAACACATTTTAGGATTCAAAATTAGTCATAAATAATTTTGATAATAATTAACCCTTTAATTATGTTTATATTGTTCATAATGCCTTAAAATACATAACTCTTTACGAATTAAATCCAAATAAATTATAAAATTTTCGAAATTTGGATTTTATTTTCACAAACATTCTGAAATATTACATTAATATTTATAATGTCAAAAATTTTGGCCAATGTTTTCGAAAATTAATTCGAAATATCATATATATATGGCCAAAATTACCTCTTAATACGATTTTAACTAATAAAATCGTAAAACATGTTATACAACATCATATTGTACCAAATTTTACATACATTAAGTAAAATAAGCATGTGAGGTCGCGTGAAAAATACAAGGCTAGAAACGTTTTCTATCTATTTTAACCATTTAATCCGATTTTCTCATAAAATACATACAAATGATTAAAAATTATATAATGAACAATATATAAATCTCATAAATTATCTAAATAACCTAAAAACATTTTAGGACCAGATTTATTAACATGCCAAAATGTAGAGTGATTTATCATATGTATCTCAAAATTAATAGTTTTATTTTAAGTCTCATAACTCGGAAAAACTAAAAACCGATTAAGCATGCAACAACCTATTCTCTGATACCAATTGTTAGGTTTATATACCTTCTTTAGTCATACTAATGTTATTATCATATAAATTAGATGAACTTATGCATGCTTAACAATAATAAATCGGGATTTAAGAGGAAGAACAAGCTCCCTTACATTGCTAGTCTCGGCTAAATTAGGGCACAAGTGAAGTCACCTTCTTCACTTGTTCTTGAGCTTATCACAAGGAATGATCCTCCTTGAGCCTTCAAAGAGATGACCTCCAAAAGATGAACACCAAGATACACTACACTCAATATTTTGTATGTATTTTTGCTAGAAAACTTGATACAAAATTGCCTCTAGTATTATATGGGTACACGGTCTTGGTGGAGAAAATGGGAGCTTGATTTTCTCTCTAAAACAAAACCTAATGCAAAACTTGAATGAATTCTCTTGAGGGAACAAACTCCTCTTTTGTTCTCCTCAAGGAGATGGCCGGATGGTGGGTTAGGGTGCCCAATGAATGGCACCTTAATAATCCCACATTGTCTCCCACTAAGACAATGTTATTAATGAGATGTCTCAACACAATATTATCATATTAGGTGTTAATGTATGTAAAATGTCTAGGACAATCACATTGTCACACGGTCCACTAATTCGTAAATGGACTATTGCATATGTTACATAGAGACGTAAACATTACTTCGACAATTTTACATTTTATGATTCTCGTAATTTAACATTTAAACAATTAATCAGAAAATTAGTAATTCATAATTACCAACATTCATTAACCTATATCCGGTTACAACAATTGTATATGTAATAAAATTCATTCATTTAAATATGTTTCATAAACATACTTATATTAGTGACAACATTTTAATAACTAAAATTATAATTTATAATCTTATTATATTTTATCTCTTTATATAATATATAAACTAGACATAAATTGACTCGTATCAATATACAGTCATTTTATTTATCATTGAGAGAGTTGTCCTATAGGTGTGACCTAAAGGGATCAACTGGTCACCACCGTCATTACGACAGTAATGTCAAACTCTAGCAAGCCAATCATTACCGATTAATGTTGACCAGTTGACTTAGGATAATCATCCCATGAATATTCTTTTATAGAGATTTGTCAATTAATTATATTATTGACGTGATCACACTATTGTGGAGAACACCTACTTCAACAAAAAGAACCTTTACCACTTAAGTTAATACTTGTTCTCTGACAATTGCGTCACGAGAAACACACTAACTTGTAGACTAGGAACCAAATCTGAGATCCAAAAATCAAAATCAATAACACAAAAACCGTACCTTTTTAGTACATCAACCTTTATTTCAACATTATTTCACAATAATATCAACCTACATTGTTCAAATATGGTTTCGTATCATATCATATCATAACATATTACGAATTTACGAGTATATCGTACTATAACTTAAATTGAGAATTAAGAGTAGTAGTAATGGGATATAGAGCTGACGACGATTACGACTACTTATTCAAAGTAGTCTTAATCGGAGACTCCGGTGTCGGAAAATCCAACCTTTTATCACGATTTACTCGTAACGAGTTCAGTTTAGAATCTAAATCCACCATTGGAGTTGAATTCGCAACTCGCAGCATTCGTGTTGATGATAAAGTTGTTAAAGCTCAAATTTGGGATACTGCTGGTCAAGAGAGGTATACTTCTCTCACTATGATCAATTTTGTTGTTTTTGTTCTTGAATTTATGCGTAGATCGGCTGCATTGTGCGTCGGATCTGGATTTGTTAAGAAATTACGGAATTAGTGATATAATTGATCGATCGAGTGTTTGATCGTCGTCGGTGAAGTAAGTGATGTTCATTAATGTCATTAATGTTAGATTTTAATCGGATTTGGATTTGTTACGGGATTAGTGACATAATTGATTGATCGTTTGTTCGTTCGTTGAAGTAGATGATTTTGATTGATTTCATTAATGTTAGAATTTAACTCGGATTTGGATTTATTACGGAATTAGTGATATAATTGATTAAACATTTGTTCGTTCGCTGAAGTAGATGAATTTGATTGATTTCATTAATGTTAGAATTTATCTCGGATCGTAATTTGTTACGGAATTAGTGATATAATCATTGATCATTTGTTCGTCGTTGAAGTAGATGAATTTGATTGATTTTATTATTGTTAGTTTTTAATCGGATTTGGATTTGTTACGGAACTAGTGATATAATTCATTGATCATTTGTTCGTTCGTTGAAGTAGATGAATTTGATTGATTTCATTAATGTTAGAATTTATCTTCGATCGTGATTTGTTACGGAATTAGTGATAATTCAGTGATCGTTTGTTCGTCCTTGAAGTAGATGATTTTGATCGAGTCAATTAATGAGAGATTTTATCTCGGATCTAGATTCATTACAGAATTCGTGATATACTTGATTGCTCATTTGTTCGTAAGTGGAGTTGGTGATGTTGATTAATTTACTGCAGTTAGACTGCAGATTTGTAAGATTTTTTGATCATTTGCAGATTTGTTTGTAATATGAGCTGATGGATTAATGATATAATCAATCAATCAGTTGTTCATCGATATGATGCTGATTAATTTCGTTGTTGTTGCTGTGGTGTGATCTTGTCAGTATTCTATTTGTTAATTACTCTTTGATAGAGCAGATGGTGAAAGTACTTGAAATTAACTGTTTGCTATATTAGCTGTTAGATTGAAGATCTGATAGTACTGCTATGGTAATTCTCGATATTTGACCGTTCATTTGTTTGATCCACGAAAAATATACAGTATTTTGTAAGAAAACTCGGAAATATATGAGCTGGAAATTCGATTTGATTGTGAAATTGTGCGTTTTTCGTATAATTTGCTGGCACCAAATCAACAGTCACATTTTACATCATGTTCATCAGGTACCGTGCAATAACAAGTGCATATTACCGCGGAGCTGTAGGTGCATTGCTCGTATACGACAGTACCCGTCATGTCACATTCGAGAATGTTGAAAGATGGTTGAAAGAACTTCGAGATCACACAGATTCCAATATAGTGATAATGCTAGTCGGAAACAAGGCAGATTTGCGGCATTTGAGAGCCGTTTCCACTGAAGATGCACAAGCTTTTGCCGAGAGAGAGCAAACCTTCTTCATGGAAACCTCTGCCCTCGAGTCTATGAACGTTGAAAACTCCTTCACTGAGGTGCTCACTCAAATATACAAGGTAGTCAGCAGGAAGGCTCTCGAGGCTGGAGACGATCCTGCTGCTTTACCCAAGGGTCAAACCATTAATGTCAAAGACGATGTTTCTGCTGTTAAAACTGTCGGGTGTTGTTCCGCATAGTCCATTCAGCGGCTATAACGTTGCCCAGAAGGTTATCATTGTAGATTAGCGGGGAGCATCAGAATTACATCCATCAAGGCTTATGGCATTGAGAATCGTTGAATTGAAATGGATTCGCTCCCAAGTTTTCATATCTGTCTTACTGTATCTTTCTTCTTACTCGTATCATTATCAGCTGTATTTGTAGCTCTTACACTGTAATTGATTTTTATTTCGGTTTCAGCCGATTGAAACATTGAAATGTGCATTACTTGCTCCTTTATGTGTACTATAATCTGTAAGTACACTGCCTCAAATTACTTAACCTTTTCTATACTTGTTTTCGTCTTTTCGGAGTCGGTTCTGTTTTTTGGCAATTGAGTAGTTCGTTACTTTGTTAATTGTGTTAATCATGCAATTTTTCAATGCATAAAAATTAGTTTGCAAAAATCTTTAGACCTACAGCTTAAATTTATAACGACATATAACCTTCATCAAATTATTTATGTGTGTACGAAATCCATAGCAAAATAAATGTTTTTTTTGTTTACCTCTTAAATAAAACTATTATCAGCAACAAAAATGAAGAATCACGGGAAACAAATATGTTTTCTTGGACTTAATTTTAACTCATTTCAATTCAGTTCAGCTTTATTTAGTTCGGTTTAGTTCAACTTTTTTCTTTACAAATGAACTTTTTACTTTAATTCAATTCGCTCTATTAAGTCTAGTTTAATTCAGTTCAACTCCATTAAGTTTAGTTTAGTTCAAACACTTTCGGTCTAAAAAACAGGGCAAAGCAGAACACGTGCGAATGAGAGTAGCAATTACTCCCTCCATTCGAATCCACACTACAAGTTTATTTTTTCATGTTTGTCAACGCATGTTTTACGTGTTAAATATCTTTAGGTTTTACGTGTTAAATATCTTTAGGTACTACAAGTTTGTTTTTTTTCATGTTTATCAAGTCTTCTAATTATTTTCGGCTGAAAGTAATTAAACTGAACTAAATTAGCTCGATCTGAACCAAATAGAATTAAATTAAACCGAACTTAAAAGTTAATGAGCAGAAATCAAGTCAGAAAAAATAGATTTTAAGATAAACAAGTCTTAAAATTGGGTTAAGCAAATGATCGAAGCTAGAGTAGTTTAATAAATAATACATCATATTCACGGGATTAATTTAAGAAAATGGATTAACGAAAGTAAGAACTATTAAATATTTAAATTGAACGTGCATTGCGCTTACTAATAGATGTCTTGTTTGGTTGACATATTTTTTGGAAAATGGAGGAATTAGAAGTTCTTAGGAACTTTCAATGCCTACATGATGTAGGAATTGGCTTACCTACTGTCCCCTTGATCATTAGAAATTTCCATCGAATTTAATTCCTACATGGGCAACCAAACACCTTTGTCAAATTTAGCCGAATTGGATGCTGGAAATTAATTCCTATGAAATTGAAGTTATTAGGAAAATTAAGTTCCTTGATCAACCAAACGACTCCTTAAATATGCTAGTCAAATAATACGGAAGAAGGAGAATATGAGACAAAAATAAAAATAGGGACGACGTATTACAAATTATTAGACGGAAATTAAGAAAACTAAAACTTTTTTTTATCAATTTGTGATTTAGAAAATGTGGAAGATTATTTAGAAATAAAGGAAGATTACAAGAGTTTTAATTATTAACACAAGTTAGTTTTACAATAAGCTAATATTTACTCATTAATAATACTAACAAAATTACTTTTTACAGATATGAATTTTACCCTTTTAACCTTGAATCTAATCAAATTCACTCTTCATCTAATCTTAACATAATTACAAAAAAATTTCAACAATGGAACTCGATTCACTAATAAACGAATAGTTTATTTGTTTAACAATTATTAATATTATCCAATGCAACTTCTAGCAATTATTAATTTGTTTTTGTTTGTTAATAGTCCTAATTATTGAAACGGTATAAACTAATTTTTTACTATAATTAGTGAGAGTGTCTTGTAAATTTTTCACTAAGTTATTAACGTGTACTATTAGGGCACACGTTAGAAAAACTTTTATTGAAATTAGGGTTGTTTATAAAGACAATCAAATAAATTTCACAGTGTTCCTCGTAGCCCTTTAATTTTAAAAAATAAACGAGTTTAATCATGCAGCATAAAGAATAACTAATCATATATATATATAATAAATAATATGATTACATTGCTTGAAAAAGGGTTTCATTTTTCAAGCTTTCAATCACAAACACAAACACAAACACACAAACAACAAACAATCATTCTAAGAAAGTAAGAAAATATGAACTAGAATATGAAGGTGGTTACTGGTTAGTATGGTGGCAATCGACCCTAAACCCGCTATTACTACTCGCGAATTTAATCACTTTTTAATTGAAATACTCGGTGATGCGTACATCCAACCTTCCTTACTTGCAAAGGGTATCTTCAAAGGTGCAAGACTATGTCCGATTGTTGTGGCAAGTGTCTAGGCACAGTGTCACTAATACAACGTTTTTTCACAACGTGCTTGCCCAATGATATTTTAGCACTTACATGTTAAATTATCAATTAATGCCACCATTAAAAAAAAAAATGACGGAGTTGATAAACTCTGTTAGCTTATATTTATGTCTTTTTATACAAGTCAACTGATTCCCGAGGCATATGCTTCGCGGCATCAGTAACAGTGGTAGTGGCATTATCATTGTCCTGATTTTACGTGTTATTGTGTTTGTCATGTAACTTTAATTAAGCCTTAATGTATGTTGTGTTTTTGTAGTTGTGATTGAATAAAAATCAATGTTGCAATTGTGTGTTATTAATTTATTACTTGTTTTATGATATTAATATTATGAAAAGGATTTTATCCAGAAGAGTTTTATGGATTTCGATACTGGAAAAAGAGTGTTGAATTACGCGGCACTCAAAGTTAAACCGATAATCACTACAGTAGTAGATTATGATAGAATTAATTTAAGTATCTTCGTAAATTTAGTTTTTCACTATAAATAACACCTTATAAAATAAACTAGTGTGGCACTCGTGAAACTTCACGGGTTGTTCAATTTCAATTTTTTTATACTCGGATCAATTAGGTTTTTAAATATGCTAATAACGGAAGTCGTGTATAGGAAATTGTTTTAATAAAAATAAATAAAAGGGTGTACATATAATAACATAAAAGTTTGCTTTTTCAAATACAAAGTACTAATTAGAAGGATATAAAAACATGAAAGTCTAAGACAAACTCATAGTTTTTCAAAAATCTCCTTGTAAACAACATTACTTGTTGTAGTAGACATGCCTTTGTTGTCTTCATCTAAAATAAACACTTTTAGACCATTCTTATTTGTAACCCGGGAGATAGCAACGTACAATTGTCCATGGGTGAACACTGGCCTAGGAAGATAAAGACCAACACGGGATAAAGATTGCCCTGACTTTTGTTAATAGTCATTGCAAAGCAAACTGCTAAAGGAAACTGTCTCCTTTCGAACTTAACGGGGAACCTAGTGGTGTCTAAAGGGGTCAAGGTGATACGGGGAATATAGACTCTACTACCAATATGACTGCCAGAAATAACAGTTGCACCTCTAACTCGTTCTCCTAGATGAATCACCTCCATTCGAGTGCCATTGCACAATCCATTTGCTTGGTCAATATTTCTAAAAAGCATGACTATAGATCCAACTTTAAGTTTTAGGTGGTGATTAGGTAAACCGGAACATCTAATAGTGTTTAGAAACTCAGTGGAGTAGAGTTCACGAACCCCACTATTCGTCTCTTCTTTACTTATTTCATCTGAGTTTAGGTAGACTTTCTCTTCCGTAGGAATTTGATCCAACACAAACTCGTTTACCAACTCTACGACATCGTGAGTAGGTGCTAGGATAGCTCTTTCCGTGAAGTATTGAGGGTCACCTAAGTGTTCTTGTAAAGATGGATACGTGTTCTCCACAATGGTAGCTATTGGATCTGTTCCAGGAGAAATTAGAGTATCTTCGGGTAACTCAATGTTAGTGTAATACCTCGTATTTTGTTCATTTTATTATAATTCGTAATTTTTGGCGGGATTTGAACGTTATACACCGAATTTGTTTTATATTATTTATGTTAACGTTTTGAGAGTATTCGAATGTTTGTATTCGACAATTAAACTATCGAATAAGTGTTTCTTTTATATTTTGTATGTTATTAGTAAATCGGGTTGTAGTAACCGGTTGGGCCTAGAAGTGATAACCATCACAAATACCAAACCCTAAACCCACTAGTCGAAAAACCCACAACTCGACAAACCCTAATATCACAAAATCACAACCCGACGCTCTCTTCTCCTGCCTCGCATAACCATTCCCCTAACCCTATTCTTTGACCTAATCGACATCCCATTGTTCCTCCTCTTACTGCCGCCACTACAAGGATTAGAAAGGAAGCCCTAGATGGTGGGTTAAGGTGGTTTAGGGCTGACCGAATTCATAGAGAAGAAGGTACGTTTATCACTGGTTCGTTATTTTCCTATTTTGCCATTCGATTTCGGCTCACTGTTTATCAATTGTAAATACATGTTACACTTGCTGATTCTTGCATAATTGTAATCTATGATGTGTGGTGATCTTTTTCGGACCTTAGGTGACCCACCGTTAACCACCTAGGACCACCAATTGTGGTGGTTAATTAGTCGGTTCAGAATAGGAGTCTCGTGGGCATGTACGAATTATGCGTCAGTTGAGTAAGTTTCTGGGTATGTTTTATATGAGTGTTAAGTTAGTTCGTTAGAGGGTAGTTAGAGGTTGTGGGTGGTGGTTAGTCCGGTGGTTCGTCGTGTCTCATGGCGGCGTTCTGGCGGGTTTCGTTAGGGGGTGTGTAGAGCGAAACAGAGTATGTGTTATGACAGAGTTTACGTATGGTTAACTCGGGTTTTCTCGTGACTGGGGCCACGAGAGGGAAGGTGGTTGATGGGGTTGGGTTGGTCGGTGGCTGGTGGTTCTGGGTAAGTGTCTTGGTAGGTGGTTCGTGCGATCACCACCGGAGGGAAACAGGAGGAAGTCGTTTGAGCAGGCTGTTTGGGCTGCTGGGGGGCGGCTGCTAGGACGGTCTCAGGTGGCTGCCAGTGAGTGGATGGTGTAGGGTGTGGTCCAGGCCAAAGGTGGAGGTCCATCATGGTGACTGTGGTGGTCAGATTGGTGGAGTAATGGTAGGAAATGGAGGACGCGAGGCTGAGAAGAGGAGATGTGGTGTTCGGGTTATCGTGGGGTATACGGGTATGTTTGTCATAGATAAGTCTTAATAGTTGGTCATATTTTAATAATTACTATTGTCTTTACTAATGTCATTAGTATTACTACTATTATAATGTTTTGGTATTAGTATTTTTTTTTTTATCATTAATCATGTTTATAAGTATTTGGATTATTATTCTTATTATTAATATATGTTGTGACTATGGTTATTTACATGAATCGTTGTTATTATGGACTCTATAATAATTGTTTAATTGATCGTATGACATATTTAGTATGTCTGTATATAGTAAGTTTATATATAGTAAGTCTATAATTAATAAGTTTATAATTGTCTTATGATGATTGATATGAATAAGGAGTTAATCAATTGTGAATGTATGAGTATGTTGATAAGTATATTTACAAAGTGTGATAAGCGTAGCATTTATGAACGTGAACGAATAATTTTAGTAGTACTTGGTGATATGGTTAGTAATTGATATTAAGTACTATTTATAGGAACTGAGTTCGTGGCGGAATAGTTCTGGCAGCTGTTCGGTTGTCATTCTGCAATTCGAGGTAGGGGAATACTACATATATGAGATGTGTAATCTGTTTATTGGTTGATATTAACTATGTTCATCTGTATTGTTATATGATTGGTATATTGTGATATATAATTCTGTGATACGATATGGTGCGAAGATAAAGGGTCTGTGTTTGGTGCGGAGATAAAGGGTCTGTGTTTGGTGCGGAGATAAAGGGTCTGTGTTTGGTACGGAGATAAAGGGTCTGTGTTTGGTGCGGAGGTAAAGGGTCTGTGATTGGTGCGGAGAAAAAGGGTCTGTGATTCGGAGTGGAGAAGTTCAACTTTCTATTTATAGTAATGTGGTTTGTTTACATTTTTTCTCTACTCAACCTCGTGGTTGACCCTGTGTATTCGTGATCACCTATGATGAACCAAATTATTGGGGAGCAGATTGACAGGTGGCTGAGACTAAGGGGGAGCTATGGGAGAAAGAGCTTGGATCCGGACCAGACTAAAGTCTAGATCACCTTAGTCAGTTTAGCATGAGTTGTACTTCTTTATTTTGTTAAGACTTTCGGATACAGTTGTAAGAACATGTTATGAGTTTAATTTTAATTAAAGTACTGTTTATCTTTCCTTTGTATCTACTGCCTCGGGAAACCGAGATGGTAACACCTTTATTTATCTAAGGAGTCCTAGTACATGCCCTTAAATAAATGGGGGTGTTACAAAGTGGTATCAGAGCGAACGGTCCTCAGGCCTAAACCAAATGAATAATAATGAACGTAGGAAGAGTCAAATAAAATGAACCCCGAGATGACACTGATAGGAGCCCCAAAAAGGAACGGGATGAGTTAGGGGCCCCCTCACACCAAACCTGGGCCCTTTCTGTGCTGTCTCGGGAACCCAAAGAGAGTAATTGAAGAGTGGGGTAGACTATATAGTGACCTGGTTATATTATGCTAACGTTCTTGCAGGAGAAGAACGAGGTAAGTCATATGTGAGTTCTGATTAAGGATATGTGCAATATGAACTGTGTATTGATATGGATGATTGAAATGAAATTATCGGAGTTTGGGAGTTGTATTTGTTGAGCCATGGCTAGAGCGATGTGATCATATGATTTTGATAGTTGAAGTGTTCATACGATTAGCTGGAATTGAATGACTATCGTATCTATGTAATATATTGTTAGTATATGAACATGAATGATCAGACTTATATATATTAGTAATCCATGTCTAGTGATATGCGGAATGTGTTTCCTAAGCCATGAACGTATATAGTTATGTGTTGCATATACCGTACGTAAGATTTTATGGCTATTATATGCATTTACAGTTGTTATGAAGTTCGTAATCAATAAGGGATACATAGTAGTCTCTAGTTAAGTCTCCGTACTTGGATAAGTTGTGATGATGCAATGGGAGGAATTAATTTATTTTGATACACATGTATAACTATCAAGCTATTTAGTTGACCCTATTTCCAGTTTCGAAACCTTAATGTGTTTTAGATGACAACTACAATTGAAATGAGGAATGAATGTTAACATGGTACAGAGTGGTGTCTTTGCTTCAAATGATTGTCAACGTGTTTTAGAACAAGAAATGTTGGGTTTGGATGTAGTAGTGTTTATTTGCAAAGGAACCCAAAGTTTTAATCGATTTTCAGAATGTTACCTGGTTTGTGTAGGATGTCATTTTATATGTGTTCCAAATATGAGTATGACAATTTTATGTATGATAACCTTCTAAGTTGGTTTTACAATGTTTGGGTTTTATGTTAATATGAGTTATATTCTGAGTGAAATAAATCTTCTAGTTGACCGTGGTTGGATTGTTGCTGCACAGTTCCGTTTTGACCCATCTTTGTGTAAAAGAAATCGTTTAAAACTTGATTATTGTTTATGCATAATTCCACCTTTACTGTTCGGAATATGCGTTTACGTTTTCAAGATGATAGACCATGTAAAATCTTAATGAGTCGTTATCTAATTGTGATTTTTGCAAGCTGCCGAATTTTCTGTTGAATTGCTGTAAAGTTCTTGTCCAGACCGATTGAGTTATGGAAATGGTATTAAATAATTTCCTTGCGATATGCATTCGATTCTTTCCTATGATTAGCTAGTCCGTTATATTTTCTAAAAGCTATGATCGCTCGCACGTTAGCTAAGTTGTTATTTAATTATGATTTGGTAAGTTGCTGCGTAATTGTTGAAATCGTGAGATATAAAAGTTTAACCAAATGTGATTTATGTGATTTGACCACGTGATATCCCGATATGGCATTAGTAACATGAATAATAGGCGTATGGTATGAGTATGAACCCTCACTATATGATAGCGTAACCTTGCTTATTTCGTCAAGTTTAATATAGATTTGTTTCAATTATATGACCAAATTTTACGACCTCATATAACTATGTGCTACTCGTATGTGATGTCAAAAGCTTGTTTATCTGAGTGGAGTCTTGTCAGGTGACAGAATGAATTTAACTGGTCAGTTTGTCAGCATGATAGAGTAATCTAATAGTTATACGTAATTGTGAATATTTGATTAATGTGAATCTGGTTGATGTTCTTTCGGATGTTGATGGTTTATCACTGTCTAGTTCATGTGATTATAGTCTGTATAACTTTTCCAAGTATATGGTTATACCATACAGTGAATTGCATATTGTTATATTTAGAATCTGATCACGATGTGTAAGTTATTAATTGTTTGACATATGATTTATGGAAGTACTAGTCAGGTGAATTCGGTTATTGTTATTGGTAATTTTATATAATTCATGAACTATATGAGAAATGTTTAAGTAAAGAAGGGTCAGGATGTCTCCGTGTAGTATTGTTTCAACCTATAACTTGTAAAATTGTTTTGGATTCGTGCTTTTAATTTGTCACAATGTTTCAAACGTTTCAAAATACTTTCAAAGGTGGTAAACCGTGATAAAGCTTGATATTTGATAATTATGGTAATTGTTTGCAATATGACTATTCGGTAGCTAGGTGTCGATGAAACCCTGCTTGAATGTTAATTGCTGCGCAGTGTATAAAACCCTTATTTTGCAAGTCGTATATAATAATAGCTCCATGATAAATGATGTAATATGAGTGGACGGGAAATGTACCTAAGTGATTTTGTTAACTAATTGATATCTGGGGGGGTGTTGAACGATCTTGTGAGTCTATGAGCTATGTATGTCTTGGGACATATGTCAATGTTCCATGTTTAATTACGTTAAATAATTTTGCGCTATGTCTTTTCCTAAATATGGTTTGGCTTCAAAAATATGTTTATGAACATGAAATGTTTTAAATCGTCAATTATGAACTGTGAGTTTTCCTGATTATTTATGTAGTTGTAAATACTAGCTTGCGTTGAAATTTCATGGGTGTGTAAGTGTTACCTATTCCGATTCTGTTCACTGCGTAACACGATTCTACCGATCGTAATACCTTATAGTTGTTCGAGGTTATATGTTATATGATAATTGATATGAGCCTCTTTTGAGTACTGATTTGAGTTGAATATTAGTAACTGTTATTCTATTTTGCTAGTTAATATTTTCTATTCATAAAATAATTCTTTTGTTTGTGCGACGGGTTGACTTGTGATCTGAGATGGGTAAAATTTTGGTAAATGATTATTTTGTGTTAGGTATAATAGTTCTGTATTAGATTCGTCTGGTACAGTGTACAAGTTCTTGTTTCATGAGTTGTGGATTTGTAAGTGTACATACAAACGTGTCGATGAATTGATAAAGGTACGTATAATGACATGTTAAATAGCTGATGAGATTGAGTCTGGGGGATAGGGTTGCTCGTGAGTTAACAAAGACCCTGGCTGTTTTGTATTGAGAGTGAGATTGCAGTTCAGTGTTATATCGAGTCGTTGCATTCTTTGACCTTGACACGTGGGTGAGTAGCCTAGCGTTTTGTTCTCTAAGTGTTGATCAGATCCTTTAAAGGGATAACTGACAATATTGATATTGGAATTGAGATGAGAATCGTTACTGGTGTTAAGTTATGAGTTATTAGGCCGTTGTGCCCCATTGTGTTAAGGTCCAGTGTGACCTTGGTTCTTGAGTTATATTCGGAACTTGAGATCGATATTGAGATGGAAGTTTCAATTGCGGTTTTACTTCGCCAGTTCACTCACCCCTTGTCTTTGGTCTTAGATGCGACGATGAGTGCGATACTTGGTTACTTGGAGTTAGATTTTATGAGGTAAATTAATGAGTAAGATGGAGTAATGAGTTAGAATATTTATGGGGTTACGGGGACGTAACCATGTTTTAAGGAGGATAGGATTGTAAAATCTTATTAGCTTACGATATGACTAGTTGCTCTGACATGGCTAGTTGGTGTGTCATGATTGTTTGAATATACTTGATGGCCCTGTTACTTATGTTATGCATCTTATTGGTGGTAGATGTTATGTCGTGTCTTGTTTTGTAATTGTTACATGCCTAGTAACCAGGTTGATAACCATGGGATGGTGAACTTCGGGACGAAATTCATTTTAAGGGGGGAAGACTGTAATACCCCGCAGCTTCATAGTTCGTGATAATGAGTTCACTTATGTTAATTGTCTTATTATGGTGTTTTAGGTTTCGGGCCTATATAAGTATGTGATATAGGTTGTAAGCACGGTGATATATGTGTGTGGTTGAACTTCGGGACGAAGTTCATTTTAAGGGGGGAAGACTGTAATACCTCGTATTTTGTTCATTTTATTATAATTCGTAATTTTTGGGGGGATTTGAACGTTATACACCGAATTTGTTTTATATTATTTATGTTAACGTTTTGAGAGTATTCGAATGTTTGTATTCGACAATTAAACTATCGAATAAGTGTTTCTTTTATATTTTGTATGTTATTAGTAAATCGGGTTGTAGTAACCGGTTGGGCCTAGAAGTGATAACCATCACAAATACCAAACCCTAAACCCACTAGTCGAAAAACCCACAACTCGACAAACCCTAATATCACAAAATCACAACCCGACGCTCTCTTCTTCTGCCTCGCATAACCATTCCCCTAACCCTATTCTTTGACCTAATCGACATCCCATTGTTCCTCCTCTTAATGCCGCCACTACAAGGATTAGAAAGGAAGCCCTAGATGGTGGGTTAAGGTGGTTTAGGGCTGACCGAATTCATAGAGAAGAAGGTACGTTTATCACTGGTTCGTTATTTTCCTATTTTGCCATTCGATTTCGGCTCACTGTTTATCAATTGTAAATACATGTTACACTTGCTGATTCTTGCATAATTGTAATCTATGATGTGTGGTGATCTTTTTCGGACCTTAACTGACCCACCGTTAACCACCTAGGACCACCAATTGTGGTGGTTAATTAGTCGGTTCAGAATAGGAGTCTCGTGGGCATGTACGAATTATGCGTCAGTTGAGTAAGTTTCTGGGTATGTGTTATATGAGTGTTAAGGTAGTTCGTTAGAGGGTAGTTAGAGGTTGTGGGTGGTGGTTAGTCCGGTGGTTCGTCGTGTCTCATGGCGGCGTTCTGGCGAGTTTCGTTAGGGGGTGTGTAGAGCGAAACAGAGTATGTGTTATGACAGAGTTTACGTAAGGTTAACTCGGGTTTTCTCGTGACTGGGGCCACGAGAGGGAAGGTGGTTGATGGGGTTGGGTTGGTCGGTGGCTGGTGGTTCTGGGTAAGTGTCTTGGTAGGTGGTTCGTGCGATCACCACCGGAGGGAAACAGGAGGAAGTCGTTTGAGCAGGCTGTTTGGGCTGCTGGGGGGCGGCTGCTAGGACGGTCTCAGGTGGCTGCCAGTGAGTGGATGGTGTAGGGTGTGGTCCAGGCCAAAGGTGGAGGTCCATCATGGTGACTGTGGTGGTCAGATTGGTGGAGTAATGGTGGGAAATGGAGGACGCGAGGCTGAGAAGAGGGGATGTGGTGTTCGGGTTATCGTGGGGTATACGGGTATGTTTGTCATAGATAAGTCTTAATAGTTGGTCATATTTTAATAATTACTATTGTCTTTACTAATGTCATTAGTATTACTACTATTATAATGTTTTGGTATTAGTATTTTTTTTTTTTATCATTAATCATGTTTATAAGCATTTGGATTATTATTCTTATTATTAATATATGTTGTGACTATGGTTATTAACATGAATCGTTGTTATTATGGACTCTATAATAATTGTTTAATTGATCGTATGACATATTTAGTATGTCTGTATATAGTAAGTTTATATATAGTAAGTCTATAATTAATAAGTTTATAATTGTCTTATGATGATTGATATGAATAAGGAGTTAATCAATTGTGAATGTATGAGTATGTTGATAAGTATATTTACAAAGTGTGATAAGCGTAGCATTTATGAACGTGAACGAATAATTTTTGTAGTACTTGGTGATATGGTTAGTAATTGATATTAAGTACTATTTATAGGAACTGAGTTCGTGGCGGAATAGTTCTGGCAGCTGTTCGGTTGTCATTCTGCAATTCGAGGTAGGGGAATACTACATATATGAGATGTGTAATCTGTTTATTGGTTGATATTAACTATGTTCATCTGTATTGTTATATGATTGGTATATTGTGATATATAATTCTGTGATACGATATGGTGCGAAGATAAAGGGTCTGTGTTTGGTGCGGAGATAAAGGGTCTGTGTTTGGTGCGGAGATAAAGGGTCTGTGTTTGGTGCGGAGATAAAGGGTCTGTGTTTGGTGCGGAGGTAAAGGGTCTGTGATTGGTGCGGAGAAAAAGGGTCTGTGATTCGGAGTGGAGAAGTTCAACTTTCTATTTATAGTAATGTGGTTTGTTTACAGTTTTTCTCTACTCAACCTCGTGGTTGACCCTGTGTATTCGTGATCACCTGTGATGAACCAAATTATTGGGGAGCAGATTGACAGGTGGCTGAGACTAAGGGGGAGCTATGGGAGAAAGAGCTTGGATCCGGACCAGACTAAAGTGTAGATCACCTTAGTCAGTTTAGCATGAGTTGTACTTCTTTATTTTGTTAAGACTTTCGGATACAGTTGTAAGAACATGTTATGAGTTTAATTTTAATTAAAGTACTGTTTATCTTTCCTTTGTATCTACTGCCTCGGGAAACCGAGATGGTAACACCTTTATTTATCTAAGGAGTCCTAGTACAGGCCCTTAAATAAATGGGGGTGTTACAGTTAGCAACACCATCATTTGCGCCACCTGCTAATCCATCCCCAACTTCAAGTATCCACTCAGAAAATTTTCTTGTTTCATCAATGTCTGATTGTGAACTTCCAACTTGAAGTCTCATATTTTTCGTGAGCTTTAAAACCTAATAGAAATTAAAAAAAGGTTCACAATTTGACAACCCTATATAAACTATGGCCTGCTCAAACTTATTAAAGCAATAAAGAAAAAAATTCAGGTTCTAACCTTGCAATAGCTCCATAAAGGAGATGAACTTATAGCAGCCCCAACAATATCTTGTATACTCCCTTTAGGTATAACTGGCAAAATCTGTCGAAAATCGCCGCCAAACACGACAACTTTCCCACCAAATGGCTTCTCAGGATCTCCTTCTGATGAAAATCGCATTATATCTCTCAAACTTCTATCAAGAGCTTCGAAACAATATCGATTAACCATAGGTGCCTCATCCCATATGATAAGCTTTTGCCCTCAATAATAGCTCTGCCAAATTAGTTCCTGGTTTAATACCAGGACAGGAGGAGTTTTCGTCGACATTGATGGGTATCCTGAGTCTTGCGTGTGTTGTCCGACCACCGGGAAGAAGGATAGCAGCAATACCACTTGAAGCAACTGCTATAACGATATCACCTCTACACCTTATTGCAGCGCATAAGGTTTTCCAAAGAAATGTTTTACCGGTACCACCGTAACCAGGCCATAAACAAAGAATACACCACCTTGAACATTTTGAACGGAATACATTATTTTTCTATAAACTGATTTTTGTTCATCAGTCATGGAAGAAGTGAGCACTTCATGTTCCTTCTTCAAAGCATCTTTGTCATAAGACAATTCATCTGCCAATAGCCTATTCGAACTGATTGCATGAATGTCAAAATCTGGAAATGACATGTTGTCAAATTTACGCAATGAACTACCATTTCTTTGCAACCAAGTTTCAATATCGGCTAAGGCGTAATCTTTTATTTGATCATCGGTCAGTTGAAGGTCTGCATACACACAATATATGATTTAATTTTAACAATAATTATATTTTAAAAAAAAATATGATAACGATTGTATTATTTTTATTTATCTAAACAATTGACGAAGTAACTGGGTTACGTAGTTCTCTTCGTCTCCGGTGTAGGATATCATCTGATAATAATTGCCAAGTCTCCTCCCACACTAATTCCGGCTTGACTAAGCTGTTTGCCAACAGAAGAGTGGCAAAGAGGTTCCTAAGGTAAAATCCGGGTCCCCATTGACTGGCTTCTTTAATGGCATCGATATACTCTTTATCATTGCCAAGTAAGCCTAGAGCGTAGCAAGCTTCTTTGAAAGATGGTTGTACGAATCCATTTACAGTTCGAATCTCTTCGTATGATTTTGGTCCTTTAACAAAGTTCAGTAGGGTTCTCAAATAAAACCTCTCACCACCATTTGGAGACATGTGATACATTCGGCCGAGAGTAAAACCTTTTTTTCTTGAAGTCCGTACCTTTGTTTTTTTCTGCCAGACAAACTTGTTTGGAAACTCAGAATATATCAGATCTCTACCATCGGGATTGTTTTTGTTATATTCCATCCATGCTGTTAATTTTGTTCTGCATCCAGAAGATTTTTCGACAACTTCGTCAATTGGGTCATCATCATGGAAAATAACGTTTTGCTCATTTGGTAGATGGTAATCCAACCGTAGAACAGGGGGTGTTCTATAGTGAATGTCAAAGGCGAAAATCCTCCACACGGCTTCACATGGTGAAATGTAACGACAGTCATAAAATTGTTGTATTTGATCAATCTGACTTGGATCTTGACTACCTAAAATAAAGGTTAATGTCTCAATCAAACTATAATTAAATGAACCTTAAGAGATAATGCAGAATAGAAAGGAATTAACTACCACTGTTGTAGCGAGTTGCACTAACGGTGACACGGTCATATCCTTTATTAATGTACTTGAATAAGTACTTGATTGATCTGGCTTGGTTGCACCATTCAACGTTAATATGAGCTCGATATTTCAACAACAATTCTGCATTGTAAGGAACAACATATCCGTTATGAATTGTTTTCCCATTTTTCGTAATTGTCGCTCCATTTTTACGCCTCTTATAAACAGGATAACCATCACCATCTATCGTTGTTCGTTCATTAAACCTCTTTGGAAAGTTTCTTGAGCAATTTCCATCAATCATACATAGAGAATCTGGATTAAGATCTCCACATGGACCATGAATCATACAATCTTTGACTGCTTCGTAAAGGGCTGGGCTTTCCATCGGATCGGGAATTTCAGCACTTATAACACGGTCTACATCAGCGGCTTCTGGGAATTTTTCCTCCCGTTGTAAAAATAGCAAAATATGAGCATGAGGAAGGCCACGCTTTTGGAATTCAATAGTATAAACAACTGGAAAAAAAAAGTAAAAATAGTTCATTAGTTGAAGATAATAAGGTGACTTTTGAATATCAAAATTGGAAATGAATAAAAAGTCTCAAAAAATGTTAACTTATTCACCTGCCCTTGCACGTCCAAAAATATGTTTTTCTTTAAAGTCCCTCATGAGTTCATCGAGTTTTAACTTAAAAACTCGAGTAAGTAAATCTGGTCTATCCTCTGGCCGGAGTTGTTTATTTTGAACAAACCTAGTTATTTCAGGCCATTTTGGATTGCATTTGAAGGTAATAAACAAATCAGGATACCCACGCCACCTACGATGAGGGGTAGCCTTGTCAAGTTCAGTGTTATTGTCAACAGTTAAATTACGAATGGTGTAAACCATACCGACAGATAGCTTAGGGCCAAAATATCCTATTAGTTGTCTCCTAATAGTAGCTTGGATGACTTCATTCTGCAAAACCAAAAAATAAATTAAAAAAGTAATTTTTTTTTGAAAAAATACTTCATTTCTCGTCCTATGTCAGATTTTGTTGTAACCCAAAGGGACACAAATACAGTAATTACTGTGGAAAAGTATTCTTGCCTACGACCATCTACGTGGTTGACATGATTATGAATTTAAAAACTTACATGGACTTACAATTACAGATCTAATGTTATTTTGTAGGTCATAAATTAAAAAAATCACATCTTGTTATTTAAGTTACAATTTTAGCACTAACATGATTATGAATATTAAAAAATTACATGAACTTACACTGGCTTTCTAATGTTGTTTTGTAGGTCATAAATTAAAAAAATCACATCTTATCTTTAAAATCAGAAAATAATATAAACGTACCTCTGAATCAACTAATAGAAGTTCAATAGCATCGGTCTTCTTCTTATCTTTAAATTCAGGTATAGTCCATTTGTGAACTACTCTTACATTCATTTGTATAAGCCTAATTCCGAAATTTAGTTGGTTAATAGTAAGTAACGGTGTAATAGCCATAATGGTAATTCGATTTTGTGATTTTTTAGATGAGAAATTGTATTATGTAGAGACTTAAAATTTTAGAATTGGAAAAATTATGTTGGAATAGTTGATTTAACTATTTATAGATTGTAGAAAACAAAGGAGGAGAAGAAAAGAGAAGGTTGGCCGTTGCACTTTTCGGGCAACATAGAGAAACCAAAAGAGTAATACAATGTTCATTGCGTAATTTTGAAAGGTACGTAATCAATTATACGAATGGTACGTAATCAATTTATTTTGAAAGCTTAGTCAAGCCGGAATTAGTTACGAATGGTGGTAATTAGCGTATCCAATAGCAAACATTGTATCAATTATACCGTAGTATTAATTGCTCCAATACCAAACATTGTATCAATTCCTAATATTGTAATTGGCGTATCCAATTCCTAATATTGTATTAATTGCTCCAATACCAACCATTGTATCAATTCCCCATTAATTTTGAAAGGTGCATACATTGTACAATTATACCGAGACTTATTATATTACTGTAGTATTAATTGCTCCGTAGACATTCCCCATTACTTATTATATTATTATATTATTATACCGAGATGATTTTATTATATTATTGTAGTATTAATTGCTCCGTAGACATTCCCCATTATTTATTTATTATATTATTATATTATTATATAGTTGGCTTATTTTTATTGGTTTATTTGGATGTATCATTCTAAGATTGAATGAGAGAGCTATAAAATGCTGAAATATTATGCTGCCACATCAGCTTTTTAACATTCCTCTTTTATATATATAATGATACTCTATATATACCGCGCATTGCGCAAAATCTATATACTAGTTAATCATTAACAAAATTTGAACCCAGGTACTGAGTTTCGTCCTCGTAACTTTATTAAATATGCTAGCTGAGATATTGCTATCAAAGACAACCAAGGCCGGATATGAGAAATTTGTGCCTCTGCAAGAAAGTAATTGTAGACAATTTCATTAAAAAAAGTTAATGTTACGAGACAAACATAATACTAATCTATACAATATTATTAAAAGGGTAACATAAAATGTCATATAGACAATGCCACCTATCATTAACAAAAAGTCACGTCACTTATTACACATCACATGGAGCCACATCACTATTTTTTATTTTAAAGAGAAAAGGAAAAAAAATTAAACATTAATTGTAAATCTATATAATATTATTAAAAGGGTAACATAAAATGCCACATAGACAATGTCACCTACCATTAACAAAAAGTCACGTCACTTATTACACATGACATGAAGCCACATCACTATTTCTTATTTTAAAGAGAAAAAGAAAAAAAATTAAACATTAATTGTAAATAACTTATCAAACATTAACCTTTGGCCTTTTTAATTTCTACATAAATCAAATAACAATAAAAAATCCAACTTCCTAATAAATTTAAAATATCGATGTTTATTGTTGGAACATTTTAAGCAACAAATAAATACCAATAATTTTAATTTACGCCGTTTATAAAAAATAAAAATTTGTAAGGGCAAATAATAACATACTTAACATTAAATATTAGCCTTTTAATTTTTAAAACTATAATATCTTAAATTTCAAATAAAAAATTTCAGTCTCTCATTTTATAACTTGTTAATAATAAAAAGTAATGTTTAAAAATATTAAAACTATACCACATATTTATGTATATTAAAGCAAACCTTTCATATTTCATCCATATATATGTATAAATTAAATTTGATAATAATGAAAAATTATGCTCAAAAGTCACAAAATTTTACTACATATTTATGTATATATTAAATTTGTCATAAAACACATCATCAATTGGCTATAAATGTTTGATGGAAGGCAACATTTGTGAGTCAAAATTCAAGCCAATATTTTTTTTACTCCATCTTCAACAGAATTATGTGTGTCAATAATTTTTCCTATCATGTATCAATATCAAGGTAAGTATATTAAGGTAAGGTAATTGTATTATGGTTTTAAAATAATTAATTAATTGTTAATTATTTTTAAATTTCATTGTTTATGAAGTGCTCATCATCCCTATTTTTAAGTGTTGTTTTGTTCTTATTTAGGTGCTATCAAGATTTTTGGTGTTGTCATACTTAAAGGTAAATATACTTACATCTTTATGACTCAATGCGCTCTTTCTTTCATTATTTAAGGGAAAACTTACATAAATATCGATAAGGTTAATATTACATATATCAAATTCCACCATTTTGTGCGTTATTAATACTCAATGATTTTTTTGTAGGGATGGTTCATGAGAGAAACAAGACTATACGATGAAGGAAAATACTTGAAATGCTTAAAAAAACTCTTCACCCACTCCACTCAATAACATATCATAACAAAAAATATAGTATTTCATAAGCTTTCAAATGTATGTTTTATTTTGGAATGTGTTGGTTTCTTATTTATTATTTTGCTTTGAAAAATCACCCATAGAATGAAATTGGAGTTGCGTGTATATCAATCTTTTCAACAAGTTGGACAAAAAAAAAAATCTTACTGACATATATAATGGCAAAAAGTACATTATAATCTAATATTTATACGTTCATGTCATATTATCTAATGTATATGTCTTATAAAATGTAATGAGATATGTAGTATGCAACTATTTTTCTTGAATTTATCATTTATGAAAAAAAAAATACATTTTAGAATTATTGACAAATTCATATAGATGCTATATTAAGACTAACATTGATTAAATTTCATAACTATACTACTATCAAAAATATGATTTATGAGACTATTGAGAGGATAAAAGGCCCCCAATCATATATGTTTTAAGTTCTTTCTATTAGGTTATTTGTCATTCTCAAAAAAAGAAAGAAAAAAAGAGAAACAATCCAATTTGATGCATTTAATTTGTTCTTTCATTTTCAGTTACTAACTTCATTTACGATTCCCTAGGGAGTAACAATTTGTTTTGTCTTAGCTACCCACATGGGTAGTTTATCACTTGACATGTCGCACAGGAAAGACTTATTGTGTTTAAAATAAGGCAACCAATTGAACCCAAATTTTAAAAACTCAATTATTGTTGAGTTTGCGTGTGAATTTTATTTCACAGAGAATAACTTATTATTGCTAAAAACAATTAGTTTTATTACATGTCATTATCAATAATTATCACTAAACTTAATTAATTTAACCTATTAACTTTTTACCTTTCAAAAAAAAAAAACCTATTAACTTTTTAAGATTGTTAGTATACCTTACTTAATATGGCACAATAAATATTTTAATAGGAGTACTTTTTAACACCTGAAATATAAGAACCGTGAGTACAAAAAGGTATTGACAAATAAAATAAATAATAAATAGGTAATGTCATGAACTCATGGTATACAGAGAGACATAGATTTTTCTTATATAAAATTAAATTTTCTATATACATCTTTGTAAGTGTCATATTTTTTACTCTTTTGTAAAAATATTTTTGTATCAGAATTATTTATTTTCTCTAATTTATACTTAATTAATATCGTGTATTAAAGTTGTAAGATTATTAGTGTATCATAATTAAGATAGCACAATAAATATCTTAATGACTTTTTTAACACCTAAGAATACAAGGGATAAACATAAGAAATGATTAATAAAGAAAACATGACATGAACTCATGGTAAAAGGAGAAACATAGATTAACATTATATATAAGACTAAATTTATGTACATCCTTACAAATGCAAGTTTTTTTCATTTTTTATTTTTGTAATCCTTCTATTTTTTTAATCTCTCAAAATAGTTTTATACTCCCTCGGTCCATTGAAGTTTTACCACCCAATTACCTTAATATATATGAGGAGTATTATATTGAAGTGAGCTGATAAAAGTTGAATTAAGGGAGTATCATAATTATCTTTTGTCTCCAATTTTATTATTTGGTGTATTAGCTCTTATCAAATTATCTTAACCGACTTATTTTGTGAACAATATTCGATATGCTTTTTAGGACCATGGACAATCACAATGAAGATAGATTATTCAACCGATTATTCATAGTCCGTGGTGTCGCGTTATAGACTTTTTACATTACTTACAAGCGAGATTTATTTCTGTGGTATGATAAACACATGTAAGAATAAATGTTTGATTAGATATATATATATATATCTATTAATTTCTATCATGACGTACTATGAGCAAGCCCAAATAGTTGAATTTTCCGTATCATATATGCAACATGGCCATTATATATGTAGTTCTCAAAGAGGTTTCAATTACCGAACGTAGATCTATTATTTCAAATGTTATGCTAACTGTGGTAAACTCCAAAATATACAAATATAAATACTCATAATACATTTTTCTAACTAGATAATATAAATTACTTATGATCATTTATTGTTTCTACAATTGTAAAGACTAATTTTAAATATTAAAACATTAATTGAAATACCGACTTTAACCTTAATATTTAAAACAACCCGTGCTTTCTGCACGGGTACAAAACTAGTGCATATATTAAATGACAAGAACGTAAAATCGTATCGACACATGACGATAAATCGAACAAGATTGATTTATAATTCAACAATTAATAGACCAAAAGGAATTGGGAATGCAGACTTTGTATGGCACGTACAAGTGCTATTTTTTTTTGACAAAAGTAGACTTATATAAATTAAAACAGAAACCAGTAAGCTACTAGACTAGCTCGTGACAAGGCTTACAGACCAGTGGCGATTAGAACGCAGAAAAGAGCGAATCTCCATAAGGGAATTCCGCACATGTGCTATTGATGATTGGGATATTTTGCACGAACAACCGGTGCAACAGTCGTTGTCATTCGTGAAATGGCGATAAGAATAGACGCAGGTAAGGGGACGAGTGTACGCATATCATCAAGCACAATGTTGAAGACGAGATTAAATTGACGAGTAGCAATCACGAGTTCAGGAATGCATGGTGTTCATTTTAATCACGTCTATAGAGTTTAAACATCAGTAGTAAAACCGGCAAGACCGATGAAGAGACGATCATTAATCTGAAAAATTCGCTGAAAATTTGTAGCAATAGTTTAAAGTTGAATATCGAGACGACAATTGCTAGCAATGCCGAAACAATTTTTTCCTACCATTTCTACTGATGCACTTCCATTGTACTCGAATATTTGCTCAATTAATGCAATAAATACATTAATTGATTAATCAATTGTGAAATTAAAATTTTCAGAAAGGAATTATTATTCGACGTGCCTCTCTTTTTATATTAGGTACGCACATGATTTTTCTCTCCCTTCCTTCCCTAGCTCTAAGTCAAGGTGCTCAGCTTCTTAGCAAGCTTATTATAGGCGAGTAGCTATCTATAAAATACAAAGAGGTATCGGGTCTATGGTCTTATCAGTTTTTCAGATAAGCAAGAAATGAAGAATTAGGAATTTTGAGTTTTGAGTGATGAAAGAGGGGTGACGTAAGGACTTAATTAGTCATCCACCATTGCAAATTCTGCCACATATATTGTTGCTGCTGTTAATGGACGAAGGAGAGATCAATGTTGAGTAAAGAAGATGAACAATTGAATTGGGGATGATTGAGTAAATAGGAGGGTGGGGTTAAGGGAGGGTAAATTATTAAGGGTAGTTTAGGTAGCTTAGGTTAGTTAAAAGTCGGAATGTAATAGTTAGATCGGAATAACCACTTTAAATTCTTCTTAATTCAAAACTTTTAAGGGGGTAATAGTGTTAAGTCGGAATTAAGAACATTTAAGGGGGTTATTTAAAAAAAAACACTTATTTATATGATCAATTATTCTCGAAAATACATATTTATTTTGGTTTTTTTACGTGGTATCCTTATATTTTTTCTCATTCAAATCCACACTACAAGTTTGTTTTTTCACGTTTGTCAACGCAGGTTTTATGTGTTAAATATATTTAGCTACGTATTCGTAAAAATTATAAAAGTTATATATTTTTAATGTACTAGTAAAGACGAATAAAAAAAATCGCACATAAATACATATTTATTTGGGTTTCTACGTGGTATCCTTATGTTTTTTCGAATTCTAAGATCATGTTTTTAAACACTTCGTTTTTTTAAAGAGAGTATATTTAAGATTGAGGTTGTATATGAAACGTGGCACATCCTGAGTTCTTTGTATGTTTTTGAATAAAAGTCATCAACCTCATTTTTTCTTGTACTTGTATTTAAGTTGTACAATATTTTTCTTTTTAATTTTTTTCACGCTAATTCTTTTTTCTTTCTGTTAAGAATAAGTATTTCTGAATACTTTTAAGCGGGTTATAAAGATGGAACATTTATCGTATTTTTGCTTTGATAAAAATACATACACAAAAATTATTAGTACTCTGTAAATTATATATAACAATTTTATTCAAGACATATTAACAAGAAAATAAGAACAACAACAAGACACACAAATGATAATTCAAACAACATCAAACAATAACAATATGTTTAAGAGGAGATTAAATTGACGAATATAAATCACTGGTTCGAGCACCATTTCTCGATCACATTCAGCATTCAACAACTCGAGCTGAATAAACTGGAGGGCATACATTTCCTTGAAAAGACATAAGGAGCGAGTTGGGCACAAAAATAAGATCCGCATCAATCTTTCGAGGTTGTACAGTCATAACCCGCATCCCTACAGGTAAGGGGTAGTCGACTAGTCGGATATATGCATCATCAAACATTATGTTTGAGACGGGATTAGATTGTCGAGTAGCAATCACTGGGTGGAGTGTGGTGGCTGTAAGAATGAATAGCAGTAGGTTTGATAGAATGAAAACTTGTATTTACTGATGATGGTTAGTGTACATTATATAGGAGGGAGATTACATCTAAAGAAGGGAAGGAGCCTATACAAAGCTAATTGATTGACTAATTGATTGACAAGATAATTCTATTGCTATAATTACAGTTATTTGACAGCTTTGCTAGAGTATTTTGTGGGACTGATTTGATCTTGTGTTTTGAGAATAGTATCTTCGGATATATGGTTAATATGCCCCCTCGAGTTGGACGTTCTCGTGATAAGTCCAAGCTTGTCTCGTAATCATGGAACTGCTGTTTGTGTAGGGGCTTTGTGAGGATGTCGGCGATTTGGTCCTTGTTGGCAGTGTGTGAGATACGGATCTGGCCGAGCTATAGTTGTTGTTTAACGTAGTGGAAGGAGATGGTCATGTGCTTCATTCTGGAGTGAAAGACTGGATTTTTGGCGTACAACGTTGCTGAGATGTGGTCGCAGAATATTGTCGGCGGTTTGGTGGCTGTGATGCATAGTTCAGGTAGAAGGTTGCGTAGCCATAGTGTTTCGGTTGTTACAGAGGCAATGACGCGGAATTCTGCTTCGGTTGTAGATAGATAAATGCCTTTTTTTTCTTGGAGGACTAGGCAATTGGATTGCGTCCAAGATAAGTGATGTAGCCAGTGGTTGATAGGTAGTTATGTTTGTCATCACCGAAGTCAACGTCGCAGTAGACATTAAGGCAGAGTGGTGTATCGCGATACAGTTGGATGCCATGTGATTGGCATCCTTGAAGGTAACGTAGTAGTCGTTTGAGTGTGGTCAGTGAGTCATGGTTGGGTGATGAAGAAATTGGGCCAGACGGTTAACTGCGAATGCGATGTCTGGTCTTGTGAGAGAGGGGTATTGGAGGCTGTCTACTATTGCCCGATATGTAGTTTGCTCATGAACAGGCTGCGTGTCCTCTCTTGTAAAAGGTGGGGAGGTGGCCATGGGAGTAGTGTTTGGTTTTGCATTCCCCATCTTATATTTAGTAAGTAGGTCATGTACATATTTTGATTGGCTGAGGTGGATTCCAAGTGTATTGGGAGTGACCTCGATGCCTATAAAGTAGGATAGGGGTCCGAGGTCTTTGAGTGAGAGACAGTTTGGCAGGTTATCGATGAAGGTTTGCAAGTGACTTGTGTTGGGCCCTGTAATAATGATGTCATCGACATAGATGAGCATGTATATTTCCGTTTTTGTGGTTTGTAAAATGAAGAGAGATGAGTCAGAGATGGATTGTTTGAATCCATTGTTGGTGATGTATGTTTTTAGTCGGTGTACCATGCTCTAGGAGCTTGTTTTAGTCCGTAAATTGCTTTGTTTAATTTGCAAACATAGTCGTGTTTTGCTTGATCAAGGAAACCTGGTGGTTGTGTCATGAAAACATTGTCGGTAAGTGTCCCCTGTAGGAATACGTTGTTGACGTCAAGTTGGCGAAGTGACCATTGTTTTGAAACGGCAATAGAGATTATTAGACGAACTGTTGTTGGTTTTATAACCGGACTGCAGGTTTCGGTGTAGTTGATTCATGGTCGTTGGTGAAATCCTTTCGCAACAAGTCTAGCTTTGTGTTGTTTGGGCATGCGAGCGAGGGACTAAGGTCTATGTAATGTTGCATGCTAGAGCATCGGATTCATCTTGCACTGCATGTCGCCATTGAGGTAGGACGAGGACCTGTTTGACAGTGTTGGGAAGTTGTGTAGCCAACGTGTTTTGAAGGGCGAGGTTAACATATTTCGGGTTTGGTTTGCAAATGTTATTGTCAAGTCTTGTGGTGACCGTTTTCTGTGGTGGTTGTGGGGCAGATCGAAGAGGGCTGGAAGTGGCAGTAGCTGTGGTTGTCGGGTCAGTGGTTAAGAGGCGTTCATTAGGTTGACCTTCCGTGATTTGGTTGGAGGAAGATGGGCTGGTGGTTTGGGCTGGGGTGGGATCGATTGGGGGGTCAAAGTGGGCTGGTTGACGACGATGTTAAACTTGTGTAATGGGAGAGCGAGTGGGTACGGGCTGTTTGGTGGTGTTTGTGGACTGTGGCGTTGCAGAGGGCTGAGAAGGGAGTAGAGGAAGATATAGAGTGGTCCATTCGGCGGTGGTGGGTGGTGGCCTGGGGTCGATGGTTGGTTGTTGTTAGCTAGTGGGTAGATTTCATCATAGAATTTAACGTGACGCGATGTGTATATGCGATGCGTTTTGGGGTCGAGACAGTGAGTAGAACTTTGGGTGTTGGAGTAGCCTATGAAAATACGCCGAATAGAACGGTCTCGAGTTTGTGTTTGGTGTAGGGTCGGAGCCACGGATAGCATAGACAGCCAAAATTGTGGAGGTTGTATAGTTAGGTTGTTTATTATGCATTATGAGGTAGGGTGAGTTACCGTTTAAAGATCGAGTCGGAAGTCAATTTATAAGGTATGTGGTCGTACTAAACGCAAAGGGCCAGTATTTGGTTGGTAGGTTAACATCTTTAAGTAGGGCGAGGCATGTTTCTACGATGTGTCGATATCGTCTTTCGGCATAACCGTTGTGTTCTGGAGTATGTGGTGGAGATGTCGAGTGGCGTATGCAATCATTGAGTAGTGTTGCGTTTAATTTTACAAAATCTCCGCCATTGTCGGAGAAGAATTGTTTGATGGGTTTGTTAAAATATTTTTTGACAAGAGCTTTGAATTGGGTGAATATTTGGGTGTTGTCGGACTTATGTTTTAGTGGATAGAGCCATATATATTTGTTGGAGTAAATGTCCTCCACAGTGTGTGATTATTTAAATAAATCTTTTACAGGATCACAGGAATACTTAGTATATTAATCAGTTGATTAACGTTTATCGGTAACGGTTGGCTTACTAGAAGTTTGACGTTACTGTCATGCTGATCCCTAAAGGTCACACCTATAGGATAGTACTGAGAAATGTGATTATATATTGATATAATTACGTAATTGCCAAACTTAGCTAAATGTAGTTAATTAGATGATAAACATTTAATATGATTAAATAATAATTGGGAGAAATGAATTAAATGTTAATTCTAACAAATATATATATATATATATATATGTTATATTTATTAATTATATATTTTAATATATGATATTTTAGAATAATATAATTAGGTTAATTAAATATAAGATAATTAATTAACATTCTCCTTAAAATTGTGTCAATGTTACATTTCCGAAAATGTTCTCCGGAAATTAATATGGGAAAACAACACAAAACAAAGCCCAATCACACATTGGAAGTGTTGGGCCAGCCGTGTAGCTTACTACTAATTAGGGAATAGATTTCTCTTATGGCTGGCGAGTGAGTTTCATCATCTAAAAAAAATCCTAAAACAAAAGCCTCTAAAATTAATAGTAATCAAGGTGGTAACTTGAAGGGCAATTTTCTCGGTCATCTTGGGTGCAATCTAAGGAGAATTTCTACATTGAAATTTGGGTTTACTAGGTTGTTCTTAGGCCGATTCTCCATAGATTAAATGTTATTTCTACATTCATGTCTTTTTAATTCAATTTATAGTCACTACTACAATTGAGCACTTAGGCCACGACTAAATTCGTGGCGCAAGTGCTAATTTCCCGTGGCTAAAGCTCTTTGCCACGGAAATACCTTCCGTGGCCCAAGTGGTCGTGGCTAACAGATAGCCACGGGAAAAACAAGAACATGGCTAAAATTATATTTTTAGCCACAGATTCTCACGTGGCTAATAATTCCCGTGGCCAAAAATTAATTCTCGTGGCCAAAATTATTCCTGTGGCAAACAAAAAAATAAAAAATAAAAAAACAAAATGTAAAATATTCTTTTTTACTAATAATGAAAATATTTTCACATATGAAATCTTTTTTTTTTTTGGTCTAAATCGGGGTGTCCACCGTCGACAACGGTGTATAGTCCCCTCGTCACGGGTGCTCTCACGAAGAGGTAAACGGCTGGCCAAAGAGTTGCTCCATTCCCATGGATAGGGATCGAACCCCTGACCTCATGGTTAAGAGATGAGGTGAGCAACCACCACACTACCAAACACATTTGGTTACATATGGAATTTTGTCAAGCTTTAATCCTTGCTTGGCTAATATCTCAACTCGTTATTTACAATCACAAGTCATTCACTTTTGCGAATCGTATATCCTTCCCAGGAGGTCAGCCATCCCAAGGTTACTCTCACCTAAGCACGCTTAATTGTGGAGTTCTTGTGATGAGCTACCGAAATTAAAACTTGAGCTTGTTGATATAGTTAACACTTTGAAATCTTTTTAAATTATATTCATTTCTTTCTAAATTACTTTCACTATTATTTTTGCGAAAAAATATTAAATGATTTACATATTTTTGCGAAAAAAATATTATTTTTCTCAAATTACTCGAGTTTTCAATGTTGACCTCCCGACTAATGATGCTCGGGTCATTTTTTGCCGAGTCAACAAAACCGTTTTTTTCCAAACTATTTAATCAAATTTTCCTTATATTTTTCCCTAATATATTTTTTTATTTTTTTTCATTTGTCGGCATTTTTATTTTATTTTTCTTTGATCCATTTTTCATATATTTTTCCACACAAATACTTTTTTTAAGATCGTCGTATTTGTAACGAAAAAAAGTTTAATCACTTTTTACTAAATAATGATCACTTTTGAATAATGATTACATATGGGTATCAATGACCGAGTTTTATTACTAAAATAAATGACCAAGTCATTATTAACACGAAAATAATCAGTTTTTGCCAAAAAAACACAAAAAGATCGTACAAATTTTTATTCAAGTCTGTAAAAAAATAAAAAAAAATTAAGCCGATGGTAATTTTCTTTACGTGTGTATCATTTTATAGAAGTTTTACATTTCTTATTAGACTAAATAAAGAAATACCAAATATTTATTAAATTAATCAAAATATTTTCAAAATTTTACATTTTAATTTTTCATATTATGTATATTTGATTAATTTTACAACTGTAAAATGGCAAATCCTGGCTCTGATAATGACTGCATACAGGTACCATATTTGGTTCCAACGAAATCAGGCTCGAATTGAAATGACATTAGTCCTGCCTGTGAAAGTCTCTGCTCAAATTGAAGAAAGTGTCAGAAATCGTATCAGAATCAAAACTGGTCCACATATTGCTAATGTTAAATGGAAGGAATTGATCAGATAGCTAGTTTATATGGTTGTAAATTTGAGCTTTAATGTCTTTGTGGAGGCTTGAACTCCCGACCCCTTGTGCATTTGATGGTTTTTGATATATCTATATATACTCACATTTCACCAAAAAAATAAGTTTCATTCAGCTTTTGTATTTTCCTTTTATTTTTTACAAAACAAGCTTTTACATTTACCTTAACATAAAATATTTTTATACAAGTCAGAAGAAAATCTTAGCCATTGATGTTTGTTACTAGTTTCGTGGCTAAGCAAATATGTTGCCACAAACAATATGTAAGTCGTGGCTAAAGAAATATTTGCCACGGAATGATCTGTGGCTAAATATATATTTGCCATGGGTGTGACATTGTCCGTGGCAAAAATGATTATTAGCCACGAATGTAACCTAAATTATGGCACAATTGACTTTTTGCCACGGGAAATTTTTTCCCGTGGCATAAATTTTTTCTAAAATAGTGAATAAAATTTTTCCCGTGGCTAAACAAAATTTAGCCACGAATTATAAATTCCCGTGGCATAAATCGTGGCGCAAGTGTCAATTTGTTGTAGTGAGTTTATATCAAATCTTCTTCTGATATAATTCTTGGTAGTATTAATTAGATTAATGCTTTAATGGAAATTTATGAAATATTCCTACGTACAAGTGGTATCAGAGCCTTGTTCAAAAAATTTTTTGATAATAATTGAGAATTAAATTGACAAATTTTTTTCTTCCTTCTTCTTCAAGGCAATTTTTTTTTTCAGTAACTTTTTTTTTATTTTTTTTGCTTTTGTTATTTTAATTGTTAAAATAATTTTCATATGATGATATGCATAATATTGATATAGATCAATGATTTTTAGAACAAAACCAAATTTTTTTATCAGTTCACGGTTCAATTTTTCCCGTTCTTCTCGTTTTTTTTTTCCGGTAATTTTTTTGTTCTTTTAATTTATGGTTTGTTATTTTAATTGTTAAAATAATTGTCATGTGATGATATACATAATATTGATGTAGATCAATGATTATTGAAAAACCAATCGACATAATGAGTTTTAGATTAGTTTTATTTATTTTAAATTGTTAAGATGAATGAATATTGATCATGTGATGTTAAAGATTAATCTTAATGACAATACTTGATAATTTTTCAGATCTAATATGATTAGAACTATAATACATAAATTATGAGATGATTTTTGTGATACTATGAGTGATTTTAAGAAAATTCACGAATTAGGAAAGTTGTCAAAATCTATTTCTACCTTAATTATACTTTTTAAGGAAATAATGGCCTATTTTTGTTTTTTTAAACGAAGCTTTTAAGGAACCGTGAGTGATTTTTTTTTTCCGCCCTTTCCTTATTTTTTGTGATTTGTTGCTTTTATTATTACTAATATTATATGATAATTTTTGTATTAACTAAATTATAAATATAGATTTATAATTAGAACAAATGTATAAAGATAATAAAAAGGGTGTTAAAACCATGAAATATGATTTTAAGGTTAATTGATTTGTTTTCGTTTTTAATTATATTATAGGATAGTATTTGTATTAACTAATTTATAAATAATGATTTATAATTATGAAATATTTAAAAAAAAAATTGTTGTGAGGAACCAGAAAAGGGGCGAGAGTTATTTGATATTTTTCGGTCTTTTAAATCATTTATTTATTTTAAAATGTTTATTATATCTAATTTGATTATACTCACTAGATTCTAAACTCGTTTAGAATTTAATTGGATTATGATTTACATGTATGACATGTAATTTTCACAATTTTAGTAATGGTGGTTTGGATAATATTGCATTATGAATGTTTTTATTATGTTGTTAATAATATTGCTTTACAATGAAGGTTTTATTTATTTTTGCAATTGTTGTAATATTTAGCGATGTAATCTAGTGTGGTCTTAGTTTTTTGGATTACTTTTCGGTAATGGTGGAAAGTAATCTGGTGATGTATTTTATGAGATCTCGCATCTCCCCATTGTAATTTATTTATTCTTTTTTTTAGATTAAATGTGAATAGGATTTTCATTGTAATAGCTTAGAAAAAAGAAGATGAAGAAGAGGAGATTGAAGCATTCATTTCCAGTGCCATGTCCATTTTATATCACAAGATGAAGAACGGTGATCCCACGAAGCTTCTCGGGTCCATGTGATTGGATTCCCAAGTTGTATTTACTGTTTTTCAAAGGATACGTCACACTAGGATTTTATGTTTTATTCTCGTCATTGCTTGTTTTTGCATATCATTATATTCCGCCTAAACCAAACCACCTATATGCATGTAAAATGACCCATGTAGTTTATTTTGCATTTGACATGTGATGTTTTATATTTGCCATCAGTCATTCCTACTATACTCACCTTAAATAGTTCAATTAAATGAGTTTAAAATGATGGTGGGATCTCACTCTACATAAAATTGAGAAATTAGCCTTTCTAAGTCAAAACTACTATGAATCCCTTGTTCGTCGGTGGGCATATAGGACACGTTGTTATCTCCATATGGACCCCTTCTACCTCGGGTAAGTAGTGTGTTGTGACCTAGTTGAACTCAACATGATGATTCAACAAGCTATTGAAGTCATTGTGGACTAAAAGACAAATTTAAGAAATTTGACAACTGAAAGTTCTAGCGTAGAACCAGTTAAAAGGTTAACTCACCAAATCGAGATTTGGGTCTTGGCATACATTATATAATTCTATGAGTGAGATCGATTATATTATGTTATATATCTTTGATTAAAAGATTTTAAATTCTATGATTACTCGTGTTTATTTATTTTTCTCATTTGTAGATCATTTAATATCTGCGTTTAAAAAAATAGCTGATCCAAATGCAACTCCGGGCCTTAGTGCCACCCTCACAAGGGAGTCGTGGTTACGCTCCTTTTATGGACCACGTCTCCTACAATTAGAACTCCCGCCTTAAGAATGATGGGAGTAACTTCACCGATTGGGAGGCAGCATTACGGAATGCTGCCATTGCTGATGGTAAACTAAAGTATTTGGTTGAGACGATTCCGGCTGAACCAACTGCTAGGACTGGAGCCCAACGAACTGCATATGATGAGTTCGTTCGTGAAGCAGGTGCGATTAAGAACGTATTTATATATGCAATGGAAAGCAATTTGCAGCGCCGCTTTATTTCCCAAGGAGGAAATAAGATTTTCACCACCCTTACCAATGAGTTCTCGCAAGCTCCGAGAATCATGAGGTATGACGCAGCAGTTCGCTTCTTTGAGGCAATAAAACTGACAAAGGGCCAAGCTATTAGCCCACACATTCTCAAGATGATTGACAATGTGGAAGTTCTGGAGTCTCTTGGTTGCAAGATTGAGGAGTCAGTCATTGTAGACCGTATCTTGCATTCCCTCCATGATGGGTTCACTCAATTTAGGGTGAACTACAACATGAATGACATAAAGAAGAGTCTTCATGAAATCCACTCTCAGCTCGTGCAAGCTGAGAAGGATCTCAATTTGAGTGGGAGTGCTAAGAAGGACGTCCTCGTCATACAATCTAATTGGAAGGAGAAAGGAAAGGCAAAGGCTCCCTTAAATGTTAAGAAGCCACAGTTCAAGAAGAAGCAGCAGCCTAAGCCCAAGAGTGGACCTGGTGAGACCAGTAACTCAAAGGGCAAAGCTAAGGGCAAAGGAAAAGATGGAGAGTGCCACCATTGCCACGAGTCTGGGCATTGGAAGAGGAACTGCCCTAAGTACCTCGATGATATCAAGGCTAGACGTGTGACAGGTACAGGTATATCTTCGTTTATTCATATGATTGAGATAAACCATGCAAGTTCCGCAAAATGGGTATTTGATACTGGTTGTGGTTCTCACTTGTGTAATCACTTGCAGGGTTTAAGGGACGTCCGCAAACTTGAGAAAGGGGACGTAGACATTTGCTTTGGAAATGGGGCAAAGGTTGCGGCTGTCTACATAGGAACTTATGTACTCAAACTACCTAGTGGTTTTGAGTTATTTTTGAATAATTGTTATTTTGTTCCTAGTTTGTCGAAAAACATTATTTCTATTTCTGTTTTGAATACGGAAGGATTTTGTTTTAATATTAAGCACAACTGTTGTACTTTTTCATTAAACGATATGATTTATGGCAAAACTGTTTTCATAAACGAAATATATGGTTTAGACCAAACCACCGAGGTTTATCATGTGAATAATAAAAAGGTTAAAACAGGTGATAAAGAACAAACGTATTTATGGCACTGTCGAATGGGACACATCAATGAAAAACGCGTAGGTAAACTCATTAAGAATGGGACAATACCACCATTTCATTACGAATCAATTGGTACGTGTGAATCATGTCTCATCGGAAAGATGACTTGTATATCCTTTAAAGGTATTGGGATGCGAGCAAGTGATCTTTTAGGACTTATACATATAGATGGGTGTGGTCCTATGACAATCACAGCAAGAGACGGCTATAGATATTTTATCACTTTTACGGATGATTTGAGTAGATACGGGTATGTCTACTTAATGAAACATAAGAGTGAATCCTTCGACAAGTTCAAGGAATTCCAAAACAAGGTTGAGAACCAATTGGATAGGAAGATTAAAGCACTTTGATCTGATCGTGGTGGCGAATATCTTCCGACTGAGTTCGATCCTCAAGTACTTACGAATGACTAAGGATTAGGCTCTGGTATATGGTGGAGACACGGAGCTATGTGCTAAAGGTTACACAGATGCTAGTTTCCAAACCGATCGTGATGATTCCAAATCTCAGTTGGGTTTTGTCTTTACTCTTAATGGTGGAGCAGTCAGCTGGAAGAGTTCAAAGCAAAGCGTTACAACAGATTCTACAACAGAGTCTGAGTACATGACAGCTTCCGAAGCTGCAAAGGAAGCTATTTGGATGCGTTATTTCTTACAAGGACTAAAAGTAGTACCTAGTGTGAAAGATCCAATCACCCTTTATTGCGATAATAGTGTTAGGAATTTAGACCTTATTAGACTCTCTAATGATATTAAAATTACAAGCTAATTTCATAAGGTGGTCTAAATAATACATGCATGCAAAAATTAATAAGAAGAAATTTTCTTACATTGGTAAGATGACATTTTTGGCACTACAAATGTCTCCTAACTTTGTAGTTCTTGAGCTAAAATAGTGTAGGATGATCCTCCATAACCCAAGTCACCAAAATAGGTGACCTCCTTTGGTTGCACCCAAGACTAGCCCAAAAACACTAAGTATATTAACTAGATATAGTTTAGTGTAAACCTTGTTTTTTTTATACTATAAATATTATTACTTTGATAATATAAGAAGTATATTAATTTTTGTGAATTTATTTTGATGAAGATTGATCAAATTTTGATCAATTTTAGAGGTTGAAGATGAAGATCTTAAGTCTTCTATTTTTCCTCTTAAATGGCTTAACAAGAAGTATGTATTTAGAGGATTTTAATTCTCTAGATTTTTTCACTAAGAATATGTGGAATAGTAGCCTATTTATAGGCCATCAAATGTAAACAAATGAGTTTATAATACTCATAAACATGAGTGGAAGACAAAGACCTATTATGGTCACCTTATCTCCATATTCTCGGTTTACATATGGTATTCCGGGTCTTATTTCGTCTTTCAACATTTGTCCTTCAAATGCTTATAAGTCGAATACTTAATTATCTTATATAATAAAAATATTTATTTGATTATTTAACACTTAAATAATACAAAGTAGTAAATAAAATACACTTAACATTTAAGTGTCATTTTATCATTTTCAACATAAAATGAATCTTATAAAACCCGTTTAGCTAATTTTACAACTTCTTGTAACATTAATTCGCTAATTACCTCCACCTCATAAATAATACAAACTACGTATATATTTAGTAAATTAACTATTAATTACTAAATATTGTATTATATTTATTATTCAATTATTATATAACCGAATAATAACATCTTATGGCCTGAGTACTTTACTCTTCATCAAACATTAAATTCACTTGACTAATAAAAGTCAACCTAAACAAGGAATTAATTAACTTGTATCTTATACAAATAATTAATTTTTCCATTTGGGCATCATCCTATAGGTGTGACCTAAAGGGATCAGCTGGTCACCGCCGTCATACGACAGTAATGTCAAACTCTAGTCAGCCAATCATTACCGATTAACGTTGACCAGCTGACAAACATATAAAATATAAATCCCTTATATTCCTTGTACGAGATTTATTATGTAGAAGCATTATTGTGGAGGACACTACTCCAACAATCTCCCACTTGTCCGACACAAGTGTGCGCTACCAATTCTCTTGTCCAATATTATCTCCCACTCAATGCAAGAGGTCTTTCAGGTCGTTCTTGCACGTGATCATATCATAAAGTGGTTTCCTCGATCTGGAGAATGACTGTCTGACCGGATAATCTACTATAGATCACATCCGAGCGTGGCCACGCATTTCCAGTCACCTCTCCTCGAGTGGCCTTGAGATATATATAATGACATGGATGGACAATTCTATTGACCTATTTTCTTCGTTCGATACAGATCACAACGACCCAGTAAATGTCCATCAGCCTCCTTTTACGGCGCGACCTTGGACAAAAACCAAAGCCACCGGAAAACCATACCAACTTAGACAAATAGTCGCAAGTCTAAAGAATTGACTCGAAGGAATAATTGAAATCCTCGCCACGACCAGGCAACATAAAGGACTCTATAAATGGTCACTGTCCGACAAAATGTCTCTACATTCTGCCTATGTAATCGACCAACCATCTCTATGGTCATATGACAGTCGAACTCGTCATCTATCGCCTTACAATCTAGTCACTCCGAGACGTCACCTCATTAAGTAACTAGGGACACTATACAATGTTAATCCAGTTCACTTAATAGGGTTCGACATTGTCACTACAACCTATTTGGATAAAAACAAAGTATAACTAATATCCAGTTAGGCCTGAATATATAAGAGTTGGAAAAACTCAAACGATAAATGATATTATCATATATATAAAAAAAAAATGATACACTATCAGATTATTACACATCATATAATCTGCAGCAATTCAATTGCCCTATTTCGATCACATTGAAACGACATGACTATCATGTTTAGCCTTCAACAAAACCTTGGTTTAAAATCAATGACACCTCATTTTATCAAACCAACAATTGCTATTTCCCATTGTTTCACATAACTGAAATCACATGTAACTTAATTAAGTACATGTCTAGACTTAACTCTAGACTATGACACCCTTACCTCGAAGATAGCTCCCACTGTTTTCACAGTATATCATGATAAGATGTGCGACTGCATGAGCTACTACTAGTCCTTGCATTATTGTCAAATCCAAGCTACTTCGTATCGCAACATCGAATGTTATGAAGTACTTAATTTTTGTTGTAAAATCCGCAATGTATGACTGCCTGAAACTCTTCCAGCAGATCAACTCCTCATATCCAATATGGGATTTCAAACAATCCCTATATGTTTTAAAGGATGGTGTTTAATGTATCTTTTACATAAACAACAACAAACATTCATCTAACTCCTTACATGAATTATAAATATCAAAACACTTAGTTTTATTTACTTAGTTCTTCTCAAGTACTAAATAATAACTAATTTGGATATTAAATGACCTTCACTTAACTTTGATTAATAAAAACTCAAAATACTCAAAGTATATGAATTGTTAAGACAATAATACACCATAGCGTATAGAATTAATCTGACAGCGGAAGCAATTAGAATCAATTCTAATGAGTTCAACTTGTTTGAACTTGTCAAGAATCTCACCTACATAAGACTCCTAATAAAGCGCATATATCCCTTCTTGATTTATCTAATAAATCTGGATATATTAAGATGTATTAATATTCTCCTAAGTCTTCCATCATTCCAAATGATTTATATACAGACTATATAAAGACTCATAAGACCACCATAGCCCCACTAAACTTCATGTGTAAACATAATTCCTCAACATCTTGAGAATTTTTTTTTATAATACGATCTATTAATCATTCCAACTCCATGATGCTCTCTTAAGATTTATTCAAAAGTTTGCTACAATCTTAAGATTGTAAGGATCTACAAAAAACCCTCTAAATGTGTCAAACACACTTCTTCTTCTAAAACGAATCAAATTCGGGAAGATGGTTTTGATATCCTACTATTAAATTGACAATTATGAAATGCAACAATTGCCAGTATAATCCGAGTTTATAGAAGCTTTGAAACTGGTGCAAAACCTTTTTTTCACCAAGTAAGCCTAGAAAACATCTTTTTATTCAAGTCAATTTCATTGAAGAGGTCAAACTTCTTCATGTAAATATACCAGGTTATTTACCAGATAATTACACTTGAATTCTAATTCGGATTAAGGTGACTTCTATAGCCATTGCATAGAGTTGAAACTAGAAACAACCTTTTAAACAACCTCTTTGTAAGTAAGAGGTATCATAATTTTTTAAATAACGATTTATCATCTCTCATCACCTTCAAAAAGGTAACACTTATATAGTCATCTCTAAAGAGTGATGGATTTTAACCCGACCTCGTATATTCCGAACAAATATACACTCTATTTGACAATAAGAAAACAATTTTCTTGTGTCATTTGTGGCTCTTCAATATTTTCTCCCACTCTGTCATTTAGAAATAGTCCTCTTTTCTATAAAGACAACATCATGAGCCACAAACACTTTATTCTCATGAACTTGTAGGATAATTGACCACATATTTTTATTCGGACAACTTAAAAATTAGGTACTATACCTTTCCATATCTAATACGGAGTGAATATGGTTGTTTAAAAAGGTACTTTGACTTAGTGGGAAAAAAAAATTAGTACACAAAATAGAAAGACCCCAATTATAAAATCAAGTGGCTCAATAAAACTTGACTAAGATAAAAAAAACATATCGTATAAGTTCTATATTATCTCTTTCCAACCACACCTTATCGAATAATGTGTATTACGGAAAGATTTTAACTTATGATACTGTATCACATTATTTTTGGTAACAAACAAAAATCATCACTTAGTTATACTTTCCACGATCGGATCGTGAAACTTTGATCTTATTGTCTTACTGGTAATCATATTTACAATAAAAACTCTTTGATCTTATGAGATTCACAATCAAATGATTCACGAAGACTTAGTTTACACTAGTCCATGAATGCAATTTCAATTCAGAACTAAGATTAGATCGGGGTCACCAAAAAAAATTATGAACCTTTTATATGCTATATGATAGATATAAATTTATCTAGTTTAGGTGAAAAATAACCAATATTTTGATTGGCATAGCCATAGATCAAATCATGGCAAATTTGGGTACAACATTTGTTTATATCATATAAGTAAAACCCTATGTGTCTTACATAAAACTTTTATTAAAGCACAATTCTAAACCAAAAAACTAGATTAAGTACATATTTATAACACTTATAAGCCTCATAATGGAATGACAACTACTCTAGTTCCATTTCCTACGAGATAGTTAACATTAGTTAAAAGCTAATCGTCACACGACTATCATCTCATGAACCAATAACAATTATTATAACCACTATCGATATCAAATATTGATCAAGTGGTAGAAGTATAACTAATGTCAATCATATAGATATCTAGAAAAGAACGAACCTTTTAGGTGTCACACACCTAACTTTCTTATTCAAAAATTAGGGGTATTTTTCTATTAATGTAATATTTCAATTACAATATCAACAAATTTGGTTAGGGTTGGCCTTGCACTATGGTTTGGTGTTGCTATTCACAATAGCTTATCCTTATTAACCTTTGCCTTAAACCAAATACTTAAACCAAATTCTCTTTTGAACCTCGTCCTAATCTTAACTATTAAGATATATACATCCCTCTTAGAGCTCCCACTCACTTCTAACAAACTTAATAAAGTGAATGTGGTCATTGGTTAATCATGATTTCGATTGCAAATCATATTACGAATCAGTTCCCAACGAATTTAATAAGTACTTAAACAATTTAAGTATGTATAACCATTTATCTCACGAGCAATAAGATTGTAGTAATATTTTTGTAAATAAAATGATATTGTAAAATCGAAACACTTTTGATTTAAGCAAAATTCAGTTTATCCTCTTCATAAGAGATCTTTACAACAGACAATATGAGGATCAAATGTAAATGCATTTTTCTAATTAGCTATGGTGGTAAATCGGAGAAAATATGAATAATCGATTAAACAAGTTACCGTATACTCTTAGAAAACTATTTTTCATGTATAACGGATTATCGATTCTATAAATGGAGGAGCGAGTTGAATATATAGTCATTGCGCGATATAAAATAATAAACGGAATAAGTGGGAAATTTAACATTCATCGTAAATAAATACTTGAAAAATAACTTTAACAAGTTTCAATAAATAGGCATTTATATAATGATCTCCCACTGAATTATATAAACGATTCCAAGACCCATCTTTATATGAACACGGGCACGGTGAGCCGATTCATCCCTTATTTATATAAATTTGGTGAGTCAACAATTTGACTGATTCTACCATTAGAACTCTTGGTTGACAGATTTTCTCAAAAAACTATCGGTTAGCCCCGGAACTAATCATGGGCACGGTGAGGCCGATTCATCCCACATTAATCCCGTTGAGTCCAACCAATTTTCACGTGTAATAGCTTTTATTACCCTACTTACCCAACGTAAAAAGAGAGTACCCCGGTGAGCCGAGCCTACCTCTAATGAAGAAGGGATTCATAGGTGCTAATATTTGGTAAGGCTTTATCTCAATTTTAAAAGTGAGAGATCTTATCAATTTAATTGTCTATCACTTTTAAGTGAACAAAATTGGTGAATGGTAGACAATTGAATCGATAACAATGGAAAAATAAATAAAAAACATGTACTGACAATTTGGCATGAAGATAAGCAACAAATAAAATCCTTATATGACCACCTAGGTAATCTAATTAACTATTCTATTACACTTCGGAAACCAACTCCTTGGTCCCTAGGGTCTTCAATGAAATGGCCTCCTTCTTTTGGATTTCGGAACTCCTTTCCGAAAATAACGCCGTCTTTTAGGAAACTCCGTCTTTTACAAAATCAATAATAATACTAGAAATAAAACTACATGGCAATATCCTATCATACAAATTGTAACTAAAATAAAACTATTAATTAATTACAAATTAGCGATACGAAATCGCAATAAATTACAAATTAAACCGGTATTCCCATACATTGCGGATAATACCAATTTCTACCTATGGCCATATAAGGTAAAATTACATTAATTTAAATACATTCATCCATATGAATAATAAAATGCATTGTAATAAATATGACATGCCAAATCGTCCAACTTACCAACAACGATCATGCGAGCTTGTTAAGCGGGATTTTTAACCATTGAAAATTCCTAATCAATTCTTAAAACAATTTTAAGATGGATCTCTCATTATAATCTGGTCAAACCTCAAAATTATTAGTCACACTAATTAATTTAACATTATATGGGTTTAAAATACATTTTATGATAAAAATAACATAATAATTCATGATTATTATGAAAACAATCCATTAAATTAATAAAAATTATGGAAAATAAAATTTCAAAATTTTATAAATTATGGTATTTTACCAAAATGCCATGCATGTGGAAAAAAAAATGGTTATAAAATTGATTCAAACATATACCACAATATTTGTCGGTAAAATGCAATTTTACGATTTAATTCCAAATTAAATCATAAAAATTAAAATAAATTTAAATGAAAATTTTGGAAATTTTAGAATATTTCCAGGAGCTTAAAAAACAAAATTTTCGTGCCCCAAAAATCAAATATTTATTTATTTTTAAAATAACCATTATTTACCAATTTTTATCGAATAAAAATCAATAAACTATCTAAATTAATCACATTCACTTAAAAATTTCTATTTATCACAAATAAAACATGCATGTGGTTATTTCTAAATAAACATACATAAAATTAACATGCAACTTAATTAAATTAACTCTTAATCAATTTTAATGCATGTTCTTCCAATTTTATGCCATATTAAGTAAAAATAAGTCATAAATTTTTACATAAACTAAATTTTCGACCCATATAACTATATGACCAAATTATATACATGCAAGACCATATTTTTTGATAAAACTAATTTTAACATAAAAATATCAACTTTACTAATTTATCTCATAAACTCATAAAATCGTCTTAAGACAACATGCATGTATGTAACAACGCTCTGATACCACTTGTTAGGAATTTAGACCTTATTAGACTCTCTAATGATATTAAAATTACAAGCTAATTTCATAAGGTGGTCTAAATAATACATGCATGCAAAAATTAATAAGAAGAAATTTTCTTACATTGGTAAGATGACATTTTTGGCACTACAAATGTCTCCTAACTTTGTAGTTCTTGAGCTAAAATAGTGTAGGATGATCCTCCATAACCCAAGTCACCAAAATAGGTGACCTCCTTTGGTTGCACCCAAGACTAGCCCAAAAACACTAAGTATATTAACTAGATATAGTTTAGTGTAAACCTTGTTTTTTTATACTATAAATATTATTACTTTGATAATATAAGAAGTATATTAATTTTTGTGAATTTATTTTGATGAAGATTGATCAAATTTTGATCAATTTTAGAGGTTGAAGATGAAGATCTTAAGTCTTCTATTTTTCCTCTTAAATGGCTTAACAAGAAGTATGTATTTAGAGGATTTTAATTCTCTAGATTTTTTCACTAAGAATATGTGGAATAGTAGCCTATTTATAGGCCATCAAATGTAAACAAATGAGTTTATAATACTCATAAACATGAGTGGAAGACAAAGACCTATTATGGTCACCTTATCTCCATATTCTCGGTTTACATATGGTATTCCGGGTCTTATTTCGTCTTTCAACATTTGTCCTTCAAATGCTTATAAGTCGAATACTTAATTATCTTATATAATAAAAATATTTATTTGATTATTTAACACTTAAATAATACAAAGTAGTAAATAAAATACACTTAACATTTAAGTGTCATTTTATCATTTTCAACATAAAATGAATCTTATAAAACCCGTTTAGCTAATTTTACAACTTCTTGTAACATTAATTCGCTAATTACCTCCACCTCATAAATAATACAAACTACGTATATATTTAGTAAATTAACTATTAATTACTAAATATTGTATTATATTTATTATTCAATTATTATATAACCGAATAATAACATCTTATGGCCTGAGTACTTTACTCTTCATCAAACATTAAATTCACTTGACTAATAAAAGTCAACCTAAACAAGGAATTAATTAACTTGTATCTTATACAAATAATTAATTTTTCCATTTGGGCATCATCCTATAGGTGTGACCTAAAGGGATCAGCTGGTCACCGCCGTCATACGACAGTAATGTCAAACTCTAGTCAGCCAATCATTACCGATTAACGTTGACCAGCTGACAAACATATAAAATATAAATCCCTTATATTCCTTGTACGAGATTTATTATGTAGAAGCATTATTGTGGAGGACACTACTCCAACAAATAGTGGTGCTATCTTCTAGGCTAAGGAGCCTATGTCTAGTAACAAATCTAGACATGTACTCAGAATAGCTCATCTAATAAGAGATTACGTGGAGCAAAAGGAGATAGCGTTCTGCAAGATTGGAACGGATAACAACATTGCAGATCCGCTCACTTAGGCACTACCGCATAGTAAACATGAAGGGCACATCACATCCATGGGGATAAAATGTGTTCCTGAGTTGTATTAGATATTATTTGATTGATATTTGATCATTTCAATTACTACTTAATAAAATCATTGAATTTCTTTATATTGTATTTCATGTGGATTGTATGACAATTTTGAACACCACAAAGTGAACTGTTTTACTTTATATGTATGTTTTGTCCGTAAACACCACAATGAGCTGATAACTCAGGTGATTATTTTGTTAGTTGAAGGATGGATGGTTCAATATGCCATAAGTCAAACGTTTGACTGATCAATAACAAATATGGGTATCTGATACCGCATAGGACATGGTGACCACTAAATAGAGTCCTAAATGTTAAGATACATTAGGTGTCTGGTCGTGGATAGGACGTCTATTGTGATTCCTAAAGTTAGTTCTTTTGACCATTGATTATTTCCTACGATATAGACAGTTTTGGGTGGTTTAGGTTTCTGTCCTAGGTCGCACCGTAAAAGGAGGCCAATCGGATTTTTACTGGGCCATTTCATGCCGTGCTTCCATCGGCATGTTATAATTCAAGGAAAATATCCAGCCTTTATCAGGTTTTATATATATATATATATATATATATATATATATATATATATATATATATATATATATATATTCTCAAGGCCACTCGAGGAGTAGTAACTTAAATGCATGGCCATGCTCGAATGTGATTCGTATATCAATTATGTTACTCTCTAGTCGAGGAAACCGCTCTTGATTTGATTACTTGGAAGATACGACCTTTTAAGGTGGGACTTTGCAATTTTTCTTCCATTGAGTCGGAGAAATTTATGGATATGAGAATCGTAATCGCACACACTTGTAGGACAAGTGGGAGATTGTTGGAGTAATGTCCTCCACAGTGTGTGATTATGTAAATAAATTTTGTACAGGATCACACAGGAATACTTAGTATATTAATCAGTTGGTTAAAGTTTATCGGTAACGGTTGGCTTACTAGAAGTTTGACGTTACTGTCATATGATGGCGGTAATCAGCTGATCACTAAAGGTCACACCTATATGATAGTACTGTGAAATGTGATTATATATTGATATAATTACGTAATTGCCAAACTTAGCTAAATGTAGGTAATTAGATGATAAACATTTAATATGATTAAATAATAATTGGGAGAAATGAATTAGATGTTAATTCTAACAAATATATATAAATGTTATATTTATTAATTATATATTTTAATATATGATATTTAGAATAATATAATTAGGTTAATTAATTATAAGATAATTAATTAACATTCTCCTTAAAATTGTGTCTATGTTACATTTCCGAAAATGTTCTCCGGAAATTAATATGGGATATTTAGTTCCGAGTACATGCATTAAAATATATGTAGATATTTTAATAGAAGTTCGGATGGGGTGCAAACTCTAAAGAGAGTCTTCTATATGTTAAACAACACAAAACAAAGCCCAATCACACGTTGGAAGTGTTGGGCCAGCCTTGTAGTTTACTACTAGTAAGAGAATAGATTTCTCTTATGGCTGGCGAGTGAGTTTCATCATCTAAAAAAAACCCTAAAACAAAAGCCTCCAAAATTAATATTAATCAAGGTGGTAACTTGAAGGGCAATTTTCTCGGTCATCTTGGGTGCAATCTAAGGAGAATTTCTACATTGAAATTTGGGTTTACTAGGTTGTTCTTAGGCCGATTCTCCATAGATCTAAAAGTTATTTCTACATTCATGTCTTTTTAATTCAATTTATAGTTTTTGTATCAAATCGTCTTTTGATATAATTATTGGCAGTATTAATTAGATTAATGCTTTAATGGAAATTTGTGAAATATTCCTACAATATTTTCTAAAATGGTCAACGAAAACAATATAATATTTATAGTTGTCGAAGGAGGTTATTGGGCTTGTCCATAGGTCAGAAAATAATAGGTCTAAGGGTGCATTGGTTTATTTGAGGGTGTCGAGAAGTGTAGCTTCTTGCTCTTGATAACATTGCATGATTCACAATGATTGAAATCAGAAATAGAAAATTGCAAATTTTTATTAATTGATTTGATTCCATCATATTTAGGATGACCTAGCCTGTGATGCCAAGAAATGGGAGCGGTTCCTTTGGCTGCGATGTAGGTGCGTGGTTGTTGAGGACACCACTCGTAGATTCCATCCTTAATGCGGGCTTGAATAAGGTTGGTTCCCGTTGATATCGCTTTAACAAAAAATCGATCATGTGAAAATAGAACTTATGCATTATTGTCACGACATAACTGAGAAATAGAGATGTTGCGGGATATTTTTGGTACATGAAGTACGTTATTTAGTTTTATTGATTGTAAAATGAGATTACCTGTATTTGCGATATGCAGCCCGAAACCATCACTGATTAGGAGGTGATCGAGACTGGTGTATAGAGAGTGAAATGCAAGGGTGTCGAGGTCGTGAGTCAAATGATGACTCACACCACTGTCAAGGAGGTAATTGTGGTTGGGAGTGGTGTTGGCAGCGGGTAAGGCCATGGTGTGGGCTTGAGGTTGGTGAAATCGAAATGGTGGTGGGGCGGGGAAGGTGATATGTGGGAAAAGCTTGCGAAAAATGGGGCAGTAGGCAATGACATGCCCGGTTTCACGGCACCATTGGCACCTCCCTTTGAACGGTTTTGGGTTGGCTTGGTTTGATGGTGGAGCAGAGGATTGGGAATGGTGTTGATGGTTGTTCGATTGGCGGTTGTAGTTGCGGTAGTTGTGGTTTTTAAAGGCGGCATGGGCATAGGGTTGAAAGTTGGTTGCGGTTTGGGTATGGGTGTTAAGTAGTTCAATTGAAGTAGTTTTTCGTGTAGAGCCTCAAATTATATTGGTGTGTCGCGGGTTCGAATAGGGTCGATAACAAATTTATAAAGGTCGTAATCGAGTCCGTTAAGGACTCTTGAAATAACGTCTTCGGGGTCGAGCATCTTGCCCATGAGATCAAGTTGATCAACGCACTCTTTGATTGAATGTATATAGTCGGTTATTGTTTGATTCGAGTTTTTGGTGATTGAATCAAATCGTTGTTTTATTTGTTGAATATGTATGCGTAATGGGTTTGCATTCGTATGTGCGAGGATGTCTCACGCTTCCTTGGTTGTTTTTGCCCTAACGATTAGGCCTTGGAGGGCATCGGTTATTATGCTCAAAAAGGCACCTATGATGAGCCCATCCTATTTGAGTCACGATAGGTGTTCTGGGTTGAGGGTGGCATCATCGTTGGCGGCGGCAGGGACTGGTGTTGAACCGTAAAGGAAGCCGAGGAGGCTCAATCCAAACATGATGTTTGTTAGCTGGAACCGCCAAGTAGTGTAGTTAAGGGTACTCAACTTCACGACGTGGGCTAGGTTGGGTGCGGATAGGGATTTGGTGTCATCGTGGGAATTTGTTATGGTTGAGTCAGTGTGGGAGGTCAGCATGGTGAGGTTGGTGAGTGAGAGGTGTTGGCGTTTGAAGTGGGTTTTTTTGGGTCGAAGAGAGTCGGATCGTTGTTGGTCTCGTGATACCATGTAAGAATGAATAACAGTAGGTTTGATAGAAAGAAAACTTGTATTTACTGATGATGGTTAGTGTACATTATATATGAGGGAGATTACATCTAAAGAAGGGAAGGAGCCTATACAAAGCTAATTGATTGACAAGATAATTCTATTGTTATAATTACAGTTATTTGACAGCTTTGCATTGCTGAGTATTTTGTGGGACTGATTTGATCTTGTGCTTTGAGAATAATATCTTTGAATATATGGTTAATAGTGTCTAACACCACAATCGCCAATAATAATGCTACCATATTAATCACCTTCAGATTCTTGTTCATTGCCATATTAAACACTTCTGATTTTTTTTTCTTAATTTGTTTGATTATTAACGATTGTTTGTGTCTTATACATGACAGAATTAAGCCCTTTTTATAGCCATGGAAATCATATTATTAATAAATTAATTAATATATACGATACCGATAAGCATTCAAACAATTTGATAATTAATAATTTTGTTTGATAATCTTATTTTAAACCAGTAAAATTCATGAGTTTGTTATAATATTTGTTACTCTTAAAAAGAGATAATTTGAGAATGAATCATATTTTCAACAATTATAATTATCTAAAGTATTATAACTTTATATAAATAAGAGTTAAGGACATATATATATATATGTATATATATGTATATATATATATATACATATATATATATACATATATATACATATATACTATATAGATTCGGGATCATATGAGAACCATCAAGATAATGAGAACCGTGAAAACCAATTATAGACCTTAGATATTATAGCTAAAATTTGACGATTGAGATTGTTTTCTAAAATTCAATGCCATCAGAGTATCAGACATCCCCAAATCCTCTAAACTCCCTCACTCTTACAATTCATTTTTCTCTCTTTCACCCTCCTCTCCAATCATCCTCTCGATCATATCACACCCCGATCATCTTCTCCAATCCATTCACTCTCTGATCACCATGTTTTCATCGATCACCGCCATTTTCGCTCCTTCAACCGAACATTTATGCGGATTCAGGTAATGACGATTGTACTCCATAATTCCTTTAATTTGTTCTCGCTGATTTCAGCTATAATTTCTTTTATTTTGAGTAGATTACAATTTAGGTAATTTCTCAATTTTCTCAATTCTCTTTTATTCCCCTATTTTACGATTTTAATGATACTGATTAGTTTGATTAGGGTTACATTTATGATTTGTTCTACCTTATGTTGTAAAGAATAATTGTTCTCATGGTGCATTAATCAAACCACGCCCTCCACTCGATGCCCCTGCAGTTGCAGAAGCTGTCATCTCATGTTGGTAATTCTCTCCTATTTCTGTATGACATACGCTTTACCTTTTCCATTGTTTCTTTTAGGATCAAGACATTCTCACTGTCTTTCATTTGGATTAACTACATTCTCATTAACAACTGTTTTAAGATACTTCCATTGCATCAGCAGCAATGTCAACTTGAGCCCTGATCTATAATAGTGTGGCACTCCCAGCTGAGCCAAAGAACCTTGTACATTGGTCCACATCGAACTTCACACCATTTGTTACTGTTATATCAGCATCTTGATGCCTTTCGAGTTTCATATATAACTCAGCTTGCAGTGCAATTATCTTTTTTTGTGCATGCCAATAAAACACATCATTGTTAATCACTTTCATTAAGCCTATTCAAGCGCTTTGAAATTACTTTTATGCTTAATGATAAATGAGACGAAGATACAAATTAAAAAGATAAATGCACTTTAAGAATAAAAGCTAATGCAATTTCATGGAGAAAATGAACTAACTATTGGTGCAGAATCAGCGCCAGTTGATATAACATTGTCGGATTCTCTGATAACTGTATGCTAATCCTTGAGCCTCTTTGAATCATCACATTTCTTCATATGGCGTAAAACAACTTTTGCTTTGCTTATTGTATCGAGATCAACATCTGGCCCTGCGTGTCAATGATACATGGCCTTTTCCGCTTCTCCTATTCTAACAATGATCCATAGACCAACACCAAATGTGAAAACCATATAAAGCCATTTTTGACTCAAACTGTCTCTTACAAGACAGTTTTACATCAGCACAATGTAAAACACTCATACAGAAAGCTCAAAATTATCGTATATCATGAAAGTTACTATAAAATCTGCTTACGCGTTTATTTGGGTAAAAGCATATGGTTTTACAACAATTTTGTGTATGTAATTCTGTACCATCATGCGTAAGCGTATTCCATTGATTAAGAGTAAAATATAATAATGGTACCTCAAGTAAAGATTAGCCAAGCGATGATGAACCTTAGGGTAGTCAGGATCATATTAATGGTTTTCTGCACTCGGAAACAGCTTCAAAGAGATGGCCAAGTGCAGTCAATACAACACTCTTATTACTCCTAAAGTTGCAGAAGTTGTAGCTGTCATCTCGTGCTGGTACTTCTCTCCTCTTTCTGTATGACATACTCTTTACCTTTTCTATTGCTTCTTATAGCATCAAGACATTCTCATTGTCTTCATTTGGATTAACTACATTCTCATTTTTAATCCTTTTAAATAAAGTCATCTTATTTGACTTTTATTTATATATTGACCTTTAAAATAGAAAAATTACCAGCCACCTTGAAAGATTGCAGATTCTACCGTTGGTTCACTTACTTTTACTTGCACTCTCCATACGCTTGCCGTAAATACCTTTCCCAAGTGCTTCTCATCTTAAAACTAATAACGGCTTTTTGGCTCAAAATACTGTGTTGTGCCATGTATAGTTCTCTATAGTTATTTGCAACTTCACTCTCAACTAATAGAAGGTTTGAATCACTAATTTGCTGATGTATTTTGAGTGGTAATTCTTCCAAGAGTATTTTTGCCACACCCGTGGCCTTCTTTATAGTGATGGTATTTGCCGCAACTGTTTTTAAATACTCAAATGTTCGATAGTCGGTGAACAAACGGAGGATCGGACCTTAGTACATACGCGTAAAATCACAGTTTTTTAGTGATGGTATTTGGTTTAATTTCTCAGGAGCTCTGATTCTTGCAAACTCATGCAGGCCCCTACTTCTTTACAACTATTGCCAACATTCCGAATAACAATCAGGTAATTTCCGGATAAAATCCCAAATAATTTAGGATAACCTTGTTGATTGAATGTTTATTTTCCTTCAGGAAATGGTCATTTCAAGATGAGGAACATGAAATAGAAGAGCTTAGGACGCTTATAGGATGGCGATGAAGAGCATCATGCATTGGGTTTAGGAAAACATGGACCTTAAGAAGAGTAAGGTGTTCTTCAGTGACATGTCACCTATTCATAGAAAGTAAGTTCATTTGCAGTTAAAAAATAAATTGTTTACTGTTTGCAGGAATTTGATCTAGTTTATAGTCCTGTCAGTTTAGTACAAACCTCAGCGATAAACCAGCAACTAAGCAACTATTAAACTTAGATTTAGACCAACAATTTTTTAGATTAAATCATGTCCTAAGTTGTGTTATTTTGGCTTGACCGTGGTCTGTGGGTGTCGGATACAAGTACATAACAACATGTTTAGTGTTGTCCTGCCATGATTCTATGGCTCAAATTTATACATACAAATTACAAACTTTGTTCCTAAAACAAATATTCGAGCACGGGTGAGTTTTCAAAGAAATCAATGAGAAGTGTAAAATGTTTATATTTTCAGCCAAGGAGTTGTGTAACATAAGGTTAAATCGAATATGCATAGAAGGTAGAACAAAAGAAAGACGAACTACTGATTTCCTTCCTTTACTAGTCATTCCTTAATAGTACGGGGTATGACTTATTGAAACAAATTTTGAGATATTTTGATAGAAGTGAAGATTGGTAAGGTGAACTTGGTAACAACTGCTATAATGAAACAACAATGATAAGGTTCTATGTGCATCAAATAAGTATCTATATGCATGCAATAAGGTTTTGTGTGCATTAAAAAGTTCTTCAATTACATCAGTTGGTTATATTATGATACTAACTTTTTTTAAAAAGGACATTAAGTTAAATTGTATGTGCATGAAATAAGGTCATATGTGCATGAAATAAGGTTCTATATGCATGAAATAAGTGTTAAGTGCATTAAAAAAATTCAGTGCATCGGTTGTTATATTATGATACTAATTACTCTTGGTTAAAGACATTAATATTAATTTCTATGTGCATAGTTTAAGGCTTTATGTGCATCAAATAAGGTTCTATGTGCATCAAATAAGATTTTGTATGCATTAAAAGCTTCTTCAATTGCATCAGTTGGTTATATTATGATACTAACTTTTTTTAAAAATGACATTAATTTAAATTATATGTGCAAGAAATAAGGTTACATGTGCATATAATACGGTTTTATATGCATGAAATAAGGTTTTATGTGCATTATAAAAGTCCAGTGTATCAGTTGTTATACTAATTACTCTTGGTTAAAGACATTAATAGTAATTTCATGTTTCTTTTCTCAATGGCTTAATACTTATGTCTATGAATGTTCAGTTGTTTTCTGCATTTTCTTCAAATTAATGTCAACCATCTAAGAGAACCACGAGCCACTTAGTGTAGCAATATCACATGTTTCTCTTTTAGGTCTCTAGAAATTATTGAGTGGTCCTACCTTTCACAATGAGTTGTTTATGGAGCCATTTAGACTAGAAAAGATCAACATTGCCTACGTGTACTTCCGCCTGTAATAATTTAAAGTTTGTTTCGGTTTCTGAGATCAACTGTTTGCAAACTGTGAATTTTGCGAGCCTCTATCTTTTGAAGATTGAATTGTGTTGTATCCCCTGTGATAATCATACTGCCTGTTGATAGTTGTGTCTTGCTTGACTATCTTGTTTGGATTCATCTTTTTTTGTTGCTTGTGTGAGTTGTGTCAGCTAGTCCGATCCCTCAATGTAGCAGAGTGGGCCTAAGATTTACCATAGACCTGGAAACCGAATCGCCCACCGCATACCCTAAATCCCTAACAGACAAACCAGAATTTGGAGCCGACCAAATCAATCCTGAATTTTCGTGACCCCGGAACTAATGCTTACTTCTAAAAAATAGCTAGAGAACGACAGATAGTAACACACATGAAACATAGCTACGGCTTGGATGCAATCATATCTAAAATGAGTCATACTTGAATTGTTCGTCAGGCCTGTATTTACCTGAAAAGTTTGGTTGTTCATGTTTGCACCATTATCAAGTAAGGCCTATTAAAGATCTTTGCCATAATTTTTTTTATTACTGTTGTAAACTTTGTGTGCCTTTTTCCATTTTTTATATCATGTATCACTTATTCAAGTGATCTCTGGATAGTCTGTTGGACTGTAATATGTGTCTTGCTTAATGCTCTAGATTGTGCACTGTCTGAAATTTATGATTCATCTAAGCTCTATATTGCATGGTGGATAAAGTAGTTAAACTTCTCGTGAACGTAAATGACCGTTCACATAACCTTGCTCCCATTTCTTCTTTTTGAATCTGAATTCTATCATGTCTTTAGGAATTGAGCCTTGGACATTTGTTCACAATATTGGAGAAGCGGTCTTAATTCCCGTTGGATGTCCTCATTAAGTTAGGAACATGGAGGTACCATTGTTTGGCGTCAATGATCAGTTCTTTAACCAAATAGGGTTTGTATATGGTAGCCATGTTATTGTTCAAACAATCTCTTGCAAAGTTAAAGATTTTAACAAGCAATACAATAAGTAAACTTCCAGCATCAGTTGTGATGATTTGAGTTTCTTCCATTGATTTTTGGATGTGTTGTTTTATAGAGTAGTTTTTTCTAAGACATTTTAATTTCATGAAATAAGATTTGATGTGCATGAAATAAGGTTCTATGATCATGAAATTAGGTTCTATGTGTATGACATAAGTGTTAAACGGACAGAAGTAAAATTATATGTGCATGAAATAAGGGTTGATATGCATGAAATAGGGGTTCTACGTGCATGAAATAAATGTTAAATGGACATGAAATAAAAATTTATGTGCAATAAATAAGGTTTTATGTGCATGAAATAAGGTCCTATGTGCATTAAAAAGTTCCTCGATTGCGTCAGTTGGTTATATTTTATTTTATTTTAAATGTAAAACTTGTATATATCAACAAAGATTTACAAATAGCAATTGTAAACAAAACACAGTGCTAACAACATTTGTCTTGTAACAGTACTTCAAGACTTCCAAATTTTCAGCCAAAACTATGATAAATCCATGAAAAGACTATGACAAAACAGCCGAAGGGAACTAGCTAAGACAAAAAGCTTGTTCATCAACCAACATCAAAGATTTATTCATCAAAGATTTATTCACTGTCGAGCTTTAGTTCCTGTCAAACTTTGCCAGCCATCTTATTTCCTGATCTTTCACGAGCTACTGTATCAGAGGTATGCATTTAGCCCTCATCATTGTTCCAGCCTGCGTATATTTCTTGGTGCCATATGATGTAAATGGTAGCATTTAGGAAGCATAAAGCATTCTCTTTTTCAATCTTGTTGCCTGTAAGAAATAATCCATTCTAGTGCATTTTCTTTCTTATTTTCATTCCAAGACAGTTTTGCTAATATGCAAGGACTTGGGAACTATAATCACATCCAGATGTTTAAACTTTGCTCTAGTATTTATAGCCTCCTAGTATACAAGCCAAGCAATGTATTTATTCTTAGGGACAGACTAAGAGGCCCAGACCTGCTGGAACCAAGTAGCTCTAGGTCTCTTGTCTCTGAGAAAGTTATACCCAACCTTGATGCTATAAGGATCAGACCAGTTCCCCTGAATTCTTACAACATACTGTTTTTCACCTGCAACATACTTATATCAGATATTTATGCTGTCATAATATGATACGCCCGTTATTTCATATTCGTATTTATTTAGCGTATGTCAAAGGCTATTAGCTCAATGGTAGAGCAATGTGCAAATTTTGCACAAAGATATGGGTTCGAGTCCCATATAGCCTATTAAATCGCAAATCCAATGATAGGAATGTGTCATGATGCAAGCAATACAATACAATTATTGAGGAGGCCATAATCATATTCGTGCAATGGCGCGCATATCATGTTAGATTAAAAGAAAGATATAGTATTTCATAGTCAATATGGGAATCGAACCCACATCTTGTGCATTGCACAATGCTCTCCCATTGGAGCTAATTGACTTTCAAAATAGGTAATATTGACGAATAACAAACTCGGAACAATTTGGGGTAATTTCTCTATTTCAATGAGGATATCAGCCTTAGCGACCGTCTTAACATTGTTGTTCAGTGCGCCTGTGTCATACGGCACACCAAAGACGGTAGAAGTCATTGGTCAGCAGAACAACATCCAGCAAAGTGTTGCACTTAAAGGTAAAGCAAGACTATACGGCTATACCACCATATATACTTCTCATCTTTTTGTTTTTGAAACATAGATAATTTCTTGAATAGTGTGTACATTCAATCCTGTTATAATACCATAGGCACAAGCTTTTAAGACATGGGATAATGTTGATAAATTTAGTTAGAAAGCCTAATCAATTAACTTCCACTTAAACAAACAAACATGCATACAATACATGACAAGCATGAAGCATATAGCATAAATTACGTGATCATGTAGCTTTCCACTAGTTTAAAGAGGACAACGGTATGAAACGGAAAAGCAAATAACTAAAATTTAACGGTCTCAAATGTGAAGGTCTTAATGTCACTATTGATTGTAAGCTTGCAAATGGCCAAGTTAAAACAAGACGATCATTAGGAGAGCTTGAAGAACAAGGGATATTTCGAGTCGTTCATGGAAAAGCGATGTATGTGCATGAAAAAGTCTTGATCGTGCATCAAATATGTAAAACCCTAATTTTAATGCACATAAACTGAAATTACATTCAGTTAACTAATTATTTGACGATTATAAAGACTATGAATTTCAAGAAATTGACTCCCCAATTTCTTGTTTTCAACAAATTTAGGTAACTTCTAAAACCCTAATTTCTCAATTTCCCCAATCAAATTCACAAAACTCTAATTTCACAAACATAATTCATCAAGTTCAAAATTTAATTGACGAATCAAAAAATTAATCGAAACCTAATTTCACGAACAATCTAACACGATTATCAAATCCTAAATTCAAATAATCATCATAATATAAACGCTAATTTCCCAAAAAATAATCACCAATTTCGAAAATTTACCTCGAATTAACAGGCTCCATTGATTGGAGCAGGGTCGAATAGATAAATCGTTGTAGAGATTGATCGTTCAGTATGTGATGGTCGATCGTAGAGACAGAAAAAGATAGTGTTGTCGAAGTTGCTGATAGTCGAAGACAGAGAAAGAATAATGAGAGTATTACAAGGGTTGTGCGTTTGGGAAACTAGAAAGGCGTTTGAATTTTTTCAAATTATTATCGCCATAAGTCAGTCGCCCGTATTGTTAATTGAATAATGGTTCTCATGGTTCTCATTATAGTAGTGGTTCTCACCGGATCCCAACCGTGTGTATATATATATATATATATATATATATATATATAGGATTTGAATCACGTGAGGCACCCTCCTTAATATGAGGCTGTCGGACTCATCAAAACCATTGGATCTAAAAACAATAAACGCACCACACATATTAAAAAAAAAACTGACACTCTCTCACTCTATTCTCTCTCCGTCGTCTCATCTGATATTCTTGTTTAAGAAATGAAGTATACGTATATCTACACATTAGCATTAGTGAGCAGAAAGCAAATATCTCATTGGTGAAAGTCTTGTAGCTGGTTGGTTATTTACCTGGTAGAATTTCTTAGTGAGATAAGCTCCAGGTTTAGCACTGTACAAACAAGACAGAGAAGTTGGGAGGTAAAAACACTGGGGTTCACTAAAACATTTTCGACTTTTCATTAGTTCATTGCTCGTTGAGCATTTCAATCATTGGCTCGAGGACAGCCGATTTTGGATTAACCATTGGAGGGCCTTTCTCTCTCCTCTCAAGCTCCTCAAGCCTGAAGGTAACCAGCTTGTCCCAATTCCCTCCTTCGAAGAGCACTCCCGCCTTTCCATCTGTAATCCTCTGAACAATCCCGCAATACATGTGAAATGGGTTTTTCGGGTTCTTAAACAAATATTTAAGTCCAAGTTTCACGAAATAAGACCTCGATTTCACGAATTAAGGTCCAAAATTCACGAAATAAAAAATTAAACATTTCGTGATTGAACAAACATTTTAAGTCCAACTTTCACGAAATAAGGTCCCGTTTCACAAATTAAGGTCCAAGATTCACGAAATAAAAAATTAAACATTTTGTGAGTGAACAAACATTTTAAGTCCAAGTTTCACGAAATAAGGTCCCGGTTACACAAATTAAGGTCCAAAATTCACGAAATAAAAAATTATATATTTTGTGCGCAACAAATATTTTAAGTCTAAGTTTCACGAAATAAGGTTCCGGTTTCACAAATTAAAGTCCAAGATTCACGAAATAAGAAATTAAACATTTCGTGAGTAAACAAATATTTTAAGTCCAAGTTTCACGAAATAAGGTTCCGACTTCACAAATTAAGGTCCAAGATTCACGAAATAAGAAATTATAAATTTCGTGATTAAACAAACTTTTTAAGTCCAAGTTTCACGAAATAAGGTCCCGACTTCACAAATTAAGGTCCAAGATTCACGAAATAAGGAATTAAACATTTCGTGAGTAAACAAATATTTTAAGTCCAAGTTTCACGAAATAAGGCCCCGACTTCACAAATTAAGGTCCAAGATTCACGAAATAAGAAATTAAACATTTCGTGAGTAAACAAATATTTTAAGTCCAAGTTTCACGAAATAAGGCCCCGGTTTCACGAATTAAGGTCCAAGATTCACGAAATAAAAAATTAAACATTTCGTGAGTGAACAAACATTTTAAGTCCAAGTTTCACGAAATAAAGTCCCGGTTTCACAAATTAAGGTCCAAGATTCACGAAATAAGATATTAAACATTTCGTGAGTAAACAAATATTTTAAGTCCAAGTTTCACGAAATAAGGTCCCGACTTCACAAATTAAGGTCCAAGATTCACGAAATAAGAAATTATAAATTTCGTGATTAAACAAACTTTTTAAGTCCAAGTTTCACGAAATAAGGTTCCGGTTTCACGAATTAAGGTCCAAGATTCACGAAATAAGAAATTAACATTTTGTTAGTAAATAAACATTTTAAGTCCAAGTTTCACGAAATAAGGTCCCGGTTTCATGAATTAAGGTTCAAGATTCACGAAATAAAAAATTAAACATTTCGTGATTAAACAAACTTTTTAAGTCCATGTTTCACGAAATAAGGTTCCGGTTTCACAAATTAAGGTCCAAAATTCACGAAGTAAGAAATTAAACAATTCGTGAGTAAACAAACATTTTAAGTACAAGTTTCACGAAATAAGGTCCCGGTTTCACAAATTAAGGTCCAAGATTCACGAAATAAAAAATTATATATTTTGTGCGCAACAAATATTTTAAGTCAAAGTTTCACGAAATATGGTTCTGGTTTCACAAATTAATGTCCAAGATTCACGAAATAAGAAATTAAACATTTTGTGAGTAAACAAACAAATATTCTAAGCCCAAATTTCACGAAATAAGAAAAAAAGCAAAAATGATAATTTTTTTAGATAGAGAAAATATTTGGGCCAAATGAATCGTTATAAATGACCCATAATTTTCATCCCATTGAAATTAGTCCAATGAACATTGAAAATGATGTGCAACATATATACTAAGGGTTCGACGGCCTCACCGTAATAGGCGGCCTCACGTGATCCGGCCTCTATATATATATATATATATATATATATATATATATATATATATATATATATATATAAGGTTTTTTCCGAATTTTTTTTATTATTAAATGATATAAAAATTATATAAAATTAAATTTTTTAATTGTGTGTATAATTTTAAGTACTAAAAATAATATTATTTAATTATTATTTCATGATAGTGGCCAACCTGATTATAAATTTTACATAAGATCGAGTGTCTCATCGTAAATTTATTTTCCGGGAAGGTCATGTATTTGGTGTCTCGACAACTTCTTTAATTCGTAGACATATTTATTTTTAAAGTTTATCCCCTTGATTATCTAAAAATCGATCATTATGAGACATAACATATACTCCGTAACCAATAGTAACAATATGATGAAACGTCTCATATAAAAATTAGTAATCGGTCATACACATCATATATGTTAATAATGTAAATGATTGTTTTTAGATTAACAGATATTATAACAAACTCATGAATTTTACGGTTTTAAAATAACTGTTTAAGAAAATTATTAATTATCAGAAGAATTGATAACAATAATCCGACCTTTGACCCTTCTTCTCAAAATAATCCCACCTATTATTAATCTCAAAATAATCCCAACTTTGTCCCGTATCTTCTTAAAACAATCCCTATAAAAATATTACCTGCCCTACAGGTCAATTCCTCCTTTCAATTCATCCTCCTAAATCACTCTCCAACCTCCACTGCAACTTATTCAACGTTTCCACACCTCCATCTTCACCAGGCCATTACAGATTACAACATGTCCATCCTCGTTCGCCGCGGGCATTTAAAGTACTTCAAGACAGGGACTCATTTGGCTAACTCGGATGTTTCCCATAATCTATTTGGTCCCCTAAAACCCACCATTCTCAAACTTTTTTTCCTCAATATTTCTCCCCGCTCTCATAATTCACAAATTCTTGTTTAGACGGTCTTAATTACACGTTTGAAACAAACGATATAAATAATGTTAAAATGATAAGGAAATTGTGAAAGGTTTGAAATTAAGACCGTCGGAAATAATAATTGCTGCTCTTAATTAGTGCCAAAACCCACCATTATCTTTCTTTTCAAGAACATTAAAATACCGACTTTTGTCTTACCATTCTCAACTCATTACAAATCATCCCAAATAATCCCCTCAAGAAGAATCAATACAGTACAAATCATCAATCCTTTTACAAAATTCGTTGACTTTGTAAGTAATCTTGCGCATGATTAATACATACACTTTTCAATTAATATAGTCTAATAATCAAGAATATTGAGGACCCACAAAAGTTCTAATTTCCTCATAAAATCTTGTACTCCTAGTATGCAATTACGGTAATATCCAATTACATGACTCTGGTGATGATGGTGCACTGGTACATGAATTAAAGCGTGATTAGTTTGGTAGAGTTGAAGGAGAAAGGAAAGAGAAAGACTGGGGAAGATAAAATCTGGAAAATGAAGATGAAGATACTGGTAATTGGTAAATGACTTGTTAAAAATACAAAGCAACCGGTTAAAGAGGTAACAAGTCATGTGGTTTATTTGAAGAAGATAAGGTAAAAAAGTTGGATTATTATGGGATTATTAAAAGGTGGGATTATTATGGGAGGAAAGGCAAAAGGTCGGATTATTGTTATCAATTTTTCCTTTTTTTTAATGTTATCCTTATTATATAAATATTATATTAATAATAAAGATAACATGGCAACATAGTGACTTGGCAAGTGCCATGGCTATAAAATGGTCTTAATTATGCCCTGTACAAGACACAAATTAAACAAGTTTCAATAATCAAATAAATAAAATCAAAATTCCAAATCCAAAAGTATTTATTATGGCAATTAAAAAGAATACGAGTGTGGTTATTAATATGGTGGTGGTGTTGTTGGCGATTGTGGTGTTATTATCCAGTATCCACCACATTCGAACCCGTTATTGTTACTCGTCAATCTTATCTATATTATAACGAAAACATTTAAACAATTATCATTCACCCACCTCATCAAACCCAACATTTTTTTAATAAAAAAAAAGATAAATGGGGTCCCACATGAGAAAATTTGGATTTTATTTCTGGAAAAGTTATTCGTTTATGTTTGTACGTAAAATTTTACGTTTAAATTTATGTAAATTCACGGCTAATGTTAATAAACTAATACGGAATACTCTGTCGGAAAAACACGGATAAAATAATTTTAGAGCGGATTCTTTTAAAAAAATAGTTATCATACTGGAATTATACATATTATATCTAACAAATATTCCGGCATAAAAAAAATCTGCTATTTATAATTAAATTATCATATCGTTTGAATAATAATAAGATCTTAATTTGGTTATAAAATAACGAATACATCTCTTTACGAAAATCAACATAATAAAAATTATAAGATAAAAAAGTTTCCGCATTTAACAACCTAAAAACATTGAAAAAATAATAATTACGGAGTTTTAAAAGCTTATTGCTGAAAGTTTGAAAAATCGAAAATAGATTAAACTCATATTATATACAATATAATTTTTATTTCAAAAATTAAGTTACAAACAATTTAAAAGTTATAATTAATTTAAAAGTTGCAAAGAAATTAGTTTGTATACATACATAAATCTTTAATAATGGTTTAACTCAATATGATGCAAAGTAATATGTTTGAGACAAAAAGTTGATGGGTAATGAATTAAGAACAATAATAAGATATAATTAGATTAATTTGAAAGTGATATCAAAATTGAAGACATAGAGAGGGTATAAAGAACATTGTGTAAATAATATAGAAGATTTTGTAAATAATATAGAATATTTTGTGCAAAATAATAATGTAGTGTAACATCCCGTATTTTCGTAAAATCTAATTTAAGCGTTTTAAATTATTTTAAGTAATAAAATAATAATTAAATAATTTATTGTGAAAGGTTTTAATTTAATTAGTAAGATCCGTCTTAAGAACCTTAAGTCCTTAAGACGAATACAACTTGGTAAACTTAAACTCGTATCTTAAATATCCGCTCAAGTGTCCGACCCATTTTATTTACTCGGAAAGGACAGTCCATAAAACCCCTTAAACCCCCCTTCCATCGACACAATTGCTTCTCCTTCAATATTTTTACAGTAAACATAAACTCTCTCAAACCTCCATTTTATTCATCTCTTTTTGATAAATTCTTCATCATCCGTTCATCAAATTGAGGTAACGATAGCATTTTCGAAATCCTCATTCGATTTCCAAGCCATCTATCACTTTCTTTTTGTAAATCCTGAACTTTGAAAATGGGGCTGTTTTCCCTTAAATTCCGTTTTGAGTCCTTAAATCCGTTTTCTTTGTTTGTAGGAGTGGGCTTAGACGATCCAGAGGTCGATAGCTACTTGGTTGAGGAGGATCTTTAGCCGGAATCGCTTGAAAGGTGACGATAATGAGATAACTCGGCCTTTATGTGTATATTAGCAAGTTTGTTGTGTTCTTGTGTTTAGTTTCTGATTTTGTTGAAATATAATACTTAAAGGACTTAGTAACATGTTTAGGAATGTGTTATTGTGTTGAATTCAAGCTTGTTGATGTTCTTAAGATCATATGTTGTTTTTCTGAAATTTGCACATTTTGCGACGGATACTCAATATAATCATTTGAGGATTGTTATGGGACTTATATGTTGGTAGGATAGTGATATTTGATGTTTATAATGTTGGGCAAATCATGCTTGTAGTGATTATTGAAGTTTATAGGTCGATTTGTGAAGTTTGAAAAGGATTGGAAAAATGGGATTTTCATTACAGGCTCTCTGAGCCGGTCGACCGGCTGGGAGCGCATCTTGGTGTATTTTCGTATTTTTAGGATTTGGCCTTAGGACTGCCAGCCGGCCGACCGGCTGCCTGCCGACCGGCTGGTAGTCCCTTGTGTTGTGTCTTGTTTGCGAAAAAAAACCTAGGAAGAACGGGAGCCCAGCCGGCAGACCGGCCGCTTGCCAGCCGGCTGGGAGTGCATGTGGGTTGGTTACGAAATAGCAAAGTCTAGGGATTGGGGTTCCCAGCCGGCCGACCGGCTGCCTGCCGACCGGCTGGGAGTCCTTGTGTGGTTTTTGTTTGAAAAGAAAGAGGTAGGCTGAGGAGGTCACCAGCCGGCCGACCGGCTGCCTGCCGACCGGCTGGGGACCCCTGTAAGCTATTTGAGATTTGTAATCTAATCATAACTTTCAAACGGTTAATCGGTTTTGATTGAAACTTGTTTTGTATACCCGTGACATGTATTTGAGGTCCCCGGTGTACGGGCAACATTATATTGGGTTCGGGAATGGAGTAAGGATAGAGACCCCCCGGTCGGGTAACCGAAAGGGAAACCGGCTCTCCCTCAACTTAGTTCCCGGGGTCAATTAAGTGTTGATTAGAAGTTAAGAAAAGTAGAACTATAGATTAGTTCATAGACTTTGGTTGATATTGTATTGATGCGTATTAAGTTATGCCTTAAGCTGGCCTCTGAACTTAATACGTGAGTTGTTTGTCATATATGGGGATATGCCTTAAGCTGGCCTCTGAGCCCTATATGTGTATGTTTGTCGTGTCTGGGACATGCCTTAAGCTGGCCACTGAGTTCAGACATGTGTGATAGTGATCGCGTTGGAACATGCCTTAAGTTGGCCTCTGAGTCTGACGAGTAGAGCAGCTGCACAACGGGGTAGCTAAGGAACTGACACCTTGCCCGGGGTGCAGATGTTTGGTGCTAGAACATGCCTTAAGCTGGCCTCTGAGTTTAGTACCTTGTGATGTGGTGAAGGGACATGCCTTAAGCTGGCCTCTGAGTCCTTTACTTTTGGATGCTAGTCTATGCCTTAAGTTGGCCGCTGAGTCTATTGTCTTGCTGATTGGCAGGTCCATGCCTTAAGTTGGCCTCTGAGTCCTCGCTTGCTGAATGTTTTGGTGTTTAGGTTATGTCTTAAGTTGACCGCTGAACCTTTACACTTGCTGATTGATTTGGTATTAGGTTATGTCTTAAGTTGACCGCTGAACCTTTTACTTGCTGAATTTATCTGCTTGCCTTAAGTCGGTACGTGTCAGATATAGATATGGATAATGATGAATGAATGATTGTTTGTTAGGTTGTGGTTTGATCATCCAAGGCATTGGGTGACTCTTAGTTCGGTTTCATAAATAGTTGGATTGAAAGACCCCCCGACTGGGTAACCAGTAGGGAAACCGGCTCTCCTTCCTAACAGTTTATGAAGTTGGTTGAGAGCCGTGCACTAGAGTTTGCATGATAGTCTGAGTTCAGTTGATGAGTTGTTTATGCTTCACATGTTGATATATGTTGGAGTATTTTGTATTGTTTTATGTGTTACGTGTTGTCACAAAAGGTGGCTAGGAGAACTCTAGTCACTCCCCACTGATTGTGGCGTACATGTTTTCATGTATGTAGGTACATGCAGGTTGGAGATGGGATCACAGGAGGGCTAGCGAGTGATGATCCTTCATCATATGACTTATACCCTATCGTTAGCTAGACTGTTAGACTTTTGTTACTTTACGTTTTGGTGCCTGTAGGGATGTTCCATCCCAGGCTGTGTATATATTTCATTTCAGTACTTAGAACTGTTACTTATCTATTTTGGTTTCAGTTTTAGTTTCTGTTTCAGTTTAAGACTTCTCGCATGTTGTTTATCTTTTAAAAAGTTTTAATTCCGCTGCATTTTAGTACTTTTATATGTTTATATTTCCGCTTTCGCGAGGGGTTTTACAGTTGGTATCAGAGCATTATTGCTCCCGACGCACTCATGTGACCCCCAACCTTAACATGACCAAATAAATAAATAATGAATGAGAGATGGGTAGATCTAAGTGTTGGGGCTGGTGTCCTTGACAATTAAGTACAATGACTTATTAAATCTCTTTAAGGATCACAAGGGCATACTTCAGTATTATTACCAGTTGATCCACGTTTATCAATAACGGTTGGCTTGCTAGATAAGTTTGACGTTATTGTCATACGGATGGCGGTGATCAACTGGTCCCTATACGTCACACCTATAGGACATGTTTGAGAGATGTGAAGGTATGAAAATACAGTCACATTTATGCCGAATATGACTAAACAGTTAGTCAGAGGTATTGACTAATAAATTAGTCAATAAGATGTTGAGACTATTATTTAATACGGATTAAATAATTTTAGCTAATACGGATTACATGATTAATTCGTAAATTAAATATAAACAGTTATATTTAATTAAATATTGTATTCGCGAATTAATATAAACAGTTATATTAATTTAGGTAATTATACAATATCGTATTGTATCAGACCGTTATTAATATATCGACTATATTAATATCTGATAACATGTTACGATTTATAATTAAATCCCGCAAATAATATTTAGCAAAACGGGTCGAATCACGCAAAGGTATAAGGTAAGAGTGGAAAAAGCCCACCCTTACCCAAGACCCATTCGGCCGACCAAAGTAATACAAAAGGAGAGTCTTTCTCCTTTTGTCAGTGACTGGTAATTCATAATTCTCACAATTAGGGTTTTTGAGAACATCTTTTTCCCAAAAACTCAGATCTCACATCTAAAACCTCACAAAAGCTCTCCCCAGATTGCAAGGCAATTGGAGGGTATTTCTAGCACACGCGGCATCATCTCAATCAAGTCTTGGGTGCAAGTTATAGGAGGGAATTTACTTTAATTCCTGTTCTTAGGCCTTAAGCACAAAGGACCAAAGGTTGAATTCTTTTTCTTATCCTTTTAATCTTATGACTATAAACACAACTGTATTTTTCATTATAATCCTGCAAGTTTAGGGTGAATACATGCTTTATTCCCCACAAGTGGTATCAGAGCCTTAGGCCATGAAAATTTTACTTTTGTGTTTTTCATAAGTTTTTTTTTAAAAGATTTTGAAAAATCTCGTTTCTGCCGCTGCGTCGGTCGGTCGACCGCCCCTGTGTGAGTTTTCTGTTTTTTTTTAAAACAGTTTCTTTTGTGAGTTTTCGATCTTGTTTTTCGATTCCTGTTTACATATTGTTAATTAATCGATATTCTTGACAATATGTGAACCCTTGTTGATGTTAATTTTGATTTACTTGTTTTAATCAAAGTTTAAAAGGTAAAAACTTGTGTTAATTTCAAAATTTGCAGCGTTTTGCGTTTTCTGAAATTCGTTTTTAATGCATGTTGGTCGGTCGACCTAATTAATAGGTCGGTCGACCGATTTCACTGTTGCAGAATTTTTCCGTTTTTCGGCAGGAGGTCGGTCGACCACAAGTTCTGGTCGGTCGACCTCCCCCCTGTAACAGACTCGTTTTTTTAATTTTCGAAAATAACATGTTTTATTTTCACATGGCTTAAAATAATATACTATATACGGAAATAGTGTATTATTTAGTGAAACGGTTCACCCTCGTTTGATACATATTGTTTTAAAACAGTTTAAAATAATGGATTATATGTTTGTTAAAATTGGTGATTAAAACGGTATAGTCACTTAATTTTAATCTTAAAAGGTGGTTTGGTATAAATTTATTAATCATAATAACAGTATTATGTCATGTATAAATTGTTTTTAGTTGATGCATTTTATTTATCGTCTTGTGAATGCCTTGAATGCTTTCAATAACGTATTTAATTTTTGCAAACGGTTGTAACTTAGTGTGGCCTTAGAAGATTGTGTCACCGTAATGAAGGGACACGATCTTGATTGTAATTTTGAGATCTTGAATCTCCGTTTTGGGTTTTTGCCATGTAATTACTTTTGTATTTAAATTAGAATGTATCTAGGACTACTTTTATAATTTAAATTAGTAATTTTGTGAAGACCAAAGACAAGACGGAGGCCGGATGCTCACTCCCGCTGCAAGGACCAAGATGGAACATCAAGACAAGCTTCTAGGGTCCAACAGTGGATTCCAAGTTGTTTTATGTTTATTTTGGTAGGATAGGCCACACTAGGACTTTTATTTACGTTTATTGCATTTACCTTTATGCTTTCTTCGATAATAGCTTGCATCATGTTCCGCCTAAAAACCAAACCACCTATATCATGCCTGAAAACTGACTCATGTAGAGGTCTCGCGTTAGTTTTCTGTGACAATACAGATGTCACATGTCATTTAAAAGCCATCACTTTATTTAATTCATTCACGCAAATGCTAGTTTTTTAGTTCACTTAAATATGGATAAATAAAAGTTGATGGGGTCTTCCTCGTATAACCAAAAATTGAGATTAGTCTTTATAAATCAGCCTCCCATGAATCCCTTCTTCGTCGGTAGGCATAATATGACCCCTTCTACGTCGGGTAAGTGGGAACAGATGATTTATTTTATCTCAACATCATGGTCACTCGATAATATTCCAGTGACTGAGATGGACTAATAGATAGGATATACGGAAATCTATCGACCAAGAGTTCCAACGATGGGAATTAGCCAAACTGTGGGCTTATCAATGTACGGAAATTGAGTCTTGGGATCGTTTATATAATTCTTGAGGGAGATCAATTATATAAATGCATGAGTCTACGAGTTTAAATCCAATTTAATATAGACTTAAATCACAACAATAAGTTGCTTATATGGTTTTGTTTTATCTTCTTTTCAGTGTAGAACACGTTCATTAAAACTGCTGTAAAACTAAAATGGCTGGTGAAGACCCAATGCCAAGTGCCAAGCTAGCACGTGAATCCTGGCTAAAAGCCTTCATGGACTCCATGAATCAGTCAACTAGACTGAGGAATGATGGGTCAAACTTCTCTGACTGGGAGGCAGCACTACGGAATGCTGCCATTGCTGACGGAAAGCTCAAGTTCTTAACTGAGCCCATTCCGCCACACCCAGGAACTGGAGCTAGAGCCAACGAAATTCGCGCTCATAGCGATTTCGTTATGGAAGCGGGTGCGATAAAGAACGTACTCATCTATGCAATGGAATCCAATTTGCAAAGACGCTTCATAACCCATGGTGCAAACAAGATTTTCACCACGCTCACTAACGAATTCTCCAAGGCTCCGAGAATCGTTTCTTATGAGCATACCTGTCGCTTCTTTGAGGCGAAACTCCAGAAGGGCCAAGCTGTTAGCCCACATATTCTCAACATGATTGAGAATATCGAGAAACTGGAGTCCCTAAACTGCAAGATCAGTGAGAACATCATTGTTGATCGTATGCTTCATTCGCTTCATGATGGGTTCGCCCTCTTTAGGGCCAACTACTACATGAACGACATGAAGAAGACTCCTCATGAGCTCCACTCCCTTCTAGTACAGACTGAGAAGGATCTAAAGTTGAGTGGGAGTCTGAAGCAGGATGTTCTCATGATCTCCAGTAAGGGAAAAGGTAAAGGGAAGGCTAAAGCTCAGGGCGACCTAGCAGTAGGTAAGCCCAGGTTCAAGAAACCAGGTTTTGCTAAGAGTGGGCCAGGTGAGTCGAGTAACTCACAAGGCAAGACAAAGAGCAAGGATACAAGCATGGAATGTCACCATTGCCACAAGACTGGGCATTGGAGGCGCTCATGCCCCGTGTATCGCGAGGACATTAAGGCAGGCCGTGTTACTCCTGTTGGTATGTCTTCTTCTTCTTTTATTCACATGATTGAGATTAACCATGCAAGTTGCAGAACTTGGGTACTTGATACTGGTTGTGGTTCTCATCTATGTAATCATGTGCAGGGCCTCCGAAACCAAGAACCCCTAACCAAGGGTGAGGTGGACCTGCGTGTAGGGAATGGAGCACGTGTGGCTGCAGTCTCGAAGGGAACATACGTAATCCAGCTTCCAAGTGGATTCGAGTTATTTTTATATAACTGTTATTATGTTCCTAGTTTATCCAAAAACATTATTTCAGTTTCTGCACTTGACAAACTTGGTTTTTCATTTGTAATAGAGAATAATAGCTGTATTTTCTCCTTACACAATATGATTTATGGCAAGGCAGTTTCCATGAATGGAATTTATGTTTTAGATCAAACTACCGAGATATTACATGTGAATAATAAAAGAATAAAGGTAGGTGACAAAGATCAAACTTACCTATGGCATTGTCGTATGGGACACATAAATGAGAAACGCGTTAAACAGCTCATACAGAATGGAGCTATTTCGCCCTTTGATTTCGAATCATATGGCACGTGTGAATCATGTCTCATCGGCAAAAATGACTCGTATTTCCTTCAAAGGTGTTGGAATGCGCGCTGCCGACCTATTAGGACTCATACATACGGACGTATGTGGCCCTATGTCGATCAACGCACGAGATGGCTATAGGTATTTCATCACTTTCACGGATGATTTGAGTAGATATGGCTATGTCTACTTAATGAAGCACAAAAGTGAATCCTTTGACAAGTTCAAAGAATACCAGAATCGGGTACAGAACCAGCTGGGTAGAAAGATTAAAGCACTACGCTCGGATCGTGGTGGTGAGTATCTTTCACGCGAGTTTGATCAACACCTTAAAGACTGTGGGATCGTGCTACAGTTGACTCCACCTGGAACACCACAATTAAATGGTGTGTCCGAACGGAGAAATCGAACTTTACTCGATATGGTTCGATCCATGATGAGTCACACCGTTGTGCCTGATTCATTGTGGGGATATGCTCTTTTGTCAGCCGCTCTAATACTTAACCGAAGTCCGTCTAAAGCTGTTGACAAGACTCCATTCGAGTTATGGAAGGGAACGGTCCCCAACTTGTCCTTTATTCGGGTTTGGGGCTGCGAGGCTTATGTCAAGTGGAGACACGAGGATAAGCTCGGCCCGCGATCGGTCAAGACATACTTTATAGGCTACCCAAAGGGAACGTTTGGTCATTACTTCTACTCGCCTACCGAACAACGTGTTTTTGTTGCGGCTAGTGCGACGTTCTTAGAGAAAGAATTTCTCGAGAACAAGTCGAGTAATAGAACCTTCGAGTTATCGGAGGTTCAAGAACCAACTATCGAGCAACCATTGGAGGAAACAGTTCCTTCACCCGAGGCTGCGGTAGATATCCCTGAGGAACCTAGGAGGTCGGGAAGAGTCTCTATTCCACCGGACAGATACATTGGTATGGTCGAGGAACACGATACAGATGACGTCTTACTCCTAGATGGTAATGAACCCACAACCTATAAAGGTGCCATGACCAGTTCTGACTCAAAGCTATGGCTAGAAGCCTTGCAATCCGAGATGGACTCCATGTATGAGAACAACGTGTGGGATCTTGTGGACCTACCTGCAAAGGTACGTCCCCTTCAATGCAAATGGCTTTACAAGATAAAGCATGCCGTGGAAGGACAACAAGATATCCACAAGGCTAGACTAGTTGCTAAAGGTTTCACTCAAGTGCCAGGCTTGCACTATGATGAGATCTTTGCACCCGTAGTCATGCTACGTTCCATTCGGATTATCTTAGCGATCGCCGCATTTCATGACTATGAAATATGGCAAATGGATGTTAAAACCGCCTTCTTAAACGGTTATTTGGAGGAAGAGTTGTACATGGTACAACCCGAGGGTTTTATCGATCCAGCACATCCTAAGAAAGTTTGCAAGCTTAAGCGTTCCATCTATGGACTTAAGCAAGTATCGCGGAGTTGGAATCATCGCTTCGACCAAGTGATAAAAGAGAATGGATTCGTTCGATCAGTCGAGGAACCATGTCTCTATATCAAGTCGAGTGGGAGTAAGATTGTATTCCTAGTACTGTATGTCGATGACATACTCTTGATTGGGAATGACATACCTCTCTTATCTTCGGTTAAAGCATGGTTGAAAAACCATTTCCAGATGAAAGATCTGGGAGAGGCACAAAGAATTTTGGGCATCCGTATCTACAGGGATAGATCGCGACGGATGTTGTCTCTCAGTCAGGAATCTTATATAGAGAAGATTCTGGAGAGATTCAGCATGACGAACTCCAAGAAGGGGTTCCTTCCTATGACTCCTGGGCTTCACTTGAGCAAGACTCAATAAGCTAAGTCAGTGGAAGAGAAAGAGCGCATGAGTCGGATTCCTTATGCTTCGGCAATAGGATCTGATGCCCGTCGTTGAGGGTACCAAAGATAAATTTATAATTCCTAACCTTAACAATAGATAGTGAAAGTCAGGGTCGAACCACAAAGAGGTGGGGAATGTTTATTGTCTTAATGTTAATGTTTTAAGGTAACAAATTGGGGGTTTGATTGTTGATTTCTTAAGTCTAAGGCGAAGATTAAAATAAAACAAGAATAAAAAGATGAGAATAAAATATAATAAAAGGGATGCTAGGATGTTCGGGTAATAAAAAGCTAAGGTAAAATAAATCCTAAGGTCAACATGTATTGCAGTCGCGTAAGGGGGTGTAACATAACTTTTTAGGTCTATGCTCCCTAATAGCTCCTTTCGGCCTATGCTATTAGTTCCTAGGTCTCACAATTATTGGGTGTCAACAATAAGGGTGATTCCTAAATCCCAGGTTACATACCTTTCAGCCTTGAGTAACCTATCCGTCTTAAAGTGTAAACCAATGCCCTTCCCGTATCTTTCAATCTTGGGTAGGTCATTACTAACATTCTACAAGTCTCCTATTGGTCTCATTGCAGGATATTATAATTGACAAGAAAAGACGAAATAAGAAAACAGACGCGAGTGGTCGACCGACCGGCTACTCCAGTCGGCTGACCACGGCCTCGGTCGACCGACCGACTATTCCGGTCGGTCGACCGTGGTCCTGCTACAGGTCGGGTTTTCGGAATTCTATTACCTATGCATATTATCCCCTACATCCTAACATATGAAAATTAGCTACTCATAACTGTTAAGACGAATATAAAATTGCGAATAGACATGGAAAACATAGTAAATAATCTAAGCATGCAAGATTCAAATAAAGCTTGGGATTTCTAACTTAACAATTGTAATAAAAGCAATAAGAACAATAATGAAACTAGATCAAAGAAGAATTACCACAATTGGAATTAAGGAAGAAAGAAACAAACTTTATTGAGTGCTTGGGAACTATTGAAAGATTACAAAACTGAAGCTTGAATAAAACTTGATGTATGAATAATAATGGATGAGAAAACTAGATAGTAAAAAGATGGTGTAAATTGATAGATAAAAGATCTCAAACCCTAATCACAAGATTAGTTTATATAGGGCAAAAAAAACTAAGAGTTTCCTTAAGATTCTAATTCTACTTTATTTCCGAAAACGAATCGTACGGGCCTCGTTCTGGTCGGCCGACCCGTTTAGTTGGTCGGTCGACCACTTCCTGCTGGGCTTCTCTTATTTGCGGTTTTCTTGAAAATTGGGCCTCATGAAAATTGGGTCTGGTCGGCCGACCCGTTTGCCTGGTCGGTCGACCGCTTCTGCACGGAAGTCTTCGGATTTCTTCTGTTTTGACTCTTGGTACTTGATTTTGACTCCAGTTGGCTTTCCATTTATTCCTTAATTAAGCAAAAGACTTGAGGATACGAATTTGGTGCTAAATCGTCTCTTTTCCGCATAAATCTGCAAAAGTGCATAAAAATACGAAAGTACACAATTTGTGGGAAATAGAGGCTAAAACATAGTAAATGAGCGACCAAATACGTGTAAAAATAGATGTAAAACATCATAAAATAGACACGTATCAAATTCCCCAAACCAAACCCTTGCTTGCCCTCAAGCAAGAAATAGACTCGATCTTAACTAATGGAACGATTTCAATCTCAGAGCGAAATTTACATGTAAGCCTGAACCAATGCCAAGTAGAAAATGAGAAAGTATTTAAAATCATGCAAACGAGTTATGGCGTCGTCATTCTCGCATATATAAAAACTATAGAGACTTATACCATGGACTCTCGCGGTACGCTCGAGACACTCATGAAGCAAAGGGTGAGTATATGTAAAAGATAGAAAGAAGTATATTTGTCATGACACTCACCTAACTGCGACCCATGGAAACATGCCTGCAATCTAACATGAACAAGAATTCTACAACTTTGTATAACAATCTCATTAAATGGCCTTGATACATGCAATTGAGGTAATGAAAGATATGTGAGGTAAAAGGTAAAAGTGGTTAAGACGCTTTTGGATATGTGGGGTTAGTAGCCAAGCTAGTAAAACCGATTCCCAACAACATACTTCACGACTTTTTGATATTAAGAAAGTGCTCTTTTGTAGCACAACTCTCACATTATATAAGAAAGGACTCCCAAAAATTTTTGAATGAGGTACGGGAGTTAAAACATACAAAAGAAAGGGATTTTTGGAACGGAAAATTTTTCTGATCCTGCCAGTTGGTCGGCCGACCTGTATATGAGGTCGGTCGACTGACTTCCGTAATTCCCAAAATTTTTTTTTTCTTTTCGTTTTTCTTTTTTTCTTTCTTTCTTTGAATTTTTCTGTTCTTTTTCTTTTCTTGCTTTCTTTCTTTCTTTTCTCTTTTTGCTCATGATAGCACACAAACCAAGATGCCTCAAAAAATAATCCAATGACTACAAATACTAGCTTGGAAGGGTAGGCTAAGTATGGGATGTAGTTTTGGGGGAATAAAAAGGCAATTTTGGCTATGTGAAGCTTATGGGTAAATATGAGAAAAGGGATCCCAAATGCACGTATCGAGATTCACAAAACGAGATAGTAAAACAAGCATATAGCAATTCAAGTTCATGTTTATGCATATTGATGTAACATGTTCCAAGGGGAGTACTACTCACATCCTAGACGACTGGTTTAAGAATGAAACCAGAAATAAGGCTCTAAAACTTAGAATGTATAAGTAGGTCGCCAAGGTATAAGTCAAGTCTCAAGATATGCAAGTTGACAAAAACTCGTAGATATGCAAAAGACTCTCATACTAAAACAAGTTGACAAGGCAAGGTAAAGGCATAAACATGTAAGATAGCTAAATCATCCTTGAAATACTTTCGTTCCGACTCGACCTATATGCTAAAATAAACGTGCATTTTTTTGGATTTTTGAATTTTTTAATTTTTTTGGATTTTTTTGTATATATAAGGAAAATAAAGAAAAGAACGATGCAAGACAGAAATGCAATAAACGTGTGACAAAATGTAATGCATGTAACATGAAACCATTCCCCAAACCAACCCGCACAATGTCCCCATTGTGCATTAGCCTAAGTAAAGGTTTCAGAAAATTAAAAGACAAATGCAAGTAAAATAAAGGAAAAACTGGAAAGAACTCACTGGGTTAAAAGATGCATGAGAAAAACCTCCCCAAACCAGCGTAAGCTGGGAGGTTTTGGTGGCTAGCAGTGCCACTCAAGTATCCAAGTTGATTTCACGAGTTCCAGGAAGGGAAACGAAAGTCTGCGACGGACAGTAGGTCGACCGACTGGTATAACAGGTCGATCGACCTCCTGTGAACAGTGAAAAAATCTGCGATATAGCGCGTCTGGTCGACCGACTGATGTTTCTGGTCGGTCGACCAGCGGAGTCCTGGAGGTCTTTGTTTCTTCTCGGAAATCCTGAAAAAGCAAGAAAATATGCGCGCCCAACAATGCGCGAGATACCAAAACGATTCTAAAAGTCTTAACTACTAGCAAACTAAACTAAAAAGTTTCACACAACATAAAATAAATTGTCTTAAAACTGCAACTTAAAAACAACTATCCGCTGAAGATGCGGAGAATATCCGACCACGGCTTCTGACGGCACGCCGTAGTCTCCACTGTTTTTGCTTCAGTAGCAAAACACATCTTCTTTCCTCCGTCGCAAAGCATATGCGACGGTCTCTCTTCTTGAGCCTGCCTCCTCTTCTTTTTCTCTTCTCGATCCACGACGTCTGGATCCTCATCTTCTTCATAGCTTAGGCATCCCATTCCTCCTCTCTGGATGATAACTTCCTTCTCCTTGGGTTTCCCCAAACCAGTTCCTGCAATAGTCACGATAGAAGTGTCCTCCCTATTGCTCCCAATCTGGGGCGGAGGTGTAAAAACAGATACAGGAACAGGTAATAAAGGCGGAGAAGTAGTGATGACCTCATACTTCTTCTCAGAAGTTATAGCATTACATGTAATGGGGGTCATAGCATCCTTCTTCCTATAGGATAGGCCATAGATAATAGAATGTTTGCCTACTTTGAAGGTTAGAGTTCCAGTGCCTACATCTATAATGGCACCTGCAGTGTGAAGAAAGGGTCTTCCTAGAATGATGGGTATATGGGCATCCTCTGGGATGTCCAAAACAACAAAGTCTACTGGGAAGAAAAACCTGTCAATACGCACAGGGATGTTTTCTAACACCCCTATAGGTTTCATAGATGTGCGATCAGCCATCTGGACCGTCATACTGGTCACTGCAAATTCGGTCATTCCTAGTTTTAAGGCAACGCTTAGGGGCATGACACTTATACTAGCACCTAGGTCGCATAAAGCCTTTTTGACTGGGAAGGTTCCTATATTACAGGGGACAGAAAAACTTCCAGGGTCTTCTAATTTATGGGGGGCAATGACATGGGTTAAAAAGCTAGATGACTCTTCAGTGAGAGCCACAGACTCAACCTTTTCTAGAGACCTCTTTCTTGACAAAAGCTGTCTCATGAATTTTAGATAAGAAGGAACTTGTTGAACTAATTCTAAAAATGGAACTTGAACATTTAATGAACGAATTACATCTTTAAATTTGTCAAAAGATACCTGATCCTTCGAAGGCACGAGTCTCTCTGGAAAGGGAGCAGCTGAGGATTCCGTATTTGCAGCCCTTTTTAAAAACCTGGGGGTCTTATCACCCCGGAAAAGAAAATCCCGTAAGTTGTTCGGCAATTCTGGACGAAAGGGAACTTCAGAATCTGCCTCGGTGGTCGGTCGACCAGTATCTTCGGTCGGTCGACCAGTCTCCTGTTCAGGCGAAATTTTCGGATCCTGCTCTGTGGTCGGTCGACCAGAATTTTCGGTCGGTCGACCGACTTTGCTGCTACTCGCTGTTTTTTCTTTCTCAGCCCCCACTTTAGCTCCACTTCGCAGGGTTACAATGTTTAGAGTCTCCTTCTTCTGGTCTGGTTTTGTCGGAAGTTGACCCGGAGCCCTAGTATCATTCTTGCTCGCGATCTGAGCAATCTGGGTCTCCAACATCTTCATCCCCGCCTCTCTAGCCTGTGACTCCTTCTGAACCAATCCAATAAGATTTTGGATAAGAGCATCTGTGTTGGGTGGTGGATTAGAAGGTGGTTGAGGGTTGAAAGGTGGTCTTTGGAAATTCTGTTTATGTGGGGGTACATATGTGGAATTTTGCTGAGGTTGCATGTGCTGTGGGTTTTGAACATTCTGGCTTGTCCACCTTAAGTTGGGATGGACATTGTTATTATTTGGATCATAGAAATTGTTCCCACGATAATGCTGAAAAGCGGCACATGTTTCATTAGATGAAGTGCAGAACTTTGACACATGCCCTTCTCCACCGCACCTCTCACAAGCAAAGGGTCCGTCCTGAACGGCGTTCACCTGGTAAATTCCTCCCTTGCTTCCACTCCCTAGATCGAGCTTTCCTGCAGCTTCAAACTTTTCCAACTTGGCTGTTAAGGCCTCAATTGCTGACAGGTTGTACTCAGATTTTCTCTGATTTCCTCTGGAAGTACCATGCTCAGCGCGGTGCACAGCAACATCTTCTATTAACTTGAGACCTTTAGTCTCTCCTGAATTATCCTGGAATCTTCCATTAGCTGCAGCATCTAAGTAGGCCCTGTTGTCGTCATAGAGGCCATTGTAGAACTGGTTGCAAAGAAACCATTGTTCGAATCCGTGATGTGGTATGGATCGAACAAGTCTCTTGAACCTGTCCCACGCCTCGCTAAAGTCTTCATTGGGTCCTTGCTTGAAATTAGTAATCTGCGCTCTTAAGGCATTAGTCTTTGATGCAGAATAGTATTTCCTGTAGAAAGCTAGGGCTAAGGTGTTCCAATCTGTAACTCCCGCAGCAGTGCGGTCAAGGTCTCTGTACCACTCTCTTGCAGAGTCCCTAAGGGAGAAGATAAACATGGTCTGTTTAATCTGGTCCTGCGTCACTCCTTCTGGGGGTGCTATAGAGCATATGTAATCTGTGAAGATTTCAATATGCTTAGCTGCATCCTCATTGGTCGAGCCTCCAAATTGGTTTCTTTCAACCATAGTAATATAGGCAGGCTTGGCCTCAAATGGCTTCCCAGTACCTGCAGGTAAAGTGAACCCTTTGTATAGGTCCTTTGCCTGAGGCATAGAGTGACTGGCAATAGTAGCTTCTTCTGTCATGTTATCTTCTTCTTTAGGAAAAACTGAAAAGTGGGTAAAAGGTGGTGTTTTTGGTGAAGGTGGATTGATGGGAGAATTTGGTTGTGAAGGTGGTGTTTTTGGTGAAGATGGTGGTAACTCGAAAAGGTCTTCTTGAAATAAAGAGGATGGTGACCCTCCCTCTTGATTTGCTAGAAGTTGCTTTCTTCTTTCTCTTAAAGTCCTCTCAATTTCTAGATCAAGTGGTAGGAGTTCTCCTTGAACTGACCTGCGCATAAGAGGAAACTACAAGAAAAAGGTGAGAAGGTTTAAGGAACAAAAAGTTCCTTAAACAAAGAGAAACAAAAAACAAAAAACAATAAACACTGGCGTCACCTCCCCGGCAACGGCGCCAAAATTTGATGCCCGTCGTTGAGGGTACCAAAGATAAATTTATAATTCCTAACCTTAACAATAGATAGTGAAAGTCAGGGTCGAACCACAAAGAGGTGGGGAATGTTTATTGTCTTAATGTTAATGTTTTAAGGTAACAAATTGGGGGTTTGATTGTTGATTTCTTAAGTCTAAGGCGAAGATTAAAATAAAACAAGAATAAAAAGATGAGAATAAAATATAATAAAAGGGATGCTAGGATGTTCGGGTAATAAAAAGCTAAGGTAAAATAAATCCTAAGGTCAACATGTATTGCAGTCGCGTAAGGGGGTGTAACATAACTTTTTAGGTCTATGCTACCTAATAGCTCCTTTCAGCCTATGCTATTAGTTCCTAGGTCTCACAATTATTGGGTGTCAACAATAAGGGTGATTCCTAAATCCCAGGTTACATACCTTTCAGCCTTGAGTAACCTATCCGTCTTAAAGTGTAAACCAATGCCCTTCCCGTATCTTTCAATCTTGGGTAGGTCATTACTAACATTCTACAAGTCTCCTATTGGTCTCATTGCAGGATATTATAATTGACAAGAAAAGACGAAATAAGAAAACAGACGCGAGTGGTCGACCGACCGGCTACTCCAGTCGGCCGACCACGGCCTCGGTCGACCGACAGACTATTCCGGTCGGTCGACCGTGGTCCTGCTACAGGTCGGGTTTTCGGAATTCTATTACCTATGCATATTATCCCCTACATCCTAACATATGAAAATTAGCTACTTATAACTGTTAAGACGAATATAAAATTGCGAATAGACATGGAAAACATAGTAAATAATCTAAGCATGCAAGATTCAAATAAAGCTTGGGATTTCTAACTTAACAATTGTAATAAAAGCAATAAGAACAATAATGAAACTAGATCAAAGAAGAATTACCACAATTGGAATTAAGGAAGAAAGAAACAAACTTTATTGAGTGCTTGGGAACTATTGAAAGATTACAAAACTGAAGCTTGAATAAAACTTGATGTATGAATAATAATGGATGAGAAAACTAGATAGTAAAAAGATGGTGTAAATTGATAGATAAAAGATCTCAAACCCTAATCACAAGATTAGTTTATATAGGGCAAAAAAAACTAAGAGTTTCCTTAAGATTCTAATTCTACTTTATTTCCGAAAACGAATCGTACGGGCCTCGTTCTGGTCGGCCGACCCGTTTAGTTGGTCGGTCGACCACTTCCTGCTGGGCTTCTCTTATTTGCGGTTTTCTTGAAAATTGGGCCTCATGAAAATTGGGTCTGGTCGGCCGACCCGTTTGCCTGGTCGGTCGACCGCTTCTGCACGGAAGTCTTCGGATTTCTTCTGTTTTGACTCTTGGTACTTGATTTTGACTCCAGTTGGCTTTCCATTTATTCCTTAATTAAGCAAAAGACTTGAGGATACGAATTTGGTGCTAAATCGTCTCTTTTCCGCATAAATCTGCAAAAGTGCATAAAAATACGAAAGTACACAATTTGTGGGAAATAGAGGCTAAAACATAGTAAATGAGCGACCAAATACGTGTAAAAATAGATGTAAAACATCATAAAATAGACACGTATCAGGATCGATCATGTATGCCATGATATGCACACGTCTTGACGTTGCATATGCATTGAGTATGACAAGTCGATTCCAAGCTCATCCAGGTGAACAACACCGGATGGCCGTGAAAAACATTCTTAAGTACCTACGGAGGACTAAAGATTGGGGATTGACTTTTGGAGGCGACTCGACGCTCTGCGCCACGGGTTACGCAGATGCTAGCTTCCAAACGGATCGAGATGACTCGAAATCTCAGTCTGGATTCGTTTTTACTCTTAATGGCGCTGCTGTCAGCTGGAAAAGTTCTAAACAAAATGTTACAGCAGAATCTACGACTGAGTCCGCGTAAAAGAAGATATTCATTGATAAGATCGCTACGGATGACAACATAGCTGATCCTCTCACAAAAGCATTACCACGTGATAAGCATGAAGGGCACATTCATTCCATGGGAATTGGATGTGTTCCTAAGTTGTAGTACTCTTTTATGAATTCATGTAATAATTCATTTTCTCGTGTACTCTATTCAACCTTATTGTTATGATATAAAATGTTTTGTTTCTCATGTGGAATTGTACGCCAATTTTGAACACCACAAAGTGAACTGATTAACATTACATCGTTTTGGTCCTTGATTACCCACTTGAGCTGATAACTCAGGTAATCATTTTGTGACGTTGGTTGATGGTGGGTTCAACGAGCCATAAGTCACGTGGATGACTGACCAATCACAAAGGCGAGTTATACGAATATCTCGTAGGACACCCCGTGACAACGTTATGGAGTCCAAAATGTTTTATAACATTGGGTGCCAGGTCGTGGATAGGACCTCCATAGTGTTCCTTAGAGTCGAGTCTTTTGACTTTCAACTGTTTCTTGAGATTAAGATAGATTTTGGGTAACTTTGGTTTCTTTCCCACGGTCACCGTAACAGGGGCCAAGAGGATTTTTTCTGGGTTATTTCATGCTGGGCGATATCGGCAGGATTCGAGTTGAGGGAAATATCCAAACCCTTATCAGGATTTTATCATTTCTCAGGGCCACTCGAGCAGTAGTAACTGAAATGCATGGCCATGCTCGAATACAGATTCGTTTTATCAGTTAAGTTACTCTCTAGTCGGGGAAACCACTCTTGATACAGATCGCTTGTGAGATACGACCTTTGCGAATGCGGATTTGCAAATTGTCTTACATTGAGTGGGAGAAATTTTAAAAGGATATGAGATTCGGTTATCGCACCTACACTTGTACGGACAAGTGGGAGTTTGTTGGAGATTGTGTCCTCCACATGTAGTGTGATAACGTCATTGCACATACCCTTGTACGGACAAGTGGGAGATTGTTGGGGCTGGTGTCCTTGACAATTAAGTACAATGACTTATTAAATCTCTTTAAGGATCACAAGGGCATACTTCAGTATTATTACCAGTTGATCCACGTTTATCAATAACGGTTGGCTTGCTATATAAGTTTGACGTTATTGTCATACGGATGGCGGTGATCAACTGGTCCCTATACGTCACACCTATAGGACATGTTTGAGAGATGTGAAGGTATGAAAATACAGTCACATTTATGCCGAATATGACTAAACAGTTAGTCAGAGGTATTGACTAATAAATTAGTCAATAAGATGTTGAGACTATTATTTAATACGGATTAAATAATTTTAGCTAATACGGATTACATGATTAATTCGTAAATTAAATATAAACAGTTATATTTAATTAAATATTGTATTCGCGAATTAATATAAACAGTTATATTAATTTAGGTAATTATACAATATCGTATTTTATCAGACCGTTATTAATATATCGACTATATTAATATCTGATAACATGTTACGATTTATAATTAAATCCCGCAAATAATATTTAGCAAAACGGGTCGAATCACGCAAAGGTATAAGGTAAGAGTGGAAAAAGCCCACCCTTACCCAAGACCCATTCGGCCGACCAAAGTAATACAAAAGGAGAGTCTTTCTCCTTTTGTCAGTGACTGGTAATTCATAATTCTCACAATTAGGGTTTTTGAGAACATCTTTTTCCCAAAAACTCAGATCTCACATCTAAAACCTCACAAAAGCTCTCCCCAGATTGCAAGGCAATTGGAGGGTATTTCTAGCACACGCGGCATCATCTCAATCAAGTCTTGGGTGCAAGTTATAGGAGGGAATTTACTTTAATTCCTGTTCTTAGGCCTTAAGCACAAAGGACCAAAGGTTGAATTCTTTTTCTTATCCTTTTAATCTTATGACTATAAACACAACTGTATTTTTCATTATAATCCTGCAAGTTTAGGGTGAATACATGCTTTATTCCCCACACTAAGGACTTATTTTGTAGTCTACTTGTGATTGCTAATTGCTAAGCTAATACTTGTTTTCTCTTTTGAAAGGATGGTGAGACCTAGGGCTGCTGATAACATTGTGCTGCAAGCAATTCAGCATTTGCTTGAGACACAGAGACAGCAAGCAGGGAATGTTCCACCTCCTCCACCACCAGGCAACGAGGCTAATCGTCCTGGTAGTTTCTCATGGATAGCTTGCAGATGTCACGTAGCCACGTGAAGACTTATGGTGGCGAGGTTGATCCGGTAGCTCTTACCGAGTGGTTCAGGGAGATGGAGAGGAGCTTTGCTATGTATTCGGTGGGTAGAGAGGATAGAGTGCGGCTAGCCACTCACTTTCTTACCCTTGAGGCCGATAGGTGGTGGGCGTTGACAGGACCTACCTTCACTCTTGATCCCTTGTTCGATTGGGATGCTTTTAAGGATAAGCTCGAGACGAGGTTCTATCCTAAAGAGCTCAGAACACAGCGACTCAAAGAATTCATGGATTTAAAGCAAGGCAAGATGTCAGTTCAGGAGTTCACAGACCGATTCAACCAACTTGCTCACTTCGCATCGAGATTTGTCAGAGATGAGGCCAAGAGAGTCTACTTTTACCGTGGCAAGCTAGGGCCACGCATCGAGAGCATGGTTCGACGTGACTCGACTTCTTTTGTGGAGGTATATGATGATGCTATTTGGGCCGAGAGTTCTATTCGTGCCATAGATGCTGAGACCCGTGCTGCTACTTCTAGTGTGACTCCTCACCAGAGATCAGTGTACCAGGGGAAGAGACCATTTGTTCCTTCTACTTCTTCGCCTTCTTCTCAGAAGAAGCGTTTTGAGAGGTTCTCTGCTCCGGTTGCTAAGACCATTGTTCACACCGACACAGCTGCTAGTGTTTGCCACCGTTGTGGTAAACCTTCTCATCCGGGTTTTGACTGTTTCAAGAATGCTTTCAAGTGCTATACTTGCAATGGATTTGGGCACAAGTCTTATGAGTGTCCTGAGAGGAACACCGCACTTGGCAAGGCTGCCACTGCTGCTGCAGCAACTAAAGGAGGGAAGCCGAAAGGGAAGATTTTTGTGATGACTAGGGCTGAGGCTGAGGCTCATCCAGACATTGTTGCCGGTATCTTTTCTGTTCTTGGCGCTGAGTGCCTTATTTTGTTCGATACTGGAGCTTCTCTTTCATTTATATCGACTCAGTTCACCGACCGTTTAGCTCTTGAGTCTTCATTGGTTGAGGAGACTTCTATTTCCTTACCTTCTGGAGACGTGTTTTCCTGCTCTTCGTCCCATAGGGATGTTCCTATTATTATTGGTCAAGCCACATTTCCAGCGGACTTACTGAGATTTCCTCTCTAGGAGTTTGACATTATCCTCGGTATGGATTGGTTATCGCGATACCATGCTCGCTTCGAGTGTCGCGACCAGAAAATCTGCTTGAGGAGTTCTTCAGGAGTTCGTGTTTCCTATAGGGGAACTCGCCCTCAAAGGGGTGTTCGTGTTATCTCTTCGATGAAAGCATCTCATCTTCTTACGAAGGGTTGCCAAGCCTTCATGTGTGTTGTTACAGCTGCTAAACCATCGCTACCGAAGCTTGAGGATGTAGCCATTGTTCGAGAGTATCCAGATGTTTTCCCAGATGACTTGCCAGGGATACCGCCAGAGAGAGATGTGGAGTTTACTATTGAGCTTGTTCCAGGTACCGGACCGATTTCGAAGGCTCCTTACCGTATGGCTCCGCCAGAGTTGAAAGAGTTGAAGCATCAATTGGAAGAGATGATCGAGAAAGGGTTCATTAGACCGAGTGCTTCTCCGTGGGGTGCTCCCGTTTTGTTCGTTAAGAAGAAAGACGGTTCCATGAGACTTTGCATTGACTATAGAGAGCTGAACCGAGTGACCGTGAAGAATAAATATCCTTTGCCTAGGATAGATGATTTGTTTGATCAGTTGAGAGGTGCTTCGAGGTTTTCTAAGATTGATCTTCGATCGGGTTATCATCAGATTCCAGTGAGAGAGGCTGATATTGCGAAGACTGCTTTTCGTACCAGATATGGGCATTTTGAGTTCGTGGTTATGCCTTTTGGGTTGACTAATGCACCTGCTATCTTCATGGATCAGATGAACCGTACCTTTAGTGAGTATCTTGACACGTGTGTTGTGGTGTTTATTGATGATATCCTCATTTACTCTAAGACCGATGAGGAGCATGCTGAGCATCTTAGATTGATTCTTGGGATTTTACGCCGTCAGAAGTGGTTCGTGAAGTTCTCTAAGTGTGAGTTTTGGTTTTCTAAGGTTGCATTTCTTGGACATGTGATATCTAGCGAGGGAGTTATGGTTGATCCCGCGAAGATTGAGGCTGTTGTTGATTTGGAGAGTCCCAAAGATGTTGGAGAGATCCGTAGTTTCCTTGGATTGGCTGGTTATTATCGTAGATTTGTTGAGGATTTCTCTAGATTAGCTCGCCCGATGACTCAGTTGCTGAAGAAAGAGGATAAGTTCGTGTGGACCGACAAGTGCGAGAGTTCTTTCCAGGAGTTGAAGACTAGGTTGACCTCCGCTCCTATACTTGCTTTGCCAGAGATCGGGGTTGACTTTGATGTGTATTGTGATGCTTCGATGTTAGGACTTGGATGCGTACTGATGCAGAGTGGTAAGGTGATAGCCTACTCATCTAGACAGTTGAGAGTTCATGAGGTGAATTATCCGACACATGATTTGGAGTTGGCTGCGGTTGTACATGCTTTGAAGATGTGGCGTCATTACCTGATTGGATCCCATTGCCGCATTTTCACAGATCATAAGAGTCTTAAGTACATTTTCACTCAGAAAGACCTTAACATGAGACAGAGACGTTGGCTAGAGTTGGTGAAAGACTACGACATCGAGTTGTTATATCATGAGGGAAAAGCCAATGTAGTTGCTGATGCGCTTAGCCGCAAGACTTCTCACTCGATGAGTGCCATGAGAGTATTGCCCGATGAGTTGTGTTCCGAGTTCCGGAAGCTGAGGTTAGAGATGGTGGGTAGTGGTTTTGATTGGTTAGCTGCTATGACTGCCGAGCCGTCTTTATATTGGGAGATTCGCCAGAGTTTACCTTCAGATGCCGATTTCAAGAAGTTCGAGGCTAAGATTTCGAGTGGTGTTGCACCTGACTTGGTGATTGATGCTGATGGTTTCCTTAGATTCCGTGGTAGGATGTATGTCCCCGATGTGCCAGATTTGAGGAAGAGGGTTCTTGATGAGGCTCATTTGTCACCGTATTCCGTTCATCCAGGAGGAGAGAAGATGCACAAGGATCTGAGGCTTATGTTTTGGTGGCCTGGTATGAAGAAGGAGATCTTGGATTACGTTAGTAGGTGCTTGACTTGTCAACAAGTCAAGATAGAGCATAGGAGGCCCGGTGGTTTGCTACAGCCGCTTCCCGTTCCTCAGTGGAAGTGGGAGTGTATATCTATGGACTTCGTTACAGCATTGCCTAAGACTGTGGGAGGCAAGGATGCGATTTGGGTTATAGTGGATAAGCTAACTAAGTGTGCCAGATTTGTGCCTATCAGAGAGACATGGGATATGGACCGTTTAGCCAGGGCTTATATTGCTGAGATAGTCCGCTATCATGGTGTCCCGAGGGAGATAGTTTCAGATCGAGATCCGAGATCCGAGATTTTGTTCCAGGTTCTGGAAGGCTTTACAAGAGGCTATGGGTAGCCGTTTGTTGATGAGTACCGCATTTCATGCCGCGACCGATGGTCAGTCCGAGAGGACTATTCAGACACTAGAGGATTTGCTCCGTGCTTGTGCACTTGATTTTCAGAGTTCTTGGGAGTAGTGTTTGCCGTTGGTAGAGTTTTTTTACAACTACAGTTACCATTCATCTATCGGTATGGCTCCGTACGAGGCTTTATATGGTAGGAAGTGTCGTAGTCCGATTTGTTGGGACCAGGCTAGTGATGTTCGCGACCTAGGACCGGACCAGTTAGCTGTTACTATTGATCAGGTTCAGCTTATCAGAGGTAGGATGAAGGCCGCACAGGATCGGCAGAAATCCTATGCTGATGTTCGCCGTAGACCCTTAGAGTTTGAGGTGGGTGACCGAGTCTTCTAGAGAGTTTCACCGATGAAGGGTGTTAAGAGGTTTGGAGTTAAGGGCAAGTTGAGTCCTAAGTATATTGGGCCTTTTGAGATCGTGAAGAGGATTGGTGCTGCTGCCTATCGTTTGGACTTGCCTCCTAGTTTGGGCAAGGTTCATAGTGTCTTTCATGTTTCTCAGCTCCGTAAGTATGTTAGTGACCCGAGTCATGTTCTGCCTAGAGAGATCGAGAACTTGGAGCCGAGTCTTGCTTTCGAGGAGCGTCCTGTGAAGATCCTAGACCGTCAGGATAGGAAGCTTAGGAGCAAGGTGGTGCCGCTAGTGAAGATCCTTTGGCGTAAAATCTAATTTAAGCGTTTTAAATTATTTTAAGTAATAAAATAATAATTTAATAATTTATTGTGAAAGGTTTTAATTTAATTAGTAAGATCCGTCTTAAGAACCTTAAGTCCTTAAGACGAATACAACTTGGTAAACTTAAACTCGTATCTTAAATATCCGCTCAAGTGTCCGACCCATTTTATTTACTCGGAAAGGACAGTCCATAAAACCCCTTAAACCCCCCTTCCATCGACACAACTGCTTCTCCTTCAATATTTTTACAGTAAACATAAACTCTCTCAAACCTCCATTTTATTCATCTCTTTTTGATAAATTCTTCATCATCCGTTCATCAAATTGAGGTAACGATAGCATTTTCGGAATCCTCATTCGATTTCCAAGCCATCTATCACTTTCTTTTTGTAAATCCTGAACTTTGAAAATGGGGCTGTTTTCCCTTAAATTCCGTTTTGAGTCCTTAAATCCGTTTTCTTTGTTTGTAGGAGTGGGCTTAGACGATCCAGAGGTCGATAGCTACTTGGTTGAGGAGGATCTTTAGCCGGAATCGCTTGAAAGGTGACGATAATGAGATAACTCGGCCTTTATGTGTATATTAGCAAGTTTGTTGTGTTCTTGTGTTTAGTTTCTGATTTTGTTGAAATATAATACTTAAAGGACTTAGTAACATGTTTAGGAATGTGTTATTGTGTTGAATTCAAGCTTGTTGATGTTCTTAAGATCATATGTTATTTTTCTGAAATTTGCACATTTTGCGACGGATACTCAATATAATCATTTGAGGATTGTTATGGGACTTGTATGTTGGTAGGATAGTGATATTTGATGTTTATAATGTTGGGCAAATCATGCTTGTAGTGATTATTGAAGTTTATAGGTCGATTTGTGAAGTTTGAAAAGGATTGGAAAAATGCGATTTTCATTACAGGCTCTCTGAGCCGGTCGACCGGCTGGGAGCGCATCTTGGTGTATTTTCGTATTTTTAGGATTTGGCCTTAGGACTGCCAGCCGGCCGACCGGCTGCCTGCCGACCGGCTGGTAGTCCCTTGTGTTGTGTCTTGTTTGCGAAAAAAAACCTAGGAAGAACGGGAGCCCAGCCGGCAGACCGGCCGCCTGCCAGCCGGCTGGGAGTGCATGTGGGTTGGTTACGAAATAGCAAAGTCTAGGGATTGGGGTTCCCAGCCGGCCGACCGGCTGCCTGCCGACCGGCTGGGAGTCCTTGTGTGGTTTTTGTTTGAAAAGAAAGAGGTAGGCTGAGGAGGTCACCAGCCGGCCGACCGGCTGCCTGCCGACCGGCTGGGGACCCCTGTAAGCTATTTGAGATTTGTAATCTAATCATAACTTTCAAACGGTTAATCGATTTTGATTGAAACTTGTTTTGTATACCCGTGACATGTATTTGAGGTCCCCGGTGTACGGGCAACATTATATTGGGTTCGGAAATGGAGTAAGGATAGAGACCCCCTGGTCGGGTAACCGAAAGGGAAACCGGCTCTCCCTCAACTTAGTTCCCGGGGTCAATTAAGTGTTGATTAGAAGTTAAGAAAAGTAGAACTATAGATTAGTTCATAGACTTTGGTTGATATTGTATTGATGCGTATTAAGTTATGCCTTAAGCTGGCCTCTGAACTTAATACGTGAGTTGTTTGTCATATATGGGGATATGCCTTAAGCTGGCCTCTGAGCCCTATATGTGTATGTTTGTCGTGTCTGGGACATGCCTTAAGCTGGCCACTGAGTTCAGACATGTGTGATAGTGATCGCGTTGGAACATGTCTTAAGTTGGCCTCTGAGTCTGACGAGTAGAGCAGCTGCACAACGGGGTAGCTAAGGAACTGACACCTTGCCCGGGGTGCAGATGTTTGGTGCTAGAACATGCCTTAAGCTGGCCTCTGAGTTTAGTACCTTGTGATGTGGTGAAGGGACATGCCTTAAGCTGGCCTCTGAGTCCTTTACTTTTGGATGCTAGTCTATGCCTTAAGTTGGCCGCTGAGTCTAGTGTCTTGCTGATTGGCAGGTCCATGCCTTAAGTTGGCCTCTGAGTCCTCGCTTTCTGAATGTTTTGGTTTTTAGGTTATGTCTTAAGTTGACCGCTGAACCTTTACACTTGCTGATTGATTTGGTATTAGGTTATGTCTTAAGTTGACCGCTGCACCTTTTACTTGCTGAATTTATCTGCTTGCCTTGAGTCGGTACGTGTCAGATATAGATATGGATAATGATGAATGAATGATTGTTTGTTAGGTTGTGGTTTGATCATCCAAGGCATTGGGTGACTCTTAGTTCGGTTTCATAAATAGTTGGATTGAAAGACCCCCCGACTGGGTAACCAGTAGGGAAACCGGCTCTCCTTCCTAACAGTTTATGAAGTTGGTTGAGAGCCGTGCACTAGAGTTTGCATGATAGTCTGAGTTCAGTTGATGAGTTGTTTATGCTTCACATGTTGATATATGTTGGAGTATTTTGTATTGTTTTAGGTGTTACGTGTTGTCACAAAAGGTGGCTAGGAGAACTCTAGTCACTCCCCACTGATTGTGGCGTACATGTTTTCATGTATGTAGGTACATGCAGGTTGGAGATGGGATCACAGGAGGGCTAGCGAGTGATGATCCTTCATCATATGACTTATACCCTATCGTTAGCTAGACTGTTAGACTTTTGTTACTTTACGTTTTGGTGCCTGTAGGGATGTTTCATCCCAGGCTGTGTATATATTTCATTTCAGTACTTAGAACTGTTACTTATCTATTTTGGTTTCAGTTTCAGTTTCTGTTTCAGTTTAAGACTTCTCGCATGTTGTTTATCTTTTAAAAAGTTTTAATTCCGCTGCATTTTAGTACTTTTGTATGTTTATATTTCCGCTTTCGCGAGGGGTTTTACATGTAGCGTGACATTAGAGGATTAAGCTTAGTATGTGTTTTTTTGATGCATAAGGGATAAAATATAAATTCATTTCATATGGGGTGGCAAAAACTTATTTTTAATGCGGACTCAATTTTAACTTGAGCCCGGCTTTTTTTACTATGGTGTTAGTACGTAGGATGCACAATGTTTGATAAGCTTATCGCGTACCTAACAAAGATACCCTAGGCTTAACTAACAAATGAATGTAGATAAGGAAGTAGGGGTCGATCTCAGGGAGACGGTAGATGCAATATGACAAGCTATGGTTAGAATTTTATCAAGGTCGATTCGATTGATTGATTGGTTTGATGGTTAAAACGATAGCAATTTGAGATATAAAACAATGATAATAAAAGATCTAGGGAAATAGGTTCACACATGTAAATTAGCAATAATTGATGTCGAATTGGGGAAACATATGATCAAAAGTTGTCTAGACTTATTAGCAATTATCTCTCGATTTTATTACTAGTCTTAGAACGATTACTAGCGGGCTCTCGCACTTACTAGGTCGTGCTACAAAACATGCTTAGGCAAATTCCATTCCCGACTTTCGATCTTAGGAAAAGAATTAACAAGATAACCAATAATTGTGATCAAGAATCAAAGGTTAACAATACATAACAAGCATGTTATAGAAACAACAAATTGATAATAATAAATCCCAATTCAACAATTATCAATTACTAATCTAACATGGCTTCCCTAAACCCTAGATTATAAAACTACTCACTCATGATAATATATAAACTAAGAAAGATTGATTTCATTAACATAAACATGATAACAATATATAAATTGGAATTAAAAAGATAATATAAAAGCAAGGAAAAGAAATTACCAACTTAAGGAAATAAGAACAAGAACTTGATTAATAAGAGCAAAGTAATGTTCAAATAAAACCCGGAATTAAAGTATAAAAGTTGATGATTGATAAACTAAGAACATAAAGGAAACTAGGTTTTTGTAGATTTAGGGAAATGTATGAAAAAGCATCAGTAAAATGCTCTCTAGTGATGAGTTTAAATACAAAAACTAGCTAGGAAAGTGAAGAGTTGCTCAGTTGCACAATCCCCGAAAATCCGGGGACCAAACAATCCTAGGGGGCGCAGCATTTGAGCCCAAGAATTGCTCAGGTATCAAACCCCAAGATTCTGGGGTTTGAACAACTCCCGGGGGCGCAACATTTTAGGCTTATGGCTATCTCGCATCAACCCCGAGATTCTGGGGTTCGAACAGCAATTAGGGGACCTTGCAATCTCTTCTTTTCTTTACTAGTTCTCACTTTCTTGGCTCAAGTACCAACCAAATTTCATTTCTTCTTCCTCGGGGATGAGCGAATCTTCCCAAAATGCCCTTACATGGCCAAAACTCGCTCCAAGTAGCCTCGTGGTGCTCGGTGAATGCCAAAATGATAGAAAAAAGTCGCAACTTGCTCCGTTTCCTACAAAATGCAACAAAACATGCAAAACACCTACAACACGGAATTAGCTCCTAAAATCACCTCATAAAGTGCAAATTACCATGTAAAATTAAGCTAAAAGAGGGGTGAAAATCATATAAAAATAGGACACATCAAATTCCCCCAAGCTAAACCCTTGCTTGTCCCAAGCAAGCACACAATATCAAGGCAAGGGTAAGGAGCAACAAATCTCATCAATTGCAAATCCCAACATAAGCTAACAAGCGCAATGAATCATAATCCCAAAACAACGTGGGCATAAGGATAGTGCAAAAACATGGATGAGATTTACATGGCGGCGTAGCATGAAAGATTTTATTTAAACTTTTCGGCTCTTGCATGATCTTATTGACAAAGGACTCTCGCGGTACACTCAAGCACACATTTATATGTAAAAGGAGATTTGTATGAGTAACACTCTCCTAAACTCTACTCATGAGAGTGCGCCCGCAATCTAATATGGTGATCATTCCAAGTCCACGAGTCAAAACAATCAAATGCAAGCATAAAAAGAAGAAGCCAAGGATTAGAAGAAGGCTATGGTGATGGGTAAGAAAGGGGAACATATGAATTATGGTAAGTGGAGCTAAGTCAAGCTAGCAACTAACCAATGAATGCATAGATGCTCAATCCAAATCCCAAACCCATCCCAAGTAGGAGGCTTGAAGTCAAAAATAACAACTTCTTTTCATGACAAATCAAGTGTAAACTTCCCAAATATTTATGATATAAAACATGGAAGTTAAATCACTAAACCTCTTCTTCTCTTTTCTTTTCAACAACTCAATTTCATGCTTCTTTTTTTTCATATTTCTCAACTCTTTCAATTTTTTTTTTTTCTTCTTTATTTCAATTCTTTTTTCTTCACATCATTTTTTTTCATTCTTCTTTTTTCAACTTCATTTTTTCAACTTCTCATTTTTTTCAATTTTCTTCAACTCAAGAATAAAACGAGACACGGAAATCAGTAATTCCGTCTTACCAAGCTCACAATGACACAAAAATGGACCATATATCCCAAATGAGCACCCAAACACCAATGATAAAGCTACTAACTCGACAAGGTAGGCAAGTTTAAATGTAGCTAGATATGAGAAAACGTATATAAGGGTGAAAATGGGCAACAAAGTCATGTGAATGGCTTCAAATGCTTACAAATTATGAATGCAATGCTCATAAGAAATGGAATAAAGACCATACTTGTGCGTTTTGATGTAACGCACACCACAAGGAGACCTACACACACCTAAGTGAGACCGGGTATAGATGCAACGGTCTAAGGAGGCTCTACCTTTCAAATTTCTGTAGGTTGCCAATGTCAAGATCAAGCCTAATAGGTCCAAATTCCATCCCTCACCCACTATGTCAAGACATCCCCATGTTTGCAAAAATCCCGTCAATAAATGTGATTCAAATAGCTATAAAGCTACAATTGGATAAGCAAAGAGAGAAATCAATGAGCAAAAGTGAGGGCAAGCATCACAAAATGTCATGGAAAGCACACCACTTTTTAAATTTTTTGATTTTTGATTTTCTTTATGAAGAAACTACATGCAAGCTAAACTAACATGCTCTAACAAGATGCAAATCCCTCCCCCAAGCTAAACATCACATTGTCCCTAATGTGCTGAACAAGGAACAACCATCAAACCGTAGAAACGGTTCTCACACATAATCCAGGAAGAGAAAATGTTTAATGGGGAAAGGGGAGAACAACGAAAATGCAAGGGAAATAAAGATGCTTACTAGACTATCTAGCCTCCCCCAAGCTAGTATGTACAAGGGGATGAGTGATAGCAAATCACTCGGAAGCGGCATGGTAATCGGTAGCACGACCATCAACATCGCGGGTCTCCCCGTCATCAGCTCCACCGCCTTCTTGGGCACCAGAAGTACCTGCAGAAACATCACTAGGAGCACCAAACCCGTCCATGGGCCAAGTAAAAAATGAAGGGTGAGGGCCTGCGGGCCGAACAATTCCCTTACGAGCAAAGTAAGAATAAAGAGGTGCTAAGGCCAAATGGGTGTCAGTCACCATGGTTGTGAGGTCACGCCGCATCCCACTCATCATTTCTCGCATCTCCTCCTCAAAAGGCGACTGTGAGGGTACCGAAGAGGAGATAGGGGTCGGTTCGGACCGACGACTATAAGTAAGAAGTGGTAGTGAGGACACGGCGATATTTTCCACCACGGTGAGCAAGTAAGAGGGTCGGGGTGGAGGTGGTGACTCAGGGTCAAGGGGAACGGGTTTCGGTGGTAATGGTGCAAGGGTGGGGAGGTCGGGGGCTGTGCTTGGTAAAAGCACGGAATCTTTCTCATCGATCCGCCACATGTAATTGGGCGGGGATACCTTAAGCCACTTCAAATGGAGTAAAGAAGCAAGATCAATGTACATACCTCCTTCAACCGGCCGGAGGCGTGTAGTATTCTCATTAAAACGGACTTGCTTAACGGCAATACGGGTGATTAAACCCCCAAACACAATCTCTTTGTCTCTTACAGCACCAGCCAATTGATTAGCAAAAAGATATGGAATATTAATAGCAAATGGTGTACGACGCTCAACATTCAAATAACCCCCAAGAATGTCAATCTCAGCACGTCGAACGTTATGGGGTTCAGCACGACCCAAAAAGGTACCACCCATAAAATGTTGCCAAATACGCAAAACGGGGTGGTGGATTTGAGTATCCGGGACATGATTCCAATCGGACACTGCAAAAGTAGACATACTCTGCCAAGTAGAGGTACAACTGAATTCATCGGGACAATGAACATCAACATCATAAGGGAGGCCAAACATGTGAGCAAATGTAGCCAAATTCAATTCAAAGTCCTTATTCATGAGTCTAAATTCCACAGTTATAACCACACCCTTCCTCCGAGGCTTGTTGAATTTGTATGAACTCAAAAATTCCAATGTCAATTGGGCATATGTGTTATGTTTCATGGTATAAGCAATACCCATACCCACACCGGTAAACAAGGCTTTGGTTTGACTCTCAATTCCTAAAGTACGCAAACAATCATGAGAAAGAAACTGAGTGGGTTTAATTGTCTTACGCTTTAGCTTCTGGAAAGTATCCCATTGTTGGGACGAGATGAATTTCACATCGGGATAGTCAACATCGGGACCGTACGCCACTTGGACAGGGGTAGGACTCTCCGTATTTTCCGGCCTAGCTCTCTTCTTCGTTCCTTTTGAAGGCATTATGAGGTGGAAATCTGAAAAAGTTGCAAATTAGAACACAAAGAGAGCGAAAAGCAATCACAATATCGAGAAAGAGCGTAAGTGTTCAGCGAAAAGCACAAAACCAACACGAAAACAATACAAAACAGATTGTATACGGAAAACCCGTCACAAAATAAACCCAAATCGAAATTAGGGTGAGGATTAGAATGATTGGGAATGGGAAGTGAATGGAGAGGGAAGAGCAGGCTGGTGGCGGCGAGTAGGGGCGGTCGACAGGAGGAGCAGCGACAGCAGTCGCCGGAGGTCGGCAGTAGATGGCGGCAGCAGCGCGCGACGGACAGCACGCGGCAGCAGCAGTACGTGGGAAAGGGGCGGTGGCGCGCGGCAGAGAGGTTGGCGGCAGTGATGGATGGTGAAGGTGGTGGTCGCGGGTGGGTGGCGGCAGGCTGGGGCGGCAGCAATGTCGAGGGTTGGAGGAGGGATTTTGTATTTTTTTCCTTTCTTTTTGATATCACGTGAAAGCTCTGTTGTGGTTTTGCTTTTTTTTTTTTTTTTTTTTTTTTTTTTTTAATTTGTTCCGCCCCCAAGAAACGTTTGATCCCCGACATCTCGGGGTTCCAACACGTTGGCTTTCAAGCATGTAATTGCTGAGCCCCCAACTCTTGTTTAAACCCCGATTTCTCGGGGTTCCAACACTGCTAGTTATCACTTCCGCAAGACGAAGAAAGCAACAACTTGAGACACCTACAAAATTAACAAGAAGCACAATTAGGCATCCTTTTTTGAAAATAAAACAAAAGAAGTAAACAAAAATAAAAAAAAAAAAAAAAAAAAACTAGCTAAACTCGGGTTGCCTCCCGAGAAGCGCAATTTAAAGTCTTGCTAGACGTAGAACGCATGAACGGATTAATTCTTCAAAGACGGAGGTTCCAAGAAAACCTCCTCCACGACTCCAATTATTGCACTCTCGTGATAAATCTTTAATCGATGACCGTTGACTTTGAATTTTTCACCATTGGTAGTCATCACCTCGACGGAACCAAGCTTGTTGACATTAGTAACGGTATATGGGCCGGACCACCTTGATCTTAGTTTTCCCGGAAAAATCTTCAAACGGGAATTGAACAAGAGCACCTTATCACCAATCATAAAAATTTTCTTGAGAATTTTCTTATCATGCCACCGCTTTGTCTTTTCCTTGTAAAGACGAGAACTTTCATAAGCTTGCAACCGGAATTCATCAAGTTCATTAAGTTGCAACAATCGCTTCTCTCCACAAAGAGTAGCATCAAAATTGAGCTCTTTGATAGCCCAAAAAGCTTTTTGTTCCATCTCCACCGGTAAATGACAAGCTTTTCCATAGACCAACCTATACGGTGAAGTACCAATAGGTGTCTTGAAAGCGGTCCGATATGCCCACAAGGTGTCATCTAGCTTTGTACTCCAATCCTTCCTTGACTTAGCAACAACTTTTTCAAGAATGGATTTGATTTCACGATTGGAGACCTCGACTTGGCCACTTGTTTGCGGATGGTAGGCCAAGCCCCTTCTATGAGAAACCCCGTATTTAGCAAGCAATGCATCAAGTTGTTTTTCACCAAAATGAGTTCCACGATCACTAATCACCACTCTAGGTACAACAAAGCGCGGAAAGATGATCTTTTTGAACAAACTTATGACATGACGGGCATCATTAGTTGGAGTAGCAATGGCTTCTACCCATTTAGAAACGTAATCAACGGCTACCAAGATATAACAATTACCCTTTGATGAAGGAAAAGGGCCTTGGTAATCGATACCCCACACATCAAAAATTCCAACCTCAAGAATCCCATTTTGAGGCATCTCGTGCCTCCTTGAAATAGAGCCGGTTCTTTGGCAAGCATCACATGCCATCACAAAATTCTTAGCATCTTGGAACATAGTAGGCCAATAGAAGCCGGATTGGAGAATCTTAGCAACGGTCTTAGATGGTCCATGGTGACCACCATAAGGAGAAGAATGACAACCTTCTAAAACACCCTTCACATCCCATTGCGGGATACATCTCCGGTATAGCCCATCGGAGCAATGTTTGAACAAATGAGGATCATCCCAAAGATAAAATTTGGCATCATGCATGAACTTCTTTCTTTGTTGATAGGAGAGGTTAGGCGGCAACTCATGACCAACAAGATAGTTGGCAATATCGGCATACCATGGTGTATTCTCATCTACCATCATCAAGGAGTCATCGGCAAAAGAATCATCAATAGGTATATGAATACCTCCATCATCAAACCTCAAACGGGAGAGGTGATCGGCAACAACATTTTCGGCTCCTTTCTTGTCACGAATCTCAAGATCAAATTCTTGCAAGAGCAAGATCCATCTAATGAGCCTTGGCTTTGCCTCCTTCTTTGAAAGTAGATGTTTCAAGGCGGCGTGATCGGTATGGACAATGACTTTGGAGCCAATCAAGTAGGAACGAAATTTGTCTAAGGCATAGACAATAGCAAGAAGCTCCTTCTCGGTAGTGGCATAGTTGATTTGAGCTTCATCCAACGTTTTGCTCGCATAGTAGAGTGCATGGAGCGCCTTGTCTTTCCTTTGTCCAAGTACGGCACCCACTGCATAGTCACTTGCATCACACATCAATTCAAAGGGCAAGCTCCAATCCGGTGATTGGATGATAGGGGCGGAGATCAAAGCTTTCTTAATCCTGTGGAATGACTCAAGGCAAGCATTAGTAAACACAAATGGAGCATCCTTTAAAAGGAGCTCGGTAAGGGGCTTAGCAATTTTGGAAAAATCCTTGATAAACCTACGGTAAAACCCCGCATGACCTAAAAAGCTCCGCACACCTTTGACATTCACGGGAGGGGGAAGTTGTTCAATTACTTGAACCTTAGCACGATCCACTTCAATACCTCTTTCCGAAACAAGATGGCCTAGTACCACTCCTTCATTCACCATGAAGTGACACTTTTCCCAATTCAAAACTAAGTCCACTTCTTCACATCTTTTCAAGACCTTAGTCAAGTTGGCCAAGCATGCATCAAATGTAGTGCCATAGACACTAAAATCATCCATAAAAACTTCCATGATCGACTCAATGAAATCTGAGAAAATACTAGTCATGCAACGTTGGAAGGTCGCGGGGGCATTACATAGACCAAAGGGCATCCTACGGTAAGCAAAGGTACCATAAGGGCAAGTGAAAGTGGTCTTCTCTTGGTCATCGGGATGTATGGGTATTTGGAAGAAACCCGAATAACCATCTAAGTAGCAAAAGTACTTATGACATGCCAACCTCTCCAACATCTGGTCAATAAAGGGTAATGGGTAATGGTCCTTCTTGGTGGCGAAATTCAACCTCCTATAGTCAATGCACATGCGCCATCCCGTCACAATTCGAGTAGGGATGAGTTCATTCTTATCATTTTTGACTACCGTAGTCCCTCCTTTCTTAGGGACCACTTGGACCGGACTTACCCACTTTGAATCGGAAATTGCATAGATAATTCCCGCATCTAAAAGTTTCATGACTTCCTTTTTGACAACTTCTTGCATGTTAGGATTTAATCGTCGTTGACCTTGGACACATGGTTTATGATCCTCTTCAAGATGAATTCTATGCATGCAAAATTCGGGGCTTATACCCCTCAAATCATCAAGGGTATAACCAATGGCTTTTCTATGTGTTCTCAACACATCCAATAGAGAAGACAATTGACTCTCACTCAAATGAGCACTAACTATGACCGGGCACATTTCCGATTCATCAAGAAAAGCATACTTCAAGTTCAAGGGAAGGGGTTTGAGTTCGGGTTTTTGTACCTCAATTTCTTTAGGGGTAGCAACCAAACCTATGAATTGAGAGCTTTCCTCCAAAGGTAGCTCCTCTCCATCCAAGTCCACCTCCAAAGCTTCAATTTCATCATTGCCGATATCATCATCTCCTGCAAAAGATTCCAACAACAAAAGTGCCTCCAAAGGATCTTTAATTAAAGATCGAGGCAATGAGTCATCCATTATAACATCAATAGCATCTATGACTTCTATGGAATAACATGGCTCTTCTAGCATTGGACTTTTCATGGCACTGTTCAAACTATAGGTGACCGTCTCATCACCTATTTCCAAAGTTATCTTACCATTCTTGACATCAATGACCGCACCTGCGGTATGCAAAAACGGTCTTCCCAAAATGATTGGGATTTGTGAATCTTCGGCAATGTCAAGAACAATAAAATCAACTGGAATAAAAAATTTTCCAACTTTAACGGGCACATCCTCCAAAATACCCAAAGGGCGTTTTATAGAACGGTCCGCCATTTGCAAGGTGACACTAGTACATTTCAAAACACCCATGTTCAACTTTTCACAAATAGTGTAAGGCATCACACTCACACTAGCACCTAAGTCACATAAAGCTTTATCAATGGTGTAGGTGCCAATGGTGCATGGAATGGAAAAGCTACCTGGGTCCTTTAACTTAGGAGGGGACTTGTTTTGCAAAAGAGCACTACACTCGGCGGTGAATGCTATAGTTTCAACATCATCAATAGTCCTCTTCTTAGTTAAAATGTCTTTCATGAACTTTGTATAAGAGGGGATTTGGGTAATTAATTCGGTAAAAGGAACGGTTACCTGTAGGTTTTTCACCACTTCCATGAACTTACCAAACTGAGTTTCCTTGTGAGCCTTTCTTAATCTATGTGGGAAAGGTACTTGAACCTTTTCTGGAACTTTGACCGGAGCATCAACCTTTGGAGGAGTATCCTCCACATCTTCTACCACAATCGGCTCCTCAACTTTATTTGAAACATCTCCCTCCTTTCTTGATTCATCAACTTTGTTGCTATGATCAACATCATCTCTTTTCTCGCCAACTACCCCATCATCAACATTTGGCATTTGGGGTGCATCATAAGTGGTACCACTCCTCAATGTGATGACATTTATGGTGTCATGAGGTTGTGCACCTTGAGGTGGCAATTGACCTTGTTGTCTTTGAGCATTGGAAGTGGCAAGTTGAGCAATTTGGGTTTCAAGCATTTTGATGGTTGCATCCCTAGCTTGGTCACTCTTTTGAATGTGGGTGGCCATGTTCTTTTGTGTCTCAACCACTTGTGTCATCAAAGCCTCTAGCTTGCTTATTTGTTGATTATTTTGTTGGGAATTTCATGATTGACCTTGAACTTGTTGATTTTGAAAAGGTTGTTGAAACCCTTGTTGAAAGTTTTGTTGGGAATTTTGTTGGGGATTTTGTTGGAAATTTTGTTGGAAATTTTGTTGGGGTCTGTGAATTTGGTGTTGAAAACCGGGTGGTGGGACTTGAGCTTGCCTTTGTTGTTGTGGGATATGTTGATTTTGATGTTGTGGATTTAGCACGTTAGTGCTTTTGTAGGACAAGTTTGGGTGAAACTTTGTAGCTTCATTGTAGGTGTTGGAGTAAGGATTAAAGTTTTGTTTGAAACTTTGATAAGCATTCACTTGCTCAACCGTATTCCTACATTCTTGTGCAAAATGCCCCGCTCCACCACATGCGTCACACATCACAATTTGGCTAGTAGCATTGACTTGTTCATAAGTTTGCGATGAACTTGATCCCCGATTATCAACTTGTTGTTGGAGGAGAGCTATTTGAGCTTTCAAAAGAGACACGTTTGGGTCCTCCTCCTTTGCCTTGAATGGGATGTTGCGAGTGTTGGCGTATTGTGAGTCATTCACCGCCATGGATTCAATGGTAGCATGAGCAAGTTCCGTATCAATTTGGTCGAATCTCCCATTGTTAGCGGAGTCCAAAACTCGGCGTGATTCGGCACAACAACCATTGTAGAATGTGATTGCAAGAAACCAAGGATCCAACCCATGATGAGGACATTGCCTTTGTAACTCTTTATACCTCTCCCATGCTTCAAACAAGCTTTCAGTACCATTTTGACGGAACCCCGTGATTTGGCTTCTCAATTGTTGGGTCTTTTCTGGTGGAAAATATTTTTGATAAAATGCGAGAGCCAATGTTTCCCAATTGGTGATCCCCAAAGCGGTCCTATCAAGGCTATTAATCCACAACTTGGCGTTGTCTCTCAATGAAAAAGGGAAGAGTATCTCCCTTATCTGCTCTTGTGTCACACCCGTTTGCCTAATCATCGAGCAATAATCACAAAAATTTGTGATGTGCAAATTAGGATCTTCCAATGGACCTCCACCGAATTGTTTTCTCTCAACAAGGCTAATAAAAGCCGGCTTGATCTCAAAATTTGCCGCGTCAATTTGGGCAGTGGCAATACCCCTAGGAAGCATAGCCGCGGTGGGCTTAGAATGATCGGATAAACGAACCATCTTCCTTATTGGTTGTGAATTGGAAACCTCTCCTTCCTCAAGTATTTGAAGGTCTTCTAAATAAGTTTGTCTCGCACTTTCAAGTTGTGCAAGAGTTGCAGCTTCAGAAATTTCCTTCAAGAAACGTTGTCGTCTACGCAAGGTTTTCTCGGGGTCGGGATCAACCGGAAGTAGTTCACCAATCCGTGAGGACCTGGGCATAAGACAACAATCTAGAGAGGATTGTAAGTAACGGTCTCAAGGAACAAGTGTTCCTTAAGACAAGGAAAAACAAGATAAAATTCAACTAATCACAAAGCAAGAAAACCGTGCTCCCCGGCAACGGCGCCAAAATTTGATAGGCTTATCGCGTACCTAACAAAGATACCCTAGACTTAACTAACAAATGAATGTAGATAAGGAAGTAGGGGTCGATCTCAGGGAGACGGTAGATGCAATATGACAAGCTATGGTTAGAATTTTATCAAGGTCGATTCGATTGATTGATTGGTTTGATGGTTAAAACGATAGCAATTTGAGATATAAAACAATGATAATAAAAGATCTAGGGAAATAGGTTCACACATGTAAATTAGCAATAATTGATGTCGAATTGGGGAAACATATGATCAAAAGTTGTCTAGACTTATTAGCAATTATCTCTCGATTTTATTACTAGTCTTAGAACGATTACTAGCGGGCTCTCGCACTTACTAGGTCGTGCTACAAAACATGCTTAGGCAAATTCCATTCCCGACTTTCGATCTTAGGAAAAGAATTAACAAGATAACCAATAATTGTGATCAAGAATCAAAGGTTAACAATACATAACAAGCATGTTATAGAAACAACAAATTGATAATAATAAATCCCAATTCAACAATTATAAATTACTAATCTAACATGGCTTCCCTAAACCCTAGATTATAAAACTACTCACTCATGATAATATATAAACTAAGAAAGATTGATTTCATTAACATAAACATGATAACAATATATAAATTGGAATTAAAAAGATAATATAAAAGCAAGGAAAAGAAATTACCAACTTAAGGAAATAAGAACAAGAACTTGATTAATAAGAGCAAAGTAATCTTCAAATAAAACCCGGAATTAAAGTATAAAAGTTGATGATTGATAAACTAAGAACATAAAGGAAACTAGGTTTTTGTAGATTTAGGGAAATGTATGAAAAAGCATCAGTAAAATGCTCTCTAGTGATGAGTTTAAATACAAAAACTAGCTAGGAAAGTGAAGAGTTGCTCAGTTGCACAATCCCCGAAAATCCGGGGACCAAACAATCCTAGGGGGCGCAGCATTTGAGCCCAAGAATTGCTCAGGTATCAAACCCCAAGATTCTGGGGTTTGAACAACTCCCGGGGGCGCAACATTTTAGGCTTATGGCTATCTCGCATCAACCCCGAGATTCTGGGGTTCGAACAGCAATTAGGGGACCTTGCAATCTCTTCTTTTCTTTACTAGTTCTCACTTTCTTGGCTCAAGTACCAACCAAATTTCATTTCTTCTTCCTCGGGAATGAGCGAATCTTCCCAAAATGCCCTTATATGGCCAAAACTCGCTCCAAGTAGCCTCGTGGTGCTCGGTGAATGCCAAAATGATAGAAAAAAGTCGCAACTTGCTCCGTTTCCTACAAAATGCAACAAAACATGCAAAACACCTACAACACGGAATTAGCTCCTAAAATCACCTCATAAAGTGCAAATTACCATGTAAAATTAAGCTAAAAGAGGGGTGAAAATCATATAAAAATAGGACACATCAATGTTACTCATATATGTTTAACTCGGCCAAAGTTAATCGAATTGAACTAATTGAAAGTTTTAAAATAAAAACAACAAATTACATTCTCATTGGGTTTATTTTGTAACAATGAAAATAATAATGTTATATATATTCGCATTATTCTAAACAAATTTTATATATTAGAATTTTAATAAACAATCCGTGCATTTTTACACGGGTTAAAACTAGTTATCTAATCCTTTGACAAACATAATGGTTGATAATGCTACGTACATCTAACCCCTTACCTGCACACTCATATGGCAACATTGTACAACTTCAGCTGAATGCTGTGGACGTTGTGTTTGTTTGCCAGACATTCCTTCAATGTACTACTAGTGTTAAACCCGTGCAAAATTGCACGGGTATATTCTTAGAGAAAATATGGTGGATAATTAATATTATCGAATAGTGTTAATAATACATGAATATTGTGCATTCAATTTCTATTATATTGATAATACGTTAAAATGCACATGATAATAATAATGGTATTTATATATCCATTCTTTTATTGTTTTTTTTTAAATCGATATAGATGTTATTTCAAGGTTTATTTTGTACCGTTATGTTTATGATTTTATTTCACAAAATATATAAATTTGTACACTATTATTGGTTGTTATATTAATATTATGTTATTTTTATTGTTTTTTAATTTAGTATTGTTGCTTTTTTTTTCGATTGCAAATAATCACGGGTATATTTAATCGGTATACTTTTAAGAACATCAATATAATATATCGATATATTGTGTATTGTAATTATTTATTGGAATTTTTTAACTTTACTCAATTTTGTTTTTAAATTTAGTATTGTCGCTTTTTTTCGATTGCAAAAATGCACCGGTATATTTAACGGGTATACTCTCGCCAAAAATTAAAATTTATGTTTATGAATTTATATAAAAAATGTTACGTAATATTTCTTCAACTACGTTATCAGATATTTATTTAGAATTTCAGACGATTATTTCTCAGGAAATTCATAAATGAAATTGCGGTTTATTCTAAAATTTTAATACCATAAACCGTTTTAATGTTAAAACAGTTATGCAAATTATTAATTATCCACAGGTATATTCAATTCTGCTATTAATTATTACGTAAAATTTACGGTTTATTTTTATAAAATCAAAATAGTTGTGCAAATGAATTACGCAATTTACACGAGTTTTTTTGTAAAATTTCATGTTTACGAATTTATATAAAAAATGTTACGTAATATTTCTTAAACTACGATATCAGGTATATATTTAGAATTTTAGGCGGTTATTTTCTAGGAAATTCATAAAAAAAATTGTGGGACCCACCTGAGAGAATTAAAAAAAAAAAATCACAATTGCATTGATGACGTGGCGCGTCGAGGGCTTCTGAAATGATTCAGTAATTATATAGATAAGATTTAGGACAAGATATATTCATCTTACTTCTAAAACAAATTTAATTATTAGAGTATCATATATCATACTCCCTCCATTCAAATCAACATTGCACTTGTACTTTATACACAAATAATAAGAAACTTATATTATAGTATTAAACGTACAACAAATAGGTGTAAAGTGTTAGTATTATGTGTAATTTGTGTTGAAGAAGTTGACCTTAATAGTGTTACTAGTTTTACGCCCATGCACGGGTTTAATTTTATTAAACTGTAAAAAATCAATGAAAAGGTAAATAAATATAATAAAAATATGATTTTAGTATTGCAGTTATATTGATGTAAAAAGTAAAGAGAATTTATACGCTTAACTTAGACATAAATAAAACAATGCTCTGCTTTACATTATAAAAGTATACAAATTATTATTTTGAACGACACTATCGGTCTAAGTTTAAGACGTATCATATTTACATATGTGGGATGAATTAGTAAAAAAACATTATGTATGTCTAAACTTAAAACGGGTAGTAGCTAATGAAAATATATATAGATTTTAAACTATACATATGATTTAAATCCTAAATTACTAACCATCATAATGAACCCGGTCAAATTATTATTACTCTAACCCTTTAACTACCCAAAAACACTCCGAGCATATAATATAAACTCTATCTATTTTATGTACTTTTAAGACGGAGTTACATATTTTCGTTGATTTCCAACCCTCAACAATTTTATTTTATTGATTTTCAGTATTTCAATGCTTTAATTTTCGCTAATTTATATATTATTATATTTGTTATTCACTTTTTGTTCATGTCTTATACTCACTGTCACTCTTTAATCATTTTAGTTGCTGCATGTTAAAATAATATTAAAAACTTTTTTAATCTTGGAATATATTTCATCAATAAAGTCTAATCGTCTCAATCATATTATTATATTTAATTTATATAAAATTAGTTAATTTATTATCGATGATCATCAGATTTTTGATTTTTATATCTGAAATAGAAGTTAGTACTTTTGAAAATTTCATATTTTATTGTGAAATTATAGATTGTAACTTATTTAATTAATGAAAGTAGAGAAAAAATTAAATTAATCAAAGTTTGAAGGAAGGTAATTAACTACGTACAAGAACATGGTGGACCCTACCTCAATCTATTTTTTTTATTTTTCTAATTTCCATCAACCAATGAGAACACTCTAATTGTCCTTCCTTTTATAGAAAGGAGATACTGATATCGCCTGCCGGCCACATTATTTAGATCGTTATTGCTAAACGATCGAATCAACGTACCGAGAAAATCGCGTTATTTTTCGAACTTTTTCTCGTTTTAATGTTATTTAATAAACTAATTATTGTTTTAGCGTTTGTTTGAAGTTATTTCTTGTCAATGGATTTATACCATCATTTTAAAGTAAAGATGTTACTACTGTTTGAAGTAACGGCTTTACTCGGTGGTGAACAATATTGACAGAAAATAGTTTTAAAATGGACGCTAAAATAATAGATGAACGATGAAAAGTTACTAGTTAAGTTACTAGTTCTATTATCTTTTGTTGTTTGCTTTATTATCATTGGTGTTTCTAACGTGTGCCCTTAGAGCATATGTTAGAAAAACCGTATTATGTTATGCTTGTATTTCTTGTTCTATTTTACTGTACATAAATAAAAGTCAAAGTATTGTTGTTTGTTGTTTGTTGTTTGACAGTTTGTTATACAAATCTTGCTCTTATAGTATTCAACGTATATATTAATTTTTGCTGAACTTTTCTGAACTTAACTTATTTTTGATGAATTTAACTAAATTAAGCAAAACTAAATTCAAAAGAACAGGGCCTAACTCGACACCTTAACTGAAGTGGCCTCAAAATTAGTATGTTGGCGAAGCCGGGATTTACGGTTAGAGGGTCAAAATTTCCAATGGGGTTATAAAACTAATGCTATAGAATAAACTCGGAACGAATTATAAACATCTACTAAAAATCTGAGATTTTTAATTTTTAGCGGAGGCAAGACTGAGAATATCTCATTCAATTCGTCAATTCAAAATAGATGAACAGAAAAAAAACATGAAGAGTTGACAAGACAAAAGTATTAACAATCATGATTAAATAAATCACAAATTCTTATTTACAACGGCACTATTCATCGCAAGCTTGTGACGGATACCGTTTTCTCTCACAAAATATCCACTTTTTCTCTCTCTGCACCACTATTCCTGTGGTCCCCTTTCTCCACTAACTCATTTTATATCCATTTTACCTCACAAAATATCCGTCACAAATAATGACCCATCACAAGCAAGACTTACTATAAATAAATAGCTCATTCGAAACTTTTTGCTTACATAAAGGTAGTAGGTTGGTTTTCTTACCGAGAATATTTACGCGTTGTTAGTTACGTAATTCTTACCTTAATAAAACCCTTATCAACTTTGTTCGGCAGAAAATAATCTTTTTTTTGCTTTTGAAAATTATTTATTAGACTTTATGGGTAAAATATCAATTTCCGAAAACATTTTAAAATTATTTGCACCATCCTAGAACGACAAATAAAAGATAATTTCTGGTAATGCTTAATGTTCCCATCTTTTATCCGTTGGTTCGGAAAAAGAAAAAAAAATCGCCCATTCGCAACAAGCGAGAAAGACGATTACAAAAACCGAGTTTTTCATCCTACCATGTATATATATCAAGTCGACAGTCATGTGTCTACAACTTACTACAGCTATGTTAATTTACCATCATGTAAGAAAATATACTGACACTGCATTCTATTTTCAGCAAAATGCATCTCGGCTCAGGGGACATAAACATTGGTATCGTTTGGACTACTTGAAGCAGGAACATTTCCGGTGTTGGATTGGACATTGTCCATCAACTTCCCCTTTCCGTAAGGTTTGTCTTCAGTTGAGACGACAGCAGTGAGTCTACCCATCTGGTTTTGCAAATCGAGAAGAGGATCATTACCCGATTTCATCTTTGGGCTCTTCTTCTCCTCGGCTACCTGCTTTACCTTTGGAGACTTCTTCTCCCCGGTTGCCTTTATCTCTAGTCGATACAATGCATAAGCATCACAATTGTCAACCTCGTACTCGTACAAATGCCAATCGAAGTTCTTTTGTGGTTGTGGGTCGGCATAATAGGATCTCTTCCGACCACCATATTCAGTCAGAGGAAGCTTCCTAGACTCGTGCCAACCACGCCCTTCATGATCAGGTAATGACCTTTGCTTTCTGTTTCCGGTCTCAAATGCTCTTCGAGGTTTATCGAAAAATAACCACTCCCTGATCTTTTCGCCTTCTAAAATTGCAATATCAAATAGTTCTGCAAGTCACATTTAAAGAATTAGTCCGAGGTAAAGCATGACATATATACAGTGTTCAAGTGGAAATGAGATATATTTGAGACGGACACATGAAAACGCTTAAAACCATTAAAAACAACACTAAGAAGCAGTAAGTGCAGGGAACATATGACCACAAAAGCAAAGTGTCGAAAAAGCATAGGTATCAAAATGTGTGTTTAGCGGGGAGTAGGGCAGAAACAGAACGATAACGGAAACAATGCTTACCAGGAGCATTCCATGGAGATTTTGTTGAGGCGGCGCCAGGACATTCAGGGATGCCGACATCTTTTCCCTCTATTTTCGACCTCAGAGACAAAATCAAAGGACCATCCTTCAAACCAATGCCACCGGGTCTCAAAACAGGACCGGTTCCAGGAGGGCATTCCTTTTTGGCTAACTCAGCATGAAAAGAACTGCAGTAGTTATTACACAACTCAGATCCTTGAGCAGGCCTTGCACAATCCCATAACGCACATTTCGGTCCCAAGAAAGCAGATGGTTGAAGATTGACATTTGGCAACACATCTGAGAAATCGGAAACATCCAATCCCCATTGCCCAATATCACTAGGACTCAGAAACACCTCATTTTCAAAGTTTTGATGTACACTAGAGTTCAAATAATCCAATTGATTGCTCGTGTTCGGGTTATTGGCCACCAGATTGTTGTTCAAACCAGAGGCGCCAAAGTCGTGAACGACAGTACGTTGCACATTAGGACTACCATTGCAATGTTCAAAACCTTGAAACTCATGATGTAGTGAATGACTCGCAAAATCTTGAAATTCATGCTGCTGTGGCACATGATTCACAAAACCTTGAAAATCATGTTGCTGTGGCACATGACTAGTAACATGATTCTGCAGCTGATATTCATGTTGCTGTGGAGAATGTTTCATATAGTATTCCTGCGAACCATGAAACAATGACAGATCATTTAATATACTCCAGATAAACATTTCGATTGATAAGAAGCTACTCCGTACAAAACTGAACTGAGTTGAACAAATAATGTTAACTTGATCTTAACCCCTATATACTCGTAATAATTACATTAGGTGTATCTCCAAGTACGTATCAGATATCCAAATGACACAACTTCTTTTTGTACCAATGTTCGAGTTCAATTTATTGATTTTTTTTTGCATTTACGCTTTTATAAAGGTGGTACTGGTTACTCAATATTACCTATGACAACCGCATCACGATTGAGTAATCTAGGATTTGCAGATTTACCATAATCGCATGTTTACACCGCAACAACCGAGATTCAGACATAAAGACCGATTTCGAGATGAGGTCACGACGACCAGTTATGAGATCAAGCCTTAAACCAAGATATAATTACATGTTTACTTGCAACAGAAATAGGGAAGATTATGATTAAGCTTTCAGAAAATTATATAACAATTCTCTGCACATACTTTCGGCTGATCAAAATAAGAAAAACACTACAAGTTGAGAGACGAATAAATAAACACACTTATTTTTGATAATAAGATCAAGTAGAAGCAAAGATATAAAAGATGACCTCTTTATGGCCTGCACAATCGGTCACTCCAAGTTCATTCCCATTTCCATGAACCATAGTCGATGGTCCTGGTAATGGGCTCGTCGCATCGTCTTCGAGATCAAAATATTGCAACATGGAGCTAAAGTGTTCAAATGATCCAAGACTTTCTTCCTGTGCATCATATCAAGCGTTAGTCTCCAGTCCATCCACCCTTGTAAGAAAAGCTGGAAAAAATAACTAAAAAGAAGGTGAAGTTACAAACACGGAATGAAGAAGCAGGGGTGGGTTCATCCAGCTCGGATTTCCATTCACGAAGTACTTCGATAACTTGCTCTTCAAGCTTAGCAAGATCCCCGCTGCGACTCTCCTTCCTTGCGAGCTGAAACTCATTGAACATTGATTGAAGATGCTGAACCCGATTCTTTGCTTGACCCTTTAAGGTCTGATGGGAAGATATCGGAGAGTTCTTCGTCCCCTTTCCCATCATGGCTGTACAACTTTCACAGACATAAGCGTTAAACAGTCGTAACGGCTATAAATATACCTAATTTAAACATTGAGATTTCACAGACATACGCATTAAACAACTATCCTGTGTCATTGAGAAGATTTTAATGCATTGATATCAGACAGTAAGTACACGGGAAGACAGAACTGCCATTATTACTTCAACATCAATTAAACGATGATTCTGGTTGTTTTAGACTTATAGAAGGGAAGAACAGAAAATTGGACTAAAAAAAGGTAATAATATGCTCACATTCTTCATTGACAGATTCAGTTACTACTTAGTACTTACTACACCAAATAACAACTGATATTACGATAAAACGAAAAGACATACTACGTATATGGTATTAAAATGAAAAGACATACTCCGTAAATGGTATTATGGTATATATTCCCGAGTCCTGAGTAATCTAAATGGCAATAAATTAATGGTTAAGTGACACAATTTACATCTACTTTTCACCTAAAACATCATAGATGGTAAAGGCCAATGGCGTACGTTACTTCAACAATGCAAGTTCCCCAGTTCCCATGCCAACACTTGAATCTCCAACGAAACAAACAACCTTTCGTGAAATACCCGAGTGTCAGTGTATCACATTCGGTTCCCACCAAAGATTTACACTTATAGCCAAGTTAGATGAACAAAAGTCCTAAACCCTAAGAGGCCGATCCCTTATTAGCATAGTGTCAGCAAGTTCCACACTTTAAGTCCTAATTAAATTTCTCAATAAACTCATACATTCGCTAAATAAATCGACTGAAGATCATCATAATTCATAATTCAAATGGAAAATAAGGACGTATCGTCTACTATCTCCGTCTCAATCATTTATTTACCTTTTTTATTCTTTGCCAGTTGGATTACTCTAATCAGAAGTAAACAAAATTCGGAGATTAAATCAAGTAACAATCATCATAAGTCAAAGGGAAAACAAGGACGTGACGTCTACTCCCTCCGTCCAGTTGGATTACTCTAGGTGAACAAATGATTAGCACGAAAATGTGATAATTGTACCAAACATGACAAAAATTAACAACATTTACAAAAATGCAAGTGCACATTCATGAAATAACTTGAAATCAAGCAATAATTCAATCAACAAGATATAAACCCTAACACAATTCATTCAAAAACAGATTTTTATCGATTTATGGACAAAATAACAAGAACCCAGATCATAAATTCAACTAAAGATCAATACTTTAACACAAAATAAACAAAAAAATGAAGAAAAACAGTGGGAATTAGGGTAGAATAGAAGTATACCTAAAGCAAAAGAATTGATGAAAATTGGGACTAAATTAATCAAAATTTTGAGCACTCCTCAGATTGTTTGTGCATATATATGAAGGAGAAAACAGGGATTTGTGTGGATTCAATGGTGATCTTGTGCAATTTTAATGGCAAGATGAAAATCACTTTCAAGGCAAAAGGGAAGTAGAAATGTAGAATTGGTACTATTATATACGGGTTCGTTTAGGTTTACGGTTTTGGTATATTCGGTTAGGTGGAAATCGGGTTACTCGGATTGTTACGAGTTGAGTTAAAGTGGGTCGGATTGTATCGGGACCCTAAAGTGTTGTCGTTAGGGTTGAGAAAAAATTCGATGATCCGAATTGATCCGACATCCGATCCGTATATGATCCGAATTAATGGATATCTGATCCGAAAAAGTGGTTTGGTTACCCGTATCCGAAATATTTGGATATCGGATCGGATATGGATATCTGGCTTAAAAATTTGGATATCCGATATCCGAAAGTTATCGGATCGGATATCAAATATCAGAACGGATATCCGATATCCGTGTAATATCCGATCCGTATCCGATATTTGATCCATAAATATTAAATAACACTACCTAATTTCATTTCACTCAATAACCGTCATTCACAAAACCGTAAATAACTCTCGTTTACAAAACCGTAAATTTTAATTTTTTTCATTAATAAAACCAATAATCCACAATTCCACATTCACAAACCCACATTTTCATTTTTATTACGCTACTTTTCTTTTTTATTACAGTTTTGACAATATATATTTATATTGATCGGATCTCGGATATCGGATAACTGATCCGAAATCGGATAACTGATCCGAAATTTTCGGATAGTTTCGGATACTAAATTTCGAACAATTCCGGATCATATCATGGATACTAAAATTTTGGATTTTCGGATCGGATATCCGATCCGAAGTAGGGTTTCGGATCAGATACCCGATCCATACTCTGCCCTAGTTGTCGTGAGTTGTGACGAGTCAACAAAATGTTTGGATCGATTACGTTTTATATTGGCTATTGTCGGGTCTGGATTAGTATCGGATCACTATTAGGCCAAATTATAAACCTACAGAGTATGTTTTGTCATAATTTGATTAATAATTTCATATTAAATCAATTTATTTATCTATTTATTTTAGTTTAGAGTTCTAAAAATAAGATTTATCATGTTTAAACCATTATTAAGGTAAGTTTTTATCGAGTCACAATTGGGTTGAGCCGATACCGAGTCACAAGTTAGTTTAGGTCGGGTTCGAATAAATAGGGTTGTTTTTATTTGTCGATTTGACTTAGGATCGGGTTAGTTTCTTTTCACCCAAATTCCAGGTTTTGGGCCAGCTTTCGAGCGCTTCGAGTTCGACTTCTCGGTTCGGATTACCCTCTACAAGTTTTATCAATATACGGTATGTTTTAAAAATCGGACGTATAGTTTTCATTTACCACCATACACAATAGGATAAGTACTTTGTAGGATAATTTGTGAGAAACTACCTTATATTTATGTCCATTTGTGAACAACTACCTTACTTTTTTTTTTGTTAAAAACTACCTTTTATTTTAATTTTTTGTTGAAAACTACCTAAAAAAAAGTTATGAGGCCAATTTCTATTTATGAGTTGGATTTCACACGTGTGAGTGTTGGTGTATGGGGGAGTGTAAGAAATAGATTTGGAGATTAGTTAGTTAGTTTATTTGATTAGTTGAAGTTTAGTTTGAGGAATTAGTTTGTTATTGATTTGTTTGTGAATTTGTTTTGGTTAGGATACATCAAAATGGGAGGGGAGGTTCTCTATTTATAGAGCTCCTCCGCCTTCTCCTACATTCTAAGAATTCTCTAGAATAGAGCATTCTAGAGTGATCTAGAGTTCTAGCCTTATTCTATACTTCCAAGGTATTTCTAGAAAGTTCTAGACTTCTCTACACACACCTAGAACATTCTCGATCCTTCTAGAGGATTCTAGACTATTCTATTGTGTTCACAAATGTTCTAGAACATTCTAGATGTTTCTACATTGTTCTGGAACTCTCCGGAACCTTCTGGAACACTCCGGAAAAGTCTCACACTTCAACACTCCTCCTTGAGACTTTTGGAGTGACGCCTAACTTTGTCCTTAGAAACTCAAACCTTGTCGTCGGTAGAGCCTTGGTTAAGATGTCAGCCAGCTAGAACTCGGATGGGCAATGTATAAGCTCAACATCTTTTTCTTGCTCTGCATCACGAAGTGCATAGAACCGTACCTTCATATGCTTTGTCTTACTGAAGCACACTGGATTTTTCGCAATGGCAATTGCTGATTTGTTATCCACCATGACTTCAGTAGCTTCATCTTGTTTATAGCCTATGTCCTCAAGTATTTTCCTTAACCATATTACTTGATTCACTGCTGCTGAAGCTGCAATATACTCTGCTTCGGTCGTGGATTGAGCAACTATATCTTGCTTCTTTGAATTCCATGAAAAAACTCCTGAGCCAAAAGTAAAGGCATAACCTGAAGTACTTTTCATGTCGTCTACTGATCCTGCCCAATCACTGTCGGAGTAAGCTAGCAGTCTTGGATTGTCGCAAGGTTGGTAAAATACTCCATACTCTAGAGTACCCTTTAGATATCGAAGTACTCTCTTTGTTGTACCTATGTGAACCTCACTTGGCTTGCTCATAAATCTTGATAATAAGCTTGTGGCGAACATAAGATCGGGTCTTGTTGCTGTGAGGTAGAGTAAACTTCCAACCAAGCTTCGATATTGCTTCAAATCAACTTCTTTTGACCCATCATTTTTGGATAACTTCTCATTCAAGACTAGGGGAGTAGAAACTGGCTTGCAGGTCTCCATTTTAAATCTCTTGAGGATTTCCCGAGCATACTTAGTTTGAGAAATGAAGATTCCATCTTCACTTTGATGGACTTCCATGCCAAGAAAAAAATTCATTAAGCCCAAATCCGTCATTTCAAATCTTTTCTTCATCTCCTCCTTAAATGTAAGGATCATTTGGGCGTTATTTCCTGTAACAAGGAGATCATCAACGTAGAGAGAAACGATGAGAAGATCACCTTGGTTTTTCTTCACATATAGTGTATGCTCATTTTTACTCCTCGTGAATCCTTGCTCAAGGAAGTAAGAATCAATCTTGCTATACCACGCTCTTGGAGCTTGCTTAAGGCCATATAGTGCCTTTTTCAGCTTGCACACCTTTTCTTCATTTCCTTGTGTGACAAAGCCTGGAGGTTGCTCCACATAAATCTCCTCCTCAAGCTCTTCATTTAGAAAGGCAGAATTGACATCAAGTTGATAAATTTTCCACCTTTCTTGAGCGGCTAAGGCAATTAGAGTTCGCACGGTGTCATGTCGAGCAACTGGAGCAAATGTATCTCCGTAGTCTATTCCAGCTTGTTGGGAGTATCCTTTCACGACCAATCTTGCTTTATACTTATTGATCGTACCATCTGGATTCAACTTTGTTTTGTAGACCCATTTTACTCCAATCACCTTTCGGTCTTTGGGCTTATCTACCAATTCCCAGGTGTTATTTTTCTTTATCATGTTTATTTCGGCCTCCATTGCTTCTTGCCACTCTTTGTGCTTGGAAGCCTCATCGTAGTCTCTTGGCTCCTCAAAAGCGAAATAACATCTCTCGCATTCCTCTTCATTCAGATTAATAATGGGGCATTGAGCATAAATCTGAGAGAGATCTTTCTTACCCCGAGGTCCCGTAGCATTCTCGGAATTGTCGGTTGAGGGTGGAGAGTGTGCTTGCATTGGAGTTGATGGAGGTGTAGGCGGATCATCGTTATTAGTCATCTCACCATCATCTTCTGGATGTTTATGTTGGTGATCAGGAACTAGGATTACATTTCTTTCCACCTTTTTTTCTTCCCAATTCCATATTGCATCTTCATCAAACTCCACGTCTCGGCTTATCATAATCTTCTCCGTATTGAGATTGAAAATCCGGTAAGCCTTTGATTTTGAGTCGTAGCCAAGGAATATACCTTTCTCTGCTTTATCATCAAGCTTGCTCCTTTTTTGCGATGGGACGTGAGCATAGCAAATTGAGCCAAACACCTTTAAATGCTTAGCTGTAGGTTTTTTACCACTCCAAGCTTCTACTGGAGTTTTTCCTTTAACTGCCTTGGTTGGTAGTCTATTTAGTAGATAAACCGCAGTGTAAACAGCTTCTGCCCAAAATCTCTTTGGCATTCTCTTTTCGGCCAACATGCACCTTGCCATCTCCATGACTGTTCTGTTCTTTCTTTCGGATACCCCATTCTGTTGTGGAGTATACCCTGCGGTGAGTTGATGTTCCACTCCTTCATCTTCACAAAACTGATCAAATTGTGAAGAAGTATATTCTTTCCCGCGGTCAGATCTTATCTTCTTTAATTTGCACCCACTTTGATTTTCAGCGAGAGCTTTGAATTTTTGAAAGACTTGGAATACTTCTGATTTTTGTTTCATAAAGTACACCCAAGTCATTCGAGTAAAATCATCAATGAACAGGATAAAGTACCTGTTTCCAAGATGCGATAAAGTTCTTTGAGGACCGCATACGTCTGTGTGAACAAGCTCTAGCTTTTTACTTGCCCTCCATGCTTGGCCCTTTGGAAATGGCAGGCGGTGTTGCTTTCCAAGTTGAAAAGGCTCGCATAGTTCTTTAGTTGCTTGAATCATTGGAAAATCCCGCACAACATTCTGCTTGTGTAAGTCAGCGAGTGCCCTTAAGTTGAAATGTCCGTACCTTCTATGCCATAGCCAAGTCTCGGCGGTGTGAGCTCGATATGATGACTCTAGGTCATACTTCCATTTCAAGGAGAAGCTTTTATTCTCCATGACAACTTTAGCAATCTCCTTATTTTCGGGGTCATATATGGTGCAATGATTATTCGCAAAGATTAGTGAATAACCATTCTTGATCATTTGTGCCACACTTAGTAAATTTTCAGCAAGATCCGGAACAAGCAGCACATCTTTAATATATTTTGTACCCCGCTTAGTTGGGACAATGATCGTACCTTTGCCCTTTGATGTGAGAACTTCACCATTCCCCATTCGCACTGGAGTTTGGACGGACGTATCCAACTTGCTGAAGATGCTTGAATCATTCGTCATGTGACTTGTACAACCACTGTCAATTAGCCATCTACTTTATTTCCTTGAAGTCTTTCCTTGGCCGGCATAGAAGAGATGCTCATTATTAACACTACTTGAATAATGAGCTTGGTCTTTGGAGTCCGTTTGTTTTTGTCGACAATATTTTTGGATATGCCCATACTTCTTACAATGGTGACATTGAGGCTTATCTTTGAAATAACAATTCGTTTCTGCATGATTAGTTCTTCCACAAATGCCACAAGGAGGAAACTTTCCCTTTGATTGTGACATTTGTTTATTGCCACCATTGTCACTTCTCTTTTTCCAACCTCCGGACCGCTTTTCTTTATGTGATGACTTGAAAGCATCCTCGGAAGAAGATTCTTCGGTCTTGAATTTTTGATCATGGGCGAGTAAGGATCCAACTAGCTCCTCGGCGGTGAGTTTCGATAGATCCTTTGATTCTTCAATAACGGTGACTATCATGTCGAACCGTTTAGTTAGGGTTGCGAGAATTTTTTGCACAATTCTCATGTCGGTAATGTCTTCACCGTATATTTTCATTTGATTAACTATCTCCGTTACTCTAGAAGTGTAAGCTTGTATGTCTTCATTCTCCCTCATCTTTAAGTTTTCAAAATCCTTTCTTAAGGTGTTGAGACGTATTGCTCTTAACCTCTCATCACCATGGAATGCCTTTTGGAGTGAATCCCATGCCTCTTTTGCGGTAGAAGCCCGCATTATTTTTGGAAAAATGGTCTCTGTAACGACATTGAGCATGAAAGACAATGCTTTGGCATCCTTTAGTTCATCCTCGTTTATTTTCTTTAAGGATTCTTCAGTAGGTTGAACACCTTCTTGTTGTTTTTGAGGTCCATTTTCCACAACTTCCCATAGTGCATTAGCTTTTAAGAAAGCCTTCATTTTAATGCCCCAATAGTCGTAATTTTCTCCTCCAAAAATTGGAAGAGAGGTCGATATTGTATTTGATGCGGAAGTCATACGTTTATTTTGTTGCCCTTAAGATCTTTAGGGCTCTGATACCACTTGTTGGTGTATGGGGGAGTGTAAGAAATAGATTTGGAGATTAGTTAGTTAGTTTATTTGATTAGTTGAAGTTTAGTTTGAGGAATTAGTTTGTTATTGATTTGTTTGTGAATTTGTTTTGGTTAGGATACATCAAAATGGGAGGGGAGGTTCTCTATTTATAGAGCTCCTCCGCCTTCTCCTACATTCTAAGAATTCTCTAGAATAGAGTATTATAGAGTGATCTAGAGTTCTAGCCTTATTCTATACTTACAAGGTATTTCTAGAAAGTTCTAGACTTCTCTACACACACCTAGAACATTTTCGATCCTTCTAGAGGATTCTAGACTATTCTATTGTGTTCACAAATGTTCTAGAACATTCTAGATGTTTCTACATTGTTCTGGAACTTTCCGGAACCTTCTAGAACACTCCGGAAAAGTCTCACACTTCAACAGTGAGTTCTCTAAATTTTCATTCTTATTCACGAATAGCATAGAGTTCATACGATTTAGCCCATGTTCATCATCCGGACCAATTATTCCGCATGCTTAAAGAAAGAAATTGAAGCTAATGACAAGAATTCCCTTTCGTTTAGAACTTTAGATAAGAAGGATAAGCTTGAATATGAAGTTTAACGACAAAATACGGATGAAAATTTAGAGAACTCACACATGTGAAACCAATAATAAAAAGAAATTGACCTCAAAACTTTTTTTAGGTAGTTTTTAACAAAAAAATTAAAATGAAAGGTAGTTTTTAACAAGAAAAAAAAGTAAGGTAGTTATTCACAAATGAACATAAATGTAGGTAGTCTCACAAATTATCCTACTTTGTAAAATAATTGTCAAATTATTTAGATCAGGTCCATTAAGTCATTTGAGTCGTGTCGTAATTATGAGAGACTTTTTCTTCCGTTATTTGTTGCCAATTCTTACTAAGATACCTCGTTTTCAATAAGATAAGTTGTCAGAAATTCGAGCTACTTACGAGTTATTTTAGACTACGCACTCTTTTAAATTCGGGTTAATATTGATGAAGTGTATACGAGTCGGGTCAGGTTTACAAGCTCGAGTTCCGAGTCTGGTTGACCGTTCGGTAAATCCAACGGCAAACTATAAAATAAAACCCCTCTCTCTCTCTGTCTCTCTCTACCTAACTCCGGCAACACAACTCCCTCAATTTCTTCCTCATTTCCCCCAATTCATCCACACAATCCACCACTTTTGTTTAGTTTTTATTATTGCATTGTATTGTAAGGTTAGATTCAAAACCCCAGCAATTTCATGGGGTAATTTTGCTGGAATTGGATGAATTAAAGCTAGGAATATACAATAATGGGATTGTATTCGGCGAGTTCGTCGTCGATACCAGCTGATTCAGTGAAATTGTGTGTGTTTGATCTAAGAAGAGGGCAAAAAGAAGGAGAAGAGATTGAAAAGATTCTGTTTTTTTATCCGCCTGATTCAGAATTCACTCAACAACTTTCTGTAATTGGACTTAGTGAAGGTTTGATCACCTTCACAAGGTTTGTTTTACTAAATTTGGGTATTTAGGGTTTTATGTTTGGTGTTTGAATTTTTAATTTTGATTGCAGTTTCATGATTTTTGTGATTGTGGGTAGTTTTGTTGTTTCTTAGAATTAGGGTTTTGTGTGGAATAGATTGGTGTATGAGGTATATGGTTATCGCGAGACTGATCCCTGTTTCGTAAGCAATGTAGGTTAATTGGTTATATATCTATATATATATATATACGGAGTATACGATCATATGGACACATAGAGTTATGGGTGAAATGGGTTGGTCTCACACTCTCATTTTTTGAGACGAGATTTTCTATGGCATGGATTCTGATTCTTGTATGAGAACGAGATTATCGTGACACTGACCCGTTTTTAATAGTCAATGGGGGTGGTTATTTAGTTTTTAGTGGGTGAAATGGTTTGGTTTTTATTGAATATGGGTAAGTTTGCGTGCATTTGACATTACCTGGGTTTATATTAGTTGGAATGTGGGATTCTCGCTAGTTGTTGCTGATTGCTATGTGATGAAGATATCTGAATACCTGAGATGGATTATTGAATGCTCATATAGATTAAATGGGTTGGCTTTACAGTTTTACTAGCTAATGGTAAGGTTGCGTGCATTTGATGTTCCCGGGTTTGTATTTGTGGGAATGTGGGATTCTTACCAATATTTGCTGATTGAGTTTAATCAATGCTTGAATGGAAGTGAATCACAAGCTGGTTGTTGGTTTTTCAAGAGTAGTGGAATCACGTAAAGATGCTTCATGAAGTCATGTTTAGGAGATAAGATGTATGGTGGCTTACCCTAATTATGGGAAATCCGGTGAAACTTATGTTACAGACTTTAGTGCTGAGGATCGAGTCAGGTTGCCCATGTTAGTCGTCGAGTGATTGGTTCAATAATATGTTTAAGCTACTTTGAAAAGCCTGTTGGGCATACAGAATTGAGTTTAGAGCAATGTGGTCACAGACTAGTATGTTTTTTTCTATTTGTTGTCCATGCTCAGGGTACGGAAGATAAGATGTAGTCAATCTTGTCGTATTAGGGTAATGGGGCTGGCATTTAGTATTGCTTTAGTTGGTTAAACTAATTATCTTTCTTACAGACGAGGGATAATCTAGTGAGAAGTTTACTTAATCAGTCATTCTTTAGAGCTTTAAAACATTGGTGATGCAAGTAAATGGGTATAAGTGACAACATGACATATCCATGCAGATATCTTGACATTTTGTTACATGGGATGCTGCTTGATTTAGTGTAGCAAACACTATCTAATCCAGGTGTATGCGGGATTACCATTCATTACGGAAATTTATGTGACTGATTGCATATTGATTCTGCTGTTGTGGTTCCTTGTATTGGAAATTTACCGCATTTCTTTTTTATGCCTTTACGATGATTTCCTTCTTTATTATCCCATGGTGATGTTTTTTTTTTTCATAGTTTGCCATTGTTCAAAAAAGAAAATTAACTGTACTCATATTTATAGAATTTTCTCTCCGAATGCTGCCTGTGAGGTGATTGAAGCAGACAAGCATTCTCATGTTTTCTACGAGGCAGAACCTGACATTTGGATGGTTATGGTACGTCTTTATCACTTCTCCTAATATGTGCTCCACAATGACTGTCATGGACAAAGGATCACAAGAGAATGTGTCTTAGTGGGTTAAAGCTTGTTCGATTTCCGTTATTGGGGGTTGTGCATATATGAGATAGCATTTTCACAGGAAAATAAAATGAAGCTGGCAACATATCATGTCGAGGGCGATTAGGTTCTGTAGAATTTTGTAAACAGGGATTGATGGACCTGAAAGGCTTTACATTTTGGGACTGTAAATTATTTCTTGTTATATTTTTTTGTTACATAAAAATGTGATGCATATAAAATATTACTTTCTCGGCTGTCTAAAATTATGACTCCTGCAATTAAAACCTCAAGAAAGATGTAAATTGTGATGCTTTTGCTGAGTGGTAGTATAATGATAGTGACAAGTTGTCGAAACTCGAAAATTCTTATGTTACATTCTCAACGTATTGGTCTTACGCTTTATCTTTTGCAGGTGGTAGAAAAGAACAAGGAGTTAGAGGCAATATGGCGCATTGATGCACTAAGGAGTATGCTAAAAGAAGTGCATTCTCTGTTTGTAATGTTTAACGGTTTTATCAGGGGGATGCTTGACGAGGAGTCTAGTGGAGCGCTTCTTCGTCCTCTTCTGTATTCCTTCATTACTGACTATTTATTTGGTAAGGCTAACTATTGCAACTTTGATAGTATAATAATGATTTACTTACGATTGTTTTTTAAGTTAAAATTTATTGTTAGTTACTAATTGTCAGCATGTCAAAAACGATATCATTTGGATTTCTGCTGCTCCGGTAAAGCTGAAGTTCCCGTATCATTCTTCATTCAATTTCTGCAATCTGGCATTGTACTGAAGTTGCTCTCCCCGTGCCTCACGTAAAATTTTCTGTTTGAGGCAGATTTGTTTTCTGGAAAGAAACTCCAGTTACCATCCTTCCGTGATTCTTTGAAAGAAAGAGGAACCGTGCAAATGTTAACTGTAGGTCGTGAGGCAGCAATAGAAATACAGGTATTGGATATTGAATTGCCATTTATCTTTATTCTTTCGGCAGAGGGTTTTCATTCTGGACATGTTTATAATTTATGTACTTGTGTTTGCATCTTCGATATTCTCTTCGTCTTAACTATTTATACTTTATTTTGCCTGTTTCGTTCGTTTTCGAGGTTCTGGCACTCAAATGTAGCTTTATCCTTACTGATATGCGTGAATCTAATTACATTAGTTCCACTATTCTGTGCCTTAGTTAATGTGGAGGAAAACTTCCTTTACTAGAAATTAGATTCTACATTGCTGTCATCCTCCTATTGTTCTGTTATCGTTATGAATATACTTTCGTAATAGTTGGTTATCCTGCATATAATATTTTATACAGTATATGCTAATGTATATCATGACCCTATTCATTGGGCAGTCCCTGATGGGAGTACTTGAGTCATCCGCTGGAAGTGCTCGGTGTCACTCTGTCATTTTGTTTCATGACCTGCTGGTTTCAACGTCACTCTGTCCGGTATTTTTTGAATCCTTATTTATTTTTTGGGATATTCTACGTGGTAACCTCGTGTTTTTTTTATTTTCTACATGGTAACCTTGTTTTTAAAAAATACGCCTTTGACTGACCATAATTCACGATCAAAAGTTCTGAAACCGGCGATTTCTTTTCCAAATTGACCGGCTTTACGAGATATTTGATCTAGAAAAAAAAGATTTCAGTTTCTGAACTCGTGGCAAGAATTACGGCCAGTTAAACTTTAAACTTTGACTGACGTACCTCTTTGTGGCGAGTTCAGAATGCGACAATTTTTTTTCAAATTGACCTCGTTTATTATATCTTTGGTTTGAAAAAAAATTGTGGCTTTCGGAACTCATGGTTGTGAATTATGCTTAGTCATAGGCGTTTTTGGTGAAGATGACGTTACCATTTAGAAAATAAAAAAACATGAGGTTAACACAGAGAATATCCTTTATTTTTTTTATTATTTGTTTAATCTCAGTGATTTGGATTTCATGAAACAACATTTTGGGATTCCCTGAAATATGACCAGAAATTTTATCACCAGCACGGTTCTTTTACAGGACGACACAGTCAACTTGTACACATATGCTGTTATGAGGATGTCTCCTCAGGCTTTATCTTCTAACACAGGCTCTTGGTCCTATCGTCGTAAAGGAAGTACTATTCCACATTACACCACAGGATCTGTCCATGGATCACGTGATACCTCCCCAAGTGGAGGTGATAGTCGTCTCATAAATAGGCCATTGCAGCAAGACAAGTGGTCTAAAGGGAAAGACGGATTTCTCTTAGCGAGTACATGGGGTTCAGATACTCATGCTTTGAATTCAGCATTCCCTACTATTTGGCCTCAGGAGTCAAAAGAAAGATTGTATCTTTGTGCACATCAACACAAGAATCTCACGATTATTCTTCTAATTCCTGTCACGTCGATCAATAATCCCGAAAGAGAAATCCCTAGTGTTAAACACCAGCTTCTGGAGAAAGTAAGTGTCTATCTTTCCTTGCTTTCTGGGATTTTACTGATACATGCTTATCAGGCGTGTCAGACATTCAGTCATAATCAGGCAGACAGTAATATAATTTTATTGCCATATTATAATTTGACTGATCTGTAACTGCTTTTCAGGCCTACGTGTTTGAATATTTGATCTTGAAATAGCTTGATTTTTTATTCTTAAGGTGTCGATAATTATGTGCTTCGGATACTTCCTTGTATATTTTGAGATTCATATGTAGATTGTTGACAATAATGATTTAAAAGCAGCTGATTTGGTTCAGATTTATCAATGTTTCTGTGCCACGTGAATAAATACTTCCCTGTTCTATACATTTTCCGATGTTAGGTTTTCCAACTTTCCATCCATTTATGTACATCTCTAGTTATGGTAAGTTTAGGTTCACCGAATCATGCTTTTTTCCGTTTGATAGATAAACCTACGTATACTCCCAGACGACATTCCCCCATACACGGATCAAATGCAATGGAAATGGCGTGATGCAGGAAATACATTATAGACTTGTGGTCCTCTGATTTTTTCGCTTTTTCGCTTTATTCTTCTGCTTGATGATATCATTTGGATCTACTTCACAGCCATTGTTGTTATCTTATTGCTTTCAATCTGTCAGGCATCATTACAGATCCTTAAAATTGAAGAAAAACTCTCGAAAGGTTGGGGAGGTGAGAATGCATACCACGTCAAGGGATATCGGTACTTGTTAGTAGACGGTGATAGAAGTGTGTCCAGGGCTTCTCCAGCCAGTAAAGCTGCAACCTTGGCAAAGGTAGTACTCTGTCACAGTTTCACATATTTATATCGAGATTTTGGTACTAATTGCTCTTTTTTTCTAAACCATTCTGAAATTATAGATATGTATTTGTTACCTTATGAAACACATTCAAGTAGTCGTCTTTCGCCTCATTTCTTTTGACATGAAGACTGCATAATATCAAGCTGTTTAGTGGAAGTACGATATATAATGAACATCCGGAATTATGGAGGATCGCTATCTATGCCACAATAATCGTTCATTTTAGACAAGGTCTGAAGGGATTTTACTGGTAAATATGCATCAGACTTGCCTGAGTTTATAAGATTTTCATCTTTCTTTTTGTCGTTTGAGCTTCGTGAAACTACCCCTTTTCAGCCTCATTGTCTTGCCGAAGTAACGCACTCTTCACTTGCAGCAATAACAGTCTTGTAAATTCATCGAACTTACAAGCACATGAAAGTAGAAAACTATTAGCTACTGTGATTTCTTGTGTTCAAGTTGTACACTTTTCTTTGGCTGCGCTGCTTCTCACTGTGAACTAGCAGTCATTCTATAATTTCCGAATTTCGACGTAATTACCATCACCGGTCAGCTGGGAACGTCATATGATTGTTGGTTAACATACACAAGGGTAAGTCCGCATATACTTGACGTCCCTTGAAGGTTGAGGCACCGGGATAATGTTGTTGATGTCAAGTTATGCTTTTTAACTCTTTCCAACTTGTAAATTTCCGTGTTAACTCTAGGATTCATACCGTGCACTGAACAGTTTGTTTAATGTTGATATACTTCAGGAATCTTTTGCTGCAATGTGCAAGCTGAGGGAAGAGATTGATCTCGAAAAGAGTCGGGCCAAACAGGAAGAAGTACGCAAAGAAAAGGAGCTTGAAGTGTGCATTAGGGCAAAAAATAATGCATGGGTTGTTGCTAGGATTACGAAAGGGAAAGAGCTCTATGTCGTCTTGGAGAAAGCTAACGAAACACTTCTTTATGCATCAGACGCCATTGAGAAGTTCAGCAATAGGTACTTCTTTTGCTATTTATTCCCGTCTCTTACATTCACGGTTATTTCCTCGTACAATCCAACATAACCATACATATTCCCCCTTATATCACTTCTGTGCGCTTTGTTTTTGTCGTTCAATGTGATGGAGGCGTAAAATCATTCGGGTTTCTTCTCTGTATGCTGTAGCTATTGCAATGGAGCGTTCTCGTTGGACTAAGGATACAACAATACAACATCTGTAGACGCACAATTATGGCGAGCAGTATACTTTTTCAGATCAAATAAGCAAAAAATTAGATTCATGTACGACCGTTTAGCTCGATGTACATCGTTACCATGTTTGTATTTGATGTAAAAAGATTATAATTTTTCCGAATTCCATAACCTAGAAATATACAAAGATTGTCGGTAATTTAACCGAGAGGTTTACCTATCTAGTATCTCTATGTAACTCGAATTTAAACCCAGCTAATAGATATGACTAAATTAACCGTAGATATAAGCTAGATTAACTGATAAAGTTACGAACAATGTTCTCATAATCTTCACTTTGAATCCCATCATCTTTTTTTTTTGGTAACGTGAATCCCATCATCTTTAACAACCTGCTCTGTGGCCTGAGTTGCTGTGACCTAGTTTCGAACCCCCTTAATATCATATTCCACCTTGATTACAAAATGTCGAAAGAAGGTGTATAAACACGACTCAAAATCGAGAGCGATTCCACCTGCTTTAAAAAGGGTTGTTCAGGATAAACCGTAAACATCGAAAATGGCAATAAAATTGGAAATTGAGTCGATTTAAAACGGTCTTTACAAGGAAGAAGATGATGAACTCGACATTCGACCTGACAACTCCAATTTATTTTTTTCTTTTAATCGGTGAAAAACTTATTTATTTCTAACCAAAAAGAATATAATAACGAAAATAGTTATACATTATAAAAGGGTCTTACACAACAACGAAACGGAAATCGACTGTGAAAGGACATTTCCGTCATTTATGAGCAAAATGAAGATCAGTCAGCGGTATATAAACACCATAACAGAAATCTGTAGGATATAAAAGCATCCCAAATTTCAATTTCATCCTCATTCAATTGTAAATCTTCATTTATTTCATACCAATTCCTCCAAAAATGAGATGACGCCACCGGTTGATACCGAGAACACTATTAAAAAAGGTGATTCTCGATAGAAAGCTCGGTAGCATCCGGTGTCGCCTGACGTTGCCTGATTTTTGATTACCCATTTGTTTAAAACCTCTAGAATTCTAGAAATGTCATTTCTAATTGAAAATTGAGTGAATTATTTTTAGAAAGAATTGATTTTGGGACTAATTTTGAGATGGGTTTTTGATTTTGAGCAGATCTAAGTGAGAAGAAATGGCAACTTTTGAGCTATACAGGAGGTCTACCATTGGAATGTGCTTGACTGAAACATTGGATGAAATGGTTCAAAATGGTGTTCTTAGTCCTGAACTTGCTATTCAAGTTCTTGTCCAATTTGATAAGGTAAATAAATTCTTCAAAGTTTTTACCTTTTTGTTGTTTGTTGTATTGAATTTCAGTGGCGGAATCAGGATTTGTCGTTTTGGGGTGCAAAGTTTAGGGACTAATGGAATTCATAGCGTCTTGCTTCTGACGGACACTCTCCGTCCTGGTGCCACTGCACTATCCGTCTTCAGCTTATGGCGTCGGATATTGTTGGTCTTCAATGATACTAAAGGAAAAAATTGAAATTCTAAACTAATTTTTCGCTGTTGACCTAAGTTCAAAAGGTTTTAAGAACCCGACCCCAAACATTTTAGAGTCTAATTTGCTAGCTGAATGTCCAGTTCGAGTACCATCTACTACAAAAATAAGTTTTTCTATTACATGGGGACTCCAACGGTCTTTTTGAATTGAGTCTGTCAAATTTATTTGACGGCCCTGTGAGGCTGCGACCACTCCTACTAGCCCGTCCTCAGCTCTACCACTGACGATATTATTATTTGTTTTTTTAATGTATGTTGGTTTTGTAGTCAATGACTGAAGCTCTAGAGGCACAGGTGAAGACTAAAGTTACCATCAAGGTAAATGATATTGGATCATTTTTTATGATGAACTGCAAATTTTTGGTTAAAATTTGTTGTATTTATTTCAGTTGACTTGGTGTTTTTTGTGTGTAGTTAGGAATGGAGTTTTCTATTTAAGCACGGGTCTTATAAATCTTATTAGTTGAACTCGAAGTGTAGCAAACAAAGACTACCGCCTTAGGTTCTAGTTAGTTGAACTCGAAAGGTTGGGATTCGGGAAAGATGTCATCTTGGATATGATTTTGAAGAGCTTGATTACAGGGTTTGTGCCACGGTGCCAGTATTGTGTCGTTGATGTTCTATTTAGTTGGGAGAACGGGTTTGAGTCCATTGTACGCTTTTGGATCTAATATTTGAAAGTACTCCTACATGCAAGCACGTATGTGTAGCAGGCGGGGAGGCAAAGACAAGGATGAGACTGAAGGTTGAGGGTGGGTTCACATCCCACCCTCGACGCCTCGACCTTCAGTCTCATCCTCGTCCTTGTCCTTGTCCTTGCCTCCCCGCTGATCTATTATTGAAGATTTGATTCAAGAGTTAACCGACCAAACCTCAAACTACGTAACTGTGGTTTATCTTGTCAAAGGCATACGATGCTTAACTAGCAACTAGTAGTGAATGTTGTGTAGCTCAAAAACAGCATAAATATTCCCGTAGATTCTAGTAAATTGCAGTCAAACTGCGGGGAACAAAAATGTCTTCTTGGATGTGATGTTATTGAACTTGGTTATGAGATTTGTGCTGTCAGCTCTACGTGCGTACATCTCTAGGGAAATGAACGTTGTAGTGTAAGCTATATTGCTTTGTAGATCATGAGATACAAATATTGTGAGTTGGTTGAACTGAAAGGACGGGGAAGGGATGTCTTGTTTTTGTAGGGCTTAAGGCTTCCCAAAATGAAGACTATGATGCTTAGTGTAGTAGCATACTATACGAAACTTTAAGTATCCCGTCATGTTCTTCTTAGGTGAATTAAGCAACGAGCAGTAAATGGCTGGTTGAGTTTCTCGAATTTTGCAGTAACTAAATTTGAAGATTGTATACTCAAGAAAGGGTTTTGAGTATTGCTTGAGGATAACCATGTGAATGTCCTTGTCCTTGTCCTTGAGGTCTGATGTTGTGCAGACGTTTCGAGTTTCTACATTATGGCCAGACTTGCATTGATTTGACTAGTAACCAACCGAAGTGTCCCAATTCGAAGTTCTAAGTCTTTCTCCATCACAATCGAATTGACAATTTATTCTATGCTTTTCAAATGACAAACACTTTTTCTGTTGTTTTACCACGTCTTTTGAATCTCGTACAGGGACATCTGCACACGTACAGATTCTGCGACAATGTATGGACTTTCATTCTACAGGACGCATTATTCAAAAGCGAGGAATGCCAAGAAAATGTCAGTCGCGTCAAGATAGTTGCTTGCGATTCAAAGCTCCTCACTCAGTAAACTGTAAGGTGATTCTCATCAGTCCGAAAACATCTACAAATTCCCGTTTGAAACTGCCATAGAGTAGTAGTTGCTGTAGCTTGCTCGGTTAATACTGAAACGTGAATTATTCCGATTGACTTGTAAAACTTCTCTTTTCTACTGCATCTGGTTTGCATGTGATACTGTGTCGTTTTTCATGCGAATTCATGCAGCGGGATGCGAATTGTGGGTGGAAAGGCGGAATACAAGAGCTTCTGGAGATTTTGTAAATTTCGCAACTTTACCTTCACGTTCAAAAGAAGCGAAACCAGTTAGTGAGTCGGCCATTCTTTAATTCCATCTTAATACATAACCAAAGAATAACGAGCATTTGATTCCACCTGGGATTTTGGAATAGCCAAATGAAAAAAATGATGGCTAATCTCGAAGCTAGCTGCACTCGAAAACTCGAAAATCATTTGTTCATATTTTAAACAATTGATCTTCATCTTCATTAGTTATCATGTTGATGTTGCTGCACTCTTGCTCAACCTTTCACACGCACTTAGCTCTGCCTCTCGGCTCTTGTTTACCAAACATCACCACGCGTGTCGTTTACAACAACATAAACGAGGTTCTGTGTTGGGCAGTTTTACGCGTGAGACGATTTTTTTATGTTAAACAACCAAAATCAACTCATACTGTATGATGGTCTTTTGTAATACCTTACCCGTCCGGTTAGTTCTTATATTTTTGGCTTATCGATTGTTACCTATTTTATTTTTGGCAAGTTTATATAAGTGGGCCTTTTGGATAAAATTTCCGTACTTTCTGTACATTCTATTCTAGATATGATTCCAAATGTGGACTTTAACAACGATTTGATGTCCTCTAGGCTTAAAGTTTGTAGTAGGTCTTGCTTGCGACGGGTCGTTATTTGTGACGGATATTTTGTGAGATAAAATGGATACAAAATGAGTTAGTGGAGAAAGGGGACCACAGAAATAGTGTTGGAGAAAGAGAAAAAGTGGATATTTTGTAAGAGAAAACGGTATCCGTCACAAGCTTGCGACGGATAGTGCCGTTGCAAATAAGAGTTTGTGTAAAGTTTGCGTTGTAATTAAAGTTTTATTGCTCTAATATTACTCCATCTATTCTCTAATAAAGTTAATAGCTTTCCCTTAAAAAAAGTTATTGTTATTAGGGGGTGCACCTAAAAATTAACACAAAAATAAAATAAAATGCTAGAGAGAAACATATTGGTTTTAAACTTCAAAAAAAAGCAAATAATATAAATAAAATTACTTAAATAAGTAAAATATCTTAAATTTAAAATGGGTTAATCGAATTGGAGTAATTTAGATCTAGATTGTTAGTTTGTATGAATTTGAGTCGTGGATCGGATAAGTCGTTTCTCGGTCAAGCATATTGGTTTTTTTAACTTAGACCGATCAAATGAAACAATACAATTAAGTAAAATATCTTAAAATTTAACGTACTTGCTAAATCCCGCACACTATTTTGCTTAATCCAACACATTTTTGTCCTAAATTTCCATAATTGCCCTTAGTTAAAAAAAAAGAATAAATTTTTTTAAAAAATTAAAAAGACTTCTCTCTCTTTAAACCTAATCAATCTTTTTTTCGTTCGACTATTAAAGATAATTCGCATATATCAAACGTAAGTTCGTCATTCCTGCGTATTTTTTTTAATTAAGTTCCGTTTTTTTTTATTCATTTTAATTGATGTTTTTTGCCTAAAATAAGGGTTTTTTAATAATTAGGGTTTAGATTGAATTTGGTTGATAAATGGGTGAAGACGGCAGGCCGAAAAAGGGTGATCGACGGAGGATACGGTAGGACGGCGTGGGTGGGGGGAGTGGGATTGGCCGTGGACACATGAGATGGGTGTGCGTGGGTTTGGAATCTTTGGATAGTTTCTGGGTTTCTAATTTTGATTTTGATTTTTTTTTTTTTTTTTTTTTTTTACTTTTTCTAGTTTTGAGTTTTATATCAGTTTTTTATTTATTTTCTTTAGTTTAATTATTTTCTCATTTATTTTATTCTATTTTATATTAGTTCTTAATTAAAATTTTCTAGTTTAATTAATCATATTCGAAGAATTCAATCGTCGTCAACGTTTTGGGTGTTGAGTTCTAGGTCGACGCGGGATGGGTGTGTGGAGGGATTATGGGTGGTCGCCGGCGATGGGAGGGTGGTGGGGGAGGATGCCGAGGAAGTTGAGTTTTAGGGATTTCGCCATCACTGTTTCTCTCTTATTTTTTGTGAGGATGATAAAAATGAGGAGGGTAAATTCGGAATAAGTGTGAAAAATGTGTGGGATTGAGTAAAATAATGTGCGGGATTTAGCACGTCCCAAATTTAAAACGGTGTATCAATGAAATTAAGTAAAATCAAGTTAAGTCAATTCGAGTTCAGGTTTTTAGGTTTGCAATCATTCGAACAAGGTCGAAGCAGGTCATTTTTGAGTATACTATTTTCAAACTTATTAATTTCAAATAATAAACATTTCAAGTTAATTAATTAAATTTCAAATTAAATTTGATTCCTCAATTCAAATGCAATTCAATTAACATCTTTTAGGTTGGGTTATTCGAGTGGAATCCGTTTCGGTTGGGAAATAATAAAGCATTCCCTAAATCATTTGAAGTTGAATCACATCCAAACTTGCCTTCCTCTCTGTCTTCCTCCATTTCTCAATTCCCCCATTTCTCAAAATACCTCCATTGTTGATCTCTTTCGAGCTTCAAGGTGTGAATGGCAAGAAGCAACAAATATTCGTCTTTCAACTTAAACCATATCTACGACAAACAACAGCAACAATCTTCTTCCTCTTCCTCCTCCAACAACAACAGCAACAACCGATCTCCGTCTTCGTCCTCGTCCTCATATTTATCCGCCTCTCGTCTCACCCATGGCGGTATGCTCGTCCTCTCTCGTCCCTCTCCCAAACCTAAACCCAACCCGAAACCCTTAACCCCACCCGCGCCCGCGCCCGCGCCCGCATCCGCATCCGCATCCGCGTCCGCACCCGTACCCGAACCCGCAACCGCAACCGTTGTGGGTTCGCCGAACGCCAGTCCGAAACCGGATAAGTTTATTCCGCCGCATCTTCGTGTCGGGTTTGTGCCGAAAGAGGTCGTTACTCCACCTCCTCCAGCTTACAATAATAATAATAATAGTAACGGTAATCGGCCAGGATCGGGTCATCGGCCGGGATCGGGTCATGGGTATCGGTATAATGGGTCGCCGGATAGTTTTCGACCTGGATCGGGTCATGGACAGCCGGATTTCGGGTATTTGAATCGGCCGCGATCTGGTGGGAACTCTCGACCGGGTTCTAGTGGATGGTATTGATTTTGATTCTTCTTTTGATTGATTTGTTGTTTTATTGATTATTTACGGTCTCAATCATTTGTTTACGTTTTTTTCATATTATCGGTTGTGCCCCTGATTGTGTTTTTCGTAAGCCCTTTATTATTGATCAGTACTGATTTTATGGTTATTTGCGATTTCCAAAGTGATTGTGAGACGGTTTTTCAGGTGACTTACTAAAACAGTAGTTATTTACGTAGATGATTTCCTTAAAAGCTTGCAACTTGCTAATGAATTGCCATTTTTGGTAGAACCACCTAGTAAGGTACTTCTACTAAGCATTGCCAATTTGTTATACTCAAATTTATTGTGAGACGGTTTCTCGGGTGACTTACTAAGAGAGTAGTTATTTACGTTGATGATTTCCTTAAAAGCTTGCAACTTGCCAATGAATTGCCATTTTTGGTAGTGTCACCTAATAAGGTACTCGTACTAAGCATTGTCGGTTTTTATCAATTTTTATAACACTAAGAATATTGACAATTGATCCTACTCAAGTATATACTTGCTGATTATTCTTCTATTTACTTTGTGTGTGCTTTTTTAAGTGGGATTCTCTGTCGAATTTGTACTACATTTCATGTCGTATTCTCTTTCGTTGTTGGAACATCACCCTTGAGATAGATATTGGATCGAAAATTGGATTAAATTGGTGGTATGAATGAAAATTGAATAAAGGATCTTGCTCAAGGTCTTAGTATTAGTATAGCCGATTCTGTGGTAAACGGTAAAGAAGCCTATTTTGAATGATTCGGAAAGGTGCTGAAAAATGTTGGGAAATAGAACTCATAGTGTTTTGCTAGCTGAATTCCCGTGTTGGGTATGGTAGTTCTCGCATTTTTTGGAGATTATGCTAGTGTGATTTCGGATTTACAGCATCAGAAAATAAATCGGGGGTGATCAATGATCATAAGTGGCTTGCTTTGGTTTCTGTTGCAGCGTTTTTTATATGGTGTTCTATTTTTCATAATGATTCTGTCATAGACGAACTGTGGAAAAGTGATGAGATGCTTCGAGTTTCTGGCGATTACATCCTAGGAAAAGTATTAGACTTTTACTTTCAATTGCTTTTGTGAAGTTCAGTCGATGTGCAGCATTGTTATATTTCCATGTATGGCTATTTAGAAAAAAAATCGTTCTTTGTCCTACAACACGATATCTCACAACATATCTGACAAACATCTTCACCACTCACCAAACAAATAAATTTCTTTTTCAATATCATTACTTTTAAATATATTTAATTTAAGGATTGATTTTATTTGGTCCAAAAGTTTAAAGTAGGTTAAATGATTTAGGAGCAGTTTAATGACTTATTTCGAATCCTGAAACTTTCTTCGCTTGACACCTACTGATCTACCATACCACTTTCAATGGCCAACACGGCCCTCAATCAAAATGAAGTGTTGAAGTTATAGGCCGTACCTATTGTTTGTCTGTATGTTACTTCGACTCACCTGTCGGAGAGTCTGGGCACGGATATTTTTCGCAAAGTTTCCAACTTTTTGGTCTAAGATAGTGTGTTGAAGTGCCATGTTGTGTCCGCTTTTAAGTGTCCGTCACTGGACCAAAGTGAATTGTCCGAAGAACTGGTGTTTAAACTTGAAATACACTCCATGTACAAAATTGCCCTATTTGTAAATTGTAAAGACATACCCCCTCCATTTTTTTCCATTCAATGCATTTGCTTTTTCACGTTTGCCAACGCACGTTTTACGTGCTTAATATCTTTAGATACGGATTTGTAAAAATTATAAAAGTTATATATTTTCAATGTACTCGTAAAGACGAATTAAACAAGACCCCACATAAATATATTTTTTCTTACGTATTGAGAACAAATTGAAATTGAATGTTCGCTTGTGAATAGTGTACAAAAAGCAAATGTATTGAATGGAAACAAATGGAGGGAGTACTTATTTTACCTTCTTATCTATTTTCTCATGTATTTTTTTACCTAATTCCGAAAAATTGATCAATCTTCTTTTTTTATGGGTATAGAAAAAATTTCGACTGCTTCTGTCCTTTGACTGAGGCGGTCCTTGAAATCTACAATTAGAGGGAATGAGTGGGGAAAGAACGGAAGGTAGCCTTGGTGTTTTTTTCCTTCAAAATTTTTGTAAGCTTTAATTTACCCAACCCCAACTAAGCATACGAACAATGTGTTACACCATAGTTTTCCCTCCAAATCCGTTCATCCGAAAAAGGAGGTTAAATGAGTTTTGATAAGAGTGACCGTTTTAAATGTATTAGATCTTTTGAAGTTGGTTTACTGGATATTTTTGTAAAATTTTCCTTACCTTGTTGATATGCATCTTGGCCTCTCTCGTGAATTTCAATCTATTCGGTAAAGATTAGAAGGAGAAGCGTCAACCATATTGGCGATTGTGATATCAATGGTTTCGCATGAAGTCTTACGTAAAGCTATCTTTTTATGTAAACCCATTAATTAAGATATTTATATCCATACTATAAGCAGATGGAATATACTAAAACATTAACACGTGACGCTGCAGTGTACTCATATAAAACCGTCTAACATAAGTTTGGTTGTAAACTTGTGGCTATAGATCAGCTGGTAGGATGCGCACATGAATCATGTTCTGTTATGTCTGATGGAACACGTTTGAAAACCATAGCTGGAGTCTGATTTCCCGTAATTTTGTAGTATTTGTAAAAGAAAAGCAAGATGAGCGTCAACCATACTGACGATTTTTTGTATTGTTGGTTTTGAACTTAAGATTATACATATGAAGCCTGTTCTCTTATTTTGTGATGCAATAAGTTTGAAAACTGATGTCCTGTTTTTCCTGTTTCCATTGAGCCAATCCCCAGCATGAGTCACTTACTAGACTAGATGCGCTTTATTTTGGTGTGAAGTAGAAGTTATTTGTGACAATTTTGTGTTATATACTTATATTTCTCATTATGTATCATTGGAACATCTCCGTCGTGTTAAGATAGGTTTCATGCTGCATACCTGCGACTTTTTACCCCGTCATCTGCGGAAACATTTGTTGTTATTGTTGTCCTAGGCCGCGTAAGTATGCAAGTAATGCTTGAGTCTTGACTAACAATGTAAACTTAGCAGTCGTGAATCTCATGATTAACGAACTTGGGTTTGTATGAATTCTAAGGACTGCTTAGTTCTACTGTTACGACTTACGACCAAACCAAGACTCATTCTACTTTGTTGTGCAGAGCGCGTTCATGAAACTAGGCTCGTTTCCTCTCCGGAAGCTCGAAGTTGAATTTGTTGGAATGTGCATTCCGTAGACAATGAGCGTCATTCATGGAAATCGTCTGAGTGAAGTACAGGAGAAGGTTAACGATGGAGGTCCGCTTAAAGTTGTTTTTAATTAATGCTGGTTTTCGAAAAGACGTCTGATCATCTAATGGTTGTGATTTAGCCTTGTGCTAATAGAATTTAGAATTCTTGTCTAATTGTATTTTGGATTAAATGGATAGAAATTCTGATGACTGTAGTTGCTGATCCCAACTGCTGTAATCTGTTTGATTGTGTATTTCTCATCACCATTGACGAACCTAAGATCTCGTTTAGGGGTTTCTTCTCTTTTGACAATATATAAGACTATCTACTATCGACTATCGTATATCATACTTCCTCCGTTTCAACTGATTCATTGGCATCGGTATTTTACCATGTACATTTTTGTTAAGATGACAATATCGATTTTAATTATTGAACGTTCTCAATATATATTATGATAAGGGTACTATTTGGGTCTACTTGATAGTCGATAATCAGATAGTCGTATGAAAGCGAGTTATAATTAGAGTAAATTAATAATTACTCCCTCTTATAAACCACTTTTCTAAAATAACTCCCTTTTAAAAACTTTTTATTATTTTACTCCCATAAATGTTACTCAGGTTATATTTTACACCCAAATTGGTTTTCCGGTAACAAGTCATATTTTATGATCATTTTACCCTTGACTCTTCAGTTCGTTATTTCACTCTTACACCTTCATTTTCACCCCAATTAACATATTCACATTCATTTTCACCCAAATTTTTGACTGTTAATCAATTTTAACTCTAAAAATTTCCCCAAAAATTCGAACCATTACTGATTCGCCCCTAAATTCGACATTGCTGTAAGTTTTCTTCACCCTTTTTTGTTGTAGTTGAATTGTTAGCATCTTTTTAATTTTTCAGTTTGAAAAATCCCAAATTCTGGGTTTGAAACCCTAATTTTTGGGTTCGAATTCCATAAATTAGGGTTTTTAAGTTATGATTTTGAAAAGCCCCTAATTTTGATTGTGAAACCCTAATTTCAGGGTTCGAAATCCATAATTTAGGGTTTTTAATTTATGAATTTGAAAAACCCCCTAATTTTTGGGCTCGAAATCGATAATTAGGTTTTTTAATTTCTAATTTTAGGAAATCCCCAAATTTGGGTTTGTAACCCTAATTTCTCGAAATCCATAATTAGGGTTTTTAATTTCTGACTTTGGGAAATCCCCAAATCTGGGTTTCTAACCCTAATTTATGGGTTTAAATCCCTAATTTGTGTGCTTGAATCCTAATTGTTGTTTATTTTTGTAGTTTCAATACTAATTGTCGTGATAATATTGTAGGAAATGACTTCCAAAACAAATATTCAATGAAGAAGATGAACATTACCTTAATTAGGGAATGATTGGGGAACTAAATTAAGAGGGATGAAGGAGGAGTAGAATGAGGAGAATAGAGGAGAAGAAGGTCTGATGTTATAAAAGAAGTCAGAGGGGTATTTTCGTCCGAAAATTAGGCACTAAAACAAAAAATTTGAATTTTGACGGATTCCGTCAACGGATAGCCAATTTGGGTGCAAAATATAACTTGTGTAACTTTTATGGGAGTAAAATAATAAAAAGTTTTTAAAAGGGAGTTATTTTAGAAAAGTGGTTTATAAGAGGGAGTGATTATTAATTTACTCTTATAATTATTTGTTTTTTGGCAATAGAGATGAATACTTACCTGATGATGCGGCTTTGGACACGTTGGATTAAATCCGGCAGAAAAAAAGGCCCTTATCTACGACCACCTGAAACGTCTCAAATTGAAGTGTATAATGCACGTTTTCTAGGCCTCTGAGCTTCCGGAACAAAAATGTCCGAAAATCACACGGATAGTTAATCGCGTCAGATAAAGCGGACGCAGAAATTTTAAAACCAACGGAAGACATTTGACGTTGCCAGTACACTATAAACTAGTTTCAGCCGATAATCGGATAGTCGTATAAAAGCGAGTTATATTTGTTTTTTTGGTATAGAATCGAATAACATACCTCATGATGCGACACGTGAGATTAAAAACGGCTAAAAAAATCGTCCGCTACGACTACCTGAAACGACTCAAATTGAAGTGTAAAATAAACGTTTTTTAGGCCTTTGAGCTCCCGGAACAAAATTGTCCGAAAATCCCACGGATAGTTAATCGAGTCAGATAAAGCGGACACAAAAAAATTCAAAACCAACAGAAGAAATTGATGTTGCTGGTACACTATAAACTAATTTCGACCGATAGTCGGATAATCGTATAAAAGTGAGTTATAATTGTTTTTTGGGTATAAAATCGATTAAGATACTCCTTGATGCAACTTCGGATACGTGTTGACAGAAAATGGTCCGCTACAACCACCCGAAATGGTTGAAATTGGAATGTATAATACACGTTTTTTAGGCATATAAGCTCCCGGAACAAAAATGTCCAATAATAACACGGATGGTTAATCGAGTCAAATAAAGCGGGCTCAAAAAATTCCAAAACCAGCAGAAAACATTTGACGTTGCCGGTACACTATAAACTAGTTTCGGGCGATAATCGGAAATCGTATAAAAGTGAGTTATAATTGTTTAAGGTACCTCGTGATGCGACTTCGTACACGTGGAACTAAAAACGGCAGAAAAAAATGGTCCGTTATGAACAACCGAAACGGCTCAAATTGTAGTGTATTAATACCCATTTTTAGGCATCTGAGCTCCGGGAACAAAAATGTCCGAATAATACTCGGATGGTTAATCGAGCCAGATAAAGCGGGCACAAAAAATTTCAAACCAACGGAAAATATTTAACTTGCCGGTACAGTATATACTAGTTTCGACCGATAATCGGATAATCGTATAAAAGCGATTTATATTTGATTTTTGGGTACAGAGTCGAATAAGATACCTCATGATGCGACTCCGGACACGTGGAATTAAATCCGGCAGAAAAAAATGGCCCGCTACGGCTAAAATTGAACTGTATAATACACGTTTTTTAGGCCGCTGAGTTTCCGGAACAAAAAAATATCCGAAAATTACAAGGTTAGTTAATCGAGTTAGATAAAGCGGGCACCAAAAATTTCAAAACCAACAGAAAATCATTGACGTTGCCGGTACACTATATACTAGTTTCGACCGATAGTCGAATAATCGTATAAAATCGAATTATAATAGGTTTTTGAGTATAGAATCGAATAAAATACCTCATGATGCGACTTTAGACACGTGAAATTAAAAATGACATAAAAAAGTACCCGCTAAGACTACCCGAAACGGCTCAAATTGAAGCGTATAATACACGTTTTTTAAGCCTCTAAGCTTCTGTAACAAAAATGTTTGAAAATCACACGGATGGTTAAGCGAGTCAGATAAAGCGGGTATAAAAATATTCAAAACCAACGGAAGAAAATTGACGTTGTCGGTACACTATAAACTAGTTTCCGCAGATAATTGGTTATTCGTGTAAAAGTGAGTTATAATTATTTTTTGGGTATTGAATCGAATAAGATACCTCATGATGCGACTTCGTACACGTGGAATTAAAACCGGCAGAAAAAATGGCTCGCTATGACCACCCGAAACGGCACAAATTGTAGTGTATATAATACACGTTTTTTAGGTTTCGGAGCTTTCGGAATAAAAATGTCCTAAAATCACACGGATGGTTAATCGAGACAGATAAAGCGGATACAAAAATTTTCAAAACCAACGGAAGACATTCGACGTTGCCGGTACATTATAAACTAGTTTCGGCCGATTTCGGATGATCGTATAAAAGCGAGTTATAATTGTTTTTTGGGTATAGAATCGCATACGATACTTCATAATGCGACTTCAGACACGTTTTCTGAAAACCAGCAGGAAAAAAATGACCCGCTACAACCACCCCAAATGGGTCAAATTGAAATGTATAATACACGTTTTTTAGGCATATAAGCTCCAGGAACAAAAATGTCCGAAAATCACAAGGATAGTTAATCGAGTCAGATAAAGCGGGCACAAAATTTTTCAAAACCAACAGAAAACATTTGACGTTGCCGGTACACTATAAACTATTTTCGGGCGATAATCGAATAATCGTATAAAATCGAGTTATAATAGGTTTTGAGTATAGAATCGAATAAAATACCTCATGATGCGACTTCAGACACGTGATATTAAAAATGACCTAAAAAAGTACCCGCTAAGACTACCCGAAACGGCTCAAATTGAAGCGTATAATACACGTTTTTTAAGCCTCTAAGCTTCTGGAACAAAAATGTTTGAAAATCACACGGATGGTTAATCGAGTCAGATAAAGTGGGTATAAAAAAATTCAAAACCAATGGAAGAAAATTGACGTTGTCGGTACACTATAAACTAGTTTTCGCTGATAATTGGTTATTCGTGTAAAAGCGAGTTATAATTATTTTTTGGGTATTTAATCGAATAAGATACCTCATGATGCGACTTCGTACACGTGGAATTAAAACCGGCAGAAAAAATGGCTCGCTACGACCACCCGAAACGGCACAAATTGTAGTGTATATAATACACGTTTTTTAGGTTTCGGAGCTTTCGGAATAAAAATGTCCTAAATTCACACTGATGGTTAATCGAGACAGATAAAGCGGACACAAAAATTTTCAAAACCAACGGAAGACATTCGACGTTGCCGGTACATTATAAACTAGTTTCGACCGATTTCGGATGATCGTATAAAAGCGAGTTATAATTGTTTTTTGGGTATAAAATCGCATAAGATACTTCATAATGCGACTTCAGACACGTTTTCTGAAAAACAGCAGAAAACAAATGACCCGCTACAACCACCCCAAACGGGTCAAATTGAAGTGTATAATACACGTTTTTTAGGCATATAAGCTCCCGGAACAAAAATGTCCGAAAATCACAAGGATAGTTAATCGAGTCAGATAAAGCGGGCACACATAGTTTCAAAACCATCAGAAAACATTTGACGTTGCCGGTACACTATAAACTATTTTCGGGCGGTAATCGGATAATCTTATAAAAGCGAATTATTATTGCTTCTTGGTTATAGTATCGAATAAGATACCTCATGATGCGACTTCGGACACGCTAAATTAAGACCGGCAGAAAAAAGGCCCACTACAACCACCAGAAGCGTCTCAAATTGTAGTGTGTAATACACTTTTTGTAGGCCTATGAGCTTCTGGAACAAAAATGTCCGAAAATCACATGGTTGGTTAATCGAGTCAGATAAAGCTGACACAAAAAAATCAAAATCAACATAAAAGATTTGACATTGCCGGTACACTATAAACTAGTTTTGGATCGGATGGTCGTATTAAAGCGAGTTAGTTATACTCCCTCTGAGTCGGAGTGTTGGTTCTCTTTGATTTTTGTACAAAAATTAAGGAAATGATTTTAGATCACACAAAACACCCTACCCCACATTAAATTGATTTTGGACCACAAAAAAGTTACTCAAAAGGGAAAGAGAAACCATCACTAAACTCGCATTAAATGAGAAACAAGAACCAACACTCCGAGTCTCCGACTCGGAGGGAGTATTTTTTTTTATAGGTATAGAATCGAAGAACATACTTAATGATGCGATTTTGGACACGTGGGATTAAAACCTGCAGAAGAAAAATGGCCCTCTACGACCACCTGAAACGACTCAAATTGAACTGTATGATACACGTTTTTTAGACCTCTGAGCTTCCGGAACAAAACTGTCCGTTAATCACACGGATAGTTAATCGAGTCAGATAAAACGGAAAAAAATTTTCAAAACCAATGGAAGACATTTGACGTTGTCGATACACTATAAACTAGTTTCGCCCCGATAATCGGATAGGTATAAAAGCGAGTTATAATTGTTTTTTGGGTATAGAATCGAATAAGATATTTACACATATTATAAAAACCGTCATAAAAAAATGACCTGCTACAACCACCCGAAACGGCTCAAATTGAAGTGTATAATACACGTTTTTTTAGGCATATGGGCTCCCGGAATCAAAATGTCCAAAAATCACATGGATGATTAATCGAGTCAGATAAAGCGGGCACAATTTTTTTTTAAAACCAACGGAAAACATTTGACGTTGCCGGCGCGGTACACTATAAACTAGTTTCGGGAGACAATCGGATAATCGTATAAAACGAGTCATAATTGTTTTTTGGATATAGAATCGAATAAGATATCTCATGACGCGACTTTGTACACGTGAAATTAAAACCGGCAGAAAAAATGGCCCGCTATAACCACCCAAAACGGCTCAAATTGTAGTGTATTAATACACGTTTTTTAGGCAGCATCTGAGCTTCCAGAACAAAAACGTCCGAAAATCACACGGATGGTTAAACGAGTCAGATAAAGCGAGCACAAAAAGTTTCAAAACTAACGGAAAACATTTGACGTTGCCGGTATACACTATAAACTAGTTTCGATGGTTAAACGGATACTCGTATAAAACCGAGTTATAATTGTTTTTTGGGTATAGAATCGAATAAGATACCTCATGATGCGACTTCGGACACGTGGAATTAAATCCGGCAGAAAAAAAATGGCCCGCTACGGCTAAAATTGAACTGTATAATACACGTTTTTTATGCCGCTGAGCTTCCGGAACAAAAAAATATCCGAAAATTAAAAGGTTGGTTAATCGAGTTAGATAAAGCGGGCACCAAAAATTTCAAAACCAACAGAAAATCGATCATTGACGTTGCCGGTACACTATATACTAGTTTCGACCGATAATCGAATAATCGTATAAAATCGAGTTATAATAGGTTTTTGAGTATAGAATCGAATAAAATACCTCATGATGCGACTTTAGACACGTGAAATTAAAAATGACATAAAAAAGTACCCGCTAAGAGTACCCGAAACGGCTCAAATTGAAGCGTATAATACACGTTTTTTAAGCCTCTAAGCTTCTGTAACAAAAATGTTTGAAAATCACACGGATGGTTAATCGAGTCAGATAAAGCGGGTATAAAAAAATTCATAACCAACGGAAGAAAATTGCCGGTACACTATAAAGTATTTTCGGGCGATAATCGGATAATCTTATAAAAGCGACTTATAATTGCTTCTTGGTTATAGTATCGAATAACATACCTCATGATGCGATTTCGGACACGCTAAATTAAAACCGGCAGAAAAAAAAGGCCCACTACAACCACCAGAAGCGTCTCAAATTGTAGTGTGTAATACACTTTTTGTAGGCCTATGAGCTTCTGGAACAAAAATGTCCGAAAATCACATGGTTGGTTAATCGAGTCAGATAAAGCGGACACAAAAAAATCAAAATCAACATAAAAGATTTGACATTGCCGGTACACTATAAACTAGTTTTGGATCGGATAGTCGTATTAAAGTGAGTTATACTCCCTCTGAGTCAGAGTGTTGGTTCTCTTTGATTTTTGTACAAAAAATAAGGAAATGATTTTAGATCACACAAAACACCCTACCCCACATTAAGTTGATTTTGGACCACAAAAAGTTACTAAAAAGGGAAAGAGAAACCATCACTAAACTCGCATTAAAAGAGAAACAAGAACCAACACTCCGAGTCTCCGACTCGGAGGGAGTATTTTTTTTTATAGGTATAGAATCAAATAACATACCTAATGATTCGATTTTGGACACGTGGGATTAAAACCTGCAGAAGGAAAATGGCCCTCTACGACCACCCGAAACGACTCAAATTGAAGTGTATAACACACATTTTTTAGACCTCCGAGCTTCCGGAACAAAACTGTCCGATAATCACACGGATAGTTAATCAAGTCAGATAAAATGAAAAAAAAAATTCAAAACCAATGGAAGACATTTGACGTTGCCGATACACTATAAACTAGTTTCGCCCCGATAATCGGATAGGTATAAAAGTGAGTTATAATTGTTTTTTGGGTATAGAATCGAATAAGATATTTACACATGTTATAAAAACCGTCATAAAAAAATGACCTGCTACAACCACCCGAAACGGCTCAAATTGAAGGGTATAATACACGTTTTTTAGGCATATGGGCTCCCGGAATCAAAATGTCCAAAAATCACATGGATGATTAATCGAGTCAGATAAAGCGGGCACAAATTTTTTTAAAACAAACGGAAAACATTTGACGTTGCCGGCGCGGTACACTATAAACTAGTTTCGGGAGACAATCGGATAATCGTATAAAACGAGTCATAATTGTTTTTTGGGTATAGAATCGAATAAGATATCTCATGACGCAACTTCGTACACGTGAAATTAAAACCGGCAGAAAAAATGGCCCGCTATAACCACCCAAAACGGCTCAAATTGTAGTGTATTAATACACGTTTTTTAGGCCGCATCTGAGCTTCCGGAACAAAAACGTCCGAAAATCACACGGATGGTTAAACGAGTCAGATAAAGCGAGCACAAAAAGTTTCAAAACTAACGGAAAACATTTGACGTTGCCGGTATACACTATAAACTAGTTTCGATGGTTAAACGGATAATCGTATAAAAGCGAGTTATAATTGTTTTTTGGGTATAGAATTGAATAAGATACCTCATGATGCGACTTCGGACACGTGAAATTAAACCCGGTAGAAAAAAAATTTACTCGCTAAGGCCTCCCGAAACGGCTCAAATTGAAGTATATATTACACCTTTTTTAGGTCTCTGATGAGCTTCGGAAATAAAAATGTCTGAAAATCACACGGGTGGTTAATCGAGTTTGATAAAGCGGACACAAAAATTTTCAAGACCAACGGAAGACATTTGACATTGTCGGTACACTATAAACAAGTTTTGGCCGATAATCGGATAATCGTATAAAATCGAGTTATAATTGTTTTTTGGGTATATAATCGAAAAGATAATTCATGATGCGACTTCGGGTACGTGGTATGAAAACCAGCAAAAAAATGGCCCGCTACAACCACCCGAAACGGCTTAAACTGAGGGGTATAATACACGTTTTTTAGGCAAATGAGCTCCCAGACCAAAATGACCAAAAATCACAAGGTAGGTTAATCGAGTCAGATAAAGCATGCACAAAAATTATCAAAACCAACGGAAAAACATTTGACATTGCCGGTACACTATAAACTAGTTTCAGCCGATAATCGGATAATTGAATAAAAACGAGTTATTATAGTTTTTTAGGTATAGATCGAATCGAATATGATACCTCGTGATACGACTTCGGACACGTGGATTAAAAACCGACATAAAAAAAATGGCCCGGTACGATCACCCAAAACGGAATTGTAATACACGTTTTTTAGGCTTCTGAGCTTCCGAAACAATAATGTCGGAAAATGACACGGATGGTTAATACTTAATCGAGTCAGATAAAGTAGGCACAAAGAATTTCAAACCAACGTAAGACAATTGATGCGTTGCTGTTACACTATAAATTAGTTTCGGCCGATAATCGGATAATCGTATAAAAGCCAAGTTATGATTTTTTTGGGTATAGAATCGAATAACATATCTCATAATGCGATTTCGGACACGTGGGATTAAAACCGGCAGAAATAAATGGCCCGATATGACCACCTAAAACGGCTAAAATTGAAGTGTTGTATAATACACGTTTTTTAGGCCTCTGAGCTCTCTGCACAAAAATGTCCGAAAATCTCACAGATGGTTCCCCGAGTCTGATAAAGCGGGGCACAAAAATTTTCTAAACCAATGCAAGTCATTTGACGTTGCATGTACACTATAAACTAGTTTCGGCCGATAATCGGATAATCGTATAAAGGCGAGTTATAATTGTTTTTTGGGCATAGTATCGAATAATATGCCTCGTGATACGACTTCGGACACGTTTATTTTGAAACCGGTAGACAAAAAATGTCCCTCTAAGACCACCCAAAACGGTTCAAAAATAGGCGTCTGGGCTTCCGGAACAAAAATGTCCGAAAATCACACGAATGGTTAACCGAGTCAGATAAGTGGACACTCCAACCTCTTCCAAAAGTCGATACAATGAACTAGTTTTGTTCGACGTTCATTGAATCGACTATTACGTCTTTTCAAGCCCTAGCCCGACCCAATGGCCACCCCTAACATCAACTAGGCCAAATTAAGAAATTAAGTATTACAAACCGTTCATCCAAATAAAAAATAGAGGGATTAGAGAACCCCGAGATACCTAATAAACTGAAAAAAAGATACAAAAAGTTGTAACTGAAAAAAAAAAAAAATACGACACTTCTTAAAAAATGGATGATAACAAGATGCTCAACCCCCACTGAAATTATTATACACTAATAGAGCTAGCAAGGGCCATATAGTTGGCACAAATTCTTATTTCGCGTATATCCCATCTAAAATAAGACGGATCAAATGTAGTTATTATACAATAAAATATCACTATTTTCTGATAAAATGTTACCATCATTTTCAGGTCAAAAACTGAAAAATTCAGTTATAATATTTTGACATTAAATAATTACATTTTATTAAAAAAATGGTGACATTTAGCCGTCTTATTTCTAACCATCTAAAATCATCCTACTTTTGTGAATTTGTGATAAGGAAACTCTATAAACGGTCTACATCTATGTACATATATGCATATATATACAACATACCGAACGTCTCTTATGCAATTTGTAGGCGTTAGGCTATTATGTCGGAAGTACGACTATGCCCGATACCAAGATTTAATACATGTTCGGGGTCATACGTATACGTAACATAGCTAATAACCAAAACTATAATCATTTAATTAGTATCCAGGGCTACTGTATAACATACTTTGTATTAGGGTTTAATACTAAGAGGGATACTGATTTTCGCAATACGCTTATCAAATAATTTTTCTAGTACGCTACGTGTTTTATCTCGTAACCAACGTTTTCGCGCCAAACCATGCTTTATGCCCTTATAAAATGGTCTAGATCGTATGCACAAGACACACAAAGAAACTCATACTTTCTCAAAATATATAGAATAAGTCAGTCTATCTAAGCTACCATCTATGAATGGATGCTTCTAACCTAGCCATGGAAAACCCGAAAGAGCTACTAAACGCGCAAGCTCATATATGGAACCATATTTTCGGGTACCATCGCTCAGCAGCGCTTAAATGCGCAGTTGAGCTAGGTATTCCAGACACCATAGAAAAACATGGCAATCCAATGACCCTCCAAGACCTTGCCAATTCACTAGCTATAACCCCGAACAAAACTAGTTCATTGTATCGGCTTTTACGTGTCTTAGTACACTCCAACTTCTTCTCCATGACCAAGTTAGTCGATGGAGAAGAAGCATACGACAATAACATAAACTCCCAATTTCTACTGAAGGATCACCCCTGTACCCTGGCACCATTCACCCTAGGAATGTTAGACCCGTCCATGACTGAGCCACCACATTACTTGAGCAAATGGTTTCGGAGTCAGGATGAGTCGGTCTTCCACGTCGTTCATGGAAAGAGTTTCTGGGAACATGCTGGTTTAACTCCCGAGTTAAACCAGCGGTTCAATAAAGCCATGGGAAGTGGTACTCATTTTGTTTCGATGGTACTTGTGGCTAGTAAAGATTTTGCTAAGATGGTCGCGGGATTGAAATCGTTGGTTGACGTCGCTGGTGGTAACGGTACTATGGCTAAAACCGTTGCTAGGGCTTATCCATGGTTGAAGTGTACAGTGTTTGATTTACCACAGGTTGTTGATGGGTTAAAAGGGAATGAGAGTAACTTGGAGTATGTTGCTGGTGACATGTTCAAGGAAATTCCTTCTGCGGACGTTCTCATGCTCAAGGTTAGTTTTATTACGGGTCGGGTTTAATCCCGTTACTAGAGCTGCCAAAAGCTGAGACCCGACCCCATAGAACCCAAAATTGGGTGAAACAAAACCAAACGACCCAACCCGAAAACCAATATTGACTCAACACAATGGATGAGCGGATAATAAACCAACTTAATAATGATGTAAATAAGACCAAAATGACATTCAACTTGATTGTTTTCACTTAAAACTGTGATTATACACCTACATATTGTTTAGGCACAAAATTACCCATCAAAAACTAAATATATAAGATAAATATAAGTTGATAATCTGACCCGACTTGCCACCCATTAATATAATAACCTGACCCGAAGATAATCCGAATGACCTGTAACCGACCCGAATCTGCCACCGATCAGCACAGCCCGAACCCATTTTGACCCGCCCCACTTTAACCCAACTCGTAACCGACCTGAGTAACCTGATTTATTATAAATAATAACTCCCGAAATTCAACTAATTGTTTCCGTTTTTTATTCTATTTGTTGGGTATATTAATGAAACATGATGATTATTTATTTTATTACAGTGGATCTTGCATGATTGGAGTGACGAACATTGTGTAAGAATACTTGAGCGATGCAAAGACGCAATTCCAAGCAACGGAAAAATTATAATTATAGATATGGTGGTAGACCCTCATGCTCAAAATAATAATCACTTTCAGGCCCAGTTATTGTCTGATATGCAGATGTTGGCCCTAAATGTTGGAGGAATTGAAAGAACTGAAGATCAATGGAAAAAATTGTTCTTACAAGCTGGATTTAATCACTATAATATTTTTCCCATTTTAGGTATACAGTCTGTCATCGAGGTGCGTTGCTTATAAATAAAAATACGGAGTATTACATAAAAAAAATGGTACTATGACCGATTTTAGGTATGCGGTTTGTCATAATGATGACCGTATAATATATTGAAAGGAGAATTCGAAGTGGAAATCTATTATTCGATATTAATATTGAATCTTGTAAGTGTGCTTTTTTTTTTTCTTTTCCTTTTATCACCGATTGTTATTATTGTGTATTGTATTTTAGTCATATTTTAAAAACTCAAGATAGAATTAATGTTGAACTCTTTTGGTTCCCCATCTTACCCATAATTTTATCGAGTATTTTTAGGCCTTTAATTCAGAATTAAAATCCAGAATTTTATGAGTCGGTCCATCGTAAATCCATCTCATACCGAATAATGCATTGTCTAACATTCGCAATAATTCAGTCCATCGGTCTATCAGTCCATCGTTCGAAATCCCGTAATCAATATCAACTTTCGTGTGTGATAAAATACGGGTTAGATCTGTTCCTATCCGGTCAGATCCATGTTTAATTCAATTCTAAATCTACATCGATTACCTCTACTTTACATAGTGTCCCTAAAATCATTATGTACATACCCATGCTCGAATGGCCATCAATACATGCCCTACAATAATAAGGACAAAGCATATGCATACATACATATTCGGATTTTCATTCTTATTGATTGTTTTCATTATTCCTTTTATTATTCATCTCTTTAATATTTTTACAAATTCTCTTTTATTATTCTCCTCACAGCTTCTATTTTCTAAATTTTGTTTCATTTCGGAGAAATTAATGCTTTATATACTAAAAGACTAACGTATCATAAAATTCTTCCGCTTTAATGATATACTAGTAGATAATACTTATTTCCTGATTAATTAGTGTTCATTATCAATATTTAATATTTACTCATATTAAATAATATTTACTTCTAATTAATCCTCCTTCCTAATAAGAATATAAAAAGTTCTCTTAGTTTTCCCTCCAAATGGTTCTATCTAAATAGAGAAACAAGTAAACTTTTTTCTTTAAACTATTATCTTTGATTAAAATATAATCTTATAATAAAACTCTAATCTTATTATTAAATTCGATCCAAATTATGACTATTTCATCAAAATAAATAAAATTAATGTTAAACTAATAATATAAATTGGTGAACTTTTTATTAAATGCAATAATTATAACTTTAGAGAATAACTTAATACATACTTACAATTAACTTTGTAACAAAAAAAAAATCATCACAAAAATTGAAGAAGATCTATAATATAATAACCTTAATTTTCTTGTAAAAAAATCATAAAAATACACATTTCATTCATAACTTTAGTTTTCATTCCATTATAAATAACATCCTAAAAAATAAATACTCTATCTATAACGCGCACTGCATGGGATCTATACTAATTCTAATTAATTCAAATATATAAAAGCAATAAAAACATATGAAGATACTTCTTAACCATCACAATTCTGTGACGAAAGTAAGCGGATGAGGTTTGTCGATGTCACAAGCTTATAACCGTCACAATCAAAACTCATTACTTAAACATAAACTTAACAGTAAACTAGAATAATTTTTTTGGTACAACAGTAAATTAGAATAATACTACTTTACTAACCATCATTTAGTACGCAACCGACATGGTTACTACACCACCTAACGTTACTCTTGATCTAAAATCACATATAAATAATATAAAATTTAACAAAAATAATATAAAATTAGCAAATTGGACCCATCCTTCATTCAAATCAATAATTATCACTATTATACAATCACATAACTTCAAATTTCCAACCCATAGTTGCCTAATAGTGTCCTTAATAAATTATATCATTTGATTCCATTTCTTTCCACATTAAATCCTTTAGAAGACGACAATATCCGTCTTATGATGAAAACAAAGGTTAAATATATGATTTCACTTGTATAAATATAACAAATTTTTACATTAAATCCCTTTTAATTTGTCCGTTTTATGATAAAAACCAAGGTTAAATATGCTTTTATTTTTATATAAACTAGTTTTAACCCGTGCAATATTTGCACGGGTATGCATTTTAAACAATGTTTTAATAAAATGATGATTAAGTTTGTAAACCATATCTAAGAATTTTAATTTCAAATATAAATTAGACTTACAATTAAGAGATTGTAAATGACGCACTAAAAATACATAATGCATTAGCCGTTAAGTATCAATTTTGCGTGAACAATATTTCAGGAAAATAATTAAATAAAAATTTACTCTCAATACTAAATATATTCGTTGTCTGCATTAAAATAATTTTTCTCATTTTTATATGTTTTATTCATATTTTAACACTAACATGTCAACCAAAAACTAACCAATTTGGTTATAATAGGTCTTGCTTATGATGATTATATTTATTTAAGGATAAAATGGGTTAACTACCACCCAGTTGCATATATGAGACAAATATTTCATTATTCTCAATACATTCCACTTCTGTCCTATGAATAATACTTGATCCATCGAATTTGCTCGTTTTAAATGAGAATTTGTAAAGGTCTTACGCGTCTTAACTCTGGAAAAAAATTCTCTTTAATTTAAACCTTCATTGTATACTGAAAAAAAAATCTACAAACATGTAATTTTTGTATTTGCTTTAGTTATTTAATGCGCTCATAATTTAGTTTATAATTTTTCCATTGTTATTAATTTTTGATTTTTTATTGATTAATATATTGGATATATTAATTATCAACTATAAGTTATGGTAATTGATTATTGGAGTAACTAATATACAAATTGATGTATTTAAAAATATTGTTTTATCATGAAAATTTAATTTTAGGAAAAAATGTTGCTCTCAATTTATTCACTTTATCATTCTTCGTTAATGTATGTTTACGTAAAAACATAAACGTAAACATTTACGTATATAAAAATAAAATATAGAGGTTTTTGAGAAATAAATCCAAAAACATTACGGTAGGTCCCACATTTATATTTTTTTTTAAAAAAAAAGGTTGAATATGATGATGTGGGTTAATGCGGATGAGTTAAATGTTTTCGTATTAATATAGATAATATTGATGTGTTTAAAAATATTGTTTTATCATGAAAATTTGATTTTAGGAAAAAATGTTGCTCTCAATTTATTCACTTTATCATTCTTCGTTAATGTATGTTTACGTAAAAACATAAACGTAAACATTTACGTATATAAAAATAAAATATAGAGGTTTTTGAGAAATAAATCCAAAAACATTACGGTGGGTCCCACATTTATATTTTTTTTTTTTTAAAAAAAAGGTTGAATGATGATCTGGGTTAATGAGGATGGGTTAAATGTTTTGGTATTAATATAGATAAGATGACAAATCTTTACATTCCCTTTTAGGATGACAGCAATCTCCGTCCTATAATAAAAACTGAGGTCAAAAATATGCTTTCACTTGTATATATATGACAAATCTTTCCATTAAATCAGTCTTAGGATGACAATATCCATCTTATGCCGAAAACTGAGATTAAGTATTCTTTCACTTGTATACTTGACATTTTTTTTATTAATTTTTACGTATCGTTCTTTTGTCTTAATTATTATACTTAATGCATATTAAAATTTAAAATAAATATTATTAAGAAATCATATCATTTCAAACCAAATTAATACTCTTTATATAAAAAAACAAATCGACAATTATTTCATAATAATATTATTGTTATTATTATTACTAGTATAGTCTAGACAGCTTTGCTCACATGTCCAAGTGGATAATACACTAATGCCAACTCATTCCACCTCAACATTTCCACATCTATATGAATAACACCCACTCCCCTACTACTACTCCACAACTCACATTCCAACTCGAAACCGAACCCAAAACTAGTTTTAAAATCCGTGAAAATGAAAATGTTTCAGTTCACAGTCCTAATCATAACCACATTGGCCGTTGCATGCACCGGCCAAAAAACCGCCCCAGGACCAGCAGCAGCCGGTCCGGTCAACCTAACCGGGATTTTATCGAAAGGAGGGCAATTTAACACATTCATCCGTTTATTAACCTCAACACAAGTAGCAGAACAAGTGAACAGTCAGGTGAACCACTCGACCCAGGGTATGACTGTCTTTGCACCAACAGATAATGCATTTCAAAACCTTAAACCCGGTTTAATTAACGGTTTAACTGCCCAAGAACAAGTTGAACTAATCCTTTCCCATGTTCTTCCACAATATTATACCTTTGAGACCTTCCAGACTGCTAGTAACCCGGTCCGAACCCAAGCAACCGTGGAGGACGGTCGACAGATCGGGTTGACGGTTACTTATCTTGGGGTTAACTCGGTTAATGTGTCTTCTGGGATGGTTACCACCCAGGTTAACACTGCCGTAAGCGACAAGTTTCCCTTGGCGGTTTTCCAGGTACACTTCTTTCCAGTTAGTCTTGTGTAAAACGGTTTACGTGAAAAAAGAAAACAAAAGAAAAAAACTCATTTTATTATAAACTAGTACTATTAGACCGTATTATTAGAAGTTAGAAGTATTTGTGATTTCTTTGTAAAGTTGACAGAGTTTACATTATTTAATTATAATTTTTTTGGCTTTTATCATATTTATTTGGTAACTAAATTTTTAATAAATGGGTTAGGATATTTATATATGAAAATTCGTTTTAGACAATATTAATGTATACCGTTTTACAAGTATTTGTGTTTTTTCATAGGGTTTGTTAAAACGAGAACGAGAATTATTTAATTATAATATTTTGGAATTTATCAAATTTTTTTGGTAACTAAAATTTTAATAAAATGGGTTAGGATATTTATATATGAAAATGAAAATTCATTTTAAACAATATTAATGTATACCGTATTACAAGTATTTGTGTTTTTTTTCATAGAGCAGGTAGAGTTTATTATAATGAGAATGAGAATTATTTAATTATTAATTTTCGGCATTTATCATAATTATTTGGTAACTACATTTTTAATAAAATAGGATAGGATGTTTATATATGAAAATCCGTTTTAACCAATATGGAGTATTAATGTAAACTCTTTTACATCAGAATATACTCATGTTACCGAGTAATAATTTATACTCGGTAGTTGAGTCTAATTATAAAATATTATTAAAAAAAGAATATATTCTCTCAGCATTTACCTTTCATTAAAATATTTTTATTTGATCGGACAGGTTGACAAGGTGTTGCTACCTAAGGAGTTGTTTGGTGCTAAGCCACCTAAGAGCTCAGCGGTGAAGGCACCGCCACCAGCTAAGACAGTGAGCGACGGTGGTGAGGATAAGGCGCCAGCGTCCGTGTCGGAGGATAAGGCGAAGAATGGTGCTTACGGTGTAAGGAGTGTAGGGTTGGGTTTGTGGGGTGGTATTGTAGCTTTGGTTACAATGGTCGTGTTTTTGTGAGATGTTTTATTTTGTGAATTTTGAGCGTTTGGATTTTGTTTATTTGTTTTTCATTTTTTTCAAGAGAGAAATTCGATTGATTTTGTAATAAATTCGTCTATTTTGTTTTTAATTGGAGGATGTTTGAGATGTATAAGTCATTTTTAAATGCATTTCATTATTGTTAAGGGGGCGATTTTATATTTTTAGGTGTTAAGTACTAAAACAAAAATATCGTAGTACGGACGAGCGTGCTACTAAGCTAATCATCTCATAAAAATAAAAAAAAAATGATTTTTTTCAGTGAAAATGGAAATTATGTTTTTATAATGTTTTAAATTACTCCCCTAACCCATTTTATTATTATTTTTCTGGTTTGACTTTTGCAAACAAGTTTAACTTTAACCATAAATTAAAATAAAATTCTTACATTTAACGTAAAAAAATCTTTCATAAAATTACTATTTTAATGAAAAGGAATACAAATGGAGAAAAATAAACAAAGTTATAGTGTTGTCTTAGCAGAGCTAGGATTTGCAATTGAGGGATGTAAATTTTATATTCGAAAAAATTTAAATTTTTTTACTAATTTTTCCCTAAATTCACCCGTTGAATCTGATATTTTTTATAGGTTATTTGATAATTAAAACATGTTAATTAATTTAACGAAAATTGTTTTAGCAGTGATAATTTTTGTTTGCCATGCTAACATAAAAATGATCTTATTGGGGAGTTGAATGTTACCAATTTTGCATAAGATATTTACGTACTACGGATAAATTATAAATACACGGTCAAACTTATAAGAAATGCCAAATTATATGGAAATTATTTATATTTCTATACAAAAAAGTAGAGGTGGTCATTGAGTCAGTTTAATGATAGTTGGACTAGGCCAGGGCATGGTCGTGACGAGGGGTATGGGCACCGCATGCGACCACTACTTTTCTTTAGTGTCGGGTCATGACTGTTTGACTTCCTGATAGCGGGGTTTGTCGCCCTCCCCACATCAAACAATTTTTATAAAACTCAACTACTAAACTAAAGTAGTAGGGTAGTCGAGGTCGATCCACAGGGAGGTTAAGTTTGAGTACTAGTCTTGTCTTAGATTATAGGTTAGCTACGCGGATCATGAATAGTAATGATGATTATCTAATTGCACTATACTATCTAACATGTAATTAAGGTAGACTAAATAGAAAACTAGAACAACGAACAAGATGCAATTAAAACGATTTACTCAAATATTAGGGAAGCCTAGGAGATGGTCTAAACACTAACATTCATGATTCTAATCACTAGTTACGATACTTGGTTGTTTCGGGTGAACAAATTAGGTGGATACGCCTCTAGGTAGCCTACTAAATCCCTCCCGGGCTCATAGTAGGACACTAGCTATGCCTAATCAACTCCCTCTCGGGCTCATGACTCGGTCTCCCCCAACTCAAGACTCAAGGTAAGCTAAGAATTGGCCTATTCCGCTCCCCTCTCCCCTAGGTCAAAGGTTTAAGCCCGCGATAAACCCCGGTCATCCCACTCCCTCTCCCGAGGGTCGATTTCAAACCAAAAAGCAAAGGTACCCAACTTAAGTTCTACCTCCCGGGTTCAACCCAAGTCGATAATTGGTCTATTAAGGGCGGTCAACACCTAACCTAATCAACTCTCGTTGATGGTCAAGGGTCAAGGGTTCACCATTTGAAAGTCCCCAAATTACACACTAAACAAGTCAATCCCCTTGCTAATCCCCAATTCACCCCCCTTCAACAACCAAACTAAATGTAACTAATTAGGAGAATCAATCATATTAGGGTCAACCCATCCCCTAGTAAGGTGACTACTCACTACTCGTCATTCTAACACAAGACACATTAAATACGACACTAAACATGTTACTAAGTAAAATAAAGTGATAAAAATATAAACTTTAACTAATCTAAAATTAATCAAACTAATATCTAACAACAAGCATAAAAGAGCAACATTTATGACTAATACGACTTAAAGATTCAAACATTGAACAAATGTAAACAAATGACAAAAGGAAATGAAAGAGGGAAGAAAATTATACCATACTAATTAAGATGAAAATGATGAGTCTTCATACAATACTTGTAATTGGAGATGATAAACTAAAATCTAGACTAAAAAATAATAAGGAAATGTAAGAAATTTGATTATTTTGAGGAACAAAACTAAGAACCCTAACTATTCTACCCCTGCGTCTAAAATCTCTCTGCCCAGAAAACCCCCCACGAAGCTGCTTCCTCACGTGCCCAGAAACCACCCCCACATGAATTTCTCCCTGCTTGCTCTTTTCTTCTTTTTTCTTCCAATCCGAATAGCCCTAGGACCATTATAATATATAGGCTCATATAGCAAGATTAAAATAACAACCCAACAAGAAATAGTGTGCCAATGAAATTGTCGAGTCTAAGTCTTGAATCGATTAATATCCGTTTCATACTTCTTTAATTCGTCTAGAACCGGTTTTCTTACTCGAACTTGGTACCTATAAAATAAAAAGACGAAAGTACTACCAAAACACTCACAAATAATATGAAATAACATTATTTAAAACTAATCGACTAATATAATATTTGACACTAAAATGAGTGAATAAATATCACTCTGGTTATTATATCGACTAAATAAGAGATAAATGTGGGCAAAAAATACGTAAAATAAAGTGTTATCAAATCTCCCCACACTTATCTCTTACTCGTCCTCGAGTAAGCTCAAGCATGATTAAAAAACAAGATAAGTAATATCACTACTACCATAAGCAAATGCACAATATAAGCATCACTCAACTTATTCAGCTAATAATATCCGAATGAGTATTAGCGCACTCAACGCCCCTTCAACTCACGTAGTTGTGCCCATGAGGTAAAACACAACTCGCAAGGCAAGTTGGGTCTTGCACAAAATTGGGATGCATCCAACACTTAAGCACAAGGTAGAAAAGAGGATGCATCGATCAAAAAGAAAGGCCACTTTCCTCATCTAAGTGGCGATCAACTAAAAGGGAACAAATTCAAGATTATAAACTCCCGCACAAATACTAATTCAACACGTCACTAAGACCAAAAGGATGGCGACAAAACGCTACCAAATAATGCGAACCTAGGGTACTTTCATAACCATGATCCAAAAACTTTCGTCAAGGGCGATCGGATGAAATGAAAGGATGTCCCCATGATGCTAGAGGTAAGGAATAAACCGGGTCTAGACACTTCACAAGTAATGGTCATGGATCGTCCCAAGTTCGTCAAGGAAGGATAGCAAAATCGATTTTCGGGTTTAAATGCTCAAGTCATTTCATAAAGGTGGAAAACACAACAAATGACCTCAATTTTTTTCTTACTCTCTTTTTTTTTCTTCTTAACATGAGTTAAGATGGGGTTTGTCCCACGCGTGCTAATGCCCTTTGCTTTCGCCAATCGCTTATTAGGCGACCGGTTAACCTCTAGCCAATAGCTTATCAGGGTGACAATCACTCTGTCTTTGGGCGGTCGAATTCACGGCTAAGTGGGAAACCAAGTCCTTGGCCCCCCTCCAAAGCACATCGAAGTGGTACGCCTCCACCTAAACTACATGATCTTATTCCACCATTTTTTTTAATTTTTTTTAGAGGTTTATTTTTCACTTTTTCAACATTTCACACCAAAATTAAAGAAATTAGCATTTTAAAAACCATCAAAAATTCCAAGTTGCCATCCCACCCAAACCGACAAGGTCACCAAAACTAGTCAATCTATACCTATTCGCATCACGAGGTAGGACAAGGTGATTCAAAATGCAAACCCTCGACTCGGTATTGGATCACGGTTCGAAAGATACTAGCAAAGCATGACCTAGAGTGTTTCAAAACCATTCTAAAAGGCAAAATAACAAGTAGAAGAATTATTTGTGATGGCCTAAACGATTTTGTCAATGTTCCCAATTAGACAATTTCGAAAACCATTTTACTAAATGCAAATACATGCCATGAATGCAACTAATATAAACATGTTCAAATGCAAGTGCAACTATCAACTACATGCCAATCAAACTAATGCATCTCCTAATAGTACAAAGGCACACAAACCACATAGTAATCTCCACAATACACTCCAAATCCTCCACATACAAGCCCATCCTCCTTCAAATAAAACAAATGAAAAGAAAATGAGAGCGGAGTGAAGGTTGGAGCAATCATATCGTGGTGTCTTCAAATTCAAAGCGGTGCTCAAGTAAGGTAGTGCCTATGCGAGAGGAGAGAAAAACAAACAAATATATGTACAATTCTATACTAATAAGGTAAAAACATGTTTTTGAATTTTTCTAATTTTTATGATTTTTTTCAAAAATAAAAGGAAAGGAAAACACAATATAACACATGTCACAAACATAAGAGATATGTCTAAAACACAATAAACATGTATAAACAACAACACAATAACACAAGAACACAACACCACCTAAATTACCAACACTCCAACTCCAAAAAAGAAAAAAAGTACACAAGGGACCAACACCACCAAATCTAATCCACGCTCCAATTACTCTAACCAACCAACAACACAATCCTCCCCACACTTGAATCGGACATTGTCCTCAATGTCTAAACACAAGGGAGGGGAAAATAAAGAAAGTGAGAGTGAAAAATACCACCGTTTCAAGCTCTCTCTTTGATCATTCTATCAAGAAAGTGATCTTTGATTCTTCTACTTCCACTCTTCACTTTGTTGTTGATTCTTGAAGCTCACGAACATAATACCTATACAAAAGAAACAACAAAGAAAACAAACCAACAAAGCATAGAAAAATGCAATCAAAACATATCAAGTGACTTATTTACAAATCCCATCAATGATCTCATTAGCTTATCAAAGGAAGATGACCAATTTTCAATAAAATAGTTATAATGGATCAAGTAAGATATGAAAGTCAAAGCATATAACCAAGTAAGAAACATAATAGATGACTTGTGAAAAAAAGAGTGGAAGTCATAAACGGCATAATCACACCAAGGTTCATCACTTGATTTCAAGTACACAAAGGGAAGGTAAAAACTCTTAGGGTGACTCACAACATTGTCCCTCTCCTCTTCAAGTTTTTCGTTCGAAAAATCATCAAGCAACAAACCAAATGCCATCATAACCTCCTTGGTAGGACTCTCACAATCACCCTCAATAGGCATGGGTTCAAGTAAAGGGGTAAGAAAGTCATGAGGAGGCAAAACAATGGGAATAAGAGAATAATCCTCAAGTATAGAGGTGGGCATAGATGTTTCCTCAAGAAACCTCTCAAAAGTGGGTTGACCTAAGGAGTCAATACACTCATCATTGTCATCATCCCAACTCACCTCAATAATATCATCAAACAAGTTTAAACTCTCTTCATCCCAAGATTCATTGAAAATGCAACTCTCCTCCAAACACTCTTTCACCAACTCCTTCTCCACTACCTCATAGTCTACCTCAAAGCTCACTTTCTCAAACTCACAAAAACTAAATTCCATGAAGCTTTCACCATGAACACAGTTTGACTCATTCAACCACACATCATCCTCGTCATCCTCAAATTTTACACCTTCTAACTCACAATCATTAACAACATTTGAAAAGAACGGTGAAGGTTGAAATAAATGGTGAGAAAGCTCTCTTGGAAAAGGGGTAGATGGTTCACAAGAAGGGTCAAAGGCATGCATATCATTATTAACATCCATCACATTCAAATTCACAAGTGGTGGAGATGCATAAGAAAGGCAAGCATTAGAATCATCACCACAAGAATCATAAGACAATGTTAACTCATGCATAGAATCCACATCAATAGGGGAAGGAGAAACATGTGATTGAACATAAGGCACATCCATAAACCAAGAAGAAGAAGAGTCCACATTTCCACTCAAAGCATCAAACATAGAATAGTCATTACATTTAAGTCTACTTTGTGGTCCTCTCTTATACATAGCCCAAATAGAATTTCGATCCTCATCAACACGAGCCATGTTTTCAATTAAATCTTTAGCCTCACCAACACTCAACTTATCAAAAGCTCCCACCCCGGATGAAACTGTCACAAAATTTTTAAGAGAAGGAAGCAAACCATCAAAGAAAGTAATCATGACTTGACAAGGGGAGAAACCATGATGGGGACAAGCTCTTAACAAACCTCTATACCTATCCCAAGTCTCACTCAAAGTCTCAAACTCACCTTGTTGGAAAGTGTAGATTTGACGCTTCCTAAAGGTGGTTTTAGAAGGAGGGTAAAACTTGTTTAGAAAGGCTTGAGTTAAGTCATCCCAAGTGCAAAAGTTGCTAGAAGGGTGAGAGCGTAACCATCTCTTAGCTTCACCCTTAAGACTAAAGGGAAAGAGTAAAAGTCTAATCACTTGGTCCGATAGTCCCTTCTTTTTGACAAGGTCACAATTTGCTTCAAAAGTCTCCAAATGCTCAATTGCTTCATCACTCTCCAAACTAACCACAAAAGACATCTTGCCTAATCAACTCAATAAGACCTATATCAAACTCATAATCAACATCCACAACCCCAATGTTAATAGGCCGGTTAATATGAGTAAGGTTCGGTCTACAATGATCGCGTATGCAAGACATGGTCAAGATTGCTCAAACAAGTGATAAAACAAAAGAAAAGAAAATAAAAGAACAAGTCACAAGAAACAAGTAAGAAAGCAACACTTAAGCAACATGCAACAAGTTTCATGCAACAAGTATCAAGTAACAAGTAACAAAAACATAGTCTAACAAATCTAAGACAAAACTAATATCAATCCGTTAACCTCCCCGGCAACGGCGCCATTTGATAAGGGGGTTTGTCGCCCTCCCCCACATCAAACAATTTTTATAAAACTCAACTACTAAACTAAAGTAGTAGGGTAGTCGAGGTCGATCCACAGGGAGGTTAAGTTTGAGTACTAGTCTTGTCTTAGATTATAGGTTAGCTACGCGGATCATGAATAGTAATGATGATTATCTAATTGCACTATACTATCTAACAAGTAATTAAGGTAGACTAAATAGAAAACTAGAACAATTAACAAGATGCAATTAAAACGATTTACTCAAATATTAGGGAAGCCTAGGAGATGGTCCAAACACTAACATTCATGATTCTAATCACTAGTTACGATGCTTGGTTGTTTCGGGTGAACAAATTAGGTGGATACGCCTCTCGGTCGCCTACTAAATCCCTCCCGGGCTCATAGTAGGACACTAGCTATTCCTAATCAACTCCCTCTCGGGCTCATGACTCGGTCTCCCCCAACTCAAGACTCAAGGTAAGCTAAGAATTGGCCTATTTCGCTCCCCTCTCCCCTAGGTCAAAGGTTTAAGCCCGCGATAAACCCCGGTCATCCCACTCCCTCTCCCGAGGGTCGATTTCAAACCGAAAAGCAAAGGTACCCAACTTAAGTTCTACCTCCCGGGTTCAACCCAAGTCGATAATTGGTCTAATAAGGGCGGTCAACACCTAACCTAATCAACTCTCGTTGATGGTCAAGGGTCAAGGGTTCACCATTTGAAAGTCCCCAAATTACACACTAAACAAGTCAATCCCCTTGCTAATCCCCAATTCATCCCCCTTCAACAACCAAACTAAATGTAACTAATTAGGAGAGTCAATCATATTAGGGTCAACCCATCCCCTAGTAAGGGGACTACACACTACTCATCATTCTAACACAAGACACATTAAATACTACACTAAACATGTTACTAAGTAAAATAAAGTGATAAAAATATAAACTTTAACTAATCTAAAATTAATCAAACTAATATCTAACAACAAGCGTAAAAGAGAAACATTTATGACTAATGCGACTTAAAGATTCAAACATTGAACAAATGTAAACAAATGACAAAAGGAAATGAAAGAGGGAAGAAAATTATACCATGCTAATTAAGATGAAAATGATGAGTCTTCATACAATACTTGTAATTGGAGATGATAAATTGAAATCTAAACTAGAAAATAATAAGGAAATGTAAGAAATTTGATTATTTTGAGGAACAAAACTAAGAACCCTAACTATTCTACCCCTCCGTCTAAAATCTCTCTGCCCAGAAAACCCCCCACGAAGCTGCTTCCTCACGTGCCCAGAAGCCACCCCCACATGAATTTCTCCCTGGTTGCTCTTTTCTTCTTTTTTCTTCCAATCCGAATAGCCCGTAGGACCATTATAATATATAGGCTCATATAGCAAGATTAAAATAACAGCCAACAAGAAATAGTTAGGGAAGTCATTGGGGCGGGGCGGTGCTGGATATAGGCTCCCCCGTACCCGTACCCATCAAGAACACCTCGTACCCATCCCCGCCCCACCACCCATGGCGGGTACAAGTTTCTAAAACCATGCCCGCCCCACCACCCTTGGCGGGTACAAGTTTCTAAAACCATGTCCGCCTCACCTACTCATTAACCCGTTATACCATAAATTTTTCATTCCGATCTTTTTTCGTACAAATTAGTTTAATCACGATTAATTTATGTTTTTTGGAATTTATTTATATAATTTTAGTTATTTATCAAAGAGGTTGGAAAAATACTTTATAAAATAACTATTTTTAACATTACGTCTTAATTATAACAAAATAATATTTGTAAAATTATCGTAATAATGATATTAATTATTGTAATAATTGGCAGGTAGGCGGGTATGAAGTGATTAACAAGCAAAAACCATCCCCGCCCCACTACCCATGGCGGGTACAATTTTCGTACCCGTCCCCGCCCCACCACCGGCCAAAGCTATACCCATCCCCGCCCCGACTGGGGGGTGCGGGGCGGTATTCACTTGTACCCGCCCCAATGACATCCTTAAACATAGTGTGCCAATGAAATTGTCGAGTCTAAGTCTTTAATCGATTCATATCCGTTTCATACTTCTTTAATTCGTCTAGAACCGGTTTTCTTACTCGAACTTGGTACCTATAAAATAAAAAGACGAAAGTACTACCAAAACACTCACAAATAATATGAAATAACATTATTTAAAACTAATCGACTAATATAATATTTGACACTAAAATGAGTGAATAAAGATCACTCGGGTTATTATATCGACTAAATAAGAGATAAAATGTGGGCAAAAAATACGTAAAATAAAGTGTTATCAAATCTCCCCACACTTATCTCTTACTCGTCCTCGAGTAAGCTCAAGCATGACTAAAAAGCAAGATAAGTAATATCACTACTACCATAAGCAAATGCACGATATAAGCATCACTCAACTTATTCAGCTAATAATATCCGAATGAGTATTAGCGCACTCAACGCCCCTTCAACTCACGTAGTTGTGCCCATGAGGTAAAACACAACTCGCAAGGCAAGTTGGGTCTTGCACAAAATTGGGATGCATCCAACACTTAAGCACAAGGTAGAAAAGAGGATGCATCGATCAAAAAGAAATGCCACTTTCCTCATCTAAGTGGCGATCAACTAAAAGGGAACAAATTCAAGATTATAAACTCCCGCACAAATACTAATTCAACACGTCACTAAGACCAAAAGGATGGCGACAAAACATTACCAAATAATGCGAACCTAGGGTACTTTCATAACCATGATCCAAAAATTTTCGTCGAGGGCGATCGGATGAAATGAAAGGATGTACCCGTGATGCTAGAGGTAAGGAATAAACCGGGTCTAGACTCTTCACAAGTAATGGTCATGGATCGTCCTAAGTTCGTCTAGGAAGGATAGCAAAATCGATTTTCGGGTTTAAATGCTCAAGTCATTTCATAAAGGTGGAAAACACAACAAATGACCTCAATTTTTTTTCTTTCTCTTTTTTTTTCTTCTTTTCATGAGTTTAGATGGGGTTTGTCCCACGCGTGCTAATGCCCTTTGCTTTCGCCAATCGCTTATTAGGCGACCGGTTAACCTCTAGCCAATAGGTTATCGGAGTGACAATCACTTTGTCTTTGGGCGGTCGAATTCACGACCAAGTGGGAAGCCAAGTCCTTGGCCCCCCTCCAAAGCACATCGAAGTGGTACGCCTCCACCTAAACTACATGATCTTATTCCAACATTTTTTTTATTTTTTTTAGAGGTTTATTTTTCACTTTTTCAACATTTCACACCAAAATTAAAGAAATTAGCATTTTAAAAACCATCAAAAATTCCAAGTTGCCATGCCACCCAAACCGACAAGGTCACCAAAACTAGTCAATCTATACCTATTCGCATCACGAGGTTGGACAAGGTGATTCAAAATGCAAACCCTCGACTCGGTATTGGATCACGGTTCGAAAGATACTAGCAAAGCATGACCTAGAGTGTTTCAAAACCATTCTAAAAGGCAAAATAACAAGTAGAAGAATTATTTGTGATGGCCTAAACGATTTTGTCAATGTTCCCAATTAGGCAATTTTGAAAACCATTTTACTAAATGCAAATACATGCCATGAATGCAACTAATATAAACATGTTCTAATGCAAGGGCAACTATCGAGAGGAGAGAAAAACAAGCAAATATATGTACAATTCTATACTAATAAGGTAAAAACATGTTTTTGAATTTTTCTAATTTTTATGATTTTTTTCAAAAATAAAAGGAAAGGAAAACACAATATAACACATGTCACAAACATAAGAGATATGTATAAAACACAATAAACATGTCTAAACAACAACACAATAACACAAGAACAAACCACCACCAAAATTACCAACACTCCAACTCCACAAAAGAAAAAGTACACAAGCGACGAACACCACCAAATCCAATCCACGCTCCAATTACTCCAAGCAACCAACAACACAATCCTTCCCACACTTGAATCGGACATTGTCCTCAATGTCTAAACACAAGGGAGGGGAAAATAAAGAAAGTGAGAGTGAAGAATACCACCGTTTCAAGCTCTCTCTTTGATCATTTTATCAAGAAAGTGATCTTTGATTCTTCTACTTCCACTCTTCACTTTGTTGTTGATTCTTGAAGCTCACGAACATAATACCTATACAAAAGAAACAACAAAGAAAACAAACCAACAAAGCATAGAAAAATGCTATCAAAACATATCAAGTGGCTTATTTACAAATCCCATCAATGATCTCATTAGCTTATCAAAGGAAGATGACCAATTTTCAATAAAATAGTTATAATGGATCAAGTAAGATATGAAAGTCAAAGCATATAACCAAGTAAGAAACATAATAGATGACTTGTGAAAAAAACAGTGGAAGTCATAAACGGCATAATCACACCAAGGTTCATCACTTGATTTCAAGTACACAAAGGGAAGGTAAAAACTCTTAGGGTGACTCACAACATTGTCCCTCTCCTCTTCAAGTTTTTCGTTCGAAAAATCATCAAGCAACAAACCAAATGTCATCATAACCTCCTTGGTAGGACTCTCAAAATCACCCTCAATAGGCATGGGTTCAAGTAAAGGGGTAAGAAAGTCATGAGGAGGCAAAACAATGGGAATAAGAGAATAATCCTCAAGTATAGAGGTGGGCATAGATGTTTCCTCAAGAAACCTCTCAAAAGTGGGTTGACCTAAGGAGTCAATACACTCATCATTGTCATCATCCCAACTCACCTCAATACTATCATCAAACAAGTTTAAACTCTCTTCATCCCAAGATTCATTGAAAATGCAAGTCTCCTCCAAACACTCTTTCACCAACTCCTTCTCCACTACCTCATAGTCTACCTCAAAGCTCACTTTCTCAAACTCACAAAAACCAAATTTCTTGAAGCTTTCACCATGAACACAGTTTGGCTCATTCAACCACACATCATCCTCATCATCATCAAATTTCACACCTTCTAACTCACAATCATTAACAACATTTGAAAAGAACGGTGAAGGTTGAAATAAATGGTGAGAAAGCACTCTTGGAAAAGGGGTAGGTGGTTCACAAGAAGGGTCAAAGGCATGCATATCATTATTAACATCCATCACATTCAAATTCACAAGTGGTGGATGTTGGGAAATGTGTCCTCAACAATAGTGCTATGCGATCACGTAATTAAATCTCATGACGATAATACACAAGGGATGATACGAAATATAATTAGTCAACTGACCAACATTAATCGGTAATGATTGGCTAGCTAGAGTTTGACATTACTGTCGTATGACGGTGGTGGTCAGTTGATCCCTTTAGGTCACACCTATAGGACAATTCCCTTAATTGAAAAGACGATCAAATGTATATTGATACGAGTTGATCATATTCCTTAAACTCGTATATCGAGAAATCAGAGGTTAAATCTTAATGTAAGATTTATGTTTGAAATGAACATATCAATAATCAAACATTAAACGATATTTATGAAATGTCGTAATTAGAATGAATAGCGTAGTATATTATTACAAGTGTTGTAAATCATATTGACGATTATTGAAATGACCATTTTATACATAAGTAATTACGAATTACTAGTCAAATTGTTAAACATGATTTATTTAATTTATAAATGATATTTATTTGATAAATATGCATTTTTAAATTAGAACAATTAATTTTATGTTGTGACATATTGTATGTCACACATAAGTATACAAATTGTACAAAATGACATTTGATAAAATGGAAGTCCATTTTAATTGTGATGGTACCGGTTTTGGGAAGGTGTAAATTGAAGTGTGTTTTGTGTTTTAAGAACATAAAAACACAATCCTTAAAAGGGTACCTTGTGAATTGCACCTACACCCACCTATGTACATAGGAAAGACAAAATGTTCCCTCTTGGTTTTCTTTTGTGTGTCTCACGCCTAAACCAAGGGACTACCATCAAATGTGAAGTAGTTCACACATTGTTGTTCATTCTAATCTCTTGGCATTTTTCTAGTGTGAGAAAATAATAACATCAAATCCTCTAATATTATTATTGTGAGATAATAATAATACTAATAATAATAAGTTATATATTAGTTTCAATTCTAAATAAAGATTAGAATTTGTTTAAGGAAAAACCGATTTTGTGCTAGCTTATTCAAAGTTTCGGTTGTTTTAAGGGGTTGTCTTGGTGCATCGCAAAGGAGATATTCTTGTTGAATACTTGGAGGATCATCCTTGCTATTACTTGGACCGTATGTAAGGGTTGAAATCTCTCATATTTCCGCATATTTTAAGCATGCATAAGATCTTAATCATGTTAATTAAAATTATGACAGTATGACTAAAAGTATTAGATTATGAGATAACTAAACCTAACAATTGGTATCAGAGCAACTGGGTTGTTTGCATGCTTTCCGTTTACGTTTTTACGGAGTTATTAGGATAACAAAATAAAATTTGGAATTTCGTTTAATATATATGATATGGCCGAAATTAATTAAGCATGAATACCTACTGTTTTTAAATTGTTTTTAGAATATTTGGAATATATTTTGCATATATATTGTTCATTGGTATATTTATTTTCGGTTTTATTAGTTTTTAATGGTTAAAAATCGTTTATTTTGGGAAAAATAGTTAAAATCGTCTTTTGGCCGAGATTTTTCAGTATGTTTTCACATGTATATCCTATGTTATGCTATGTTATGAATATGATTTTTCGTAAATTATGGAGTTATAAAACATGTGATATGAATATTAAAGGTTAAAATGCAATAAGATGAATAAAAATGGGTTTGTATAGTTATATTTGGAATTTGACTATAAAAATTTATGAGTATGTCACATGCAATATTTAAAATGAATGGTAAATTTTCCGGATATTTATCTCATATATTGCATTATTATAGATTTTTAATGTAAAAATCGGGTAATTAGTGACATTATTTCGACTTTAATAGTTTAAGTTGGAATTTGGCCAAAAACATTTAACACGATGTCATATATATTATTTCCAGCATGTATAAAAATTTTGAGATTTTTATCTTATTTTATGCTTGAGAAATAATTTTAAAGGTTAAAATCGTACGATATATGACGAAAATCGTTAAAATTTGCAATAGTTGTTAAAATGGCCGGAAAATTTAACCCATAATAGTCATATATGATATGTTTATCACTAAATTATTCTTGGGAGCCAAAAGTTTCTGTTTTGATTTAATTTTAATTGTTAAAAAGTTGCATTTAAAATTGAATTAAAAGAGTCATTTTTATTAAAAATTTCGGCTATTGGGCAGTGTGCCATTTAATTTTCTGTCCATTTTATGTTCTTAAAGTATTTTGGAAAGTGTAAAATTATTATTAGTATTTTATTTGCTTTTATGGAACTAATTATTGAATTTTCCGACTTAAAATGCTCGTTTTACGTATTATTTTCGAAATATATATTAAAACCGTATAAATACTAATATTTTAAAGTTCTGAAATTTTAAGAACATTCTAGAATTTTCAAAATTTGAATTTTTAAATTTTCGAAATTTTTATGACTCTTTTCGATTTTTATATTATTTTCCCGCAAAACCGAGTTAAATACCGAACAATATTAAAATATAATAAGTTAAGTCATGTTCAAAGTTTGAGTAAGACTAAATTTTGAAACCTAAAAGAGTTGGGATGATTAACTTAAGAGTGAATTCCGATTCACATTATGCATAGTGTTGTTAAACGTTAAAACAAGCAATTCCATAAACCGAGGTATACGATAACTATTTATATAATTGATATTTAAATAGGACGATTTGGCTTAGGGTTTGCATGATAGTTCATATATTCATAAGCATTGCATATTTTAATTATGAATGTCATTATTTTATTTACGTAATTTTGGGAATTATGTAATTTACTTAGTATGGCCTTAGTTTTAAATCGGTATTTCCCGTAATGTAAGGGGTTACCGATTCGGTTGTAATTTTGTGATCTCGTATCACCCAATTGTAATTTATGTTGGGGCTGGTGTCCTTGACAATTAAGTACAATGACTTATTAAATCTCTTTAAGGATCACAAGGGCATACTTCTGTATTATTACCAGTTGATCCACGTTTATCAATAACGGTTGGCTTGCTAGATAAGTTTGACGTTATTGTCATACGGATGGCGGTGGTCATGTGGGGAATAAAGCATGAATTCGCCCTAAACTTGCAGGATTATAATGAAAATTACAGTTGAGATTATTGTCATAAGATAAATAAAACATGAAAAGAAATTCAACCTTTGGTCCTTTGTGCTTATGGCCTAAGAACAGGAATTAAAGTAAATTCCCTCCTATAACTTGCACCCAAGACTTTGATTGAGACGATGCCGCGTGTGCTAGAAAATACTCTCCAATTGCCTTGCAATATGGGGAGAGCTTTTGTGAGGTTTTAGATGTGAGATCTGGGTTTTGGGAAAAGAATGTTCTCAAAACCCTAATTCTTGAGATTATGATCCAACCAGTAACTGACATAAGGAGAAAAACTCTCCTTATGTAGTACCACATGGTCGGCCGAATGGGTAGGGTAGGAGTGGGCTTTTTCCACTCTTACCTTATACCTTTTGCGTGATTCGTCCCGATTTGCTAAATATTATTTGCGGGATTTAATTATAAATCGTAACATGTTATCAGATATTAATATAGTCGATATATTAATAACGGTCTGATAAAATACGATATTGTATAATTACCTAAATTAATATAACTGTTTATATTAATTCGCGAATACAATATTTAATTAAATATAACTGTTTATATTTAATTTACGAATTAATCATGTAATCCGTATTAGCTAAAATTATTTAATCCGTATTAAATAATAATCTCAACATCTTATTGACTAATTTATTAGCCAATACCTTTGACTAACTGTTTAGTCATATCCGGCATAAATGTGACTGTATTTTCATACCTTCACATCTCTCAAACGTGTCCTATAGGTGTGACGTATAGGGACCAGTTGATCACCGCCATCCGTATGACAATAACGTCAAACTTATCTAGCAAGCCAACCGTTATTGATAAACGTGGATCAACTGGTAATAATACATAAGTATGCCCTTGTGATCCTTGAAGAGATTTAATAAGTCATTGTACTTAATTGTCAAGGACACCAGCCCCAACAATCTCCCACTTGTCCGTACAAGGGTATGTTCAATGACGTTATCACACTACATGTGGAGGACACAATCTCCAACAAACTCCCACTTGTCCGTACAAGTGTAGGTGCGATAACCGAATCTCATATCCTTTTAAAATTTCTCCCACTCAATGTAAGACAATTTGCAAATCCGCATTCGCAAAGGTCGTATCTCACAAGCGATCTGTATCAAGAGTGGTTTCCCCGACTAGAGAGTAACTTAACTAATAAAACGAATCTGTATTCGAGCATGGCCATGCATTTCAGTTACTACTCCTCGAGTGGCCCTGAGAAATGATAAAATCCTGATAAGGGTTTGGATATTTCCCTCAACTCGAATCCTGCCGATATCGCCCAGCATGAAATAACCCAGAAAAAATCCTCTTGGCCCCTGTTACGGTGACCGTGGGAAAGAAACCAAAGTTACCCAAAATCTGTCTTAATCTCAGGAAGCAGTTGAAAGTCAAAAGACTCGACTCTAAGGAACACTGTGGAGGTCCTATCCACGACCTGGCACCCAATGTTATAAAACATTTAGGACTCCATAACGTTGTCACGGGGTGTCCTACAAGATATCCGTATAACTCGCCTTTATGATTGGCCAGTCATCCGCGTGACTTATGGCTCGTTGAACCCACCATCAACCAACGTCACAAAATGATTACCTGAGTTATCAGCTCAAGTGGGTAATCAAGGACCAAAACGATGTAATGTTAATCAGTTCACTTTGTGGTGTTCAAAATTGGCGTACAATTCCACATGAGAAACAAAACATTTTATATCATAACAATAAGGTTGAATAGAGTACACGAGAAAATGAATTATTACATGAATTCATAAAAGAGTACTACAACTTAGGAACACATCCAATTCCCATGGAATGAATGTGCCCTTCATGCTTATCACGTGGTAGTGATTTTGTGAGAGGATCAGCTATGTTGTCATCCGTAGCGATCTTTTCAATAAAAATCTCCTTTTGCTCCACGTAATCTCTGATTAGATGAGCTTTCCGTTGTACATGCCTAGCCTTGCTGCTAGACTTATGCTCCTTAGCTTGGAAGATGGCACCGCTATTGTCACAATAAACGGTGATTGGGTCATTCGAACTAGGCACTACCGAGAGTCCTTGTAAGAATTGACGCATCCATATTGCTTCCTTAGCTGCTTCTGAGGCGGCATAGTACTCGGACTCAGTCGTAGAATCTGCTGTAACACTCTGTTTAGAACTTTTCCAGCTGACAGCAGCGCCATTAAGAGTAAAGACAAATCCAGACTGAGATTTCGAGTCATCTCGATCTGTTTGGAAGCTAGCATCTGCGTAACCCGTGGCGCAGAGCGTCGAGTCGCCTCCGTAAGTCAATCCCCAATCTTTAGTCCTCCGTAGGTACTTAAGAATGTTTTTCACGGCCATCCAGTGTTGTTCACCTGGATGAGCTTGGAATCGACTTGTCATACTCAATGCATATGCAACGTCAGGACGTGTGCATATCATGGCATACATGATCGATCCTATTGCCGAAGCATAAGGAATCCGACTCATGCGCTCTTTCTCTTCCACTGACTTAGCTTCTTGAGTCTTGCTCAAGTGAAGCCCAGGAGTCATAGGAAGGAACCCCTTCTTGGAGTTCGTCATGCTGAATCTCTCCAGAATCTTCTCTATATAAGATTCTTGACTGAGAGACAACATCCGTCGTGATCTATCCCTGTAGATACGGATGCCCAAAATTCTTTGTGCCTCTCCCAGATCTTTCATCTGGAAATGGTTTTTCAACCATGCTTTAACCGAAGATAAGAGAGGTATGTCATTCCCAATCAAGAGTATGTCATCGACATACAGTACTAGGAATACAATCTTACTCCCACTCGACTTGATATAGAGACATGGTTCCTCGACTGATCGAATGAACCCATTCTCTTTTATCACTTGGTCGAAGCGATGATTCCAACTCCGCGATGCTTGCTTAAGTCCATAGATGGAACGCTTAAGCTTGCAAACTTTCTTAGGATGTGCTGAATCGATAAAACCCTCAGGTTGTACCATGTACAACTCTTCCTCCAAATAACCGTTTAAGAAGGCGGTTTTAACGTCCATTTGCCATATTTCATAGTCATGAAATGCGGCGATCGCTAAGATAATCCGAATGGAACGTAGCATGACTACGGGTGCAAAGATCTCATCATAGTGCAAGCCTGGCACTTGAGTGAAACCTTTAGCAACTAGTCTAGCCTTATGGATATCTTGTTCTCCTTCCACGACATGCTTTATTTTGTAAAGCCATTTGCATTGAAGGGGACGTACCTTTGCAGGTAGGTCCACAAGATCCCACACGTTGTTCTCATACATGGAGTCCATCTCGGATTGCATGGCTTCTAGCCATAGCTTTGAGTCAGAACTGGTCATGGCACTTTTATAGGTTGTGGGTTCATTACCCTCTAGGAGTAAGACGTCATCTGTATCATGTTCCTCGACCATACCAATGTATCTGTCCGGTGGAATAGAGACTCTTCCCGACCTCCTAGGTTCCTCAGGGATATCTACCGCAGCCTCGGTTGGAGGTACTGTTTCCTCCAATGGTTGCTCGGTAGTTGGTTCTTGAACCTCCGATAACTCGAAAGTTCTATTACTCGACTTGTTCTCGAGAAATTCTTTCTCTAAGAACGTCGCACTAGCCGCAACAAAAACACGTTGTTCGGTAGGCGAGTAGAAGTAATGACCAAACGTTCCCTTTGGATAGCCTATAAAGTATGTCTTGACCGATCGCGGGCCGAGCTTATCCTCGTGTCTCCACTTGACATAAGCCTCGCAGCCCCAAACCCGAATAAAGGACAAGTTAGGGACCGTTCCCTTCCATAACTCGAATGGAGTCTTGTCAACAGCTTTAGACGGACTTCGGTAAAGTATTAGAGCGGCTGACAAAAGAGCATAGCCCCACAATGAATCAGGCACAACGGTGTGACTCATCATGGATCGAACCATATCAAGTAAAGTTCGATTTCTCCGTTCGGACACACCATTTAATTGTGGTGTTCCAGGTGGAGTTAACTGTAGCACGATCCCACAGTCTTTTAGGTGTTGATCAAACTCGTGTGAAAGATACTCACCACCACGATCCGAACGTAGTGCTTTAATCTTTCTACCCAGCTGGTTCTGTACCCGATTCTGGTATTCTTTGAACTTGTCAAAGGATTCACTTTTATGTTTCATCAAGTAGACATAGCCATATCTACTCAAATCATCCGTGAAAGTGATGAAATACCTATAGCCTTCTCGTGCGTTGATCGACATAGGGCCACATACGTCCGTATGTATGAGTCCTAATAGGTCGGCAGCGCGCATTCCAACACCTTTGAAGGAAATACGAGTCATTTTGCCGATGAGACATGATTCACACGTGCCATATGATTCGAAATCAAAGGGCGAAATAGCTCCATTCTGTATGAGCTGTTTAACGCGTTTCTCATTTATGTGTCCCATACGACAATGCCATAAGTAAGTTTGATCTTTGTCACCTACCTTTATTCTTTTATTATTCACATGTAATATCTCGGTGGTTTGATCTAAAACATAAATTCCATTCATGGAAACTGCCTTGCCATAAATCATATTGTGTAAGGAGAAAATACAGCTATTATTCTCTATTACAAATGAAAAACCGAGTTTGTCAAGTGCAGAAACTGAAATAATGTTTTTGGATAAACTAGGAACATAATAACAGTTATATAAAAATAACTCGAATCCACTTGGAAGCTGGATTACGTATGTTCCCTTCGAGACTGCAGCCACACGTGCTCCATTCCCGACACGCAGGTCCACCTCACCCTTGATTAGGGGTTCTTGGTTTCGGAGGCCCTGCACATGATTACATAGATGAGAACCACAACCAGTATCAAGTACCCAAGTTCCGCAACTTGCATGGTTAATCTCAATCATGTGAATAAAAGAAGAAGAAGACATACCAACAGGAGTAACACGGCCTGCTTTAATGTCCTCACGATACACGGGGCAAGAGCGCCTCCAATGCCCAGTCTTGTGGCAATGGTGACACTCCATGCTTGTATCCTTGCTCTTTGTCTTGCCCTGTGAGTTGCTCGACTCACCTGGCCCACTCTTAGTAAATCCTGGTTTCTTGAACCTGGGCTTACCTACTGCTAGGTCGCCCTGAGCTTTAGCCTTCCCTTTACCTTTCCCCTTACTGGAGATCATGAGAACATCCTGCTTAAGACTCCCACTCAACTTAAGATCCTTCTCAGTCTGTACGAGAAGGGAGTGGAGCTCATGGGGAGTCTTCTTCATGTCGTTCATGTAGTAGTTGGCCCTAAAGAGGGCGAACCCATCATGAAGCGAATGAAGCATGCGATCAACGATGATGTTCTCACTGATCTTGCAGTTTAGGGACTCCAGTTTCTCGATATTCTCAATCATGTTGAGAATATGTGGGCTAACAGCTTGGCCCTTCTGGAGTTTCGCCTCAAAGAAGCGACAGGTATGCTCATAAGAAACGATTCTCGGAGCCTTGGAGAATTCGTTAGTGAGCGTGGTGAAAATCTTGTTTGCACCATGGGTTATGAAGCGTCTTTGCAAATTGGATTCCATTGCATAGATGAGTACGTTCTTTATCGCACCCGCTTCCATAACGAAATCGCTATGAGCGCGAATTTCGTTGGCTCTAGCTCCAGTTCCTGGGTGTGGCGGAATGGGCTCAGTTAAGAACTTGAGCTTTCCGTCAGCAATGGCAGCATTCCGTAGTGCTGCCTCCCAGTCAGAGAAGTTTGACCCATCATTCCTGAGTCTAGTTGACTGATTCATGGAGTCCATGAAGGCTTTCAGCCAGGATTCACGTGCTAGCTTGGCACTTGGCATTGGGTCTTCACCAGCCATTTTAGTTTTACAGCAGTTTTAATGAACGTGTTCTACACTGAAAAGAAGATAAAACAAAACCATATAAGCAACTTATTGTTGTGATTTTAAGTCTATATTAAATTGAATTTAAACTCGTAGACTCATGCATTTATATAATTGATCTCCCTCAAGAATTATATAAACGATCCCAAGACTCAATTTCCGTATATTGATAAGCCCACAGTTTGGCTAATTCCAATCGTTGGAACTCTTGGTCGATAGATTTCCGTATATCCTATCTATTAGTCCATCTCAGTCACTGGAATATTATCGAGTGACCATGATGTTGAGATAAAATAAATCATCTGTTCCCACTTACCCGACGTAGAAGGGGTCATATTATGCCTACCGACGAAGAAGGGATTCATGGGAGGCTGATTTATAAAGACTAGTCTCAATTTTTGGTTATACGAGGAAGACCCCATCAACTTTTATTTATTCATATTAAGTGAACTAATATCTAGCATATGCGTGAATGAATTAAATAAAGTGATGGCTTTATAAAGACATGTGACATCTGTATTGTCACAGAAAACTAACGCGAGACCTCTACATGAGTCAGTTTTCAGGCATGATATAGGTGGTTTGGTTTTTAGGCGGAATATGATGCAAGCTATTATCGATGAAAGCATAAAGATAAATGCAATAAACGTAAATAAAAGTCCTAGTGTGGCCTATCCTACCAAAATAAACATAAAACAACTTGGAATCCACTGTTGGACCCTAGAAGCTTGTCTTGATGTTCCATCTTGGTCCTTGTAGCGGGAGTGAGCATCCGGTCTCCGTCTTGTCTTTGGTCTTCGCGAAATTACTAATTTAAATTACAAGAGTAAACCTAGATACATTCTAATTTAAATACAAAAGTAATTACATGGCAAAAACCCAAAACGGAGATTCAAGATCTCAAAATTACAAGCAAGATCGTGTCCCATCATTACGGTGACACAATCTTCTAAGGCCACACTAAGTTACAACCGTTTGCAAAAATTAAATACGTTATTGAAAGCATTCAAGGCATTCACAAGACGATAAATAAAATGCATCAACTAAATAAAATTCATACATGACATAATACTGTTATTATGATTAATAAATTTATACCAAACCACCTTTTAAGATTAAAATTAAGTGACTATACCGTTTTAATCACCAATTTTAATTAACATATAATCCATTATTTTAAACCGTTTTAAAACAATATGTATCAAACAAGGGTGAACCGTTTCACTAAATAATACACTATTTCCGTATATAGTGTATTATTTTAAGCCATGTGAAAATAAAAACATGATATTTTCGAAATAAAAAAAAAAAACGAGTCTGTTACAGGGGGGCTGGTCGACCGACCAGTCCTTGTGGTCGACCGACCATCAGCCAAAAACCGAAAAATTCTGCAACAGAAGAAACGGTCGACCGACCTATTAATTAGGTCGACCGACCAGAACACAGTAAAAACGAATTTCAGAAAACGCAAAACGCTGCACTTTTGAAATTAAAACAAGTTTTTACTTTTAAACTTTGATTAAAACAAGTGAATCAAAATTGACATCAACAAGGGTTCACATATTGTCAAGAAAATCGATTAATTAACAATGTGTAAACATGAATCGAAAACCTAGATCGAAAAACTCACAAAAGGAAACTGTTTTCTTAAAAAAAAACAGAAAGAAAACAGGGGGTGGTCGACCGACCGAGACAGGAGGTCGATCGACCGACACCGCCAGAGAGTGGTCGACCGACCGTGACAGGAGGTCGGTCGACCGACACCGCGACAGAAAACGATTTTTCAGGTTTTCAAACTTACGAAAATCACAAAAGTAAAATTTTCATGGCCTGGCTCTGATACCACTTGTGGGGAATAAAGCATGAATTCGCCCTAAACTTGCAGGATTATAATGAAAATTACAGTTGAGATTATTGTCATAAGATAAATAAAACATGAAAAGAAATTCAACCTTTGGTCCTTTGTGCTTATGGCCTAAGAACAGGAATTAAAGTAAATTCCCTCCTATAACTTGCACCCAAGACTTTGATTGAGACGATGCCGCGTGTGCTAGAAAATACTCTCCAATTGCCTTGCAATATGGGGAGAGCTTTTGTGAGGTTTTAGATGTGAGATCTGGGTTTTGGGAAAAGAATGTTCTCAAAATCCTAATTCTTGAGATTATGATCCAACCAGTAACTGACATAAGGAGAAAAACTCTCCTTATGTAGTACCACATGGTCGGCCGAATGGGTAGGGTAGGAGTGGGCTTTTTCCACTCTTACCTTATACCTTTTGCGTGATTCGTCCCGATTTGCTAAATATTATTTGCGGGATTTAATTATAAATCGTAACATGTTATCAGATATTAATATAGTCGATATATTAATAACGGTCTGATAAAATACGATATTGTATAATTACCTAAATTAATATAACTGTTTATATTAATTCGCGAATACAATATTTAATTAAATATAACTGTTTATATTTAATTTACGAATTAATCATGTAATCCGTATTAGCTAAAATTATTTAATCCGTATTAAATAATAATCTCAACATCTTATTGACTAATTTATTAGCCAATACCTTTGACTAACTGTTTAGTCATATCCGGCATAAATGTGACTGTATTTTCATACCTTCACATCTCTCAAACGTGTCCTATAGGTGTGACGTATAGGGACCAGTTGATCACCGCCATCCGTATGACAATAACGTCAAACTTATCTAGCAAGCCAACCGTTATTGATAAACGTGGATCAACTGGTAATAATACATAAGTATGCCCTTGTGATCCTTGAAGAGATTTAATAAGTCATTGTACTTAATTGTCAAGGACACCAGCCCCAACAATCTCCCACTTGTCCGTACAAGGGTATGTTCAATGACGTTATCACACTACATGTGGAGGACACAATCTCCAACAGGTCAACTGGTCCCTATACGTCACACCTATAGGACATGTTTGAGAGATGTGAAGGTATGAAAATACAGTCACATTTTGCCGGATATGACTAAACGGTTAGTCAGAGGTATTGACTATTAAATTAGTCAATAAGATGTTGAGATTATTATTTAATACGGATTAAATAATTTTAGCTAATACGGATTACATGATTAATTCGTAAATTAAATATAAACGGTTATATTTAATTAAATATTGTATTCGCGTATTAATATAAACAGTTATATTAATTTGGGTAATTATACAATATCGTATTTTGTCAGACCATTATTAATATATCGACTGTATTAATATCTGATAACATGTTACGATTTATAAATAAAACCCGCGAACAACTTAAAGCTAATTGGGTCGAATCACGCATTGGAATAAGGTAAGAGTGGAAAGCCCACTCCTACCCTATGTCCAATTTCGGCCGGCCATATGTAGTATATAAGGAGAGTCCTTCTCCTTATATCAACTACTCTTGGTGCACTGTTAAATTATCTCAAGGTAAAAATTAGGGTTTTGAGACATTCTTTTCCCAAAACCTCAGATCTCACATCTAAAACTCAATAGCTCTCCCTATATTGCAAGGCAGTTGGAGAGGATTTCTAGCACACGCGGCCACGTCTCAAACTAAGTCTTGGGTGCAAGTTATAGGAGGGAATTTGCATTAATTCCTGTTCTTAGGCCTTTTGCGCGAGGACTAAAGGTTGTACTTCTTTTCTCATGTTTTTAATCTTATGACGATATTCACAATTGCATATTTCATTATAATCCTGCAAATTTAGGGTGAATACGCGTTTTATTCCCCACAATTTATTCCTATTTTATAATGTATAAAGTAGACTAGAAAAGTTGTAATTTTGTAAATTCCGGAGAACCTTGAAGACAGTGCCATTCGGAAAGGAGTTCCGAACAAGACGGTGTTTACCTCGAAGTGCGTGCCTCGTGAAGTTCAAGGGACCAAAGGAGTTGGTTTCCGAATTTGTACTTTATTATTTCTTTTCTAGGAAAGGCCATACTAGGTTTTATTTTATGCTTTTATTTTGCTTTTTATATGTTTGCATGCATAGCCAAATCGTCATATATCGTCTCATGCATTTTTCGATTTAGTCGACCTAGTCATCATTTTATCGATAATTCACCGACTTAGTTCAATTAAACGGAGATAGATAATAAACATTGACTAGATCTCTTACTAATAAATATTGAGACTTAGCCTTACCATAAAGTATGGACCCATGAATCCCTTCTTCACAAGAACGTAGGTTCGGCTATACCGGGGTGCTAAAATTGTCACGTTGGGTAAGTGGGGTAATAAGATTACACCTTGAAATTTGGTCGATCTCAACGAAATTATTCGTAACCGTAGTTGCAATAAGTTCGGGCTAAAGACGATTTTTAGAAAATTGTCGACCGAGAGTTCTAAGGTAGAACCGATTAAAAGGTTAATCCACCAAATTATACCAATACGGGTTGAATCGGCTATACCGTGCCCGAATTAGTATGGGTTTGGGTCTCGGGATTGTTTACTTAATTGGGTAAGAGATCATTAAGTAAATAGACTAAACTTGTTTAAAATTATTTACGAGTTTTGTAAATGACGTTGTTTTAATTCCTTCAATTTATTCTAGTTTAATTTTCAACATCATCAATGGCAACCAACGCTCCACCTCTCACTAACGTATCATGGCTTCGATCCTTTATGGATCGTTGCAAACTCGATAAGCATGGCTCAAATTTTAAGGATTGGGATGCGCAATTACTCTTGGCCGCTCAAGGTGACGATGAGACTCGTTACGTACCTATCCGAAGCCGCTCCTCCCGCTCAGACCGCTCGTTCATCGGTCCAAACTCGGGAGGCCTATGAAGCCGACATGAAAGAGTCCTCCGCTCTTAAAAATGTGCTCATCTTCTCCATGGAGCCGGATCTCCAAAGGAGTATGATCAAGTTGACCACATCATATGAGATATACATCAAGCTTGCGACTGTAACAGCCCGCTTTTTCGTAATTTATATTTTTAAAGGTTTTAATTATTTTGCGGGATAAAATAATATTTTAATAATTTATCGAAGAGTATTTTAAATAAATAATAAGATCCGTCTTAAGAACCTTAAGTCCTTAAGACGAATACAAACTTGGTAAGGTTAAGTTCCCAACTTAAATATCCGTTCAAATATCCTAACCCGTTTCTCTTAATACGGAAAGGACGACCTACTTGTACCCTCCTTAAACCTTATGTCGACATTTCTTTTTGCTCAAGAACTCTTTTCACAGTAAACCAAACTCTCCCAAACCTCCATCTTTATTCTTCTTCTTTGGATCTTTTCTTCATCATCCGTTCTCCGATTGAAGGTAAAAATATCATTTTCGGAATCCTCATTTAATTTCCAAGCCATCCATCACTTTCTTTTTGTGTTTCGTCGATTTCGAAAATGGGGCTGTTTTGCATAAACTCCGTTTTTCAGTCCTTAAACCCGTTTTCTTTGTCGTAGGAGAAGACTTAGACGATCCTAAGGAAGCTAGTGGCAAGATTGAAGAAGGGATTGGAGTTTAAACGCTAAAAAGGTGACGATAATGAGATAACTCGGCCTTTATGTGTATATTAGCATGTTTGTTGTGATTCTTGTGTTGGTTTCTGTTTTGTTGATATATATTGATCAAAGGACTTAGTAACATGTTTAGGATGATGTTGTTATGAGGAATTCATGCTTTAAGTGGTTGTTATATGTTCTTAAGTATATTTTCAGTTTTTCACATTTTGCGACGGATACTCAATATAATCATTTGAGGATTGTTATGGGACTTGTTTGCTGCTAGATAGGATGTAAGTGATGATTGGTAATGTTGGGTAAATACCATGTGTAGCAATTTTGAAGTTTGTAGGTCGATTTATGAAGTTTTCCTCATATTGCGATTTTTGCGATTTTGCGATCAGGCTCTCTGAGCCGGTCGACCGGCTGGGAGAGCATATGTGTGTTTTCGTAATTTTTGGAAAATGGCCTTGGACTGCCAGCCGGCCGACCGGCTGCCTGCCGACCGGCTGGGAGTCCTTTGTGATGTTTCTCGGTTTTGGAAAAAGGACATAGGCTGAGGGATCACCAGCCGGCCGACCGGCTGCCTGCCGACCGGCTGGGGATCCCTGAAGGCTGTTTTATTGTTTTTCGTTCGTAACTTTCAAACGGTTGATCGGTTTTGATTGAAACTCGTTTTGTATACCCGTGATGTATATTTGAGGTCCCCGGTGTACGGGCAACATTATATTGGGTTCGGGAATGGAGTGAGGATAGAGACCCCCCGGTCGGGTAACCGAAAGGGAAACCGGCTCTCCCTCGTCTTAGTTCCCGGGATCAATTAAGTGTTGATTAGAGGTTTAAGAAGTTAGAACTATAGGTTAGTTTCTACCTTTGGATGTTAGTGGTTACAATGGTTGTCGCGTAGTGGGATATGTGTTCAGCTCACCTCTGGACCCACTACGTGTTTATATGTCGCGTGACGGGATATGTGTTAAGCTCACCTCTGGACCCGTTACGTGTTTTGCTTGGGCGTGTCAGGATATGTGTTAAGCTCACCTCTGGACCTGACACGTGATCGGTTGTCGTACACGGGATATGTGTTAAGCTCACCTCTGGACCCGTTGTGCGGTGACTGCGTATTGGGATATGTGTTAAGCTTACCTCTGGACCCAATACATGTTTGTAGCATTGGGATATGTGTTAAGCTCACCTCTGGACCCTTTGCTTTTGGATGATTAGGGATATGTGTTAAGTTCACCTCTGGACCCTTTTCATGTTGTGTAAGTTTAGGGATATGTGTTAAACTCACCTCTGGACCCTTTACTTGAATTGTATGTTGGGATATGTGTTAAGCTCAACTCTGGACCCGACATTGTGTAGTAATGGGATATGTGTTAAGCTCACCTCTGGACCCATTGCTAGTGATATGAATGTTTTATCTGCTTGCCTTGATGATGGTACAGTGTCAGATATGCATGATGAGTTAATGATGTTTATTTGAGTTATGGTTTAATCATCTAAGGCATTGGATGACTCTTAGTTCGGTTTCATAAATAGTTGGACTGAAAGACCCTCCGACTGGGCAACCAGTAGGGAAACCGGCTCTCCTTCCTAACAGTTTATGAAGTTGGTTGAGAGCCGTGCATTAGTAATCGCATGATAGTATGATATCAGATGATGAGATGTTTATGCTTCACATGTTTATATATGTTGGAGCGTTTTGTATTGCTTTACTTGTTACGTGTTGTCACAAAAGGTGGCTAGGAGAACTCTAGTCACTCCCCGCTGATTGTGGCGTACATGTTTTCATGTATGTAGGTACATGCTGGTTGGAGCAGGGGTTCACGAGAGCTAGCGAGCGATGATCCTATCATCTTGACTTACCCTTATAACGTTTAGCTGGACTCTTAGTTGTTACTTTGTTTTGGTGCCTGTAGGGATGTACCATCCCAGGCTTTTTATTTACGTTTGGTTGATACTTAGAACTGCCACTCATCTAGTGTTGTTTATATCAGTTCTATTTCCAGTTTCAGTTTAAAGCTTCTCGCATGTTGTTTAGTTTGCCAAAAAGTTTTAATTCCGCTGCATTTTTAGTACTTTTATGTGTTTATATTTCCGCTTTCGCGAGGGGTTTTACAGTTGGTATCAGAGCATTATTGCTCCCGACGCACTCATGTGACCCCCAACCTTAACTTGACCAAATAAACAAATAATGAATGAGAGATGGGGTAGATTTAAGGACTTATATTGTAGTCTGTTTGTACGTTGTTAGGAATACGTCTAACAGTTTACTCTCTTATGAATGAAGAATGACAGAGCCAACCAATGAAGAGAGTGCTGAGACGCAAGCCCTCATTCAAACCCTCCAGGATTGCATAGCGAGGTCATCTATGCCTTCTTCTTCACTTCAAACCACGAGGAGTAACCCACCTGGAGGACTTGCTTGGATTGTCACACAGATGTGGAGGAATGCAGCTAAGGCATTCGACGGAGAGACCAGTGCTGCGACCCTCACCGCTTGGTTCTTTGATATGGAAAAGAATTTCATGATTTATGGTGTTCGACCTGAGGATCAGACCCGAGTAGCATCACAGTTCTTAGTTCGTGAAGCTAGGAGTTGGTGGTTGACGATCAGTGCTCCTGCTACTCGTGACCCCACTTTCACTTGGAGCCGTTTCAAGACTCTTCTTGGTTGAGGTTTTACCACAGGGACATTCGCCACGACAAGATAACAGAGTTCATGAACCTTCGCCAAGGAACCCTTTCTGTTCAAGCCTTCACCAATCGATTTGAGGAGCTGATTCACTTTGTCCCACAGCTAGTTGAGAGAGAAGAAGACAAGGCCTATCTGTTTCGGAGCAAGCTTAATGCTGAGACTAGGAGTGTGGCTAGTGGTGACCCGACTTCTTACTTCCAGAGTTACTACAGTGTCTTGCGAGCAGAGGACCCTTACGAGATTTATTGTGAGAGAGCTAGAGCTTTCCCTCCTCCTCCACCGCCCTTACATAGCTGTCGAAGCAAGAGACCTCTTAGTCCTCCTTCCTCCTCCTCTCCTCCTGGAAGAGGAAAGCACCCACAGTTCCTTGTGCAACCTACTACAGTTGGGCCAGACAATAACCGCCGTGGTAGACCACGCGTTTGCTACCGTTGCAGAGAGCGAGGACACCTCTCTAATCAGTGCCCCCAAGGAAAGGGAGAACCCAACGGAGCTGAGGCCTCCCAGGATCGTGACATGGAACCCTCGACAGAAGCACCCCTGAAGTGTTTCAAGTGCCGCAAGGATCTTCATCCTAGAGTTACCTGTGACGGTGATCCGTACTTATGTTACACCTGCAAGAAGCCTGGACACAAATTCTTCGAGTGCCACGAGAGGAAGACCCCCATCGGCAGAGCCATCACTACTGACCTAGAGGCTGAGACCAGCGGAGCCAGAGCCGTTGTCGAGCTGAGACGGGAGTTCACCCTGACCCACCTACTGGTATGTTCATGCCTACCGCCTCATTTATGGTTTGATGTACTTATAACCGTTAAGATCTTAATCTCTTTCCTTAGACTTTTCTTGACCTTCCTTGAGAGCTATCTTCATGTTCCCTCGACTTAACCTAACGGCTTGTTTATCCTGAAACACCTTGTGCGGTAACCTACCATAGACAAGCTTGGGAATCCCTCGAGGTTAGCTATAGATTGTGATTGGAGAGTGTTGTTACTTAAGGAAAAACCTAAGGAGCTGACGGAATGTGTTTTGTTGATCTCAGTGTCTATATGTCATCCGTTTGAGGAATAAAGGTGAACTATGGTGTAATGGTACTAAATAGAGTGGCCTACAGTGCTATATATATGAAACTTAAGCGTAAGAACCCTTTGGGCAATGAGCAATCGTAAGTTTGGGAAATATCCATTTGAGGACTTAAAAATACTTAGAGTAGTAAGTGACTTCGAGGAATATGGTTGAGGTATTGTTGTTGACAGATAAGTAGATGAAGTAAGCTATCGTTGTTTATACTTGAGGAACGAGAGTTATTGGTGAATGTGCGAGAGTGTTGAAGCATGTACAGGGACATGTGAAATTTACGGAATGTCCGAGCTTAAACTACTTAATGGATTTTAGCCATTTTTCATATAATGGATCTAAGAGAAAATTTGAGAGTGCATCACCCGATTGAGAATAGAATAGAACGATTTATTAGAGATACGAGGTTGGAAACGCATGGTTTTAAGTATAGATGTTTTGTGGACCGTAATGCAAGAATAGTAGATATATCTTATGAGTTTAGTAGCCTGAGAGTTGGTTGAACCATCATTGAGGAACTATCTGAGATGAGACATCTAGACTTTTGGAAAATAGGTACTTGGAAGGACGATACCACTTTAAATTTTGAGGAACTTGGAGATCTGGATCATTTTGAGGAACGGGTCATGAGAACCAATCATACACTTGCTGGACTTGGAAGTTGTTACCCTAGAGAGACCTTACCTTGGGATGTTCGCTTTATGGTAATAGACAATCTTGAGGAAGGATAGGGTTTCGAAGTTCTCCCACAGAATAAATTTGATGGAATTGGATTGCGTAGATTAAAGGATATAGGTGATTTCGGCTACGGCCCGACTAATTGGGAAGAGTTATGGCGATAGAAGTCAGATTTATGAATTTAGAAGTGCGTGAACCTTGGTTTGAGGCTTGTATTTTAGGCTTCCACCCGGAGTGAGAGATCCTTAGCCTTAATGGAACCGATTTTAATGTGAACGGAGTGAGAGTTTTGGAAACCTTCTTGTGAGGAATGCCTTGTTTTGTGGATGAGATAAAGTTAAGAGGGACCGTGAGACCATCTTGAGTATTTAGGTAACTGGAAATGTCTCATTGGGATATGCTAGGGATCGTAGAAGGGATGTTTCGATTTGGATTGAATGAATAGCTTACCCATGTTTGGCAAAGGTTACCGTCTTCTTTAACCTTCGACTTGGTTGTTTCGTTCCTTCGACCCTCCTTTTTATGTCCTGACCGCCGCGAGGCTTGAAACTTCTACCCTTCGTGTTGAAACCAATCTCTACGACTGTTTCCTCGTTCTCGAACATCCGCCTTTGAAATTTGTTCCCTTTTTGGTTAACCTTAACTTGCTTTTTTTGGAAAAAGCTTGTTTATTTTTGAGAAATTTAAACCGCATCCTTCCCGCCAGAAGTGACTTTGGGTCATTGCTACCCTTAACTTTTTTTTTTTTTAAAAAAAAAAAAAAAAAAAAAAAAATAAAGGTTAAATTGGAAGGAAACTTGATTTTGAAGAACAGAACGTTCTACAATTTTGACCGACTTCAGCGTTGATTGCCACTAGAACGTGTTATTGGAGACGTCTAATAACCCGTGATGTGTTTATCAACACCGAATCGACCTAAAATTTGGATTTTTACTGATTTAATTTCGGGACTTGTCTCAGATTTGGAATGTCGGACTCTTGAATACGTAACGAGGATCCCATTATCCATTGACGAAGACTTGTGCTTTTAAATCTTTGTTCTCCTGAAAACTTTCTGCAAGATAAAGTTTTGGGTTATCATAACCCGCTTGATATGTTTTAACGTTAGAGTTGCTTTCGTACTTACTTTTATCTTCGAGTTTCGAGGACGAAACTTTTTGAAGATTGGGTGATTGTAACAGCCCGCTTTTTCGTAATTTATATTTTTAAAGGTTTTAATTATTTTGCGGGATAAAATAATATTTTAATAATTTATCGAAGAGGATTTTAAATAAATAATAAGATCCGTCTTAAGAACCTTAAGTCCTTAAGACGAATACAAACTTGGTAAGGTTAAGTTCCCAACTTAAATATCCGTTCAAATATCCTAACCCGTTTCTCTTAATACGGAAAGGACGACCTACATGTACCCTCCTTAAACCTTATGTCGACATTTCTTTTTGCTCAAGAACTCTTTTCACAGTAAACCAAACTCTCCCAAACCTCCATCTTTATTCTTCTTCTTTGGATCTTTTCTTCATCATCCGTTCCCCGATTGAAGGTAAAAATATCATTTTCGGAATCCTCATTTAATTTCCAAGCCATCCATCACTTTCTTTTTGTGTTTCGTCGATTTCGAAAATGGGGCTGTTTTGCATAAACTCCGTTTTTCAGTCCTTAAACCCGTTTTCTTTGTCGTAGGAGAAAACTTAGACGATCCTAAGGAAGCTAGTGGCAAGATTGAAGAAGGGATTGGATTTTAAACGCTAAAAAGGTGACGATAATGAGATAACTCGGCTTTTATGTGTATATTAGCATGTTTGTTGTGATTCTTGTGTTGGTTTCTGTTTTGTTGATATATATTGATCAAAGGACTTAGTAACATGTTTAGGATGATGTTGTTATGAGGAATTCATGCTTTAAGTGGTTGTTATATGTTCTTAAGTATATTTTCAGTTTTTCACATTTTGCGACGGATACTCAATATAATCATTTGAGGATTGTTATGGGACTTGTTTGCTGCTAGATAGGATGTAAGTGATGATTGGTAATGTTGGGTAAATACCATGTGTAGCAATTTTGAAGTTTGTAGGTCGATTTATGAAGTTTTTCTCATATTGCGATTTTTGCGATTTTGCGATCAGGCTCTCTGAGCCGGTCGACCGACCGGCCGCCGGTCGACCGGCTGGGAGAGCATATGTGTGTTTTCGTAATTTTTGGAAAATGGCCTTGGACTGCCAGCCTGCCGACCGGCTGGGAGTCCTTTGTGATGTTTCTCGGTTTTGGAAAAAGGACATAGGCTGAGGGATCACCAGCCGGCCGACCGGCTGGGGATCCCTGAAGGCTGTTTTATTGTTTTTCGTTCGTAACTTTCAAACGGTTGATCGGTTTTGATTGAAACTTGTTTTGTATACCCGTGATGTATATTTGAGGTCCCCGGTGTACGGGCAACATTATATTGGGTTCGGGAATGGAGTGAGGATAGAGACCCCCCGGTCGGGTAACCGAAAGGGAAACCGGCTCTCCCTCGTCTTAGTTCCCGGGATCAATTAAGTGTTGATTAGAGGTTTAAGAAGTTAGAACTATAGGTTAGTTTCTACCTTTGGATGTTAGTGGTTACAATGGTTGTCGCGTAGTGGGATATGTGTTCAGCTCACCTCTGGACCCACTACGTGTTTATATGTCGCGTGACGGGATATGTGTTAAGCTCACCTCTGGACCCGTTACGTGTTTTGCTTGGGCGTGTCAGGATATGTGTTAAGCTCACCTCTGGACCTGACACGTGATCGGTTGTCGTACACGGGATATGTGTTAAGCTCACCTCTGGACCCGTTGTGCGGTGACTGCGTATTGGGATATGTGTTAAGCTCACCTCTGGACCCAATACATGTTTGTAGCATTGGGATATGTGTTAAGCTCACCTCTGGACCCTTTGCTTTTGGATGATTAGGGATATGTGTTAAGTTCACCTCTGGACCCTTTTCATGTTGTGTAAGTTTAGGGATATGTGTTAAGCTCACCTCTGGACCCTTTACTTGAATTGTATGTTGGGATATGTGTTAAGCTCAACTCTGGACCCGACATTGTGTAGTAATGGGATATGTGTTAAGCTCACCTCTGGACCCATTGCTAGTGATATGAATGTTTTATCTGCTTGCCTTGATGATGGTACAGTGTCAGATATGCATGATGAGTTAATGATGTTTATTTGAGTTATGGTTTAATCATCTAAGGCATTGGATGACTCTTAGTTCGGTTTCATAAATAGTTGGACTGAAAGACCCTCCGACTGGGCAACCAGTAGGGAAACCGGCTCTCCTTCCTAACAGTTTATGAAGTTGGTTGAGAGCCGTGCATTAGTAATCGCATGATAGTATGATATCAGATGATGAGATGTTTATGCTTCACATGTTTATATATGTTGGAGCGTTTTGTATTGCTTTACTTGTTACGTGTTGTCACAAAAGGTGGCTAGGAGAACTCTAGTCACTCCCCGCTGATTGTGGCGTACATTTTTTCATGTATGTAGGTACATGCTGGTTGGAGCAGGGGTTCACGAGAGCTAGCGAGCGATGATCCTATCATCTTGACTTACCCTTATAACGTTTAGCTGGACTCTTAGTTGTTAGTTTGTTTTGGTGCCTGTAGGGATGTACCATCCCAGGCTTTGTATTTACGTTTGGTTGATACTTAGAACTGCCACTCATCTAGTGTTGTTTATATCAGTTCTATTTCCAGTTTCAGTTTAAAGCTTCTCGCATGTTGTTTAGTTTGCCAAAAAGTTTTAATTCCGCTGCATTTTTAGTACTTTTATGTGTTTATATTTCCGCTTTCGCGAGGGGTTATACAGCGACAATGTTTTCGCAAACTCCGAGGGTGATACAATATGAGGCGGCTTCCGCCTTCTTCGACATCAGCTTGAAGGAAGGGCATAAGATAAGCCCTCATGTGCTCAAACTCGTTGAGCTAGCGGAAACTCTTAAAGTGCAAGGGGTTGATGTTCCCGACTCTCTCATCATTGACCGAGTTCTTCACTCGCTCAATAAGGTGAAATCGTATGCTCAATTCCGGGTGAATTTCAATATGCGAAATCAAGAGACCACATTGGACGAATTGCATAAGATGCTCGTCCAAGCCGAGAGGGATATGGGACTTCATGAAAGTTCCACTAAGGATGTTTTGAACATCGAGAAGAAGGGGAAAACAAGCTTCAAAAGGAATGCCTTCAAAGGCAAGGGCAAGAAAACGTTCAAGCCCAAACCGGCCAAAGAAAAGACTTTTTCGAAAGGCGTTTCCACCTCATCTTCAAAGGTTGAAAACAAGTGCCTTGAATGCACGAGGTTAAGTCTTAGGAACCGGAATTGCCCCAAATACTTGACCGATCTCAAAGATGGAAAGGTTCTTGCAGTAGGTTGTAATTCTCGTTTATTTTCATGTTATTTTGTTAACTTTTGTATGGCGATACAAGTTGTTGACCATCACCCCTTTTAAATTGTTTTAAAGGGGCATCTTATAAAGATAAGGGCAAGTAAAAGGAAGCATGAAGTTCCTTACTTGGATGACTATGGTAGCATCAAATTGATTGAAGACTTAAGAGCTAGGCTCTAATTTTCATCATTGTCTTCTTTCATATTTTGCATTTTATTTCTAGAACAATTTACTTTCTTGTACGACAAGGATTTGAATCCTAAAACAATGGTTGTAATTTTGGATATTAGTGACTTGGTTTTCAACCCAGGTCACTACTTTTGTTCTTAATCAATTACTTGATTTCTAAAATAAATTGCATACCTTGTTAAAACATGAATAATAGTGATCTTGTCACGCAATAAACATTGATACGATCAATATAATATAATCAAAGTGTTGATTAAAACGGAGAACTACACCCCATGAGATACTTTCAATCAAACTGAGACATCATCAGTTCATTATAAGATTTTCATTTTAAGTGAAAATGAGAATGAGTTCAACACATCTATATAACTTTTCAATCATTCAAATACATTGGTTTAATCGAAAATAGTTATCCTTATACGAATAAAGGTTATTGTTAAAAGGATAGAGTGGGAGAAAAAGATTTTCCGCCCGCAAACCAATGAAATAAATGTAGGATCTTAGAGAAGAATCCCACAAGGGAGTCTTAAGAAGAACCCTAAATAAAAAAACAAAGAAACTACGAGAGGACACTGAAGAAACTACGGGAGGACACTAGAGGAAATGTTCCTTATGTTCATTGTTTCATAGAGAGCAGACATGAAACCCCGTATGAAATCGGAAGGAAATCGGTTCCTTGAAATGATGATATTCTCAAAATTATAAGATAATAGAGGAGAAATCATCTCAGTTCCCTCGACAGTAGTATATGTTGTATCGAAAAGTGATGATTAGGAACTCATGTTATGTCGATTGAATAAAGGTAGATCACTATAGGGATAGTGATAGTGATAATGATTCAAGTTATAAATAAAGATTTACATGCAAGAAATGAAAGGTTCATTTAAGAGATCGAGTGATATTGTTTTTAGTGGGAGCGACATTCATTAAAGAATTGAACCTACCATTTAGAGAGGATGGGTGATTCTTTAAAGTGTAAAGAATAAGAGGTTCTCAATTCTAGATGAACAAATACCTTATATCATAAGATGATGGAGCTTTACGGGAAGGTTTATTATATTGATAATAAAAGGTCGCCCATTAGAAATAAAAATTGTTAGATATGAATAACCTTGACAATTTAGCCAAGATGTTTGAAAATTATAAAAGTAATGAAATGATTAATGACTACAATATAGATTTCAGTACATGAGTGACTAGATAATTTCGAGTGATTCTTTAATCCCTCTAATATATTAATATGTCACGAGTTATAAGATAACAGTGGGAACATTCCTCAAGAAAGGAAACTCAAAATCTAGAAAGAGTTCTAGATATATACTCAAATAAGATCATATTATGCGAGATAATATGAGATGGAAGGAGACCAAAATTTGTAAGTTTTGCAGTCATGAATAAAAGGTTATTCGCAAAACACTAATACAAATAGATGATTGTGCATCAAATGCAATGAAATAGTATTGACTATTTTTGCATGACAATGTCATTTGAGTTGTAATTAACTCAAAATGAAAGATACTTTGTCAAAATCCAAATGGGTTGTAAGAGACAATATTGAACCCCATAAGTGAACTGGATTGACTTAGTATAGCCCCTAGCCGCTTACATGAGGTGACATCTCAAAGCGACTAGAATGTGAGGCGACTGATGGCAAGTTCAAGTGCCATAGAGTCATAAGTGATGACTAGTCGATCACATAGGCAGACTGCAAGAAACACTCTGTCGGGAAAAGTGACCGCTTATAGAGTTCTGGAAATTTTATAATAGCCGGGTCGTGGCGAGAGCTGCTATAGTATTCTTGTGAGTCAATTCTTAGACTAAAGACTACTCTCCCAAGATGGTACAGTTTAGGCATAACCTTGATCCATTCTCTACGACTTTTCGTAACTGGAGTCAAATGGGATTGCTTTGGGTTGTGACTGACTGTGACTGGTTGAAGGAAGTAGTGCGATGGAAATTGTCCACCCCTTGTCAGGGTTGTTCAAATCTCAAGGCCACTCGAGGAGAAGTTAACTGGAAATGCGTGGCCACGCTCGGAAGGTATCTATGGTAGATAATTCCGGTCAAACAGTTATTCTCCAGATCGAGGAAACCACTCATGATATGATCGAATGCAAGTACGACCTCAGAGAGACACCTTGCATTGAGTGGGAGATTGTAATAGGACAAGAGAATTGGTGATGCACACTTGTCGAGGACAAGTGGGAGATTGTTGAGAAATGTGTCCTCAACAATAGTGCGATCACGTAATTAAATCTCATGACGAGAATACACAAGGGATGATACGAAATATAATTAGTCAACTGACCAACATTAATCGGTAATGATTGGCTAGCTAGAGTTTGACATTACTGTCGTATGACGGTGGTGGTCAATTGATCCCTTTAGGTCACACCTATAGGACAATTCCCTTAATTGATAAGACGATCAAATGTATATTGATACGAGTTGATCATATTCCTTAAACTTGTATATCGAGAAATCAGAGGTTAAATCTTAATGTAAGATTTATGTTTGAAATGAACATGTCAATAATCAAACATTAAACGATATTTATGAAATGTCGTAATTAGAATGAATAGGGTTGTATATTATTACAAGTGTTGTAAATCGTATTGACGATTATTGAAATGACCATTTTATACATAAGTAATTACGAATTACTAGTCAAATTGTTAAATATGATTTATTTAATTTATAAATGATATTTATTTGATAAATATGCATTTTTAAATTAGAACAATTAATTTTATGTTGTGACATATTGTATGTCACACATAAGTATACAAATTGTACAAAATGACATTTGATAAAATGGAAGTCCATTTTAATTGTGATGGTACCGTTTTGGGAAGGTGTAAATTGAAGTGTGTTTTGTGTTTTAAGAACATAAAAACACAATCCTTAAAAGGGTACCTTGTGAATTGCACCTACACCCACCTATGTACATAGGAAAGACAAAATGTTCCCTCTTGGTTTTCTTTTGTGTGTCTCACGCCTAAACCAAGGGACTACCATCAAATGTGAAGTAGTTCACACATTGTTGTTCATTCTAATCTCTTGGCATTTTTCTAGTGTGAGAAAATAATAACATCAAATCCTCTAATATTATTATTGTGAGATAATAATAATACTAATAATAATAAGTTATATATTAGTTTCAATTCTAAATAAAGATTAGAATTTGTTTAAGGAAAAACCGATTTTGTGCTAGCTTATTCAAAGTTTCGGTTGTTTTAAGGGGTTGTCTTGGTGCATCGCAAAGGAGGTATTCTTGTTGAATACTTGGAGGATCATCCTTGCTATTACTTGGACCGTATGTAAGGGTTGAAATCTCTCCTATTTCCGCATATTTTAAGCATGCATAAGATCTTAATCATGTTAATTAAAATGTTAATTAAAATTATGATAGTATGACTAAAAGTATTAGATTATGAGATAACTAAACCTAACAGTGGAGATGCATAAGAAAGGCAAGCATTAGAATTATCACCACAAGAATCATAAGACAATGTTAACTCATGCATAGAATCCACATCAATAGGGGAAGGAGAAACATGTGATTGAACATAAGGCACATCCATAAAACAAGAAGAAGAAGAGTCCACATTTCCACTCAAAGCATCAAACATAGAATAGTCATTACATTTAAGTCTACTTTGTGGTCCTCTCTTATACATAGCCCAAATAGAATTTCGATCCTCATCAACACGAGCCATGTTTTCAATTAAATCTTTAGCCTCATCAACACTCAACTTATCAAAAGCTCCCACCCCGGATGAAACTGTCACAAAATTTTTAGGAGAAGGAAGCAAACCATCAAAGAAAGTAATCATGACTTGACAAGGGGACAAACCATGATGGGGACAAGCTCTCAACAAACCTCTATACCTATCCCAAGTCTCACTCAATGTCTCAAACTCACCTTGTTGGAAAGTGTAGATTTGACGCTTCCTAAAGGTGGTTTTAGAAGGAGGGTAAAACTTGTTTAGAAAGGCTTAAGCTAAGTCATCCCAAGTGCAAAAGTTGCTAGAAGGGTGAGAGCGTAACCATCTCTTAGCTTCACCCTTAAGACTAAAGGGAAAGAGTAAAAGTCTAATCACTTGGTCCGATAGTCCCTCCTTCTTAACAAGGTCACAATTTGCTTCAAAAGTCTCCAAATGCTCAATTGCTTCATCACTCTCCAAACTTACCACAAAAGACATCTTGTCTAATCAACTCAATAAGACCTATATCAAACTCATAATCAACATCCACAACCCCAATGTTAATAGGCCGGTTAATATGAGTAAGGTTCGGTCTACAATGATCGCGTATGCAAAACATGGTCACGATTGCTCCAACAAGTGATAAAACAAAAGAAAAGAAAATAAAAGAACAAGTCACAAGAAACAAGTAAGAAAGCAACACTTAAGCAACATGCAACAAGTTTCATGCAACAAGTATCAAGTAACAAGTAACAAAAACATAGTCTAACAAATCTAAGACTAAAATAATATCAATCCGTTAACCTCCCCGGCAACGACGCCATTTTGATAACGGGGTTTGTCGCCCTCCCCCACATCAAACAATTTTTATAAAACTCAACTACTAAACTAAAGTAGTAGGGTAGTCGAGGTCGATCCACAGGGAGGTTAAGTTTGAGTACTAGTCTTGTCTTAGATTATAGGTTAGCTACGCGGATCATGAATAGTAATGATGATTATCTAATTGCACTATACTATCTAACATGTAATTAAGGTAGACTAAATAGAAAACTAGAACAACGAACAAGATGCAATTAAAACGATTTACTCAAATATTAGGGAAGCCTAGGAGATGGTCTAAACACTAACATTCATGATTCTAATCACTAGTTACGATGCTCGGTTGTTTTGGGTGAACAAATTAGGTGGATACGCCTCTAGGTCGCCTACTAAATCCCTCCCGAGCTCATAGTAGGACACTAGCTATGCCTAATCGACTCCCTCTCGGGCTCATGACTCGGTCTCCCCCAACTCAAGACTCAAGGTAAGCTAAGAATTGGCCTATTCCGCTCCCCTCTCCCCTAGGTCAAAGGTTTAAGCCCGCGATAAACCCCGGTCATCCCACTCTCTCTCCCGAGGGTCGATTTCAAACCGAAAAGCAAAGGTACCCAACTTAAGTTCCACCTCCCGGGTTCAACCCAAGTCGATAATTGGGCTAATAAGGGCGGTCAACACCTAACCTAATCAACTCTCGTTGATGGTCAAGGGTCAAGGGTTCACCATTTGAAAGGCCCCAAATTACACACTAAACAAGTCAATCCCCTTGCTAATCCCCAATTCATCCCCCTTCAATCAACAACCAAACTAAATGTAACTAATTAGGAGAATCAATCATATTAGGGTCAACCCATCCCCTAGTAAGGGGACTACTCACTACTCATCATTCTAACACAAGACACATTAAATACTACACTAAACATGTTACTAAGTAAAATAAAGTGATAAAAATATAAACTTTAACTAATCTAAAATTAATCAAACTAATATCTAACAACAAGCATAAAAGAGCAACATTTATGACTAATGCGACTTAAAAATTCAAACATTGAACAAATGTAAACAAATGACAAAAGGAAATGAAAGAGGGAAGAAAATTATACCATACTAATTAAGATGAAAATGATGAGTCTTCATACAATACTTGTAATTGGAGATGATAAACTAAAATCTAGACTAGAAAATAATAAGGAAATGTAAGAAATTTGATTATTTTGAGGAACAAAACTAAGAACCCTAACTATTCTACCCATGCGTCTAAAATCTCTCTGCCCAGAAAACCCCCCACGAAGCTGCTTCCTCACGTGCCCAGAAGCCACCCCCACATGAATTTCTCCCTGCTTGTTCTTTTCTTCTTTTTTCTTCCAATCCGAATAGCCCTAGGACCATTATAATATATAGGCTCATATAGCAAGATTAAAATAACAACCCAACAAGAAATAGTGTGCCAATGAAATTGTCGAGTCTACGTCTTTAATCGATTCATATCCATTTCATACTTCTTTAATTCGTCTAGAACCGGTTTTCTTACTCGAACTTGGTACCTATAAAATAAAAAGACGAAAGTACTACCAAAACACTCACAAATAATATGAAATAACATTATTTAAAACTAATCGACTAATATAATATTTGACACTAAAATGAGTAAATAAATATAACTCGGGTTATTATATCGACTAAATAAGAGATAAAATGTGGGCAAAAAATACGTAAAATAAAGTGTTATCACTTCCTGAATTTGAGGCCCAAGTGCGGCCCAATGAGTGGCGGACCGAAAAGGGCTGTGTTGGGCCTTCTTAAATTCTTTTTCTTAGTGCTGAAGCGGGCTAGGTTAAGCGAAAGCTGACACTGACCCAACCCAATAAAAAACCCAAGTAGTATTGGACTAGATTATGGCCTAGATGGATCGTTATTTTTGACCCGAATACAATCCGATCTATATTATTGGCTAGCTCTATACAAAACAAAAGCAATACCGAATAATAGATTTATTTTATATCGTTTCTTGAAAAAGAATATACGAGGTCCGAAATACATATCCAAAAATGGAATATGATAAATTAATACGAGGGATTGCATCATTGATAACGCAACGAGACCAGTCGGACCACGTTTACAGCACAAGAATACGTGGCTGAAAACGAGAGATTGAGATAATACAAACTTGTGACGGATACCGTTTTCTTCTCACAAAATACCCACTTTTTCTCTCTCTCGGACACTATTCCTCTTGTCCCCTTTCTCCACTAACTCATTTTGTATCCGTTTTATCTCACAAAATATCCGTCACAAATGGTGACCCGTCACAAGCAAAACTTACTATAATATAGTAAGTTTTGCTTGTGACGGGTCACCATTTGTGACGGATATTTTGTGAGATAAAATTGATACAAAATGAGTTAGTGGAGAAAGGGGACCACATAGATAGTGTTAGAGAGAGAAAAGTGAGTATTTTGTGAGAGAAACGGTATCCGTCACAAACTTGTGACGGATACCGCCGTCACAAACGAGAATTTGTGATTTTCATGTGCAGGCTCAATATAAGATCTTATGCTCTCATCTTATTCTGAAAAAGAAAAAAATAACTTATGTCATCTTACCATGTATTGTTAATCAAAATTGTCATCAATTAGTCTGGTGAATCACCAGACTAATTGATGACAATTTTGTGGTGATTAAGATAAAATTATTATAAATATTACGTTTTATGTTCGATTCTCCCTTTTTCTAATTTATGTTGTACTCTATAATATTTTTTTGATTAGATTTCGTAATATTGAGTCGGTTTAAATAATCTGACTCGTATTAAATTCGACACTCAAACTCAAGATTTGAGTTTAACCCTACCTAATATCACTTGATCCAAATGTTTAATATGTTGTTCAACACTAGTTATTATCCATAAATAGACTTGATATTAGCTGATTCGATGATCCGATGATCCAATCCAAACTCTTGCAAACTTAAAGTTGAACCTCACCTAGTTAAACAGTTTACCAGATCTACTTGTACGTGGCGTATTTTAGACGAAAAGAAGTTTAAACAAATTAGATATGACGCTCATAAAGTCTTTAGAGACTTCTAGTAGCCCTAATAAACATATTAATCAGATCGGTTTTGAGGTTGGATCAATTAGGGCCACGTTAGGCTCAGGTTTAAAGGAACTCAGGTCAGGTCAGGTCAGTCTGAGTCATTTTAGATTATTATTATTATTAAGTTTTTTAGGTTGATAATGGTTAGTCTTCAGCAATAAACATTCAGGTGAGATCATATTTAAACGATCAATTCAAGTTACGGGTCATAGTCAAATCCTTAATTCAGGTGTCGTGCATGAGTTGCATTATTCAGGTACGTGTCATTTTCGAGTTATTTTTATCAAGTTTCTTATAGATAAAGGTTAGGTTTCAACAATACATTAACGTTCAGAAGAACGAATCACTTAGGACGAGATCAATTCAAATGTTTAGTAATGATCAAGATATTCTGATCCGTTCATTTAAATCGATCAGTTTTATCAAGTCTAGTTATACAAAAAAAAAAAAGTAGGAAACGCAGTCCCTAGTAAAGGAGAGTATACTAGAAAAAGGATTTGGTTAGGGATGGGTACACAAACCAACTTTGTTATGTTACACAATGCAACTTTCTTCCTAACAAATTGGCCCTTTTATAACTTTTAATTTTAATAACACCAAAGTGCACATCACACCTCACATGTAATGATGTATTCCTAATTTCCTATCATGTATACCTACGCACCGGATCGCATCAGAATTCCGCACTTATTTTCTTATTACGTCACGATTGTGATGTCAAACACCCGAATCTGTTATATACTTAATATGTGTATACGATGTCCATCTTTCGATTTATACCGATTACATTTCTCTTACAATGTCAAAAATATTATATGTCATGATACTCCCATTTTTCTAGATATAAATATGATCGGTTCTACCTAGCTATACTCTAAGCCCGAAACAAAGTAAATTTAGTGAATTTAACCGTAGACAGGTCTGATACATAATACTAGTATTATTAATCTGAATGATCCACATACATAATACTATTCATTTCAATTAAATCACAATTTAAGTTTTTTTTTAGTACAAATTTTATCACTATATTTTTATTTCTGATATTTTTTATGTTTGCAAATATTTTTCATGAGACTATTTACTTTTTTCCAAATCAAAAACATCAGACGACCTCAACCCGTATCCGTGCACAATTCCAATTCCAATTCCACGAGTTTCCAAAACGCAAAAATTGGATTTGAAATCAAATTCAAACACTTGAATTTTTACAACTGAAATCATGAAAATGAAATCAATTACGCAATTCCAAACTCTACCTAACCTAATTTGAAACATCTCAATTCTTTGACTCGAAATTTCAGCTTATTTTAACAACGATCCGATACGGCGATACGTGATCTTAGGATATAAATGTACAAATATTTCAAAATGGGGTCATATATAATATAAATTCTCATTTATGACGTATAGAGAAGGACGACAACTGAGAGACGGTTATAAAGAGGCCAGATCATTAACTTGTGGTTGTCACAATGTCACAACTAAGACGAAGACAGACGGAATATATAATCTATGGACTTTGGTAAAACAATGTACCAACTAAAATAATTTCGATTAATATATAGAAAGCTCCACCTCATAAAAAAGAGACTGCTGATGCAATCATTATATCATCATCAAGTAATCAACCACATAATACGAACATTATGATGTATTGTAGCACGTAACGCTGATATATGCCTATCTACCGTTGACATACACCTCTTTAAGTTTATATAAATTTGGTACCAAAACATTCTCTAAATCATACACAATCCCTCTAAAAACACCTAAAAAAAACTCGAGTATAAAACTGTTTTATAGAAGACTCTGGTTAGTCTGGTATATATGATGCATCAGGCAATTCCCTACCAGACATGGCACAAGACAACGACCGTTGGCCTTAAAGAAAGGCCAATTAAGGTATCAGGTACTCGAGGAAATATGAAGAAGGTGGTAAAGGAAAACGCGATAGTAGTAATTTGTCGACGTGGGTGTTGCATGAGCCATGTTGTGACGCGATTGTTGCTAGGGCTCGGTGTTAACCCTACAGTGAAGGAAATTGATGAGCAAGATGAAGTGTTGGTGAGTTGTGAGCTTGAGAGGATTGGTGGTTCGAAAAGCGGTGGTGAAATGAGTTTCCCGGCGGTGTTTATTGGTGGAAGGTGGTTTGGAGGGTTGGATCGAGTTATGGCTACGCATATTACAGGGGAGCTTAACCCTATTTTACGTCAAGCAGGGGCCTTGTGGCTTTGATTAACTTTAATTTTGGAAATTTTATGTTTCGGGAATTTTTATGTGAAATAGTCTCATGTAAAACGGGGTTGTAAACTTTAACGGTAATGGATAATTTTGTTATTTATGGGATGGTAGATTCGTCAAGTAAGAAAGAGTAGTCGTTTTATTTATAAAGTAGATTCGTCATTTTATGTTGGGAAATTTTATATAAATCAGTCTCGTGTAACGGAGCTGTAAATTGTAAACGATAATTTTGCTATTTAAGGGATAGAATCAGTTGGTTGAGTAAGTAAGAAAGAGTATTCGTTTTATATTTTTATTTATAAAGTAGATTTAAATTAAATACTATCCCATGATGTTGATAAAGACAAATATTTTGGCATTTATTAAGCGACTTGACATATAATTTTGTATGTATTTGACTCGTTTTAAATCTTACGACGAATACCACAATTTTAAGTTTGCGTAACCGGCAAACGGTTGTAATTGTTTCGTTATATAAGTTGGTCTCATATGTAAACAATATGGGATAGTAATTATTCATATTTTGTTTTTATTAAATTATAATGTAGTTTATTTTCGCGATACGAAAAACTCTCGAGAAATACGGGTACTGTGTAATTAACTCAATGTTGGGCTTTCAGACACACGTTTACGACTAATTCAATAGGGTCCGGCCCAAGCCCAACTACACAGATATCCACCTTTTGTATTGTGTTAACTATTAAGCTTTGTGAGAACAAGAGTTAATTCAAGTGATAGGAGCTCTTTTATCCCAACCTTGAAGTTGAGGGTTCGATTTTCACCCGCGACATAGTACGCTCATTTGAAACAAAAAAATAAAAAATTGTTAAGCTTTGTTAAATCGAGAAACTACCTGACTGAAACCCAACCGATTGATCGACCTGTTTGCCAACTTTAGCCTTAATATTAATATTACGAGTAATATATTTGATGGAAATTGAGAAGTTTATTCAAAAGTAAACAAATGATCGAGAAACTGAGGAAAATATTCCATATATTACCTGACAATCTGACATGGGAAATATAATAAATCATAATTATGATTAAAGGGTTTCTTATTCTCAGTTGCGAAAAATGGAGTCAGATTTATAGCACAGATTTTTAAAACTAGTAAAATAATATTTTATTTATAGAAATAAGATAAAAATAAATTACTTAGATATTATGGAATAGTAATAAAACTTGTTTTATCTAAATGATATACCGTGGCCTTGTTTGGAAAACAGCGGATTAATATTGATAGAAGCAGATTTAAAAAGCAGATTTGACTAGCAGAATGATTTAGCGGATTTGACTAACAGATTTATTTAGCAGAATTATTTTAGAGGTGTTTGGTAATTAGCAGTTTAGATTAGCAGATTGTCTAGAATCTTTGTAAAATGACATATAAGGACATGAAGAAATTATTTATTAAATATATAAAAGGAATGTTAGTATTTTATTAAGAGGGTAAATAAGACAATTTTTTTCTTTCTAATATGCTAATCCAATATGCTGGTAGGAGCAGCATATTGTAAAATAGCATATTGAACCCCAATATACTATTTCGATATGTCATTAACCAAACACCCTAAATAGCATATTGGTAAGTCAAATCTGCTAAATCTTTCAAATATGCTGAAATTTGGCCAATATGTTGTTTACCAAACAGAGCCCGTATTTTTTAACCTGTTTTAACTTAAAACGAATCCATCTTGAAAACGACTTATTGTATTTGTTAAGAATATTATGGTATATTATACTAGCTTAGAACCCGTGCAAATTGCATAGAAATGCATAGTTGAATAGTTCTTAGATTTATATAAATAAATGTTTAAAACATATGAAAAATCAGAATAATATTGTTATCAATATGTTAGAATTAGTCGGGCTACAATTCATCTTTTGGAATTGGAGATTTAAATATTTGGTCTCGCCTTTTATCTTTATTTATAAGTTTCTATTTTCCGTCGCCTGACTATTACGTTTTTTCCCTTAACTATTTATTATTTTTGTCATATTTCAATTTGAGAACAATAGTTGTTACATATTCGAAAATAGGCTGACCTGACACCCAAAATTGACCAAAACTACATCACCGCCTGAATATGAACCAAATTCCTAATGGATCTGACTCGGCCCGAAAATGACCCGAACTAATTTGACCCCTAACTAATCCAACCGGAAGTGGCATGATCCGAAACCACCCAACCCGAAAATAACCTGGAAAAACGCAACTCTAATGACCAAAATGACTTGAAATTAGATTTCTCTCTTAATCATTGACCTAATCTTACCCGAATCGAAATGACCCAACCAGACCCGACCCTTATTATCTCGAAAAAATGATGAACCAAACTAACATGACCTGAATTGGCCCGACAAAACCCGAATTAAATTATTTTAACAAATATTTCTTTACAAATAAGAAATTATCGACCGAGTAATACTCTGTATACATCGAATTACTCAAGTAAATTCAAATAGATAGAAAAGTAAAATATTTATCATATATACACAGCAACACAGGTGGTATGATATTACTCGTCTCAAACTTATAAGTAATATCATCTTATATAATTAAGAATTTGTGTTGATCCTAATAATTTTCTATATTCATTACTAATTAAACAAATAAAATAAATAATTTTTGACGTATAAAATATAAAAATTGACTATTTTGTTCATGATTTCATATTTATAAAAGAGATAAAAAGATTTAATAAAAAATTCATTTCTCCAAGATACAAAATAATGGTCTGATCATTTTTTTTACAAAAATGATATTCTATATATATTATCATAAATAAAAAATTTAAACTAAAAATATAAATAAGAGGGTAAAAATAACCGCATTTACATAAATAAAAATATTGACAAATTCTTGCAACTTCGACAACTTTGACCTCCGTAGAATAGATGAGACCACTGACACAATCCTGTGAAAAAACTTATGAGTAAATTCAATAAAGTGCATCAGAATAAATCATTTTTATTTATAATACCATAAAATTTAAAACAGGTCAACAATAGTACTATAATCATTTTTAATTAATACTACGATAAATAGTGTAATAAATTAGGCTGCTTATAAGCCTTTCACATAATTGAGTTCATTGTTAAGATTATTACTCTTTGAATATCCGTATACACTACTCTTATTATCTAGTTATCTTATATCAGGTGTGGTACAGTTTTAATATCATGTATAATTTCACATATCTTTGAATAATATCTTGTGTAATAGTCTATATTTTGTAACTTTTGATAGAATAATATCTCATTGAATTAATTGAATTTTTATATTTCATACGTAAAAAATATTCTCACTTATTGTAACTGGTTGGGTAATATTTGGTATTCGGGGGTGGAAGTGTTAGTTATTTAGACCATATTAATACTCATATTGTGATCTTAAAATTACAATATAATCTAAAATGGTCTAAATCTACATGCATGCAAACAAAAATATAAAAGATGGTATTAAACCATCTTAAGATAAAAACCTTACATTGTATAAGCAAGATAATGGGCACAACACAAGGACTCCTTCCTTATTGTTGTTCTTGAGCTATAGAATAAGAAAGATCCTCCAAGACTACTAACCACCAAATAGATGGTCTCCTAAGGATACACCCAAGATTATCCCAAAAATTACTAAGTTACTAACTAGGTAAATTTAGTAGTAAACCTTGTATTATGTGATAATATTATTACACTAATAACATTATGATATATTTATTATTATGAGGATTTTTCTCTCTAAAAATTAAGAGGATTTATGTGTACAATGAGGAGTATATATAAGGGTTTGAAATATAAACAACTCATGGGAACATGCCATGTGTTTACACCACCAAACTTTGACAAATATGCTTAATAAGACATTATATATATTATGGTTCAAATGGAGCCATTTTGGTCCATTTCGATTTCCAACATTTGTCCCACAAATGCTTATAAGTCTTATATTTAATTTTCTTAATTAATTATTAAATTGATCATTTAACAATTAAATAATACAAATCAACAATTAATAACCACTTAACAATTAAGTTCTTATTAGACTAGTTATCAGTATAAAATATAACTTATGAACCCTTATTAGCTAATTTTACAATCTCTTGTAAGTTTAAATAGCTATTTATCTTCGCCTCAAATATATACACATGTCATAGAAATTTATATAATTAACTATTAATTATAAAATCTCATTTATATTTATTAATTAATTATCAAATAATTAAATAATAAATCCCCTTGGCCCAAGTTCGTAACTTGTCATCAAATATATATTCACATGACTTATTTAAAAGTCCTGTAATACAAGGATTTAATTTAATTGTATCTAATACAAATAATTAGTTTTTCCATTTGGGCATCATCCTATAGGTGTGACCTAAGGGGATCAGCTGGTCACCGCCGTCACACGACAGTAGTGTCAAACTCTAGTCAGCCAATCATTACCGATTAACGTTGACCAGCTGACATATATGTAAAATAAATCCCTGACATATTCCTTGTACGAGATTTATTATGTAGACGCACTATTGTGGAGGACACTACTCCAACAATCTCCCACTTGTCTGACACAAGTGTGCGCCACCGATTCTCTTGTCCAAAGTTATCTCCCACTCAATGCAAGATGCCTTCTAGGTCGTTCCTGCACGTGATCTCATCATAAAGTGGTTTCCTCGATCAGGAGAATGACCATCTGACCGGATTATCTACTATAGACCTTATCCGAGCGTGGCCACGCATTTTCAATCAACTCTCCTCGAGTGGCCTTGAGATAAAAATTTGACATAAGTGGACAATCCTGTTGACCTATTTTCTTTGTTCAATCGCAGATCACCATGACCCAGAAGATGCCCATCAGCCTCCTATTACAGCACGACCTTAAGCAAAAACTAAAGTCAATCGGAAACTGTACTGACTCAGACAAATAGTCTCCAGTCAAAAGAATCGACTCGAAGTAATAAATAGAAATCCTCGCCACGACCTAGCAACAAAAAGACTCTATAGACGGTCACTGTCCGACAAATTGTCTCACAATCTGCCTATGTAATCGACCAATCATCACTATGACCATATGACAGTCGAACATGTCATCTATCGCCTTACAATCTAGTCATTCCGAGACGCCACCTCATTAAGTAACTAGGGACAAAATACTATGTTAATCCAGTTCACTTAATAGGGTTCGACGTTGTCATTACAACCTATTTGGATAAAACAAAGTATATGAATTTAGACAACAACTAAATACGGCGATAAATGTAATTATCATATATGAAATAATTGGTACAATATTTAAAATTATTACATATCGTATAATTTACAGTAGTTCTGTCATTCGTCTCAACCCCATAGAAACTACATGACTATCATGTTTTGCTTGAGACAATAGCTTGGTTAAAGGATCAGCGATGTTTTCAGCTGTCCAAACCTTACAGACTATAATTTCCTTCCTTTCAATTAGATCTCTAATTACATGAAATTTCCTAAGTACATGTCTAGACTTGTTACTAGACTTGGGCTCTTTAGCTTGAAAGATTGCCCCACTGTTATCACAGTATAAAGTGATAGGATCCTCGGCGGTCGGAACTACTCTCAGTCCCTCCAAAAATTGCCTAATCCAAACAACTTCCTTAGCAGCCTCAAATGCTGCAATGTACTCAGCTTCCATTGTCGAATCAGCAGTCACAGACTCCTTAAAACTTCTCCAACAAACCGCCCCTCCGTTCATCATATAGACAAAACCAGCCTGGGATTTTAAATCATCCCTATCGGTTTGGAAACTGGCATCCGTATAACCTCTTACACTTAACTCAGATTCTCCTCCAAACACTAAGAATGAATCTCTAGTCCTTCTCAAGTATTTAAGAATATTCTTGACGGCTATCCAGTGACTCTCACCTGGATTATTTTGATAACGACTTGTCATGCTCAAAGCATACGAGACGTCAGGACGAGTGCACATCATAGCATACATGATCGATCCAACAGCGGAAGCATAAGGAATCGACTTCATGCGTTCAATATCCTTAGGTTCCGTGGGGCACTGTGATTTACTCAAGGTAATCCCACTACCTATTGGTAGAAAACCTTCTTAGAGTTTTTCATATTGAATCGATCAAGAATTTTATCAATATAAGCTTATTGACTCAATGCTAATATCTTATTGGTTCTATCTCTATTGATCCGGATACCCAAGATGCGTTGTGCTTCTCCCAAATATTTCATTTGGAAGTTGTTTCCTAACCACTTCTTAACAGAAGTAAGCATATTTATATCATTCCCAATGAGTAATATGTCGTCCACATATAAAAGTAAGAAAACAACTTTACTCCCACTAAACTTCATGTATAAACACGGTTCCTCAACACTTCGAGAAAAACCATTCTGTTTAATCACATGATCAAAACGATGATTTCAACTCCTTGATGCTTGCTTAAGACCATAAATGGATCTCTTAAGCTTACATACTTTGTTAGGATTTTTAGGATCCACAAAACCTTCAGGTTGTGTCATGTACACTTCCTCTTCCAGAAACCCATTCAGGAAAGCGGTCTTGACATCCATTTGCCATATCTCATAATCATGAAATGCAGCAATCGCTAACATTATCCGAACAGATCTCAGCATAGCAACTGGTGCAAAGGTCTCGTCATAGTGTAAACCATGAACCTGAGTGAACCCTTTCGCCACCAGTCTAGCTTTGTAGACATATTTATGTCGATCCATGCTGATTTTAATCTTAAAAATCCACTTACATTGAAGAGGTCAGACATCTTTAGGTAATTCAACCAGATCCCATTTCGGATTGCATGACTTCAAGCCATAACTTAGAGTCAGAACTAACAATAGCTGCTTTGTAGGTTTTAGGTTCGTCACTTTCTAAAAGTAATACCTCATAGTCACCATCTTCCTCAATGATACCAAGGTATCTATCAGGTTGGTGACTTAACCTTCTTGACCTCCTAGGTTCAGAAGGAATAATAACCGAATCTGACGAAGAAGGGACATTTTCCTGTGCAGTCACCTCAGTTTGTGGCTCTTGAACTTCATCAAGTTCAAATTTTCTCCCACTCTGTCTCCTAGAAATAAACTCTTTTTCTAGAAAGACAGCCTCATGAGCCACAAACACTTTGTTCTCGTGACTATTGTAGAAGTAATTGTAATAACCCGAATTTTATTATTAAGTATGGTGGTTTCGTGGGGTTAGTGATGATCGAAGTGGGTTAGTTACGTTCGAAGTTATCTTTTTATTCTTAAATAATCGTTTCATAAGCTTTCGCGTACTCGTTTTGTTGGCTAATTTTGATACTACTGTGGGACTCGAGTTGGGGACCTAAGCACCTAATAGCAATATATGTAGTATGGTGATAGTGTGGTTCGAACTTGGGACCTGTTGTCACCCTGCACTGGGCCTCGATTGGCGTGACAACAGACCAAGCCCACACGGAAATTCAAATGTTCAGCAGCTACCCCTCAGCCGCCTTATATATATCACGGGTTTCTATGCACTAAACCCTAACCAAACTCAGATCTAATTTCACAAAACCCTAGGCCGTAGTGTGGAGAAAAGGAACAACCTGCTCACGGTGGTAGACGGTGGTCCTAAGGCTGCTCGAAGTGATCCAGAAACTGGTATGGTCACCACGTTCGTTCTAAATACAATTTAAGCGTGTAGTTTTATCATCAGATTAGAGGATTGCATACTCACTTTCTTATTGTCTTTTTCACGTTGATTTATTCTATGATATAGAGTCAGTATATATGTCCTTTGTTGTCGTGTCGTTGGGTGTTTAAATCCATGCTTGAAGGTGTCAAATAAGGTGTCAGGGAAGGGTGTTGGTACGGTTTTAACAGGGGGGTCTGTCCTGGTGTTGTTTGGAGTCGGTTTCAGATCTGTCGTGTAGCTTTTTATTATGGGTCTTTGAGTCTGGGCACAGGTGGTTGTATGGGGTTTCTCGTGGTGGTAGTCTCAGGGCTCGGTGGTGTCAGATCGTGGATGTACAGGGCAGGTTGACAAGAGAGGGTGTCGAGAGGCGTCTCTGTTTTGATAATACTCTGGTTGTTTGTTCGTGTACAGGGGCGTTTGGGGGTGGTGGCATGGATGACTCGGGGGAGGTCAGTGCTATGCCACCACCGTGGTTGGAGTTTGGAGTCTGGGGAAGGTCTGGGTGGTCACGGGTGGTGGTAGTCATGGCGGGGCTGTTGTCGAAGGGGTGTCAAAGAGGGTGTGGTCTGAAGGGAGTGCGTGATGTCTGGTCTGTTTGGGGCGTCTGGTTCTGACCACCGGCAGGCGGCGAGGAGGCTGCTGGTGGTTGGAATGGTGGAGGGTGGTTCTGGGAACAAGTGTTGGTGGTTGTTGGTGGTAGATGGTGGTGGCACGGTGGCTGTGTAGAGGCTGTTTAGGGAGGGGGCTGTACACGGGTTTTGGGGGCTGTTTTGGTGTATTATTATTATTATTATTATTATTATTATTATTATTATTATTACTATTATTATTATTATTATTATTATTATTAATAGAAAGTATATATTTTGGGGATTTTTGCCAATTAATATTAGTAATGACAATATCCTTATTTTATGGCAACTTAATAATTATTATGGAAAGATTTTTGTATGCTTTGAAATTCAAAATTAGTTGCCATGTTTATGAGTTACTTATTTTGGAAGTTGCCATATTTGGAAGGTTACTATTTTGGGTAATCTTGGTCGTTAGGAAACTTTCTAAGTATAGGAGGTTTCTATAAATAGAATGTATGCGTATTTTACGAGATGTAGGGAGTTTATTGATTATATGATTTATGTTTAGGTGGTGATTTCCGCGTGGAACATTTTTAATAGCCGTTGCTCGCTTGCCAGTGCCCTTTGCAGTTTTGAGGTAGGGGAATATCTGTGTTGTAATTGTGATCTGGCATGAGTACATCATATGTGATTGGTATATACATATCGTTATTGATTGATATAATGTGATTGAATGAGAACTGTTATTGTGGAGATCGGGTCTTGTGATGAAAGGGTCTTGTGATAAAGGGTCTTGTGATATGGGACTTGTGATATGGCCATGGGAGGTGTGGTGTGTGTTGGAGATGAGGCGTGATGGAGATGTGGTGGTGGTGGTGAAGTTGGAGAAGTTATTGTGACTGTTTATTCATGTTGCAATTATATTACCTACTCAACCTCGTGTTGACCCTTCTTTTGTTTTGTTTGTGTCTGCGTTGATCCAATTTATTGGGGAGCAGAATGACAGGTTTAGACTTGTGCATAATGGAAGGGTGGAGAGGAAAGAAACCGGACCAGTTAGTTATAGCCCAGTTGTAGACATCGACAAGTTTAAAGTTTTGGTTTTATTTCTAGTTCCTTTATAAACAGATGTAATCCTTTGAGACACATGTTGGTTTTAAATTTAGTTAATAAAGTACTGGTTTCTTCCTTTGTTGACTACTGCCTCGGGTAACCGAGATGGTAACAACCTTGATTATTTGGGGAGTCCTAGTTCAGGCCCCTGAATAAATGGGGGTGTTACAAAGTGTTATCAGAGCGAACGATCCTCAGGCCTAACCTAATGAACCCAATGAATGTAGGAGAGTCTAAATAAAATGAACCCCGGGTTAGAATTGTTAGGAGCACACCAAAAAGGGAAGTATGAGTCTGGGGCCCCCTCACACTGAACCATAGGCCCTCTCAGTTTTACCCGGGTACCTTGAGTGCATACGAGTGAAAAGGGTAGAATAGGAAGTAATGGAAGTATTTGCCAAGCATGATAAGAGTGGTATGAATCTCCCGTTATATGGTTGGCAAGGAATATATGGGTGTTATAAATGGAGTACATAAGGTGGATATATGCGATAATCAATGTTATATTCATAGTTTTGCATGCCTAGTGATATGCGGTTATGTGATCCCTAAGCCTCCATGATAGATACTATGTGATAAAGCGATTTAGTATTGTAAAAGCATGAGAAAAATGGTACTACCATGATAGGGATGTAAGTATAAGTGAGTACCCTTACTTAACCAGGGCTCATTGTTTCCTTGTGATTTATAGAATGCCTCCGAGAAGGAATAACGCAGTCGACATCACTCAAGAGGAGCTAGATCGAATATTGGCAGAGAATGAGGCTTTTCGGGCCAAACGCTTAGATTCTGCCAAGATGAGCACCACCATCGCAAGGCATAACCCTACGCAGTTCACAGGAGAAGGGGAACCTCATCTACTCGGGGAATGGTGCCGGGAATTCAGCAACTTGTTCGAGTTGATCGATTGTCCGGAAGAGCTGAGAGTAGACCAAGCTGCTCATTATCTGAGAGGAATGGCTGGTGATTGGTGGACTAGTAACAAAGGAGAAATCAGGGAAGCAGCTTTGGGAGATGAAATTAATTATGTGGAGTGGGTCGCTTTCAAGAGGATACTATTCGAAGTATTTCTACCAGAATTTCAAAAGAGTAAACTGAGAGAGGAATTTGAGCTATTCAGAATGACTGAGGAGATGACGGTGGAGGTATATTACAGGAAGTTTCTTCAACTTCTTGGCCATGTGGGAGAGATGGGGATGGATGAACCAATGCTTGCCATGAAGTTTGAAAGGGGACTCACCATTGCTGTTAAGAAGAGACTTATTGCTGCACCACCCACTACTGTTCGAGATATCTATTTACGGGCTGGGGCAGCTGAGAGGCTCGCAGATATGATCAAAGAAGAGAAGAAGACAAGAAGTGACAAGAGGAAGACTGAGACCTTGGGTGACAATGCAGGATCGAAGAAGCAGAATTCAAACAGATTCAGTGGCTATTTCAATAACAATGCATCGGCTGGTACCAGGAACCAGAGTGGAGGTAACTACAAGAGTGGGGGTTCAGGAACCAGTTCTGTGGGGATCGTATGTTATGGGTGTGGAAAGACGGGGCATAAGCAGGCAGTATGTCGGTCTTCAGGAGGATACCAATCTGGGGGTTACCGTACCCCAACTTCGGGATACAGTGGGTCCCGCATGAACGCCTCGGGGAGTGGAGGTTACCGTACCCCTGTGTCGAGCTACGGAGGGAATTCGAGGTCTGGTACTAACAATAACTACCAGAAGAATTTCAATAATTATCAGAACCGTTCCCAGCACAACCAGTACAACGGGGGTGCCAGTAACCAGAAAACCGTATCTGAAGGCAATCAGCAGGCTGGTGTAGCTTCTACTAGCCAGAGTGGAGTGAAGACAAGTGGCAAGCTCTTTGCCATGGAGAAACAGGCTGCCCAGGATGACGCCCATGTCGTGACTGGTACATTTCTCGTGAATCTTAAACCTACTTTTGTACTTTTTGATTCCGGCGCAACCCATTCCTTTGTGTCTAAAGATCATGCTAGAGAGTTAGGGCTTGTTATTTATGATTGGGTTGAGGATTCTGTAACCATACCGTCCGGGGAGTCGGTGTCATGTAACAGGGTCTTTAGGAGTGTACCCATCAAAATTGGGGAAGTGGTTTTCCATTGCGATCTTATCGAGTTTCCATTAGGAGGTTTTGAAGTAATCTTGGGAATGGATTGGCTGGGGAAATACCGAGCTTTTATTGATTGTTACCAAAAGAAACTTTCTCTAAAAGGACCTAGAGGGGTGAGAGTGACCTATAGGGGATTTGTGGTAAAACCTAAGGTCAAATTCATATCAGTCAATACACTTAAGTCGAGTCTGCGGAAGGGGGAAAGTTTAATCTTGTGTCAAATGTGGAACTGTGAGGCGGAGACCCCAGGTGTGAGTGAGATACCTGTGGTTAGAGAATTTGAAGGTGTGTTCCGAGACGACGTGACAGAATTACCACCTAGGAGGGAGGTCGACTTCTCTATCGACCTCAAGCCTGGTGCGGGACCAATATCAAAGTCACCGTACCGGATGGGACCAAAGGAGATGGAAGAACTGAAGAAGCAACTGGATGAATTGGCCGAGAAGGGATTTATCCGACCTAGTGTATCGCCTTGGGGAGCACCCGTACTTTTCGTAAAGAAGAAGGACGGGAGTCTGAGACTCTGCGTTGACTACCGAGAGCTGAACAACGTGACTGTCAAGAACCGCTACCCTTTGCCAAGAATAGATGATTTATTTGATCAGTTGAGTGGAGCCGGGGTCTCTTCGAAAATTGATCTGAGATCGGGTTACCACCAGCTGAGAATTAAAGATGATGATATTCCCAAGACCGCCTTCCGGACTAGGTATGGCCACTATGAATTTGTGGTTATGCCGTTCGGGTTGACTAATGCACCAGCAGTGTTCATGGATTTGATGAACCGGGTATTCAGTCCGTACCTGGATAAGTTCGTGGTTGTGTTTATTGACGATATTTTGGTGTATTCCAAGAACAAAGAAGAACACGAGGATCATCTGAGGACCGTGTTGAAGACTCTTGAGGTGAATGGGTTATATGCTAAGTTGAGTAAGTGCGAGTTCTGGTTGGAGAAAGTTGCTTTCTTAGGCCATGTAATTTCCAAGGAAGGGGTGTCAGTGGACCCCAGCAAGATTGAGGCTGTGACAAGATGGCAAAGTCCAAAGAATGTGGGAGAGATTCGGAGTTTCTTGGGGTTAGCTGGGTACTACAGGAGATTTGTCAAAGATTTCTCGAAGCTCGCAAAGCCGCTGACATCGTTAATGAGAAAGGAGAATCGTTTCATATGGGATGAGAGTTGTGAGAAGGCGTTCTTGACTCTTAAGGAACGTCTGACGACAGCTCCTATCCTTGCCTTGCCAGATGGGAACGACAACTTCGAAGTTTATACTGATGCTTCAAAGCATGGGCTAGGGTGTGTGCTAATGCAAAATGGGAGAGTGATAGCCTATGCTTCCCGGCAGCTGAAGTCATATGAAGAGAATTATCCTACGCATGACTTGGAATTAGGAGCGGTGGTCTTTGCACTTAAGCTGTGGCGCCATTACCTGTACGGGGCCACATTTAAGGTGTTTTCGGACCACAAAAGTTTGAAGTACATCTATACTCAGCGGGAACTAAACATGAGGCAGAGGAGGTGGATATAATTGATTGGTGACTACGATATGCAGATTGTCTACCATGAGGGCAAAGCTAACGTGGTTGCTGACGCCTTGAGTCGGAAGTCTGTTCATGCCTTGATCAGTGCCAGATCAAGGGTGAGACTACTCGGCGAGTTGGGGGAAATGGGAGTCTGCATGATTCAGAAAGGGGATACTCTTAGCGACCTGACACTGGAACCTGAGTTGTATGGTGAAATCAGAGAGTTGCAGAAAGGGGATGTGAGAATTCAGAAGTGGCGAGGGATGATCGAAGGCAGTGATAGAGGGACTGAATCCAAATTCAGTATCCATGCCGATGGTAGCTTGAGATTTAGTGGGAGATGGTGCATTCCAGATGTTGCCGAGTTGAAAAAGAAAATTTTAACTGAAGCTCATGCTACGCCATACTCAGTTCACCCTGGGGGTGACAAGTTGTACAAAGACCTCAAGAAGACTTTTTGGTGGCCTAATATGAAAAGGGAGGTTGCCGAATTCGTGTCCCGGTGTTTGACATGCCAAAGAGTAAAAGGAGAGCACAAGAGACCTCAAGGGAAGGTTCAGCCACTGGATATACCTGAATGGAAGTGGGAGAATATTTCTATGGATTTCATTGTGGGGTTGCCCCGCACTCAGAAGGGCAACAATATGATATGGGTAATCGTGGATAGATTGACCAAGTCTGCTCATTTCATTCCAATGAAGGATACCTGGAGCAAGGCTGAGTTAGCAAAGTCCTATGTGCAGAATGTGGTCAAGTTGCATGGAGTTCCTAAGGATATTGTTTCGGACCGCGACTCGAGATTTATCTCCCGATTTTGGCAGGAGCTGCAAATCGCGTTGGGCACACAGTTAAAGATGAGTACGGCTTTTCATCCCGCCACTGATGGGCAGACAGAGAGGACGATCCAAACCTTGGAAGATATGTTAAGAGCTTGTGTGTTGGAATTCGGAGGATCGTGGGAAGACCGGCTGGGGTTAATTGAGTTCTCATATAATAATAGCTACCACGCTAGTATTGGTATGGCTCCATTTGAGGCATTGTATGGGAGGAAGTGCCGCAGTCCTGTGTGCTGGGATGATCGAGCTGACGCTGTGGTATTAGGTCCGGATATGATTCAGGAGATGGTTGAACAAGTTCAAGTAATCCGACAGAGAATGAGGGCCGCTCAGGACAGACAGAAGAGTTATGCGGACCTCAAGCGAAGTGATATTTCCTTTGAGGTGGGTGAGAAGGTACTACTTAAGGTGTCTCCTATGAAGGGGGTAATGAGGTTCGGAAAGCGAGGTAACTGAGTCAAAAGTTTATTGGACCATTTGAGATTTTGGACAGGGTTGGGGAGGTGGCTTATCGGATAGCATTACCACCAGCTCTCTCCAGGGTTCATAATGTGTTTCATGTGTCCCAGTTAAGGAGGTATTTGAGTGATCCTTCACATGTGTTGAGCCATGAGGTGATTGAGGTTGATGAGCAACTTACTTATGTTGAGCTTCCAAAGGAAATTCTGGATAGGAAGGTTCGAAAGACACGGAATGGCGAGACGGTGTTAGTAAAGGTCTTATGGACCAATCATAACACGGAGGAAGCAACTTGGGAGCCTGAGGCGTCCATGAAGGAGCGGTATCCACAGCTTTTTGTTTAAGGTACGTTACGAGGACGTAACTCTTTTTCTTAGTGGGGTAGAGTGTTGCATTCCATGTTTTTTCATGTTTTAGTGGGTGTGTGGGTGTTGTCGCTATTGGATGAACTTCGTGAACTTCGGGACGAAGTTCGTTTTAAGGGGGGAAGACTGTAATAACCCGAATTTTATTATTAAGTATGGTGGTTTCGTGGGGTTAGTGATGATCGAAGTGGGTTAGTTACGTTCGAAGTTATCTTTTTATTCTTAAATAATCGTTTCATAAGCTTTCGCGTACTCGTTTTGTTGGCTAATTTTGATACTACTGTGGGACTCGAGTTGGGGACCTAAGCACCTAATAGCAATATATGTAGTATGGTGATAGTGTGGTTCGAACTTGGGACCTATTGTCACCCTGCACTGGGCCTCGATTGGCGTGACAACAGACCAAGCCCACACGGAAATTCAAATGTTCAGCAGCTACCCCTCAGCCGCCTTATATATATCACGGGTTTCTATGCACTAAACCCTAACCAAACTCAGATCTAATTTCACAAAACCCTAGGCCGTAGTGTGGAGAAAAGGAACAACCTGCTCACGGTGGTAGACGGTGGTCCTAAGGCTGCTCGAAGTGATCCAGAAACTGGTATGGTCACCACGTTCGTTCTAAATACAATTTAAGCGTGTAGTTTTATCATCAGATTAGAGGATTGCATACTCACTTTCTTATTGTCTTTTTCACGTTGATTTATTCTATGATATAGAGTCAGTATATATGTCCTTTGTTGTCGTGTCGTTGGGTGTTTAAATCCATGCTTGAAGGTGTCAAATAAGGTGTCAGGGAAGGGTGTTGGTACGGTTTTAACAGGGGGGTCTGTCCTGGTGTTGTTTGGAGTCGGTTTCAGATCTGTCGTGTAGCTTTTTATTATGGGTCTTTGAGTCTGGGCACAGGTGGTTGTATGGGGTTTCTCGTGGTGGTAGTCTCAGGGCTCGGTGGTGTCAGATCGTGGATGTACAGGGCAGGTTGACAAGAGAGGGTGTCGAGAGGCGTCTCTGTTTTGATAATACTCTGGTTGTTTGTTCGTGTACAGGGGCGTTTGGGGGTGGTGGCATGGATGACTCGGGGGAGGTCAGTGCTATGCCACCACCGTGGTTGGAGTTTGGAGTCTGGGGAAGGTCTGGGTGGTCACGGGTGGTGGTAGTCATGGCGGGGCTGTTGTCGAAGGGGTGTCAAAGAGGGTGTGGTCTGAAGGGAGTGCGTGATGTCTGGTCTGTTTGGGGCGTCTGGTTCTGACCACCGGCAGGCGGCGAGGAGGCTGCTGGTGGTTGGAATGGTGGAGGGTGGTTCTGGGAACAAGTGTTGGTGGTTGTTGGTGGTAGATGGTGGTGGCACGGTGGCTGTGTAGAGGCTGTTTAGGGAGGGGGCTGTACACGGGTTTTGGGGGCTGTTTTGGTGTATTATTATTATTATTATTATTATTATTATTATTATTATTATTATTATTATTATTATTACTATTATTATTATTATTATTATTATTATTAATAGAAAGTATATATTTTGGGGATTTTTGCCAATTAATATTAGTAATGACAATATCCTTATTTTATGGCAACTTAATAATTATTATGGAAAGATTTTTGTATGCTTTGAAATTCAAAATTAGTTGCCATGTTTATGAGTTACTTATTTTGGAAGTTGCCATATTTGGAAGGTTACTATTTTGGGTAATCTTGGTCGTTAGGAAACTTTCTAAGTATAGGAGGTTTCTATAAATAGAATGTATGTGTATTTTACGAGATGTAGGGAGTTTATTGATTATATGATTTATGTTTAGGTGGTGATTTCCGCGTGGAACATTTTTAATAGCCGTTGCTCGCTTGCCAGTGCCCTTTGCAGTTTTGAGGTAGGGGAATATCTGTGTTGTAATTGTGATCTGGCATGAGTACATCATATGTGATTGGTATATACATATCTTTATTGATTGATATAATGTGATTGAATGAGAACTGTTATTGTGGAGATCGGGTCTTGTGATGAAAGGGTCTTGTGATAAAGGGTCTTGTGATATGGGACTTGTGATATGGCCATGGGAGGTGTGGTGTGTGTTGGAGATGAGGCGTGATGGAGATGTGGTGGTGGTGGTGAAGTTGGAGAAGTTATTGTGACTGTTTATTCATGTTGCAATTATATTACCTACTCAACCTCGTGTTGACCCTTCTTTTGTTTTGTTTGTGTCTGCGTTGATCCAATTTATTGGGGAGCAGAATGACAGGTTTAGACTTGTGCATAATGGAAGGGTGGAGAGGAAAGAAACCGGACCAGTTAGTTATAGCCCAGTTGTAGACATCGACAAGTTTAAAGTTTTGGTTTTATTTCTAGTTCCTTTATAAACAGATGTAATCCTTTGAGACACATGTTGGTTTTAAATTTAGTTAATAAAGTACTGGTTTCTTCCTTTGTTGACTACTGCCTCGGGTAACCGAGATGGTAACAACCTTGATTATTTGGGGAGTCCTAGTTCAGGCCCCTGAATAAATGGGGGTGTTACAGTAATAACCTCGGGTTTCCTTAGGGTATCCTACAAAAGTACATTTATCAGAACGAGGTGCAAGCTTATCGTCACACTTGTTTCTGACATAAGCGTCACAGCCCCATACTTTCAAGTATTGTAGATTAGGGACCCTCCCTTTCCATATCTCATATAGTGTTTTGTCGGTAGCTTTAGTGGGACTCCTGTTCAAAGAACATATTGCAGATAAGATAGCAAATCCCCAGAATGACTCAGGTAATTCAGTTTGACTCATCATTGATCGAACCATATCTAATAAAGTTCGATTCCTCCTCTCAGCCACCCCATTCAATTGTGGTGTGCCGGGAGGAGTTAATAACTGAGATACAATACCATAGTTTTTAAGGTGATCTCTAAAGTCATTGCTTAAATATTCACCACCACGATCTGATCGTAATGTTTTAATCTTCTTATTTAATTGGTTTTATACTTCATTCTGAAACTCCTTGAACTTATCAAAAGCTTCACTTTTATACTTTATTAAGTAGATATACCCATATCTACTCATGTCATCGGTAAAAGTAATGAAATAGTCATAATTACCTTTAGCAGTGACTGTCATTGGACCACATACATCGGTATGTATTAAACCCAATAACTCACTAGCTCGAAATCCTCTTCCTTGAAAAGTTGAACGAGTCATCTTGCCAAGTCGACAAGATTCACATGTACCAAATGATTCGAAATCAAAAGGCTTAATAACATCAGTCGACACTAGTCTTTTAATGCGTTTCTCGTTGATATGTCCTAATCGACAATGCCATAAATAAGATAGATCGGTATCACCGGTTTTGAGTCTTTTATTATCCAAATGATAAACATCGTTGCAAGTGTCTAGAATATAAATACCATTAATAGAAATAGCTTGACTATATACAATCCCATTAAGGGAAAAAGTACAACACTTATCCTTAATTACAAAACGAAACCCTTCTGTGTCTAATACAGATACTGATATTATATTCCTAGACAACGTTGGCACAAAATAACAATTATTTAGATACAACTGCAAACCCGACGCTAAACTAAGTACATAGGTTCCAACAGATACGGCGGCTACTTTAGATCCATTTCCCATCCGTAGATCCACGTCACCCTTGTTTAGCTTCCTTACGCTTTTTTAGGCCCTGTAAATGATTACACAGGTGAGAACCACAACCAGTATCTAATACCCAAGTTGTAGTAGTAGCGTAATTTATGTCTGTCATAAAAGATTTGATTGATAATTTACATGTTGGCTTCATAATACAAGAATTGATGTCATCCAGATATTTGGGCAATTACGCTTCCAATGTCCCTTGTTATTACAATAATTACAAGTATCATTGATATGATTTCCCTTCTTAGATTTTGGTTTGGAAGGGCCATTCGCAATAGCCTTCTCTTTACCTTCAACCTGCACGGGTTTCTTACCACCACTCCTTTTAAACTTCTTCTTCCCCTTTACATTAATAGCTAGGACATCTTTCCTAGTGTTCCCACTTAACCCCATGTCTTTCTCCGCTTGCACAAGCAAAGAATGGAGTTCATGTAGACTTTTCTTCATGTTGGCCATATTATAATTTACTCGAAATTGGGTGAATCCTTTGACCATAGAGAGAGAGTGAAGCACTCGGTCCACAATAAGCTCTTCGGGGATCTTGCATCCCAGCCCTTCTAGAGTTTCCACATACTCTATCATTTTGAGTATATAGGCACTAACAGATTGCCCTTCCTTAAGATTAGCCTCAAAGAAGCGAAATGCAGCATCATATTGAAGTATCCTCGGGGCTTGAGAAAACATGGTAGAGAGCCTCGAGTATACCTCGTATGCATCTTTGAAGCGGACACATTGCCTTTGTAGGGACGCTTCCATCGCAAATATTAAAACAATTTTAATGGCGGCGGATTGTCTTTGATAATCATTATATGCGTCCCTTACATCAGGAGTAGCCCTAGTACTTGGTAGAGGGGGAGAAGGATCGACAAGGTAGCGTAATTTACCATCACCTGCAGCAGCTAATCGAAGTTGTTCTTCCCAATCTTTAAAATTACTGCCATTAGCATTTAAAACATATTTGTCCATGAACTGGCGGAGCCATGATTCTTTAGAAATCGTAGTGGTTTGACTAGAAGAAGCCATTGTGATTTACTACAAAACGGGAATGGAAAGAAAATCATTTATCATAAAATACTTGTAAAACAATTTTAACAAGTTAGCATTTATATAATGATCTCCCACTGAATTATATAAATGATTCAAAGACCCATCTTTATAATATAAACACGGGCACGGTGAGGCCGTTTCATCCCATATTTATATAAATTTGGTGAGTCAACATTTTGACTGATTCTACTGAATAGAACTCTTGGTTGATGAATTTTCTTAAAATTTATCATTTTAGTCCCGGAATCAACTATGGGCACGGTGAGGCCGATTCATCCCACATTAATCCCGTTGAGTCCAACCAATTTTAACGTGTGATAACTTTTATTACCCTACTTACCCTAACGTAAAAGGAGAGTACCCCAGTGAGCCGAGCCTACTTCTAATGAAGAAGGGATTCATAGGTGCTAATACTTGGTAAGGCTTTATCTCAATTTTAAAAGTGAGAGATCTTATCAATTTAATTGTCTATCACTTTTAAGTGAACAAAAATGGTGAATGGTAGACAATTGAATCGATAACAACGAAAAATAAATAAATAAATATGAAGTGATGACGATTTGGCATGAATGCATAAATGTAAATTAGCAAGTCCTAATATGGCCACCTAGTTAATATAATTAACTAAAATTATTACACATCGGAAACCAACTCCTTGGTCCCTTGAGTCTTCACAAATTGCCCTCCTTCTTTAGGATTTCGGATCTCCTTTCCGAAAACACCGTCTTCATGAAAAATCCATCTTTAGATGCTTCATCTAACTACTATTAATTAAATTACATTGTAATAACCTATTATACAATTTGTAATAAAAGTAAAATAAAACTATTAGTAAATTACAAATTAGGCGATACGAAATCGCAATTAATTACAAAACAAATCGATATTCCCTTACATTACGGGAAATACCAATTTCTACCTATGGCCATATTAGGAAAATTACATAATTATAATGCTAAGAAACATCCATCTAAATGAATAATAAAAATGGATTATGTAAAAATGACATGCCAAATCGTCTAACTAACCAACAACGATCATTTGAGCTCGTAATGACGGAATTTTTACCAATAAAAATTCTCAATTAATTCTTAAAACAATTTTAAGACTTACTCATCTTAATAATCTGGTCTATTATCAAAATAATTATTCTCAACAATTATCTTGAAATTATATGGGAATTAAAACATAATCATGATAAAAAGATACAATAATTCACAATTATCTTATAAAAATTTCATTTAATTTAAAAACTAATGGAAAATTAAATTTCAAACCATGAACATTCTGGTCTTACACTAAAAATGTCATGTAAGCGAAAATTTTAGTTTTGAAATTTATTTAAAACGATTTTTTAATTTAATCGGTAAAACGGACAATTTTTACGATTTAATTCTAAATCAAACCATAAAAATTGAAATAACTTTAAAATCAAAATTTATATATTTTGAAAAAATATCCAGGAGCTAAAAATTCAAAAATTCCGAGCCCAAAAATTAAATCAATAATTATTTACAAAATAACCACTATTTGCCCATTTTTATCAAATAAAAATCATTAAACTAAATAAATTAATCACATTAACTTAAAATTTCTATTTTTCTCATAAATAGAACATGCATGTGGTTATTTCTAAATAAACATGCATAAAATTAACATGCAACCAAAAATAATTAACTTTTACTTAGTTTTAATGCATTTTAACATAATTTTATGCCATTTAAAGTCATAAAAAATAAATAAAATAACAAAAAATCAAATTTTCGTCTCATATCATTCTAAGACCATATAATATACATGAAAGACCATATTATGTGATAAAAACTATTTTTAATGACATAATATCAATTTTACAAATTTATCTCATAGATTACTAAAATCGTCTTAAGACAACATGCATGTATGTAACAATGCTCTGATACCACTTGTTAGTTATTTAGACCATATTAATACTCATATTGTGATCTTAAAATTACAATATAATCTAAAATGGTCTAAATCTACATGCATGCAAACAAAAATATAAAAGATGGTATTAAACCATCTTAAGATAAAAACCTTACATTGTATAAGCAAGATAATGGGCACAACACAAGGACTCCTTCCTTATTGTTGTTCTTGAGCTATAGAATAAGAAAGATCCTCCAAGACTACTAACCACCAAATAGATGGTCCTAAGGATACACCCAAGATTATCCCAAAAACTACTAAGTTACTAACTAGGTAAATTTAGTAGTAAACCTTGTATTATGTGATAATATTATTACACTAATAACATTATGATATATTTATTATTATGAGGATTTTTCTCTCTAAAAATTAAGAGGATTTATGTGTACAATGAGGAGTATATATAGCGGTTTGAAATGTAAACAATTCATGGGAACATGCCATGTGTTTACACCACCAAACTTTGACAAATATGCTTAATAAGACATTATACCATTTTGGTTCCGACATTTGTCCCACAAATGCTTATAAGTCTTATATTTAATTATCTTAATTAATTATTAAATTGATCATTTAACAATTAAATAATACAAATCAACAATTAATAACCACTTAACAATTAAGTTCTTATTAGACTATTTATCAGTATAAAATATAACTTATGAACCCTTATTAGCTAATTTTACAATCTCTTGTAAGTTTAAATAGCTATTTATCTTCGCCTCAAATATATACACATGTCATAGAAATTAATATAATTAACTATTAATTATAAAATCTCATTTATATTTATTAATTAATTATCAAATAATTAAATAATAAATCCCCTTGGCCCAAGTTCGTAACTTGTCATCAAATATATATTCACATGACTTATTTAAAAGTCCTGTAATACAAGGATTTAATTTAATTGTATCTAATACAAATAATTAGTTTTTTCATTTGGGCATCATCCTATAGGTGTGACCTAAAGGGATCAGCTGGTCACCGCCGTCACACGACAGTAATGTCAAACTCTAGTCAGCCAATCATTACCGATTAACGTTGACCAGCTGACATATATGTAAAATAAATCCCTGACATATTCCTTGTACGAGATTTATTATGTAGACGCACTATTGTGGAGGACACTACTCCAACAGAAAAATGAACCCTCTGATCTCATTCGAACGGGCATGTGAGACATATTTTTCCTTAAAAAATCTCTGAGTGAAAAGATAATTTGGGAATTATTTGGTTTAAGATTGACAATCAGTCAATATTTGGTTTAAGAATATCATTGAATATTTTTTCTAAGAAGTGGCTAAATTTAAAAGATATATAGAATAATTTTTATATAATATTTATATAGAATATTTTTGCACGGATTTATATAGAATATTTTTATAGTCTAAAAACTTCTAAATTTATATAGATCATATTTTTGCACGTATATGCATAGGAATTTAAGAAAGTGTGTAAATTTATTAAATATTGCATGGACAGTTTAAATATTCCCTATTTTGTATACATTAATCAGCGAGAATATTTTTTCCAAGACTTTCCAAAATCGATTTTACATCATGGGAACTTGGCGGGAATTTTTTTTAATGTGAGAGCGACACGTGTCCAATTTATGTGTAGTGTTTCTTCTTATATACTTCTATATAGATATAGATAGATATATAGATTATACCGTAATCGGAATAATATAATATAGGAATAATTTAATATATGTAGCCTATAATAGTTAATGTGGTTAAGATCACGAGTGTGCTATAAATATCGTGAAAATGTAATCGTTCGAGACACGAACAACTATCAATAAAACGTCTATTCTGTTTATGCAATCTCCCCTTTCTATTATCTAATAGTATTTAATATCAAAAAGTCTTGCTTGTGACGGAGTGGGAGAAAGTGGTGCATCTTATAGATAATACAACTTGCATTATGTAAGAGGAACAACGCACTATCCGCCTTTAGCTTGTGACGAATAGTGCACGTCTTCATTTAGAATTTGTGATTTAAATATTTATAATCCTCGTAGTGTATTTAATTGTTATTATTATTATCGATGGGGAGTACTAGGTCGTACACTTGTACACTACCATAATATACACGGCATTTTTATTGGCCATATATATATTGTTAATTAAGCAAATATATATGAAATCCAGCGAATCGATTCCTAAGATAAAGCGTGTCGTGTCGTGTATGAAATCCAGCGAATCAATTCCTAAGATAAAATGTGTCGTGTCGTGTTATGCCTGAACGATCAATATTTCTGAAAAAATATCAAGGAGATCGGAGCATCAATGCCACATAAAAGACACACGTTTAGCAATTACGAGAGGACGAGGGGAAGGACAACTCATTTTCGGAACTTGTACGACATACGAGAGTATGTCGATATTTGATAAACAAACCTACATGAGTAATTTGAAAATCAATTGGTATTTTGGGGTTGGTTTCAAATTATTTAGAGTTAGTGAGTCACGTAAATCCTTTAAATGATTGATCAACTCAGTTATGAATATATGATGATAGGCACGTGATTATTAATATTATACCAATGGTGAATCGAGAGGGGCTAGCAAGGGCACTTGTCCCACCGGCGTTGGAAAATTTCGAAATTTTATCAAATGCCTCCTTGAATATCCTCTTTGGTGAAATTTTCGCCAAAACTAACTTTAAATCATGACTCCGCCCCGGTATTATACATACCACGCATTAAGTAGCCTCTCCCAACTTTTGTACTTGCATGGCGATAAAAAGAAAGTTTTTGTCAAAATGAAGTCGGAGACCAAACTAATTACCAGAATGGGGGTCATTTCAAACTATTTACCAAAAATGGGTCCACGTCATCAATTCCGATTTTTTTTTTGAATTTTAGAACATGTCGTTGTCTCGTTGCTTGCATAATACTTGCTTTCACGAGCTACCTTCGTCATGTCCGTTCTCCATACTCCGAACACCAAATAATGAAATACGACCACCATTCTCATATTCTCACTTCCCTTATCGTATTCGGATTATTGTTTGAGTTATTTGCCCCATAGTTAGTTTGCGCAAAAACGGCCCGTAATGTAGCCGTTCAGAAAGAATCTGACATTGGCATTATCAGCGTGTATTATTGTTACTTTGATTGAATAAAAGTCTTATCATTGTGTATTTACAACGTCATGACTTAATATTCCATATATTACCTGACAATATGACATGGAAATATAATAAATCGTAATTACGGTTAAAGGGTTTCTATTCTCAGTTGCGAAAAATGGAGCCATATTTATAGCACAAATTTTCATCAATTTTAAAACGAGTAAAATAATATTTTATTTATAGAAATAAGCTAAAAACAAATTACTTAGATATTATGGAATATATTTTAACTTAAAACGAATCCGTCCTAAAAACGACTTTGGTTGACACCTTAAAAACACATGAATTGCAAAATCACATGATTTACAAAAATATGTCTTGTTTGGTTGACATATTTTGTGGAAAATGGAGGAATAAGAAGTTCCTAGAAACTTCCAATGCCTACATGATGTAGGAATTGGCTTACCTACCCCTCCTTTGGTCATTGGAAATTCCCATGGAATTTAATTCCTACATGGGCAACCAAACACCTTTGTCGAATTCACCCGAATTGGATGCTGGAACTTAATTCCTATGAAATTGAAGTTCCTAGGCAAATTAAGTTCATTAATCAATCAAACTCCTTATTGTATTTAATATCAAAGAGTCTTGCTTGTGACGGGTAATATTTGTCACAAACTGAAGACGGATACTTTACTCACACAAAAATGAATTAGACATGCAAGTGGGACGAAGTGGAGCATCATATGGATAATGCAACTTGCATTATGTGAGAGAGACACTATGCGTCTTTACTCTTTAGCTTGTGACAGATAGTGCCCGTCTTCATTGAGAATTTGTGATTTAATATATGTAATCCTCGTACTGTATTTAATCATTTTTATTGTCCATATATATAGTTAATTAAGCAAATATATATGAAATTCAGCGAATCGATTCCCAAGATAAAGCGTGTCGTGTCGTGTTATGTCTGAATGATCAATATTTCTTAAAACATATCAAGGAGGTCGGAGCATCATTGCCACATAAAAGACCACGTTTAGCAATTACGAGAGGACGAGGGGAAGGACAACTCATTTTCGGAACTTGTACGACATACGAGAGTATATCGATACCAAGTTCCGCTAGAACAATTGATCAAAATACCTATAACCTTTTTTTTTCCAAGCATTGTGTAAGGAAATTAACTCCTAAAACTAATGCTTGGTTTATAATAACAAACCTACATGAGTTATTTGATAAATTAATTGGCATTTCGGGGTTGGTTTCAAATTATTTAGAGTTAGTGAGCCACGTAAACCCTTTAAATGAATGATCAACCCAGTAATGAATATATGATGATAGGCACGTGGTCTTTATACTAGTGGTGAATCGAGAGGGCAAGTAAGGGCACCTGGCCCTGCCGGCGTTGGAAAATTTCGAAATTTTATCTAATGCCTCATTCAATACTTCGCTGAAATTTTCGCCAACACTAACTTTAAATCCTGACTCCGACACTCTATTATACCATACCATGCATTAAGTAGCCTCTCCCAACTTTTGTACTTGCATGGCTATTAAAAGGCTCTCAAACTTGCCAATATTCAACACACAAAAAACCATCAATAAATAAAACTAAGAGCAATAAAAATGAAGAGAAATATGAATGTGGTTGGTATGGTGTCGTTTTTGGCCATTTTGGCCATAACAAGTATCTCTAAACCCGCCACTGCTACTCGTGACTTTTACCGTCCCCTCACGAGCATAATGCTCGAGGATGCGTACTTCCGACCCCTTACTTGCATCGACATTGCTACCCCTTGCAAGAAAAGTGACGAGTGTTGCGGAAAGTGTAAATGCAAACATAGTCTCGCATTTGGCTCGTTGTACTGCCCCCCTCCGGTTTTTATAGTCTCAGCTGCTGAATTAACGTCATGACCTAATGGTGTTCAAATACGAAGTATAATATATATTACTTCCTATATTGTACTGATCTTGCGCATTTTTTTTGTAATCTTGAAGTTGTATCAGTGTGTATTATTGTACTTTGATTGAAGAAAAGTCGTATCATTGTGTATTTACATCGTTTTACCCTTACTTATACCTTTTATTTGGTCCGATTTATTTACCAATAAAATATTTATTTAAGTCAGTCACTTCATTCTATATATATAATCAATGAGCTAGCGCTATCGCCTATCGGTGGTGTCCAATTTTGACACCATCCTCACAAACACTTCGGGTGAATTATTCGCGTACATGTCATTTTTGAGATAGTGGTTAAGTTTCAGTAATAAATTAACATTTGGATCAGGTCATATTGAATATAGGGTTAAATTTAGGTTAATTGTCATGGTCAAGTACAGTCTTTAATCCATGTGTCGGGTACGGGTCAGGTTATTGAAGTTCGTTCATTTAAAACGGTTGATTTTATCAGGTTTAGTTGTATGATAGAATTATTTATATATTATGAAGAAAAAAAAGTCCTTAGTAATGGAGACAATACTAGAAAGAGGATTTGGTTAGGGATGGATACACACACCAACTTGGTTATGTTACACAATGAAACTTTCCTCACAAATTGGCCCTTTTTATAACATTTCTATTAATAACACCAAAGTGCATATCACAACGCAGTGACGCACATGTAATGATGTATTCCTAATTTTCTGTAATGTATATTTATACGGATAATACTCATCATAAGCAACATACTGTATATGAGAAAAAGGAACATGTCTCAAATATAATATCTCTAATTTTCTATTTTTTGACCATATAAATATTTTTATTTAAACTTATTACCTCAAACTTTATTTGTAAATGTTTATTTTTTTGGGCATATTAAAGTTTATAAGTTTGATTTTAGTTTTTTCCGTCATAACTCAAATTTAACTAAACTTATATGTAATATTTTTGAGTTTAATTGTGATTTTTTAGAATTTAATGTTTAAATAAATAATCTCGGAACCTTTATAGAAAAATTCATAAGTTCTAAATCAAAACTCAATTTTTTTATTATAATGCTCAAAAATTGTAAAATTTGAGGTAATACATCGGATGTACCATGCACTTACTGGCTATATATTCCTAATTGTTTCATGAAGTAAAATTATATATCTTGCAAATTAATGGGTTTTGTTTTAAAAACAGCCCTTAGAGTATTTGTGAAATTCTTAGATTAGGAGAATGAGAATAATGCTTATTTTCATTAAATCAAACGGGCATACAATATGATACATATATACTTGAATTAGCTCTACACAATCTTTGGCTAATGCTAAAAAAAAGGTAACTAGATAATATCTTACCTAAACATACAATATGAATAACAATATTAGCCAAGTCATATCTGCAACAATATCTCTGTATAATATGTGAATATCTCTGCGATATTTCGAATATCCGCACAATACTAGCATTCACATTCTTACACTCCCCCTCAAGTTGGAGAACTTGGTAATCCGAGTCCCAATTTGTACTGCAAATAATCATACGATTCTCCTTCAACTGCCTTTGTGAATAAATCCGCAATTTGCTCCTTGCTTCGGACATGAAAAGGAGTGATCGTATTTGTAACCAAGTGTTGACGGACAAAGTGTCAATCAATTTCTATATGCTTGGTACGGTCATGGAAGACCGGGTTTTTTGTTATATGAATTGCCGCTTGATTGTCACAATATAAGGACATTGGCTCCGTATGAAAGATTCCAAACGATGCAAGCAAAAATTTAAGCCATATTAGCTCACTTGTGACTGCTCTCATTGCCCTATACTCTGCTTCTGCGGTCGATTTAGCAACCGTCACTTGCTTCTTGGCCCTCCATGATATGGGTGGCTGCCCTAGCGAGACAAAGTACCCCTTTAAAGATTTCCTCGTGATCGGACAACTTGCATAATCAGAGTCACAATATCCTCGTAACTGATAAACACCATTTTTCTTGAAAAATATCCTTTTACTCGGATTTCTCTTATAGTAAGTCTTGCTTGTGACGGGTCATCATTTGTGACGGATATTTGTGAAATAAAATGGATACAAATTGAGTTAGTGGAGAAAGGGGACCACATGAATAGTGTCAGAGAGAGAGAGAGAGAGAGAAAGTGGGTATTTTGTGAAAAGAAACGGTATCCGTCACAAGCTTGTGACGGATATCGCCGTCACAAATGAGAATTTGTGTTCCTCTTAATATAACGAACCACTCTTAAGGCTGCTTCCCAATGCTCTTTTCTTGGTTCGTTGACAAATTGTGATAAGATGTGGCCGCATTAACAAGGTCCGGTCTTGTTATCGTTAAGTACACCAATCTTCCGACTAGGCGACGATACTTCATTATGTCTTTCAAAACATACCCTTTTGCTAATGCCAAGTTATGTCGTGGTTGTCTAGGGGTATACACAGTTCTTGCTCCTGCCATTCCACTCTCCTCAATGATATTCATGGCATACTTTCTTTGGTTTAGGAATAACCCATTTGCTCCATGAGCTACCTCGATTCCCAAGAAGTACTTTAGTCGTCCAAAATCCTTAATCTCGAACTTCTCGTCTAAGAAGCCTTTGAAACTCGCACAACGTTCGCTGTTATTGTTTACCACAATCATATCATCCACATAGACTAACACTCCAATAAAAACACCATCCCGATTGAATGTAAACAATGAATAATCAGCTAAAGATTGTACGAACCCATACATTTTCATTGACTCCGTTAGCTTTGCGAACCAATTTTGGGATGCGTGCTTCAAACCATAAATTGATTTTATTAATTTGCAAACCTATTCTCCCCTTTTCTTGCAAAGCCGTGCGGAATCTTCATGTAAACATCTTCATCGAGATCTCCATGTAAAAATGCATTATTTACATCAAGTTGTTCTATTGTCCAACCTTTCATCACAGAAACGGCAAGCATATAACAAACACTTGTCATCTTTGCCATCGGTGCATATGCCTCATGAAAATTGATACCTTCTACTTGGGTAAAGCCTTGTGCTATAAGCCTTGCTTTGTACCTTTCAATTTGTCCATTTGCTAGGTACTTGATTTTGTACACCCATCTGCACCCAATCGGCTTCTTTCCCTCCGGCAAAGTGACAATCTTCCAAGTTTCGTTTTTCTCTAGAGCCTCTATTTCTTTTCTCATGGCCTCTCGCCAATGTTCATTCCGCGCAGCTTCATAATAGTAATTTTGTTCTCTGTGCTCATCAATCTTTGCCAGAAAAGCCTTGTGAGATCTCGAAAAACAATTAGTAATAAGATATTTGGATAAAGGGTAACGCGTACCTGACAACGAGGATGTTCCTTGTGCGGGATGAGCATTCGACTTGGGGGTAATTATTCATGTTCACTTACAATAATAATCCTTCTTCCACGATGGTTCGAACTTGTCTCTAGCTCCTCGACCCATCATTTCTCCCTCTGTCGAAGGTCCTACTTGTGTAATCTCAATGGTAGAACTCTCCACTTCTTTATTTGCCATGCTACTACCATTCATATCATTATTGTTATCCTAACCAAATGTGTTTGGTGTGGTGGTTGCTCACCTCATCCCTTAACCATGAGGTCAGGGGTTCGATCCCTGCCCATGGGAATGGAGCAACACTTTGGTCAGCCGTTTACCTCTTCGCGAGAGCACCCGCGGCGAGGGGATTATACACTGTTGTCGACGGTGGACACCCCGGTTTAAACCAAAAAAAAAATCATTATTGTTATCCTCCTTATCATTGTCAGTTGACCCATCATTACTCATGTCCTCTGTTTTATCTATATTTCCAACCCCTTGTTCTGTTTCATTCTCATGTTCTGTTTCCACACTCCCCCTAACAACGTGGGGTGTGTCTCTATTTGGCTCATATTCAATAAATAATTGGTCGTGACTCAATCCGTGCAAATGTGTTTGTGGTGTGCTTATTGCATTTTCAGGAATTAAATAAGGATACCCATTCTCATAAAAAAATGACGTCTCGTGACACAAAAACACGTTTTTCCTCTAAATCGTACACCTTCCACCCCCTTTTGCTATGTGGATATCCAATAAAAATACATCTTTTTCCCCGTTTTCCAAATTTATCTCGAGTTCTATTCTTATTATGCGCGTAGTATAAACATCCTAGAACTTTTATATTATCGAAAACGGGCTTTTTACGATATAAGATTTCATAGGGTGTCTTGCCATCTAGCAACGATGTAGGTGTCTGATTTATCAAATAAGAGACGAACCAGACTTTCGATTGTCAAGGGAAGATCCTCCAGAGGCAGAAAATGATGAAGGCGAAATTCAAGGAATCAACGATGAACTTAACTTGGGAGAAAACGGTACGAGAACTGAAACCACAGTTGATGATACTGTTATCCAGTCTCAAACAAATGACTTGGAACCCAGAGTTATAGCTAATGAAGCTATAACTTTGAATCAAAACCAAAGGGAAGAGGTCATAGTTATACCTGACTCTCCTACAAACCAAGGTTTGGATTCAGGGAGAACAAGTCAAAATCCCGAGTCAAGTAGTGGTAACGAAAACAATCAATCAAGAAACTGGAGATATAAAAGCTCTTATCCTTTGGACAATATCATAGGAAGCCTTATAGAAGGAGTCCAAACTCGAAGAAGCTTAAACAACTTCTGCTCATTCTACTCCTTTCTCTCCACAATTGAACCTACAAACATAAAAGAGGCACTCGCAGAACCTGACTGGATAGTTGCCATACAAGAAGAACTTCAACAGTTCGAAAGAAACAAAGTTTGGCATCTCGTTCCTCGTCCTAAAGATAGATCAGTAATTGGAACGAGATGGGTATTTAAAAATAAACTGGATGACTCTGGAGTCATTGTGCGAAACAAGGGCAGACTAGTTGTTCAAGGATACAACCAACAAGAACGAATCGATTATGACGAAACCTTCGCTCCTATCGCTCGTCTTGAGGCAATTCGCTTGCTCATAGCCTTTGTTGCACATAAAGGAATGAAACTATTTCAGATGGACGTTAAGACTGCATTTCTTAATGGCTATCTTCAGGAGGAAGTTTATGTCGAACAACCTCCTGGATTTCCTGACAGCAAACTCAAGGATCATGTATTCAGATTGGACAAAACTCTTTATGGCCTTAAACAAGCACCTCGAGCATGGTACGACAGATTATCAAAGTTTCTATTGGAAAGCGGATTCAAGAGAGGATCAGTGGACAAAACATTATTTCTGAAAAGAGAGAATTCCGATTTATTAGTAGTCCAAATCTACTTTGACGATATCATATTTGGCTCAACCAATAAAAAGTTGTGCCAATACTTCTCAGAGTTGATGAAATCCGAGTTCGAGATGAGTATGATGGGAGAATTGAAATTCTTCCTTAGACTTCACATCCAACAAACGAATGAGGGTATCAAAGTTCATCAACAAAAATACGTCAAAGAATTAATAAAGAAATTCGGAATGGAATCCTCTCATCCCATGCCTACTCCAATGGTTACAGATAAGAAGCTTACCAAAGACGAAGACGGTAAGTCAGTAGATGAAACCAACTATAGAGGTATGATTGGCTCACTCTTTTATCTTACTGCAAGTCGTCCAGTTATAATGTGTAGTGTCTGCGTCTGTGCCCGATTTCAATCTACATTAAAAGAATCGCATATGATTGCGGTTAAGAGAATTCTACGATATCTAATTAGAACATCGAAATTATACTTATGGTATCCCCTAGATTGTAATTTTAACCTACTAGGATATTTAGATGCGGATGATGCAGGTTGTTCTTTAGACAGGAAAAGTACTTCTGGACTTGCTACTTTCATTGGACCATGCAATATATCATGGGCATCCAAGAAACAAAATTTTGTCGCTTTGTCAACTGCAGAAGCAGAATATATTGCAGCCGCACTGGTATGTTCCCAACTCCTATAGTTAAAACAACAATTGCTTGATTATGGTATTGACGTAGGATGTGTACCTATCTTATGTGATAATACGAGTGCGATAATAATATCTAAAAACTCAGTTCAGCACTCGAGAACTAAACACATTGAAATTCGACACCACTTCTTACGCGACCATGTAGAAAAGAAAAACATTAAGTTGGAATTTTGTAGTACGGAAAAACAATGGGCAGATATTTTTACCAAACCATTAGCTAGGGAACGATTTGAGACTTTGCGATTGGAAATTGGTTTAATCGGTGGCACCTAATCGATCTTAAGAGCTAAAAATAACCCAATGACTGACTATGTAAAGACAGAATTATATGACTGTGTCCGTATGTTCCGTTGCATGCCTATGTGTGTTATTATGATTAAATGCTCAAACTTCGATTTTGTTATGATATACTTTATACGAATATACACAACCAATTTTTTATCTGTTAAAACCTATAATATTCAAATATTATTAAATCTAAACTCAAATTATATCCTAATAACATATAACCCGTACCTACAAAAATTTACGTACCAAAATTACGTAACATGTAAATACGTAATAACCATTTACTTTTTAACATACCTTTTACCTAACCACGTGCCTACCCCACCTTTTCTACTATCACACTCTACCCTCACCCTCATAACCGTCCCCAAAGATTACACTAACCCCAACAACCACATTAAAACTAAAAATTCAAGAAAATCTCCATTAAAAACTTCAAAAAACTTACACTCAAGCTCAATTTCATTCGTACTCTTTACACCACAATGCCACCTAGCTCTGCCCGTCGTTCAAACCGCCACAAGCCCCACTCTCCGATGCCCCCAACACCAACACCCTCACCACCACCGTCCCCTAACCTATTTCTGTCACCGTTCCGAAATCCGACGCAAGCAAGAGACGAAAATTGGACAAAGGAAAATCAGTTATGGAAGAGGATTTCCCAGATTTTGATCAGTCCCCTCGTCCTCTGTTCCCGGATGTTTCAGGGGAAGCTACAAAAGAAGGACTTGAAAAGGTTCAGATGACAAAAGGCGAAGGTATGTTAATCGAGCGTTTACTTTCATATTCGATACATGCGGGTCGTTTTTATCCAACCTCGTGGATAGATGGGTCTCTGTCTTTAAGGTTCTTAAAGGAATTCTTGGTTTTTCAAGATTGGGTCTATATAAGTAACTTTTCTGGTTTAATATTCCCAATTGAGTTAGTACAATTTTTCGCTTCTGTCAAAATTGTCGAAAATGGGTTAAGGGCTGTGGTGAATTGAATGGGCGTGATGTCTTGATCTCTATTGCGGATATCTGTCGCGTTTTTAGCCTAAGAGATGAGGGGTTAAAACTTGACCCTAGCAAAGAATGGTTCGTCGTATCTCGTGATGAGAAAATGGAAATCAAGTGTTACTTTGATGACGATGCGTCTGAAACGAGTCCATTGCGTACAAACTCGTTCAATCCTAAACTTAAATTTCTTGTGAATTTTCTGTGGAATTCGGTGTTACCACGATGTGGGGGTCGGGATAAATTGAGTTGTTGTGAAGCAGTTGTTCTCTATAATTGGCTAGTCGGTCCGAAAATAAACCTAGCGTCTCTGTTTTGTGCGAAAATCGTGCATGTGTCAAGCATTTTGGTCAAAGAAAGGTTTTGTACAACATTGGACATTCCGTATGGCATGTGGGTTTCCGAATTATTGTTTCATGCCGGAGTGGTGGATGTGTATAGCTATGGGGTTGTGCGTCGGGATCGCATGTGCGATAAGTTGATGAAGTTGATAGGATTCTAAATAATGAGCATGAATTACAATTTGGTCGGGTGAATGGAGGTGATGGAAAACCGTATGGAAATATTGATGGGTTGGAAAGCAAGGTCGATAAGTTGTTTTCTTTAATCTCCGGGTTCAGTAACGTCAAGGCCGAGAGTTTTCGTGGGCCAAGTATTGATACGGAGATGCGGAGTTGGATGCAAAGGGTTGATGGGCTTCTTGAGAAAATAAGCCGTGATCTTAAAGATGTCAAGGACGAAGTGTTTACGATTAGTGACCGTCACCAATTCCTCACGACTCAAGAAGGTGCTCTTGTCCGTGATAGTCGGCTTTTGCGTGAGGATGGGGGTCAATGTTTGGCCGCGGTTAAGGCGCTTTCTCTTAAGGTTCTCAACTTTGAACGTGCGGTGGATGCTCAAGCTCGAAACATCAGAAGTTGTTTGGACCGATTGTCAACCTTGGACTATCGCACTAGGCCCGAATTCGTTAACTCGCACATTATCCGACATCCGGAATAGGCTTTGGTATCGTCTCTGTTTCGTCTCGTTTTGCGTGCAGGCTCCGTTTTGGTGAAGGTGCAGGAATGTGTTTTGGGTGACTTCTTGGTGGACATCTGTATCCCTACCCACTTGCCTCTCACTTTCCTTCCTTTAATTTTTTCTAATCCTACAAACTTTTCGTCCTTTATTTTGTTGGCCGTGATTTATGGCCCAACTTGCACACTCTCTTTTTCATTCGGCCCAATGGTATTGCTACATAACTTGTTTGTTTTTAACATTCGGCCCATAGGCTTAATACTCTTGGTTGTGTGTCATCTTTAACATTCGTATCTTGTTTGTGTATAATATTTGTCGTGTACGTTTGTGTGTTTTGTTAAAATTGCATGCTTAGTTTATGTTTCGTAATGTATTATTCTAGTCGTTTTATGTCCTTGTTTCTGTCTTTTCAATGATGTCAAGAGGGGGAAAAGAATGCGACCTAGATACGAATCTGCCTAAGATTGCTCCTTGTCATAATGTGTTGTCTCTCATAGTTCTTAGGTATTTGGTTTAACATAAAAATAGAAACCCTAAGTTGATCTATATTATGAATGAACAATATTATGTTGAGAGGGAACGTTACACTTAGACACGATTCTAGATAAGACTTGCCATCATTAAAAAGGGGGAATTTGTTGATTAATATATTATTATATGTTTAATATATTGTTTTATGTTTTAACAATGACAAGTCTAGTGAATATATTTTATATATGTGTACGTGTAATCGTGTGTTAAGTGTACTATTATTTTTAGAGCAAAGATCTTGTTTTAGTCAAGCGTAGATTCAATCATGGTTGAAGAAAGATCACAAGCTCGTATCAAGTCTTTTTGAAGATTTGTAAGAATAAAGAGTCATATTACGGAATCATATAGTTCAAAGTTATAGTTCGTATCTATAACTCCAAGAAGCAATGAGAAATGCACAAAACAAGAAATGCGTAGAATTGTGTATGTGTTTATAAGTAATAGTTGTTATATTGTCGAATATTAAATTAGTAATCTTAAAACGGTTTTTTAGAATAAGAATATTCTATAGTTAAAAAGGATTAAAATAATTATCTTATGAGTTATTATTTATCCTAATATACTAAGAATTTATTCTAACCGTTATTGTCAAATTCCGAAGTCCTAGGAAAACGTGTAAACCGCTTCATGCGTCTGAGTGACACGTTTTTCCAATTATCTTTTGGTCTATTTAAATAAATATTATGTGTTTATTTAATTTACCTTAAGTTAACTAGGATTTGGTAAAACATATAATTTGTTATATCTTGACAAAGAATTAGGAATTTGATTTTAAATAAGATGTTACTCCCTCCTATTCCATATTTTCTTCCCTATTTCCTAAAACGGATTATTCAGGTTTTCTTCCCCTTTCCTATTTTGGAAACATTTATTCATATTTTATTGATTTCTCTCTCCTATTATCAAACCCCACCCAATTTTTTTACTCCTATTTTATTCCCTTTTAATGCTTTTGGCCCCACAATTTCTTATTTAATTCATAATTATTCATCCCTCTCTCCTATTACCAAACTCCACCCAATTTTTTACACTTATTTTATTCTCCACCTCAATATTTGTGCCAAACACAAAGGGGAAGAAAATATGGAATAGGAGGGAGTATATTTTATAGTATAAGCTATTTCCTAGATTGAATAGGTTTGGGAAATTTGATCTTATATCTTAATTATTATAATATTTTATATAAGTTTTTCCTAGTTCAAATAAGATTAGTTTTAGAATATTACCTAGAAACAACAATTCTAGTTAAAGTAATATTCCTAAAACATCTAGGGTTTGGAATAAAACCTAGATCTAATATTATATAAAGGGCATTAGTAACACGTTAAACAACTAACGAAAATATTACACATATAAACGCATATCAAGAAAATAAACGTTTACTTCACGCAAACCTCGTAAGTCGTGCCATATTTGCTATATTCCTTTACAAAGACTACAAGTATTTGAAGATTGCTCTCATTAGTTCAAGAACGTTGAACACAAGAGGTTATTGAAGATTTATCTTATTTACGTAAGATAGTTTGAGTATTTTACGATACTCGTTGTAATCAAGTATTTCACGGTACTTGATATAGCTAGGTATTTTACGGTATCTATATTGAGTTACAACTAACATCAAAGTTGTACGAGTAGGGTTGATAAAATTGTAATCCGGAGAAGGTACTAATTTTATTAATCGAGAATAGTGGACGTAGGTTTCGATTTGTGAAACTGAACCACTTCAAAATATCGTGTCTTCTCTTACTTTATTTTTTTATTCTCTACTCACTACTACCACACCAATTCTCATACGTCGAAGAAGAATTGAAAAAATTGGCATACTCAATTCACCCCCCCCCCCCCCCCCTTCCTTCTTGAGTGTATCTTGATCAATAGACTCTTAAGCCACAGTCAGTGGGGAGTGACTAGAGATGCTCCTAGCCACTTGTTTCCACAAACACATAACATATGAATACGAGTAAATCCTCAAAATTGCACACTCCAATCATAACCATAAGATATGAAGCGCAATAATCAATAATCCTCATATCACATTCACTATCCTCAATATAACATGTCTCACTTATATATAACACCCATACAAGCTTACACGTACTTTCACTATCACTTTCATCATCCATGAAGGTTTAGAGGTCAACTTAAGACATAACCAAACATAGTATATAATAACATTCACAATCACAATCACTAACTATGATGGTTCAGTGGTCAACTCAAGATATAACCTAACATAGCAATCATATCCACTTTCACTAATTATGAAGGTTCAGCGATCAACTTAAGACATAACCAAACATAGCAATCAACAGTTATAAAGGTTCAGAGGCGACATCTTAACGCATAACCTAGATACCAAAATATTCAGCAAGTATAAAGGTTGAGAGGCGACATCTTAACGCATAACCTAGATACCAAGATATTCAGCAAGTATAAAGGTTCAGAGGCGACATCTTAACGCATAACCTAGATACTAAGTTCACTTTCACAAACAAGGACTCATCGGCCTACTTAAGGCATAGACCTTGCTAATCAACAAGACACTAGACTCGGAGGCCAACTTAAGGCATAGACTAGCATCCAAATTCACAATCATAAGTAAAGGACTCAGAGGCCAGTTTAAGGCATACTCGCTTACTACATCACATGAGACTAGACTCAGAGGTCAGCTTAAGGCATACTCTAGCATCAACAACTGTACTTCAAGCAAGGCATCAACACCTTAGCTTCCCCGTTGTACAACTTCTCTACTCGTCAGACTCAGTGGCCAACTTAAGGCATAGACTGACGCGATCACATAAGAACATGTCTGAGCTCAGAGGCCAACTTAAGGCATATCTCAGACACGACAGGAAAAACACATATAGGGCTCAGAGGCCAGCTTAAGGCATATCATCATATATGACAGATAGTTCATGTATTAAGCTCAGAGGCCAACTTACGGCATACCTTAATACGCATCATTACAAATTTACATCCAATATACATAACACACACAAGTTACCTATACTCAATATAATTACCATATTATAAGTCATTACTTAATTAAACTCACTAGAATCATAAGACTCATACTTAACAAGTCTAGCCATTATCATAGATTAATTAGCTAAGTTCAATCAGTATAAGTAGATACATTCTAATTTGGTTAAATGATTTAAGATAAGTATTATCAACATATTAAACTACTATGACTTCATATTAACATGTTCATGACTTATTATAACTAGTTACTCGATTACACAAGTGATACTAATTAATTGCTTAAGGATAGATTACTTAAGATAAGTATTAACACTTTAACTAGACTTCATCTAATTAAATTAGACATCTCCACTATGTATATGAGCCTTACAACATAATTAACACATGCTAAGACTCTCAACAACAAACCCCCAAAGGTTATCTATCTTCATACAACAATTTCTGAAATCAATAATTCATTATGAGCTAATCGGCTTAAGACGGATAACCATGCCTCTTAAAACCACTTACTTAGCTCCAATATACATTTAAAACCAAGTATATATAACACCAAACATCACTTAAAACATCCTAAAACAATTGGGAAACAAACACCCAAAACAGCCCGTAAAACAATTAAACGAGCAGAAAACTACAGCGGTTTTTGCGCAGCCTGCGTAAAGGGGTGCGCAGCTGCGCCTGGGCTGCGCAGCCTGCGCATGGGGAGGCGCAGCCTGCGCCCAAGCACGGGCCAGGTTCGCTCATGCGTGTTTCTTGCAATTCGCCAATTTACTCTATTCTTCGACAAGCACTTCTAAACCATGATTTCTAGCATAAATCCTATACTATCAGCACATAATAACTCATAGAAATCCCAAGTGGTATTCTTATTCCATCTTAAACATAATCTAACAAGAAATCAACCACAAGATTCATTAATTGCTCAAAAACTCAAATTGCGACGGATATACAAAACTCATCCAAAAACCATTGTAATCACCATAATAACATCATATAACATTTTGAAATCACTCTAATAACATCATCAATGTATCCTTAAACTTCAATGTACCCAAAATCACACACATAAACACACATTACATGAAAATAACAACAAATCGAGTCTTTATCATCATTGTCACTTGTTTAAGCGTCTTCCTCCGAGGTTTCTTCAATGATATATGAATTCTTGTCACAATCCTATAAATTCTCACCTCAAAACAACATAAAAACAAAGATTAAGGACTGTTTTCGAATTAAACCCAAAACAGCCCAAAAATTGATTCAAACGAAATAAAAATTGAAAGAGGTAGAAAGAACGGGCTTGAGATGAGGAACGCGATGAAAGAATTCTTACCTCAAACGGAGAAGGAACGAAGTCGGGATGAACAAATTAGGGATTTTGTGAAAGGGGAAATGGAAAGGATGAAGTTTCTGATTATTTGATTCAAAGAGCTTGGTGAACAAGTATGAGGGTTGTTTGTGAGGAAATGACTAGGAAATTTCCTCACCTAGCTTTTATCCTTATTTGTTGAGTCGGGTTTAAGTAAATGATTCGGGTTTAATGAAACGGTTTGCCAAGTGAACATCCTACGACTCAAGCTTATTTAAATCTTAAGTCGGAACTCTGGAATATTTTCATAAAAACATAATTTACGAATTAAATAAAATATATAAAATTCCGAAATTACTTTAATTTTATTAAAATATGGTTTATGAAAATACGGGATGTTACAATCACCCCACCTTTCAAAAAGTTCCGTCCTCGAAACTTGAAAACGGAAGGTAAAGACTTACAAAGTCAATGCTAACAATCCAAAACGTTTACAGAAATCCAGATGTGTTCAAAATTTAGACTCTTACAAAGATTTTGAAATAACTTCCAAGGCACAAGTCTTCGTTATGGGATGTTGAGGTTCTCGTTGCGCATCCAAGAGCCCAACATTCCAAATTAGAGACAAGTCCAAAATCAGACAAATAAAAATTCAAAATTAGACCGATCCGGTGCCGATAAGCATAGTACAAGTTATCAGACGTCTCCGATAACAGGATCTAACGTCAAACCAAACAACGCTGAAATCAGTCAAATCGAAAGACATTCCACTCTTTCAAAACCAAACTTTCCACAACAACCTTTATTTCCATGTCATAAAAATGAGTAAAGTTTGCGATGATAGCAAAGTTTACTATTTACCGAATGAAAACACTTCGAAATCCTAAATTCCCAAATCTTATTACCATAAAGTGATCCTTCCAAAAACAAGGTCTTACAAAGGTAACAACCTTCAAATCCTTAAGCTTCAAAACCTCACTATTAAAAGTAAGCACCCCAAAAGAAAGTTCCCAAGGAAGTACATCTTTCATTCAAACGGTTTCCATAAGACCATCACTATTCTCATAAAAAGATACAGCCATCATTAACCTCAAGATTGATGCCAATTCACAAGTGACACTCGCACGATTGGGCTGTTAACATGAAACTCTCTACACGGCACATTAACTAGTATTACTCCTGTATCACAACACGAACTCTCTCAACTAAATTCCGATAACGCAAAACAGGATTCCTCAAGGCATGTATCACTACTCCAAGAACAAGCCAATCTCACCACTAATCTAAATGAAAGGGACAAGGCTCACATGAGAGGCTATAAGATACGAACTTCAGGGACAAATGCGATATAGATCATGAGAGAGACACACGTCCGACACTGGTTTATAGCATACCGGTAACCTCAAATGTCTTCCGTTGTTTTTAAAAAAAATTGTACCCGCATTATCTGACTAGAAAAACCATCCGAGTGACAGCAAAATACGGTTCACGGATTTTAGCAACAGGTTTGACCATCTAATTAAATTAGCATAAGTAAGTAAACTTATTTGGTAATTAGCATATTATAGGACAAATCTACTATTTTCATGTATAAAAATGACTATGTTATTACAATATGATGTCATTAGCAGCATATTCAAAAACAGTGGATTTCGGCTAATATGCTATCTGAGTATGTCATTAACCAAACACTTAAAGTTAGTAGATTGATTGGTCAATCTACTATTTACACCGGAATCTACATATTTCATCTATTATGTTGTTTACCAAACAACGCATATATACAGGTTTGTACATGAAATTTTCATGATATTTTTTCAACAATCTTTCTTTAGTTAGCTAATTAATGTGTCCTTTGAGTACATGATACGTGTCTATTTTATGATGTTTTACATCTATTTTTACACGTATTTGGTCGCTCATTTACTACGTTTTAGCCTTTATTTCCCGCAAATTGTGTACTTTCGTATTTTTATGCACTTTTGCAGATTTATGCGGAAAAGAGACGATTTAGCACCAAATTCGTATCCTCAAGTCTTTAGCTTAAATTAAGGAATAAATGGAAAGTCAACTGGAGTCAAAATCAAGTACCAAGAGTCAAAACAGACGAAATCCGAAGATTTCCGTACAGAAGCGGTCGACCGACCAGCTAAACGGGTCGGCCGACCAGGCCTGATTTTCATAAAGCCCAAATTTCAAGAAAGGCCGGAAATAAGAGAAGCCCAGCAGAAAGTGGTCGACCGACCAACAAAACGGGTCGGCCGACCAGAGCGAAGCCCATGCGTTTCTTTTTCGGAAATAAAGTAGAATTAGAATTATAAGGAAACTCTTAGTTTTTTCCCTATATAAACTAATCTTGTGATTAGGGTTTTTGCATCTTTTTAGCATCCAGTTTTACATACAATAAGTTTCAGAGAGACTCAATTATTCAGTTTTATTCAAGCTTTAGTTTTGTAATCTTTCAATAGTTCCCAAGTATTCAATAAAGTTAATTCCGTTCTGCCTTAATTCCAATTGTGGTAATTCTTCTTTGATCTAGTTTCATTATTGTTCTTATTGCTTTTATTACAATTGTTAAGTTAGAATCTCAAGCTTTATTTGAATCTTGCATGCTTAGATTATTTACTATGTTTTCCATGTCTATTCCCAATTTTATATTCGTCTTAACAGTTATGAGTAGCTAATTTTCATATGTTAGGATGTAGGGGATAATATGCATAGGTAAATAAAATCCGAAAACCCGACCTGTAGCAGGACCACGGTCGGCCGACGGGAATAGTCGGTCGGTCGACCGAGGCCGTGGTCGGCCGACTGGAGTAGCCGGTCGGTCGACCACTCGCGTCTGTTTTTTTATTTCGTCTTTTCTTATAAATTATAATATCCTGCAATAAGACCAATAGGAGACTTGTAGGATGTTAGTAATGACCTACCCAAGATTGAAAGATACGGGAAGGGCATTGGTTTACACCTTAAGACGGATAGGTTACTAAAGACTGAAAGGTATGTAACCTGGGATTTAGGAATCACCCTTATTGTTGACACCCAATAATTGTGAGACCTAGGAACTAATAGCATAGGCCGAAAGGAGCTATTAGGTAGCATAGACCTAAAAAGATATGTTACACCCCCTTACGCGACTGCAATACATGTTGACCTTAGGATTTATTTTACCTTAGCTATTTATTACCCGAACATCCTAGCATCCTCTTTCATTATATTTTATTCTCATCTTTTAATTCTTGTTTTATTTTAATCTTTGCCTTAGATATAGCAACCAATCAATCAACCCCCAAATTTGTTACCTTTAAACATTAACATTAAGACAATAAACATTCCCCACCTCCTTGTGGTTCGACCCTGACTTTCACTATCTATTGTTAAAGTTAGGAATTATAAATTTATCTTTGGTACCCTCAACGACGGGCATCAGTACACGTTAAAAACCGACATTAATACTCAAACGGTTAGTGGGTGGCATCAATGGCATGGCTATAAAAAGGTCCCAAAGTAGCCATATACAACAGAACAACACACAAATAAAAAAAAAAGATATTCAATCAGAGAAAGAAAAGATCCATGAGTAATTAGTGTGTATTATGTGGAGATGAGCAAGAATATAAGAGTGGTGGTTAGTATTAGGAGTTATTAGGGGAATTAGGGTACAATGAACATAATTCTTAGTAATTAGTAAGATAATAAATTGTATTAAACAATGACTCTTGGTATATCATCGGTTATGAATTAGCCTTGTATAAACACCTCGAGTTTGCATGAATGTATCGATCATGTATTTCTACACAATTATCAAATCACATATTCTCTAAAATCTAACAGTTAGTATGGTGGCGATCCTGGCCATTTTGGCATTAGCTACAATTCCTGAATCCGACACCGCTATTGGTCAATTTATCAATTTAATCCCCTCTTAAGCATAATGCTTGATGATACGTACACTCGCATGCTTACTTGTAAGCCGATAGGAGATAGTTGTACAAAGACCTCGGATTGTTGCGGAAGTTGTTATTGCGCTCTTTTTCCCTTAGTGCGTTGTGCTCCTTCATGCGTACCCGACGGTCTGTTAAGTACAAGTTGTTGAACGATCAAAGCAATGCAATGAACAAATGGTGTTCATGTTATCGTAATATATGTCCTAATGAATAGTTTACACTTATTTCGACAAAATAAATTAAGTGTAAATTAGTGAGTAAATCGGTGGGTAGTAGGGCAGAGTATGGATCGGATATCCGATCCGAAACCCTACTTCGGATCGGATATCCGATCCGAAAATCCAAATTTTTAGTATCCGTGATCTGATCCGAAATGATCGGATATCCGAAATTTAGTATCCGAAAATATCCGAAAATTTTGGATCAGTTATCCGATATCCGATATCCGCTCTGTATATTTTATATATTGTCAAACTATAATAAAAAAGAAAACTAGCGTAATACTAATTTCATTCGGTATATATTACAAAACATAAACCCGCTACGTATCAAGGAAAATTAGCGTAATATTGTGGATATCGGATATCGGATAACTGAAATTAGCTAGTACTTAAAATTGTGGGTAGGTTTATTTACGATTTTGTGAAATTAGCTAGCACTATTTATGGATCAAATCTCGAATACGGATCGGATATTAACGGATATCGGGTATCCGATCCGATATTTTATATATGATCCAATAACTTTCGGATATCGGATATCCAAATTTTTAAACCTGATATTCGTATTTGATCCGATATCCAAATATTTCGGATACGGGTATCCAAACCGAACCACTTTTCGGATCAGATATCCATTATTTCGGATCAGATACGGATCGGATATCGGATAATTCGGATAATCGGATTTTTTACTCAGCCCTAGTGGGTAGTATTAATTATGCCCTAATTTGATTGTATTGTGTACTTTTTATTAGGATATTAGGTCCACTAGAGCCGGCTACAGTCGATCTAGGGTTCACCCTACTAGTCTCTAACTCGTTATTATATATAGAGACATGTATTGTTTCAGAATAACAACTCAATCAATAACATTTCTACCTTAGTGCAATTCTCTCTTCTATATCTTATCACTTTTACTTCTGTCTTGTTGTTTTATGTGGTTGAATAAAAGATAAGTTATCATTGTGTGTTTTTTGTTTATCATGAATACTTTCCACTTTTAACTATTTTTATTATTTTTTATTATGTTTTTTAAATATATTTTGAATTAATTGTTCCTTTTTAAAATTTTGTAAACAAAAGGAATTAACTTTTATTATAATCTTAGATAATATCCCACGGAATCTCTTCAACTGTGATGTAGCAGAACAGGAGCCGATCTGGGTAAGGAATGGGTAGGCACCTGCACTAATTGTAAAGAATTTGTATTTGATTTTATTGGCATGTACAAGGTGGGAGGTTCGACTCCCATGTAATTCACATTTTTGTTATATTGCTAGAATTAACTTTTCTTATTTATCGCACCTTTTGAGCGAGTTTTTGCGATGGATAAATTACCTATATTATAAATTTGTTAAATATAGTGTTGGATAATGAGTTTCTTCTCCATTAGGAGGTTTACTTGTTCTTACGATGCTAAAATAATGTTATAATCATGGATTAAGGGGGAAATTGTGTCCTCTCAAAGTAAAAATTCTACGTCCACCCCTAAAATAGAAGACCCGGAACTTTCAAGACTCGCGGTAACCGCATTGGGGTCACAACTCACAAGAGCCACAAGTCATAACTATTGTAGCCAAGTATGTTAGAGCCAAATGCTTTCCACCTATTGCATTATTGCATATACCATCTTGCTTAGATGGAGAGCAAAAATTCTACTTCGGAGGATTAATCGTTAGGAGAATATTACGATATATATTGTAATATATCATAATTGCAATTATATCTGTATTAGAATAAGTTATATTATATCGTGATAATAGTTAATTATGATTTATATTTTTGAATTAGTATAAATATCGTATCATTGTTATTTTTCGAGAACACGAATGATTATCAATAATACAATGATTCGCTTTATAAATTCTCACATTTTCAATTTTATTATTAATGAGTGAGGGACATGTTTATAAATTAATGGATTACTCTTTTTATCACCAATCACCGTCCTCCACTACTTAAATTATTTCCTTTTGTCATTTATGTACCAACGTGAATCATGTATGTGGCCAGGGCCATCGATTGGCATGTTTAACCGGTTATAAGAACCGGGGCGTAAAAGTTTTAGGGACCTAAAACTCAGTATAGTTAGAGTACATTAACTTTTTGTTGTACTGAATTAGTATTAATATGTCTAGGTGTAGTGGTTTGAGTATTACTTTTTACCGTGATGTCCAGGGTTCAATTCCTCAGGTAGCAAAATCTTAATTTTATATTTGCCTTTGTTAAAGTGTTTTTTTCTATTTTTTTTTAATCCAAACAAAATTGGATCTATATTTTTAATAACCTCAATTACAACAACAACAAAAATAGTTTTTGTATCGTCTGAAAAAACCAACTTTTTTGTTTTATTATTTTTAAAAAAAAATATTATTTACTTATAACTACTATTTAAGGCTCTAAATTGACAATTTAAACCGAGTTTCCTAAAATCAATGGGCGCATATGTATGTGGCATTAAATGCTCTTGCTCCCCAACTTTCTTCCCAATACTATTGACAAACGAGGCCTAGCACACATTTCATGTGATATAAGGGTCTTTTCGATTTGAACAAAAATTAGTAAGGCGGTTTTTCATTAACATGCTGATATTATTATAACGGTTTTTTAACGTGTGCCCTAAAACCACACATTATTACTTAGATTAAGCATTATCCATGATTAAGATTCTCTTATTTACCTCAATTATCTTTTATTCTTTCTTTGCCTTTGCTAGCCCTTCCTTAGCTCCGTCTCCTTTTTTTAAACCTTCTGTTTATCTTCATTCATCTGGTACTGGACTTCTACTCAAGATTTAGTATATGGGCTCCTTTGTGCTGGGCTCACAAGTTGGCAGCGTGATAGATTGTTTTGGGCTTCTGGAATTATGGTTGCAACTAGATCGGTTAAAGGGGTCAAGCGGATCGAGTGTGGGTCGAGTTAATCGGTGTCCATGTTAATTTCGGATTTGTAAGAGTTTGGATCCATCGGGTCGGATTGGTCGTCACTTTGGAATCTAATCATTTGGGTTTACTATTTTCAAATTATTTAAGCATAATAATAAGTGTGTAACATTAAACGTTCAGGTCGGATCATCATGAAAAATGGATTAATACTTGTTATTCGGCCCTTAAATGGAATTGGTTAACACCTTAAATGAACTCGGAGAGTTGTTTGAAAAATCGGGAGAAAAAGATCGTTGTGCGGTACGACCTGCCGAACGACTCAAATTAAAGTGTATACACGGTTTTCGAGATTTGGGATTCCCGGAATCCGATAATCACACAAAAGGTTTATTGGGTCATATAAAGTGGTCACACAAAATTTGAGGACCAACAGAGGCCATTTGGGATTTCGGTCAGCGATAAATCAACATTATTCAAACCTTCGATAATCGTGAAAAATGGATTAATACTCGTTATTTTGGCCTAAAATCGAATTGATCAACTCTTAAGTTAACCTCGTACAAGAATTTGAAAAACCGGGAGAAAAAGAATCCCGGTGCAGTACGACCTCTTGAACGACTCAAATTGAAGCATATATAATACACGGTTTCGAGATCCCGGAACAAAATACTCCGAAAATCACACAAAAGGTTTATCGAGTCAGATAAAGTGGCCATAGAAAATTTGAGGAACAACAAAAGTCAAATGAGGTTTCAGGTATGCGGTAAACAAGCATTACACAAATCTCTTGTAATCGTTAAAAATTGATTAATATTCGTTATTTTAGCCTGAAAACAAATTTTTTAACTCTTGGAAGGACTTTGGACAAGTACTAGTGTGTAACCCGTGCATAAATGCACGGGTATATAATATGAATCTATGTATAAAAAAATTATGTAGGTGACAGTTTTAACTCAAAAATATAAATATTTTGTATAAATATGGAAATGTTTAAATAAGTGAATATATATGCATAAAATCAATAAATAGTTTAAAAATAGATATTCATTCTTACACCTTAAATATTGATTGAAGACAAAACAAACGTAAAGATAATAAAAGTCCTTAGGAAAATCAAAGGAGGAAGACGACACGGGTAATCTCATCGTTAATGTGAAAAAGTACAATATTACGTTATACCTGAATGACTCCCATAAGAGGTCGGAGATACTCAATTTTACAGTTGCATTAACAAAACATAGAGATTGTTTCCGAATGATAATCCGGAAATAAAAACAGAGATGATTCAAATCATTATTCCTTCATCGTAAGAAAAATCTCGTTTAAAATAGTCATTTTTCTATATTCCGTCCAAAATCAAAGAATTAATGACACTGACTCCATCAAGTACAACAATATCAAACATATTAGTGCAATTCTAAATATAAATACTAACGGAATGTTGTAAATGTTGTATGATAAGGCCCACAACGAGTACTAAAATCAAAGAATTAAAGAGCTCATTTTAATCACGCCATATCCAATCTCCTTGCATTTGTGCCTTCAAATTGAAACTGAACTTTGACACCCTTCGTTGTTTCCCTGGAATGCAAACACCAAATGTTAATATAGTGTAACATTCATACTTTCTAATTGTGAGATAATTTGCATTTTCAGTAGTGCTTATGCAGTAGCATATTCCGGAAAGATTTAGGGTTTATAAGATTTCAAACAATCTGTTAAGTCTCATATAATGTGTCCTAGGAAATCTAAGTTGCACCAAGGCGAGATTTGGTTAGTGTCTCATCCATGGAGCATCTTAGGCGCACTCGATGCGCGCCTTTACAAACTAAGACGAAGTATATAAAATTCGAGCCCTCCAATATGTTTTCCATACGTTGATCACTGGCCCAATGACAATGCATTAGCTAATTTGTCAAGGTGAAACAAATTAAAATATACGGAGTAATAAAATTTAGTACATATTATTCCGTCTAATTCTTTTGAATTGACCTATTTGTTCAAAATCCACATCAGAAATTTTGAAAAATGGAATGATTTAGAATTGGAGGGTGTATGCCTTAAAATAGTAGTCTCACAATGATTAAATCAAATTAAAAATGAGCATTTCCTAATTTGGTAGTCGTATAATTGATAGTAACATAACCATAATTTTATAACCAATACTTTTAGCTATATTGCGCAGACAATCGCACACTGGACACTCGGACATAGGTATGACACTTGGATACTGAATTTTATGCCAAAAACATGATATTTTTTCATATAATAGTCAAATCCGACACCTGGACACGTATTCGTGTAGGATACACAAATCACTTACTTCGTATTCATCTGTAAGAACGGTCTAATCCCAGTTACCTACCTAAAATTTTCATTATCGTCCTCTTCAAGACTTCAATAGCCAACTTTATTTATTATGTTAAGGCTTTATTCTGTTAAAACTGTTAGCGGCTACTACTAAGCAAACTAAAAATTGTGAAAACTCTCAACTCCTTCCTCTAAAGCCTAGTAGTTTGGAGCTAACTTATTAGAAGATGTTGATAGAGTTGTAGGGTCTATTAGATGAGCTATTTATGCGAGGTGAAACTAACTATAATAATGACCTTATAAGAGGGTCAAATGTTGGTATAATTAAATATGAACAATTGAACACTACAAATTCAACAACTGAAAAACTAAATGTCAAAGGAGATAAAAAAATGTTAAGAAATCAAAAAGAGATGGTATTGCACTAATCGAGTGCATATAATCTTTAAACTCCTCTGCAACCATTAATCTCGGATCACTCCGACTTTAATTTTTGGATCAAAAATCAAACAAAGACCCCTAATTTTCGATATTCAGTCATTTCATAATCAACTAAGTTAAACATCTTTAGATTTCACCTTAAATCATAAGCAAACACAACCGAAATAAGAAACAATACCAAATAATGCTGCCATCTTGATTTTCTTTGGAGATAGACCTGCCACCATTAATCAAGTTTATTTCTTAATTAGTTAATTTGGAGAATTGCATAGTCTAATAATTTCTTAAGATGGAGGTATCCTGGATAATAGGTCCTAGGTTCGATTCCCCTCCCCTCTATTGAAATGCGACCAAGTGCGTGCTTCGTTGAACCAACAAAAAATTGTTGAGCCTTTTTCACGCTAAACACCCAAATCATTTTCGCAAATTAAATCGCTTACCATTAATCGAATCTGCCATCGTCAAATTAAGTAAGTTAAGTTAATCCCCAAATTAGATCACATCTAAAAAAACAACGTATAACCTAAAAGGACTCCGACGAAGAAAAATGACAGAAAAAAAAAATGAATTACCGGGTAATTAAAAGAGTATAGTAGAAATAATATGAAAACTATCACAAATTATTCGATATTTCGTAGAGATAACTAAATATAACAACAATTCATTATTTTCAAAAATCCTCTTTTAATAAATAATGTTCAAAAGTAATTAAATTATTTGTAATAATACAAAATTGTGACGGGCCACATATAATTTGGGTTTAAAATATTTATATTGTTTTGCCAATAGCCAACAACATTAAAAATATAGAAAAATGTCTTTATAAACTACATTTGTTAATATATTACATTTGTTAGTTTGTATTTCTCCAATATAAAATTTTCAAACCCTTATTACGGGTAACCTAAAAAATACGGAATAGTAATATAAAGTCGGTCATGTTTCAATAGTAACATAAAGTCGACAACACCTAATAATGTTGACTCTTATATGACAATTGAGAGTTGAGACGGAGTCATCTTTGTTCTGGGAGGAAATATTTCGTCTCAATTTACCTCTTGCGACGGATGTTTAGGGCCAACGTTACTTTTGCAACAAAACCAAATGACGTTTTCGACGGACGTTTCTGTCATGTTGACCTTTGTTTTGTGTACTATAGTGTTAAAACAATTTATAATATCTCACATATGCTAAAAAACATTACAAATATTGAATATTTTATTCCACTACATTAATAGTTATATTACATTTATCAAATTGTTTTCTTTCACCTTAAATTTCCGGACCTTTCTTACACGTGACCCAAAAAATAGTTTCATAAAATCGATCATGTCTAAAAACATGTCATGATTAATAATAGTTAAGAAAACTATTATATGATAATTATTAAAAAATATGGTTGGATATTAAATGTTTTGCAAAAATCTGGTATTTATGTGGAAATTAAAAATATAAGACGGAGGTATTGTTGACAATAGGTCCTAGGATCGAATCCCCTCTATTGTGTGCGACTAAGTGCAGAGCAGTTGTGTGTAGTTTTTGTTTTACGTATTTATTGTATACATAATTTGTATTTTATACGGTCGATCGATATGAGCGCGACACGTCGCCTTTTTACTCTAAAATAGCGGTTACCGGCTGTTGCTTTAATATATTAAATGATTTGAAAAATCGAGAGAAAAAGAATCGTTGTGTGGTACGACTTTCCGAACGGCTCAAATGAAGTATATAATATACGGTTTTTGAGATTTTGGGATCCCGGAACAAAATACTCCGAAAATTACACAAAAGATTTATCAGGTCAGATAAAGTAGCCACACAAAATTTGAGGAAAAACAAAGGTCATTTGAGGCTACCGGTATGCGATAAACCATCATTACTCAAACCTTCGATATGATAGTCGTGAAAAATGGATTAATAATCGTTATTTTGTCCTGAAATCGAATTGGGCAACTCTTGAAAGGATCTCGAACAATTGTTTGACAAACCAGGAGAAAAAGAATCGCGGTATCGTACGACCTCCCGAACGACTCAAATTGAATGTACAATAAACGGGTTTCGAGATATCGGGGTCCCGGAACAAAATACTCTGAAAATCTCACAAAAGGTTTATCGGGTCAGATAAAGTGGCCACATAAATTTTGAAGAGTAATAGAGGCCAATTGGGGGTTCCGGTATGCGATAAACCAGCATTACTCAAACCTTCGATAGTCGTGAAAAATGGATTAATACTTAATATTTTGACCTGAAATCGAATTGGTCAACTCTTTAAATAACTTTGGAATTTTTTTGAAAAACAGGGAGAAAAATAAGGTATGACTTCTCGAATGGCTCAAATTAACATGTATAGTATTCGATTCGAAATTCTGGGGTCCTTGAACAAAGTACTCTGAAAATCACACAAAAAATTTATTGGATCAGATAAATGTGGTCATACAAAATTTGAGGAGCAACAAAGGTCATTTGGAGGTTCCGGTATTCGAAACAAACATTACTTAAACCTCCGATAATCGTTAAAAATAGATTAATTCGCGTTATATTGACCTGAAATCGAATTCTTTAACTTTTGAAATGACTTCGGAAAAGTATTCGAAACACCGGAAGAAAAAGAATCGTGATGCGGTATGACCTTTCGAACGGCTTAAATTGAAGTGTATAATACACGGTCTTCGAGATTTCGAAATCCCGGAACAAAATACTCCAAAAATTACACAATAGGTTTATCGGGTTACATAAAGTGGCCGCACAAAATTTGAGGAGAAACAGAGGTCACTTGGGGATACCGGTATGCGATAAACCAGCATTATACAAACCTCTGATAATCGTGAAAAATGGATTAATACTCGTTATTTCGTTCTAAAATCGAATTGGTCAACTCTTGAGCAAACACTTACCAAAAAAATTAGCTAACGAATTTTTGATCAAATAAACTACTTTGATAAAATCACATACCTGAGATACATTGAAAGAGAGCCTTTATTTTACCATAATACTTGTGTAAAACAGTTTTATACGGTGTTATTGAATCGAAGTTTACAAAAGGACAATGAACACCATGACAATAATTTTCTTTTTCTTCCAAGAGATACTGAATTGCTGACTAACTTACTTAAAAAAGCTGGTAAATTAGTGCCAAAAAAGTAACAATAAGACAACAAGCACCATGACATTTATTTTCTTTTAAGTTTTCAGATATGTTTTCTGACCAAATTATTACAAAAAATAAAGCTGAAATTTATATAATGGTGGTCTTACAACATTTATTTCATTTTTTTTGATGTTGATGTATGTTTTGCTCCCACTTTCATATTGATTTGGCCTAAAGTCTTGAGAGAAAAAAAGGGCTTTTTTGCATCTCCATTTGAACAACATATAAAGCAAAATTATGACTCAATTATTGTTGGTACGGATTCTAGAGGTTGTTTTCGGATGACTCGTATTTGTAATTTTAGGATAAGTCTTGATGAGAAAATTTAAAGTTTATAAGAGAATTACTTATTTTTTGGTATTCAATAGATTGGTTTTCGATTATACTGTTTAGGCATATATACTTTGTAAGTGTTGTACGACGTTTTATTAATGAATTATTTTTTCCGTTTAGAAAAAGAAGTTACAACTTGAAACTTAATAATAAGCTTGATTTATATGTATATATATTTAGAGCTGGTAACTAGGTGGTGTTATGTTGTGTTCGTGTCACTTTTAAATTTAACTAGTTTGCACGGATATAGTTTTAAGAACGTCGATATAATGATTAATATTTAAAAATATTAAACCAAAATACATGTATATCATATACTCTATTTCTTTTATGACGATAATAGTTTAAAAAACGTGCAAAAATTGCAAAGGGTTTGAAGTTTACACATGTTTTAAATCCGTGAAACAAATGCACGACATCAATGTTAAAACATGATAACAAAATTGTAGATCTACTCATTTTAGTGGATAAGCTCAATATCTATAACGAAGTCCTTTAGAGTATTATTTTAATGAAATGCTCTAAAATCTACTGGACAAAGTTTTATAGTTATTTATTTTGTTGACTTTTTGTATATCTCATTTTAAAATAGAAAATTAAAACATTACTATTTATTAACATTTTTTTGTTGAAAACTATTTTTTACTCAAAAAATTATTAAAAGTTAGTAATATTTCGAAAATTTGCTATTAAGATGGTCAAAATGTTAGAGTTAAAAGCTTGTAAAATAATATAATAACGTTATTTGTTTTACCATTTTTTTATCATTTATATTTTCATTGTTTAATAATGTTTTTGTTCACCTTTTTTTAATTTTTTTTTGTATATCAATAGACTATGTGGACTATTAGGAAAATTCTGCATTTCCATATTGTATTATTTATGCAACATAAATGGAATTGAGGATGGTGGTTCATTGAAGTTTTGTATTGATTATTCGATTAAATTCTATTAACAAAGTTGGTTTTCATAAAATAATTCCATATTTTCTTTGTTGGGTCCTACATTTATTTAAAAATAAAAAATAAAAGAAAATGGATGATGATAACGTAGATGCATGAAACTGCACGAAATGTTCTTATATTAATATAGATAAGATACCCAACCTAATCTCATACACAATTAAGTGTCATCGTCCTATCTAATAATAGCTTAATCCATTAAAAAAATTATAACCGAATGAATGAATCTAATAATAGCTTAATCCATTAAAAAAATTATAACCGAATGAATGAATCTTGTCTGTTTAACCTATCTATTTCTAAGAAAGTCTATCAATTTTATTGATTATCATCTGTGTCGAGTTTGTGTTAAAAGATATCTACCTAATCCGATTCAAATAAATTTCATTACATGCCCGTAGAGCTGGCAAATAATGACACGACATGAAAACACGACACCAATCCGATACAAAATTAGCGGGTTTGGGTTGAGGCTTAATGACCCATTTATCTATGTGAGTCGACACGAACACGACACGATATTTAATTGGGTCGGGTTTGGGTTGAGCTCGTTAAACACGAACCCGACACGAATGACCTATTTACTAAATTAATCCTAATTTTTTTTTATCCTTCATCACATAAATATTCTTAGACTTTCCAAATATGGTCATGACACGAAAACACGACACGAAACCCGACACGAAGTTAACGGGTTAGGGTTGAGATTTGATGATCCATTTATCTAAGTGGGTCGATACGAACACGACACGAAATTTAATTGGGTCAGGTTTGGATCGGAGGTTTTGTGACCCGTTTACATGTGATACGAACACAAACACGACACAACCCGTTCTATTTGTCAGATCTACATGATGCCCGTATCAACTCAATTAATTAAATGTATTACAACATCTTAACCCTATCACAATAATTAACTTCAAGCCAGGTTCATGTCGTCTCTTCAATCGGCTCAATAACCACCACCTCTTTGTATATTTACATGTAAAATCAATGAAAATGAGCATGCACTAAGACTACATTTCACTTAGAATAGATCATATTCCCTAATCTCACCAACATAAAGCTATAATCTAATCCATTATCCCTACTAATAAGCCATTAGTACTCCACAATATATACCTACTAATGTAGCCCACAATATAATTATTTCAAGATTTTTCGATTTTATAGTGTGTATGCATGCTAGCATTCTAAAGACCTACTAATTCCTATATCGATTTTTTTTAACGCGTGCTAATTAGTTAAAGAAAGATTGTTCAAATATATCGTGAAAAATAAATGTACCAACTCATATTTACCATAATGTGAAATAAAATTAATTTTTTTTGCTATTTAAATAGCTTATTATTAATATGTGCTCTTAGAACACGCGTTTTAGAAATCGACTAATCTAATTAATTTAATGATCATGAACACCCACTATTAACAAGGTAATCAGTAGAGCCTTTTGAATCCACTTATGGCACACTTTTGATCTGAAAAGACAACCCACGATAAATATTTTACAGATTACTCAAACACTTTATTGGGATATAATAGAAAAGAGAGAATAATTGCTTTTCCCCACCACCATGCCCAAAAAATATATTAGAAATAAAATATTTTTATCGCACAATAGAAACAGATTTATAATAACGTCTAACGTTATTAGAATAGGATTAGCATACTTATTTAGCGCCTTTGATTATTATAGAAAAACCCTAATTCAATTAGTAAAATTAAGATAGGATTGTTTGGTACTTAGTTTCATTATTGAATATTTTGTTACAATATGCTGCTATTAACATTCTATTAAACAATAATAGATTTCGATCAATATGCTTAAATGGTTTTTTGGTACATTAAAAGGGAGAAACCGTACCTCAAGAGTAAATAGTAACAATACGAGATAAAAAACATTTAGACCATCTTCTCAAAAAATGGAACGGAAATTATTAAAAGGAGCGGATAAGACTGTAGCAGATGTAGACGAAGATGCTCCTTGGATGGCATGCAAGCCAATCAGCAGCTCGATTAGCCTCTTTATAAGAATTTATGAACCGACCACCATCTAGCTTGATCAAATATTTAGAACGCTAGACTAGGCTAGGGGATGTAACCATATCTTGATAATTGTTCGTCACGAAAAATACTCACACAAGAACTATTATCCATATCAACGAGCAACTTAGTTATATGTATTGTATGGGCATGCGTATTTTTCTGAAAGATTAACTATTTCTTACCGCTATAAATAAATATTCTATTAACATTATAATTTTTTATACTTTTCGACATATTTAACATGAATGTTTTGAAATTTTGACCTCAAAATTCAAACAAGAATATCTTATATGAAAACTAAGAAGATGGAATAATACTTTATTAAAAGTGCAAAAGAATATGCATGAATATTTTTTTTAAACTCAAACTTTCCAACAATTACCCTTCATAAACATAAAAACTTTTCATTAAATAATGATAATTAATCACTCATAATTACCACCTTTTATCCTTACCCTTACAAAAGCTCTTGAACCTTTACAAACCCTTTTTGATAATTCCTTTCTTCCTTCGATCTTCATCTAAATAATTTTTATTAACATCCAACCTTCCATCCATCCATCAATTCGTATTCAACTAATTGCGAACTCACTCCAAGGAAATCTCGAGTTTGCCCTCCAGCTCCAGCACCAGCTCCAGCTCCAGTACCAGCTCCAGCACTAGCACCATGATAATATTGTTGATCATCATGTAATTTTTGACGTTTAGCATGGTTACCATTGTACATTGTCGTAACAGTCGATAAATCATCGACTGACGACCCCTCAATGTCGCTTCCTAGATTAATAGTAGTCGAATTTGATGTACCATATAACGAGCCACCATCATTATTATCGACATTTTCATCTTGTTTATCGTTCATATTTTTATTTTCCGAAATTAATCCGAAGTTCTTAAGGAAAAGATTATCATTTGTAGCAGTTGTTGTTGAAGTAACACCGAATTGTGCCGCCTTTTGTAGTAATGCCGTGGCTGACATGAAATGTGAGGAATTATTAGAGGATATTTGTGGATGTTGCGTGCTATACAAGGCAGGAATTGATGACGAAATGTTTAAATTTGTAGTTGTAGAGGTGTTATTTCCAAAAACCCGACTCAAATTCGAGTAATTATTATTGTCGGGAGGAGGATTCAAACCTGGAATCGAAATAAGGGTATTTTGGGGATTATAAGGTAGATTAAATTGATGATGTGTATTATTATTATTATTTGTGGTTGGGGCCCCTTGAAATGTTTCGAAATTTGAAAATGAGATAGCGTCACCAGCTGATACTGTGTTCGGTATTGACCACATTGGAAGGACTACCCTTTGGTTTTGAAGGTCTAGGGTTTGATGACTTTCCACTACCTTAGTTGTTGTTGTAGATGATGAAAGAGGCTTGAAAATGGAGGAAAAGTGTTGTGCCATGGCTAATGCTGGAGGAATGTTAGATCCCATGAAATGATAGTTTAGGTTATCGGTCGCAATTGCGGTAGCGTTCAGGCTGAAGTGAGTGTTGGTTGCATTCATTCTTGCTGTTTCTTCTGCTAAAGCATCACAAAATGCTCTATGTGTGATGAAGCTATCCCTCCTGCATGGAAATTATATCACATTAGTAGGATTTTATTATTATCACCTAAATTTCGATATTATCTTTTCACATATATGAACTAATTTAAAAACTAATATAAAACAATTTATATTTAATATTTGGACTGAAATGGAAGTACATATATAAAGCCTAGTATTATTATTCATCATTAATTGATTGAGATAATACGATATTAATTTATATAAATTGAACGTATTTGCTCTTACCCAACTCAAAACCGTACTTTCACATAATTATGTTTCAACACGAGAAAGGATTTGAAATTTGAGAAATTATGTAAACACATCGATAACGAATAAAGTAATTAAAGTAGAATCAAATTCGAAAATTTTAATTAAAAATATTAATTTTTCATTGTTCAAAGGGAACGACCGATCCAACCGACCTCTTGCTCCGTGCCTCCATCCCTATCTCAATCAGTGGCGGATCTAGGATTTCGGGTTTGGGGGGGCAAAAACCGTAATTAGTAAAAAAAAAAAGTGAAGTTTGGTGAAATAAAGCAAGTTTTTTAAAAAAATTACCCTCTAATGAGATTTGAACCTCTAACCTCACCGAACTTCTAACACATAACCACATATAACCACTAAGCCCAACCCATTTTTGTGAAATTTATATACAATAATTACTCATCTTTTTATGTTGGGGGTGGCACTTGCCTACCCTATCCACCCCAAATCCGCCCCTAATCTCAATATAGAGAAAGGTAAACCATAATATGTATCACTTTCATCTGCATCATTTTCCCCACCTCCCAAAATACCTCCACCTTAAACCTTTCTTTTTTAGATCATTATCTTAGCTTAGCTTGCCAACCTAGCTAACCTCTCAATACCATATCTTTACAAAGAAAAAACTATTAGCCTCGATTTTACATATGTCTGTGTTGTGTCCGATTTTCAAAATATATGCGTTTTAATTAAAAACATGGAAAAAAAATGCAGGGAGCTAGTATTATTTTTTACATATATAATTAACCTAACGTCCGTTATAAAAAGGATTCGAACATAAAACCCTACCACCTGCATCATTTCATTATCAACTAGGCCAATGCTTACTTGGTTCTAACTCTAAAAAAACGTAAAATAAAATTTGAAAAGCGCTTATCTAGTTATAGGGTCGTTATAATGGTGATATTTATTAGTAAATAAAATTTGGGTTCCAATATCCCTCCCTTAATATACCTAACTTGATGATGCTGAATAAATAAAAATATGCAAGTTTTGTATGATAACCCTATTATATTAAGAAAAAATAACTTATTTATTTTATTTATTACGAGCATTTTTTTTGAACTTTCATACGAACCTTAACTATCATCGATTTAATCTAAGATTTATAGCTTAAATTAAAATGGGGCTAGACCTGGCCCTCTTACATACATCAACCATATAGTACCTAACTACCTATTATGTTTGAGTGACACGATATATAGTATCGAAACTCAATACCACCATGTAACGTTATCTCCTCTTACATATATACATCAACCATATAGTACCTATTATGTGCGAGTGACATGATAAATAGCATCGAAACTCAGTACCACTTGGTAACGTTATCTCCTTTTACATACATCAACCGTATAGTACCTATTATGTGCCAGTGACAGGATAAACAGTATCGAAACTCAATACCATCAGGTAACGTTATCTCTACTTACATACAACAACCATATAGTAACTATTATGTGCGAGTGACATGATAAATAGTATCGAAACTCAATACCACCAGATAACGTTATCTCACACAAATCGAGAAATAAAGAGCAAGGACAATAATTAATAAGCATCATACCTTGAGAAAATAGTGCCACAATCACATTTATACTCTCTAGTTCCACAAGTTTTGGAATGAGCCTTCCAATCAGATTGAACAGCATACTTCTTATTACATTTAACACACTTCCATTTCTTCTCACCATGTTTCCTACAAAAGTGCTTTTTAATACCAGTAAGATCTCCAAGTGCTCTTGAAGGATGGTTATGAACACAAGCTTTCTCTGGACAAACGTAAACCCGTTTTCGCGGTTCTTTGCTTGTTCTTTGCTTTAGCTTCCATGGCAAGTTATGTCCTCGTCTATGGAGTTGTAGGTTTTGGTCTCTTTGAAACCCTTTTCCACATATTTCACATGGAAATCTGTTTGTTGCCATTAGGGTTTTTGGTGATAGAGCTATCACTTCTGCTTCTGGATCTAAATCATGATTCAATACACAACTATTAGGAAAATGAATTTGCGTCATCTGGTAGCATAACAAGTGTTTAGAGAGTTCAAGCATTATGTAATTACATCTTTTTACCGTGGACAATTAGAAAAAATATAAATCATTACGTTTATTAAGGTATACATATGTAGAATCATTATTGATTGAGTCTCAACCATCAGCTTACTTTACTGGTTTAATGGTTGTAATAGTCTTCTTACAATGTTAATATAATATAATGAATAAACTACAAGTATGTGGATATGATGGTACTGAGTTTCTGTATCACCGGTTCATCACTCGATACTACGACACAATACAACTATTATGATGTTTATTTTTTATTTTATTTTTATCATGTACCATCATCTAAAAGGTGGCATAGAAGTTTAAGAAGATATAAATGATAATTATTTTTGAGATATAATCAAGATTTGTTTAGATTTTCTATAAGAGGGATTTAACTTTTAAGCAAGAAAACATGATTAAATAAATTAAAGATAGAAATAATACAAGAATTACTTGCCTGGGTTACCTGGAAGATTTCTCTTCTTCTTAAGAGGAGGATCATTAGATCCAAGAGTTGAAGTTTGTAGAAAACCATTTGAAATTATTTCTTCTTGATTATCCATGTATTATTATCTCTAGAAATCTACTAATGGATGGATTAGGTTATTTGAGTTGCAAAAAAAGATGATTAATATATGTTTGATGTAATTAGTTTAATTTCAAATTGCATAATAAGAAAAGTTGATGATGAGAGCTATATTATTGATTAATTATGAAGGTATTAATGAAGGGAAAATGGATGATGATCAAGGGAAAATGAAAGATGGTACTTCATGCCTTCTTATATGAAATGCTAAAACATATATTTGTAGGACCATGGTTTGATACCTAAAATGTATAAAAACTAAAAAGTAGTTCATTTGAATATACCAACTAATCATACACTAATATACGTTCTCTGTCTTAATTTGGGTATGAAACATAAATCGCTAATTAACGAGTCGGAAAATAAGAAAAGCGAGTATAGGGGGAGATATACGATGGTGATTGGGGAGTATACATGAAAGTTTGGGTGTTTTTTTTATAAAAATACAAATACATGGTGGTAATTTATAAAAATACGCAAATACGTGGTGGTTGTTTGTAATTTTTCCTTTATGTTATATATAATAGGTATTTTAATTAGAACAAAAATACGAAACCAAGTTCAAGTACTCCCTTCGTCGTAATTATATAATTTTTTAAAGTTGAGTCATGTTTAATATTTGGTGGTTAAGTACACAAATAAGTATATCACATTTACATGGTCATTATGTTACTAAATTAACCAAAGATTATTTGAGAGTTTCACATTTTATTTCATTAGGTGATATAGAAATTGGACAATTATTGTGAGATAGATAAAGAAAAATAGATTAATATAAATAAGATCCGACCATCTCCTATATCCTACCCTCATTTTAAATTAAATGAAATATTAAATGTCATATAAAATGGATCAAAGAAGCCCCGGCCCATTGCAAATACATTACGCTTTATAACACTATTTAGTTTTAAAATGAATTTAATTCGTTTTATTTATTTACAATACAATGTTCTTTGTTCAATAATCTTTTAGAGCCGTAGAGAAACCTTTCGGAGCCTAACAATTGGGGTCAATTGCTGAACAACGAAAAAATTTAAAATTTTATTAAATTTTTATATTATAGATATTTGTCTGATTATGGAACTTTTTCTTTTTTAACATCAAATCCTGATTTCGCAATTGCTTCAAAGACTAAACTACCATAGAGACACAAGCAAGTCACATAATAATAGTAAGTTGGCAAAACATTATTTTTCCTAAAAATATAATATCTTCCACTATTGGAAAAACACACCCTAGAGGCTAGAACTTACACGAGTGAGGCTTGATATATGTGTAATATCAAAGAATTATGGTCTATAATATTTGCTTTTGGTCGGGAAATGGACAAATAAAAAATTAAAAAAAATTAATTAAGTGTGGATGGCGGTGAAAGTTAAAGTAATGGAGTCAAAAGAAAAGATGGTTAAAGGCACAAAGTTGTGCATGATGACACATATGATGAGCCCCCTCTTAGTAAAAGGTAATCCTCATCCTTTTTATTTGTATCATTACCCCATTATTGTTTGAGTGCCTTTTGTTTCATTGCTTCATTTTGTCTAGTAATTTTGTAATCATTAAACATTTAGTTTACTCCTTGTCTTGCATTTGACAATGAAAACCCTAATCTTAATTTACTTTTTCTTACAGTAATGCAGATGTCAGCTGACTGAAATGGTTAAAATTAAGTTATAATTTTCATGATCTAGTTTAGTTTAAACCATATTTGCATCTAATCATATGATAATGCATGTTATCTACTACTCCTTTCGTCCCAATCAAAAGGTTACATTGCATTTAACAATGAAATCCGCATTCTAGTTTACTTTCCTTACCGTGGTGCAAATGTCACCTGATTTAATTGGTAAAATTTAAGTTATGATACTTATGATCCAGATTTAAACCCTATCTGCATCAAAACATATGATAAAGTTATCTACCTACTCCTTTCTCCTAGTCAATAGGTTACACTTGATTTTTTTTCCTCACAAAATAAAGTAAATGTGAACTATTCACTGAGACAGAAGTAGTATATTAGTTGATTTAGTAATTAAGACATCACATTTTGATTCATAATTGTAACTCGGCCTTACACATGTACTTTTAATTACGAGAATTATATTAATTGATATGTAAATTAAATAACGTATTTATAATACGAGTCATCACATTCTCCGTCCTAGTAAATTATAAGACTCTCGGAATGAGAACTTTCATCAACATGTAATGTCAGTATGTTTTAAGTTTGTGTAGTATAGTCTTAAAACCCGAAACTCGCCAAGACTAACATAAGCAATACCACAACGCGTAAATTGATTTAACACAATTTTGCAAGTAAATATACACTCCATTACAAATTATATCGTCAGAAAATTTTAAACTCAAACGTAAAATGATAAAACGGATTAACATAATACTAATATAAATTGACCTAATAAAAAACAAGGGTTAGGTAAAATTTCAAAATCTTAGATTATGGTTATAATTACTAACCGTGAAGGGCATGCAGGATAAAAGTAAAAAGAAGATCAAAGTAAAAATTGCAGTGAATTTTTGGAAATGTGTAATGGTCGTACCCTAATGAGCTGACTTTTCCTAGTAGCTTGAACATTAATCATAATCTAATTATGCTTTGCTTTCCAATAATTACTTTATTAATTAAATCTTTGGATTTTTGTTGTTGTAATTAGGCGGCCTTAGAATATTCTTCAACACTATTCTCAAGGTTTCCTCTTTCGAGATCTAGATTTTTGATTCCTATAACTTTATTATTTTAAATTATAGTTTTTAAAATTTTTAAGAATGTATATTGTACAACTACTACTTTATATTATTTGCGTGCTTGTTTATGTTGTCATTAAATAAGTTATAAAAACCGAATATATTTTAATCTAGTGGTTAAGATATGCATTGTTAATATTAGGTCTCTAGTAAGAACCCTTAACAAATGATCGTGGCGGAGGAAGTAACAAAGTGTTCAAAGATGCCAAAATATTATTGTGGTTAGACACGACAAACTTGTTAATCAGGTTGTTCTGAGTTTGGTCCGTTTAGGTTTTTAGGTTTACGGGATTTCGGATCAATTAATTGGGTCGGGTGGAGTCATTTTCGAATATATTATTATCAAGATTGTTGAGGATCGTTGCCAATTTTCAGTTATAAATATTCAGCTCGAGTTATATTGGTTCGATTCAATTCGCGTTATAGGCAAGTTCGACCCTTAGTTCGGGTATCGAGTCGAATACGCATTGGGTTATTCAGGTCAACCATTCAAGCCGGGGTGAATTTTACCTGGTCTAATTATAGCATTGGTTATAAATGCCGATTTTGGAAAAAGTAGTAAAATGATATATCTGTCCTTCAGAACAAAGTGAACTCTATTATTATTGTTATGGGGAATACTAAGGCTCTATTCTTTTCGGCGTAATTTCAGCTCATTTCAATTTAGCTAAGCTCTATTATTTCATTTCGGTATAGTTTCAGTTAATTCTATTACGCTCGTTTCTTCACAGAATTAACTCTAACTTCAACTTCATTCACTTCGTCTCAACTCCATTTAATTTAGTTCAATTAAGTTCATCTGCCTTCAATTCAATTTAGCTCATTTGAGCCGAATAACTGGGGTTAAGTAGCGAATTTCAAGGGGTAATACGAGAATAAAACGGAAGGAGTAGAACAAACTAACATAACACTTCCTCCGTTTTAGTGAATATTTTATCTTTATTTTATTTTTTAACAGAAAAATAAAATTAATGTAAACAATTGATTGAAATGGAGTAAGTAGCATTCCACACTAGTTTCTAGCACCATTTTATTTATTATAAATTGAAGTAATAAGTTATTCATATACGTCAAAAATAAGCTAAGGCCAAGATAATAGATATTGTGCAGAGTTACACAATGTTTGATTATATGTTTTGGTAAAGCAAAATGTTGTCACGAAGGGGATGTTTGTTCCTATATCATTGTCTTTTACTCTCAACCTTATTCACTTAAATCTTACGAATAAGTTTTAGAGAAACAGACAAGCAAAATCTCGAGGTACTTGTATGTTCTTTTTTATATCTTGCTAATTTGTCCTTTCGAAAATTTGAGGTATGGAAAAGTATCGAAGACAATGTTGGAGTCTACTGGTTATGAATAAGGTATCGTGATAAATGAGTAACGGAGTTGATTGCCCCTTTTTCGTACATTGAAATAGCTTTGAGTTTTATTTGGCACATAGAAGCGAGTCAGAAAATCGCACAGATGATTAATCGCATCAGATAAAGCGAGCATAAATTTTTTTTAAAATAACGGAAGACATTTAAGGTTGCAGGTATGCTATAAACCAGTTTCGGCTGATAACCGAATAATTGTGTATAAGTGATTTATGGTTGTTTTTTGGATATAGAATCAAATAAATAACCTCATGATGCGACCTCGTACTTGTGGCATAATAACCGGTAGAAAAATAAAAATGACCCACTACGACCGCTCGAAACGGCTCAAATTGAAGTGTATAATACACGTTTGTAAGATCTTCGGGTTGCCGAAACAAAAATGTCTCAAAATCGCATGGATGGTTTATTGACTCGGATCAAGCGCGCACAAATTTTTTCAAAAACAACGGAAGACATTTGAGGTTTCCGGTATGCTATAAACCAGTTTCGGCCGATAATCGCATAATCGTGTAAAAGGTATTTATAGTTGTTTTTCTGAAATAGAATCAAATAAGATACATCTTGATGCGACTTTGGACACGTGGTATGCAAACCAGAAGAAAAATAAAAAATAACCTCTACGAGCGCCCAAAACGACTCAAATTGAAGTGTATAATACACGTTTTTTAGGCCTCCGGGTTCCCGGAACGAAATGTCCGAAAATTGCAGCGATGGTGTATTGAGTCAGATAAAGCGGGCACCAAAATTTTCAAAAACAAAAGCGATTTATAGTTGTTTTTTTTGTATAGAATCGAATTAGATACCTCATTATGCGACTTTGGACATGTGGTACGATAACCGGCGGAAAAAATAAATAACCCGCTACGAGCGCCCGAAACATCTCAAATTAAAGTGTATAATACACGTTTTTTAGGCCTCCAGGCTCCCGAAACAAAAATGTCCGTAAATTTCACGGATGGTTAATTGAGTTAGGTAAAGCGGGCACAAAAATTTTCAGAAACAATGGAAAACATTTGAGGTTGTCGGTATACTATAAACCATTTTTTGTCGATAATCGGATAATCGTGTAAAAGTGATGTACAGTTGTCATTTGGGTATAGAATCGAATAGGATATCTCATAATGTGACTTCGGACACGAGGTACCAAAACTGACAGTGAAAACATATAACCCACTACGAGCGCTCGAAACGGCTCAAATTGAAGAATATAATACACGTTTTTAGGGACTCTGGGTTTCCGGAACAAAATTGTCCGAAAATCGCATGGATGATTAATTGAGTCAGATAAACCAGGCACACAAATTTTCAAAAACAACGGAAGACATTCGAGGTTTCCGGTGTGGAATAAACCAGTTTCGGCCGATAATCGGATAATCGTGTAAAAGTGATTTATAGTTGTTTTTTGGGTATAGAATCGAATAAGATATCTCATGATGTGACTTTGGACATGTGGTACGATAATTGGCATTAAAAACAAATAACCCGTTTCGAGCGCCCGAAACGACTCAAATTGAAATGTATAATACACATTTGTTAGGCATCTGAGATCCCAAAAAAAAAATTACGAAAATCGCACGGATAGTTAAGTGACTCAAATAAAGCAGGTACTAAAAATTTTTAAGAACAGCGGAAGACATTTGAGGTTGCCGGTGTGCCATAAACCAGTTTCGGCCGATAATCGGATAATCGTGTAAAAGTGATTTGTAGTTGTTTTTTGGGCATAAAATCAAATAAAATACCTCATGATGCGACTTCGGACACGTGATGCAAAAACCAACAGTAAAAACAAATAAGCCACTACGAGCGCCCAAAACGGCTCAAATTGAAGTGTCTAATACACGATTTTTAGGCCTCCGGGCTCCTGGAACAAAAATGTCCAAAAAATAGCACGGATGGTTAATTGAGTCAGATTAAGCGGGCACAAAAATTTTCAACAACAACCGAAGGCATTTGAGGTTGTCTGTATGTTATAAACCAGTTTCGGCCAATACTCGAATAATCGTGTAAAACTGATTTATAGTTGTTTTTTGGGTACATAATCGAAGAAGATATCTCATGCTGCGACTTTGGACACGTGGTACGAAGACCGGCAGAGAAAATAAATCACCCGCTACGAACGCCCCAAACAACTCAAATAATACACATTTTTTATGTCCGAATATCGCATGGATAGTTAATTGAGTCAGATAAAACGGGCACCAAAATTTTCAAAAACAACGGAAGACATTTGAGGTTGCAAGTTTGCTATAAACAAGTTTCGGCCAATAGATAATCGTGTAAAAGCGATTTATATTTGATTTTTGGGTATAGAATCGAATACGATACCTCATGATAAGGCTTCGAACACGTGGTATGAAAACTGGCAGAAAAAACACATCACGGGCTACGAGCACCTGAAACGGCTCAAATTGAAGTGTCTAATACATGTTTTTTAGGCCTCCGAGCTCCCAGAACAAAAATGTCCAAAAATTGCACCGATGGTTAATTGAGTAATATAAAGCAGGAACAGAAATTTCAGAAATAACGGAAGACATTTGAGATTGTCGGATGCTATAAACCATTTTTTTTGGGTATAAAAATCGAATTGAATACCTCATGACAATGCGACTTCAGACACGTGGTACGAAAAGCGGTAGAAAAAACAAATCACCCGCTAAGAGCGCCCGAAGCGGCTCAAATTAAAGTGTATACACGTTTTTTAGGCCTTCGGGCTCCGAGAACAAAAAAGTCCGAAACTTGAACGGATGCTTAACGAAGACAGATAAAGCAGGCACAAAATTTTTCATAAACAACAGAAGACATTTGAGTTTCCGGTATGCTATAAACCAGTTTCCGCCAATAATCGGATAATTGTGTAAAAGTGATTTATATTTGTTTTTTGGGTATAGGATCGAATAAGATACATAATGATGTGACTTCAGATACGTGGTACGAAAACCAACGGTAAAAACAAATAAGCCCGCTATGAGCGCCCAAAACGGCTCAAATTGAAATACACTACACGTTTTTTAGGCCTCCGGGCTCTCGGAACAAAAATGCTTGTAAATCGCACAGATGGTTAATTGAGTCAGATAAAGCGGGCACGAAAATTTTCAAAAACAAACGAACACATTTGAGGTTGTCGGTAAACCAGTTTCGGTCGATAATTACATAAGCGTGTAAAAGCGATTAATAGTTGTTTTTTGGGTCTAGAGTCGGATAAGATACGTAATGATGCGACTTCGGACACGTGGTACAAAAACCGGCATAAGAAACACATCACACGGTACGAGCGCCTGAAACGGCTGAAATTGAAATGTATAATACAGGTTTTTCGGCCTCTGGGCTCCTAGAACAAAAATGTCCGAAAATTGCGCCGATGGTTAATTAAGTCAGATAAAGTGGGCATAGAAAGTTTCAAAACAACGGAAGACATTTGTGACACCCCGCGATATAGCATAAAAATAAACAAGTAATTTGCAGCGGAAATACGATACTTTTAAAAGCTTTTTGACATATTTATTAAAACTTTTTCGCGGAATATCAAAACAACGTGCAGAAGACTAAATCTAATAAGAAAGTATAACTTATTCACATATACTTAAATAAACGAGGGATAAGGTATCCCACGATAACAACATGAATTAAATCTAAACTAATCGTAAGGGTAATTGTCGAATGATCAACAATGCTCGCTAGCCACACGTCTTCCCCAAACAGCACCAACCTACATTCATGAAACATGAACGCCACAGTCAGTGGGGAGTAACTTAGGGTTCTCCCAGCCACTTTACGTCAGATTACATGTAAACGGTAATACAAAACATCTTATACATATGAACATGTATATTATTTCAAAAACAACCATATATGCATTACCAAACGTAATCAACATGATCAATGCATGAGCGATAAGCCAAAACATGTGATAACAGCATGAATCAACATGTGTAACATAATTAAAGCCAACAAGTGAGTTGATCTCGAAATCAAGTAGACATCCAAATGATCGACTCAGAGGCCAACAACTAGGTGGCATGTCCAATCATCATAATCAGGTAAACATCCAAGTGATCGACTCAGAGGCCAACAACTAGGTGGCATGTCCAATCACGCATACAACAAACCAAGAATAGAATGAACGCCGTCAGGTAGCATAACCGCTACAACTGACAGTTAGGGAGTATAACCGCTCCACTAACAGGCTAGGGCGTATAACCGCGCCCTAGCTACCGGAGCGCATAACCACGTCATCCGGATACTATGTATAGCGCATAACCGACAACTATATGCCTAAGACCTGGCCAGACCTCTCGATGTAATAACCTACACCGAACGACACACGGGGACCGGACCGCATAACCACGGACACCGACCAATCCCGAACATAGTTAGATAAAATCCCATAACAGGAGTGGCGTTTGTTCATTACAGTGATACACAAATCGTATCACCGCTATCTATTCACAATCAAGGCAACATAACCGTTACCAACACAATTTAGGGTGACATAACCGTCACCTAAACACAAGCAAGGCAACATAACCGTCACCCTACTCATCTTAAGATAACATAACCGTCATCAAAACACAATTTAAGTTAACATAACCGTTAACCAACTCATTTACATACAAGAGCCAACAATCAATAAATAAGACAACACTTAAGACCATTCCATATGGAAGAAGAATAAACGAAACTGATTAATAAAACATAAGTCTTAAAAGCGCTTTACATTTCAGCTGTCCTCTGCCGTAAAATTCATCATTAATTCAAATAAAATCGAAATGATACAAGGCCAACTGGGTAAGATTAATAAGACTTTTATCTACAATATTTGTCAAATAAACATTTTCAAAAGACGAACTTAACAGGGGGTTATTGACTGATCTTTACAGTGTGTCAGAACCCGTCACACAAAATGTATTGCTTCATAAAACGGGTTTAACAAATCATTTTGGGGCAAAGCAAACTCCTAACATCATCTAAAATCTTCAAAGTTTAATTATTGAAAAGGACCAGAATCATTTCAAAGTTTAAAAATGATTTTCAAAACAATCTTTGAGCTACTGTCCGTTCTGCGAGTATTTCAGCGCACTGTTCGTAAATAATTTGTTGTGAACAAACGACATGCAAGAAAATTACGAAAATTCAGAGGTAGACTCTTAACTCAAAATAAACAGGGGTCTCTTTTCAACATTTTCAAAGAAGGATATTCTAAGATGTCGAAATAAATTGTACAAGACAATGGACAGATTTGTCAAGGTGCTGAAACATCATGAATTAACCATTGTAAGCAAAACACTATGAACTTGAAAGACTATCAAACTAATCATCCTCAATGATCATAAACTCATTTAACCATACAATCCTTAATGAATTTCCACAATTAAAAACTCATCCAACACAAGCATGCATGATGAAATTCATCCAAACATATGATTTATTAACCTAATCATGCCACTATTTAATCAAAAACAATCCTAGTATACTAAATATTACTAGCATATAGTCATGCAAACAAAGACGATAAAGTCGAGTAACCCATCACCGTTACCTTATAGCTCTTCAATAAGCATGATTTTGAACTTAAAGCCACTCCGGTTTGGACAACCGAACTAGCTACACACAAATAAACGAGGTTAGCTTAGAGAACCATGCCTTAAAGGCCACTAACAGAGTATATTAAGGAAGAATTTTGATACTTTTATTACCTAGGAAGATGGAGGGCGAGGAGAGGAATAGATAGGCGCGAAAATCGTCGAAAACGGATAAGAAACGAAGATTTTACGACCGTTTTACGGTTGAGGTGCACAACAATGGTGTCTTTTGTTTTGTGTTTTTGTGTGAGTGTTTTTCTGAAAAATAATGAAGGATTTGAAGAAGAAGGAAGGTAGAGGATGACCTTGGGCAGCAAGGCAAGGTTTAGTATTCAGCCATGTGTCCCAAAGGACATGTGAAAAAGAGTATAGAGTAAGCAACGAGCGTGGGTCTCGTTAGCGGATGGTCCGTGACAGCCTTTCGTATTTTCGACATAATTTCCTCCACAGAACTCCGATTGACGTGTTTTCGGTGGAGTTGGAAAGCTAAGAAAAAGAGCTAAAACTTTTATTTTATAAGCAAGAGCTAAATATGTAAAACCCCTCGCGAAAGCGGAAATATAAACATACAAAAGTACTAAAAATGCAGCGGAATTAAAACTTTTTACATAACTAAACATGCGAGGTGTCCTACTACAAAACTGAAACATAAATAAGTATACAAGCGTAATATAAAAGCAGTCCGGGATGGCACATCCCTACAGGCACTCAAAAACTGAAATGTAATTCTAAGTCTAGCTAACGTAAAAGTGTAAGTCAATCGGTGAAGGATCATCGCTCGCTAGCTCCATGCAACCCCTCTGCCAACCTGTCATGTACCTACATACATGTAAACATGTACGCCACAATCAGTGGGGAGTGACTAGAGTTCTCCTAGCCACCTTTTGTGACAACACGTAACACATAAAGCAATACAGAATACTCCAACATATATAACATGTGAAGCATAAACAACTCATCAACTGTCCTCATACTATCATGCAAACTCTAGTGCACGGCTCTCAACCAACTTCATAAACCGTTAGGAAGGAGAGCCGGTTTCCCTACTGGTTACCCAGTCGGGGGGTCTTTCAATCCAACTATTTATGAAACCGAACTAAGAGTCATCCAATGTCTTGGATGATTTAACCACAAATCAAATAAACCTCAATAACCAATCATGCATATCTGACATTGTGCCCTCATCAAGGCAAGCAGATAAAACATCCATAACACTAGCAACGGGTCCAGAGGTGAACTTAACACATATCCCATTACTACACTATGTCGGGTCCAGAGGTGAACTTAACACATATCCCAACATACAATTCAAGTAAAGGGTCCAGAGGTGAACTTAACACATATCCCTAAACTTACAATCATGAAAAGGGTCCAGAGGTGAACTCAACACATATCCCTAATCATCCAAAAGCAAAGGGTCCAGAGGTGAGCTTAACACATATCCCAATGCTACAAACATGTATTGGGTCCAGAGGTGAACTTAACACATATCCCAATACGCAGTCACCGCACAACGGGTCCAGAGGTGAGCTTAACACATATCCCGTGTACGACAACCGATCACGTGTCAGGTCCAGAGGTGAGCTTAACACATATCCTGACACGCCCAAGCAAAACACGTAACGGGTCCAGAGGTGAGCTTAACACATATCCCGTCACGCGACATATAAACACGTAGTGGGTCCAGAGGTGAGCTTAACACATATCCCACCACGCGACAACCAATGTAACCACTAACATCCAAAGGTAGAAGCTAATCTATAGTTCTAACTTCTTAAACTTCTAATCAACACTGAATTGATCCCGGGAACTAAGACGAGGGAGAGCCGGTTTCCCTTTCGGTTACCCGACCGGGGGGTCTCTATCCTTACTCCATTCCCGAACCCAATATAATGTTGCCCGTACACCGGGGACCTCAAATACATGTCACGGGTATAAGAAACGTATTTCAATTAAAACCGATTAACCGTTTGAAAGTTACGAAAGAATTACGATTTAAAAATCCAAATTAGCTTACAGGGGTCCCCAGCCGGTCGGCAGGCAGCCGGTCGGCCGGCTGGTGACCTCCTCAGCCTCCCTTTCTCTTTTGCACAAAACCACACAAGGACTCCCAGCCGGTCGGCAGGCAGCCGGTCGGCCGGCTGGGAACCCCATTCCCTAGCCTTCGCAAAATATAACTCTACCCCAAATGCACTCCCAGCCGGCTGGCAGGCGGCCGGTCTGCCGGCTGGGCTCCCCTTCTTCCTAGGTTTTTCGCAAACAATACACAACACAAGGGACTACCAGCCGGTCGGAAGGCAGCCGGTCGGCCGGCTGGCGGTCCAAGGCCAATTTCCTAAAATACGAAAATCACACAAACGCACTCTCAGCCGGTCGACCGGCGGCCGGTCGACCGGCTCAGAGAGCCTGTTCGAAAAATCGCAAGTCACAAATTGTTTGGAAACTTCATAAATCGACATACAAACTTCAAAATTGTTACACCTGATGTCTACCCAACATTACTAATCATCAAATACAACCTATCTAGCAGCAAACAAGTCCCATAACAATCCTCAAACAAATTTAACAAGTATCTGTCGCAAAATGTGAAAAACTGAAAATAAGCTTATGAACACATAACAACATCTTAAAGCATGAATTCTTCACATATTAAACATCCTAAACATGTTACTAAGTCCTTTGAACAATGAACATTAATAAAAATCAGAAACTAACACAAGAATCACAACAAGAGTGCTAATATACACATAAAGGCCGAGTTATCTCATTATCGTCACCTTTTAGCTTCTTAAACCAACATGAATCCGACTCCAAGCTGCTCCTTTTGTCCAAGTCCGCGCTAGAAACACAACAAACCCCTTAAATCTCGAAAAACGTGACTTTAGAGTCACGGCCAGAATATAAGACGGAATTATTTTGGGTAAAAACTTACCTAGAAAGACGGAGGGCGAGAAGAGGAATCCGTGACCGCGAAAATCGCCTCAATCGGATAAGAAACGAAGATTCTATGAGAGTTTTAAGATTGAATGAGGAGGAAATCAAAAATTGTGTTTGTTTATTTATCAAATCTGAAAAATGACATGAAGGAGGGAGGTAGAAGATGGTGGGGTTAGGGTTTTGTGAGGAAAAAGAAGGAAAATGGGTCCATTAACAAGTTAGGCCCATATGACAAGTTTTAAGACGGTTTAAGCTAAAAACACCGACTTAAGGTAACTATAAACTTAAGACGATATAAATATTTCCGGACTATGAAATTAAATTGCTAAGACGTAAATTACGCAATTAATTAAAATCTTATTTAAATCCTTTTAAATATTCCCACATAAATTAATCGGTTATTTAAATGAAATACCAAGAATTACGAAATATAAATTATTTCTCGAACTTGAACTTAAAATCTTTAAACTTCCGAATCTCGAAATATTGGGATGTTACAATCACCCCATCTTTCAAAAAGTTTCGTCCTCGAAACTTGAAAACAGAAGTAAGTACGAAAATAACTTTAACTACCAAAACGTACTACCTGGGTTATTGTAACCCAAAACTTTATCTTTCAAAAATTTTCTTAGAAGAAAAAGATTTTAAGGCACCAGTCTCTGTCAGTGGACATTGGGATTCTCGTTACGTATTCAAGAGTCCGACATTCCAAATCTGAGACAAGTCCCAAATTTAAATCAGTCAAAATTCAAAATTTAGATTGATTCGGTGTTGATAAGCACAGCACAGGTTATCAGACGTCTCCAATAACAAGTTCCAGTGGCAATCAACGCTGAAATCCCTCAAAGTTGTAAAACATTCAGCTCTTTCAAACCAGGTTTCCTTCAAAATTAACTTTTATTCTCAAATTCTTGAAAGAGTAAAATTGTAAAAATGACTAAAGGTTACCTCCAACGGAAGAGAAAGTAGTTTCGAACTCCAAAAGCAGTAAGATTTTCCAAAAACACCAAATTTAGAGTCAACAATAGGGAAACGAATTTCAAAAACAGTCGTTGGGAGCGCAGAAACAGTCATAGAGATTACCTTCGACACGAAGGATTAAGAGTTCCTAGTTTCACAGCTGACAGAACGTACAAGGAAGGATCGAAGGAATGAAACAACCAGGTTAGAGGTCAAGGAAAACAGTAACTCTTGCTAAACATGGGGTCACTAATCACTCGATCCATAATCAAAGCATCGTTACACGATTCCCAATATATCCCTAGCAGGGCAATTCAAGTGATCTATAGACTCTCAATGGTTTCACGATCCCTCTTATCATTATCCCATCCACAGAACAAGGTATTCCTCAACAAGAAGTCTTCCAACACTCTGAACCGGGATTCTATTACCATAACAACGAACCTCGAAACCCAAGATATGGTATTCATCATCCTATAACCTTAAATTTTAACGGTTCGATCCTAGCAAACCTATTCCACAAGGCTCGATATAAAAAAAATTCCCAAATTTTATTACCACAATGAACATTCAAACCAAGATCTTACTAAGGTAGCAACTCTTAAATCCTCTGGTTTCAACCACTTACCAAAAATATACATCCCAAAGAAAAGGTTCCAAAGAAGTAACAACTTTCACTCCTACAGTTTCAATAAGGTTTAGTTATTCGCATTCTGAAGTTCCCGAATGATATTCATGAACACTTATAAGTTACAAATTTCTACTCCATGATTACCTCAGACATCAATGGTTACCTGTCAACCACTCATGAAGCGTTATTAAGCCAACAAACTTCCATTATTCCACAGCTATCAAAAACAATCCACCTAACAGTGGGGCATCTTACAATTTCTTTAAGTATCTCAATAGGTAAACGCCGAGGTTCAATAAGTAACCTACGGTCAAACACTCAGTCAACTCCATAAGTCAAATCGTAAATGTCTCAACATTCTCACACCGTTACCAATAACTCTCGTTCCTCAAGTATGTGGTCCTTTCTGCATTACAAAAATTCTTCAAGATTAAGTAGCACTAACTTACCTCATTCAACCAATTAACCACATCATCATTATCCAAGGTACATTCCTCTAAATTCATCTAGGACTCCAAGCATTTTATTCAAATCCTCAAATGGTACTTCAAAATCTACAAATACCACTTACACACCGACCCATCGTACATGGAACTCTCAAGACGGTACACTATCCAACATCGCGCGAACACTATTCTCACCAACTCTCTCAACCAAATCCTGACAACGCAGAACCAAACATTCCTCAAGGCATGTATCTCTACCCCGAGAATAGGTCGATCTCGCCACTAATCTAAATGAAAAAGAACAAGGCTCACAGAGGATGAGATCAGATGAGATACGAACTTTAAGGGCAAACATGATACAGATCTCGAGAGAGTCCTAAGAAACGACTCGAGGAGCAACGAGATGACCAGGTAACAAACTTTAGGCTATGGACTCCAATAAAATTGAAGCCATGATCAGAAGGAGAAGCAAAGGAGGGGAAAGGCGAGAAGCGAAATGAAATAAACGATTACGGACATCTCCCAAGGTGCAGGTCTCTCACCATTCTCACGGGGTTCTCACTTCTTACTTTCCACATCAAGTCATTCAATTATCGGTTCTCACGAACAATTCCTCTAATGATTCATATATCCTTATCTTCCAAACTTTAAACGATATCATCATTACAACTACCTATTCCCAAAAGTTTGAGATGTCTCATCTCTGCTAGTCCCTCAAATGACAATTCAATAACACTTTCAGGTCATCACCCCTAAATGCTATATCCACTTTACTTACTTCACTGTCCACAAGTTAACAATTTTTAACCATCAAGTTTCTGAACTTTCATCTCCAAGTGAACTTCTCTATTCCATCCACATACCGTGGTGCATCCTTAAATTTCTCTTAAGTCCTCCATTAGGCAAACGCTAAAATCCATTAAACAACCTAGGGTCAAGTAGTGATTCACTTCTCCTAAGCTTAAGTCAAAACTCTTCAAGTATTCAACCATTATAGCCAATGATTCACATTCCTAAACAACGGACCTTTCTCAACTTAATCACTCACCTAAATCAAGTGATACTAACTCACATAACTCATCTATTCTTTTTCATTAGCATCTTAAGCCTATTCTTCTAGGTCGGTCTATATCCTCAAGTATCTTATCTAACTCCTTAAAAAGTACTCTTCAATCCACATATTTTCACAATCTAAGCATGGTTCTCAAGATTAAGTTCCACCGAATACTAAGTAAACAACTCAACCTTCAAGCCGGTATCCTATCACTCACTTTCACTCTCCCAATTGGATAGACAACTAGACCCTTAGATCACCAAAACATGTCTCTCGATACCTGTAACACCCCCATTTATTTAAGGGCCTGAATTAGGACTCCTCAGATAAATACAGGTGTTACCATCTCGGTTTCCCGAGGCAGTAGATACAAAGGAAGATAAACAGTACTTTAAATTAAGTTTAAACTCAAAACATGTTCTTACATAGCCAAAAATAAAATTGTTCTGATATAAATAAAAGTACAACTCATCAACTACTATCACGTGAGCTAGACTCTAGGCAGGTCCGGGTCCATGCTTCTCCCTTCCCCAAGCTCCCGTAGTCTTTATACCTGTCAATCTGCTCCCCAATAATTGGTTCATCACAGGTGATCACGAATACACAGGGTCAACCACGAGGTTGAGTAGAGAAAACTGTAAATAAACCGCATTACTATAAATAGAAAGCTGAACTTCTCCACTCCGAATCACAGACCCTTTTTCTCCGCACCAAACACAGACCCTTTATCTCCGCACCAAACACAGACCCTTTATCTCCGCACCAAACACAGACCCTTTATCTCCGCACCATATCGTATCACAGAATTATATATCACAATATATCAATCATATAACAATATATATGAACATAATTAATATCAACCAATACACAGGTTACACATCTCATATATGTAGTATTCCCCTACCTCGTAATTGCAGATGAAAAAGGCAAAATGCACAACCGTTCTCAAAAGTGCTCCACACGAAAACTTCCACCTAAAAGTATATTACTTAATTAATAAACTTCCTACTCTCGTAATACGTATACACATTACCATTTATAGTAACTTTCTATATTTAGTAGCTTCCAAAAATAGAAATCTTGGTTTGAAATTCAAATTATTAAAATGTGCATAAATACCATATCCCACATTAAATGCCCAAAATCATTTCCTTAATATCACAATATCTTTACTTAACAACTTAATATACCATAATTAAATAATAATAATAATAATAATAATAATAAAAATATTAATAATAAAACAAGAAGAATAAAAACAACTAAACACCTACTTAGAAGTACCCGACAACACACCCCACACCCGACTTCACCCACGGCAACACCCTTGAACCACCACTTCGAACACCCGTTCCCACCTCCTGCCAACACCACCGACTACCCACTTCCACCGTGACACCTCCAAACCCTACGACCTACGCCGACCCAACAGACCAAGCCCTCTGAACTCAGACCAGACCCGGAACCACGACTCAAACCACTACACAACAGAACCACTTCGACCGCTGTTACCACCGCCAACACTGACCACGACCACCACTCTCGCTACCTCTGACTACCCCCTCGTAACCATGGTGGTGTTACTGTACCGACCTCCCCCGAGTCACCAGTAACGCCACCCCCAAAACAGCAACCAAACCTGACTCGTTCTCTGAAAATAAAAACAACTCAGAACACCCTACAGCCACCAGAAGACACGACCCCATTCGACCCAGATCTCCCCGACTACGACCACCAAGCCAGACACCAAAACACCCCCTGTACCACCCCTAACCGACCTGCCACAACACCAGAACAAAAGGTGAACAGACTCAACAAAACAAGCCCCTGCAACCATACGTTACAACTCATATATTACTACTGTGAAAACACGAGACTGTCACGGCTACAAAACCACCGTGTCTGGTGGTTCACGCTGGTCACGATCAGTTCATTATAGGTCGAAATTAAACTACTAACAACATGGAACCAGATTATACCAACAACAGTATCTTAGACACGTTATTGACTCGTATAAAAGACGCATAAACAGAGGAATAAGGCGGGGTAAAACAACCAGTGGTGTACGTACCAGTGTTCACGGCTAAAACGAACCACCTTAGAGAGTGCTATGACCACCGTGACTGACTACTCGATGTTCTCTGCTACGACGGCTGGGTGTGTGTGGTGTTTGATTATAGATTAGGGTAAAGTCTAGGTCTATAGGAGTCTTAAAAAGTGGTGGTAGGTGGTATTCCTAGTAGGGTTGTGTAGATATACACAAAACAGCCGTGTGGGCTTTAGAGTTGGGCACACATTACGAGGCCCAGGTCACGCGCACAAGGTCTAGGGATCGATCCCCACCATGACATAAAAGGTGAAACTAGAGGTCTAGGGTTCGATCCCCCCTAACCACCTATTCACACACCTTGGTTTCATTGCTCAAAGACGTAAGTAAACTATCGATATAACAATTAAAACTTAATTATCGAGTCTCGATTTTAGAGGTATTACAATACCTCTTAAGTTATTCCTCAAATAACAATATTTCTCATAACACAGCTTACGATTATCCTAAGACTAGTTCCTCCAAATCCAATAAAAGGGAAGGTTACCTAGAGGGCATCTTAAGAAAGCAATCAACAAGGTTAAGCTGAAAAGATATGAAGATCTGTTCAAGCAAGATAGACAAATATTCTAAAAGAAGGATGTGCATCCAGAGTTATCGAAAAAGGTGATGCACGAAGAAAGAGAAGTATCTTCAAGGCTTAGAAGCATTCCCCAACAGTAGCACGAATCTTCTATCTTCGGTAGGAACTCAGGTCTTCATCGCCAGATGGATTAGTCCACGGTTCGTCGATTGGAAGGCAATAAAGTAAAATCAAAGACAATCAACAAACACGTTGGAACCTAATAAAAGCAGTCACAAAACAGACTACAATTTAAGTCCTTAAATCTACCCCATCTCTCATTCATTATTCGATTAAATGGTCAAGTTAAGGTTGGGGGTTACATGAGTGCGTCGGGAGCAATAATGCTCTGATACCAACTGTAAAACCCCTCGCGAAAGCGGAAATATAAACATACAAAAGTACTAAAAATGCAGCGGAATTAAAACTTTTTACATAACTAAACATGCGAGGTGTCCTATTACAAAACCGAAACATAAATAAGTATACAAGCGTAATATAAAAGCAGCCCGGGATGGCACATCCCTACAGGCACTCAAAAACTGAAATGTAATTCTAAGTCTAGCTAACGTAAAAGTGTAAGTCAATCGGTGAAGGATCATCGCTCGTTAGCTCCATGCAACCCCTCTGCCAACCTGTCATGTACCTACATACATGTAAACATGTACGCCACAATCAGTGGGGAGTGACTAGAGTTCTCCTAGCCACCTTTTGTGACAACACGTAACACATAAAGCAATACAGAATACTCCAACATATATAACATGTGAAGCATAAACAACTCATCAACTGTCCTCATACTATCATGCAAACTCTAGTGCACGGCTCTCAACCAACTTCATAAACCGTTAGGAAGGAGAGCCGGTTTCCCTACTGGTTACCCAGTCGGGGGGTCTTTCAATCCAACTATTTATGAAACCGAACTAAGAGTCATCCAATGCCTTGGATGATTTAACCACAAATCAAATAAACCTCAATAACCAATCATGCATATCTGACATTGTGCCCTCATCAAGGCAAGCAGATAAAACATCCATAACACTAGCAACGGGTCCAGAGGTGAACTTAACACATATCCCATTACTACACTATGTCGGGTCCAGAGGTGAACTTAACACATATCCCAACATACAATTCAAGTAAAGGGTCCAGAGGTGAACTTAACACATATCCCTAAACTTACAATCATGAAAAGGGTCCAGAGGTGAACTCAACACATATCCCTAATCATCCAAAAGCAAAGGGTCCAGAGGTGAGCTTAACACATATCCCAATGCTACAAACATGTATTGGGTCCAGAGGTGAACTTAACACATATCCCAATACGCAGTCACCGCACAACGGGTCCAGAGGTGAGCTTAACACATATCCCGTGTACGACAACCGATCACGTGTCAGGTCCAGAGGTGAGCTTAACACATATCCTGACACGCCCAAGCAAAACACGTAACGGGTCCAGAGGTGAGCTTAACACATATCCCGTCACGCGACATATAAACACGTAGTGGGTCCAGAGGTGAGCTTAACACATATCCCACCACGCGACAACCAATGTAACCACTAACATCCAAAGGTAGAAGCTAATCTATAGTTCTAACTTCTTAAACTTCTAATCAACACTGAATTGATCCCGGGAACTAAGACGAGGGAGAGCCGGTTTCCCTTTCGGTTACCCGACCGGGGGGTCTCTATCCTTACTCCATTCCCGAACCCAATATAATGTTGCCCGTACACCGGGGACCTCAAATACATGTCACGGGTATACAAAACGAATTTCAATTAAAACCGATTAACCGTTTGAAAGTTACGAAAGAATTACGATTTAAAAATCCAAATTAGCTTACAGGGGTCCCCAGCCGGTCGGCAGGCAGCCGGTCGGCAGGCAGCCGGTCGGCAGGCAGCCGGTCGGCCGGCTGGTGACCTCCTCAGCCTCCCTTTCTCTTTTGCACAAAACCACACAAGGACTCCCAGCCGGTCGGCAGGCAGCCGGTCGGCCGGCTGGGAACCCCATTCCCTAGCCTTCGCAAAATATAACTCTACCCCAAATGCACTCCCAGCCGGCTGGCAGGCGGCCGGTCTGCCGGCTGGGCTCCCCTTCTTCCTAGGTTTTTCGCAAACAATACACAACACAAGGGACTACCAGCCGGTCGGAAGGCAGCCGGTCGGCCGGCTGGCGGTCCAAGGCCAATTTCCTAAAATACGAAAATCACACAACCGCACTCTCAGCCGGTCGACCGGCGGCCGGTCGACCGGCGGCCGGTCGACCGGCTCAGAGAGCCTGTTCGAAAAATCGCAAGTCACAAATTGTTTGGAAACTTCATAAATCGACATACAAACTTCAAAATTGCTACACCTGATGTCTACCCAACATTACTAATCATCAAATACAACCTATCTAGCAGCAAACAAGTCCCATAACAATCCTCAAACAAATTTAACAAGTATCTGTCGCAAAATGTGAAAAACTGAAAATAAGCTTATGAACACATAACAACATCTTAAAGCATGAATTCTTCACATATTAAACATCCTAAACATGTTACTAAGTCCTTTGAACAATGAACATTAATAAAAATCAGAAACTAACACAAGAATCACAACAAGAGTGCTAATATACACATAAAGGCCGAGTTATCTCATTATCGTCACCTTTTAGCTTCTTAAACCAACATGAATCCGACTCCAAGCTGCTCCTTTTGTCCAAGTCCGCGCTAGAAACACAACAAACCCCTTAAATCTCGAAAAACGTGACTTTAGAGTCACGGCCAGAATATAAGACGGAATTATTTTGTGTAAAAACTTACCTAGAAAGACGGAGGGCGAGAAGAGGAATCCGTGACCGCGAAAATCGCCTCAATCGGATAAGAAACGAAGATTCTATGAGAGTTTTAAGATTGAATGAGGAGGAAATCAAAAATGGTGTTTGTTTATTTATCAAATCTGAAAAATGACATGAAGGAGGGAGGTAGAAGATGGTGGGGTTAGGGTTTTGTGAGGAAAAAGAAGGAAAATGGGTCCATTAACAAGTTAGGCCCATATGACAAGTTTTAAGACGGTTTAAGCTAAAAACACCGACTTAAGGTAACTATAAACTTAAGACGATATAAATATTTCCGGACTATGAAATTAAATTGTTAAGACGTAAATTACGTAATTAATTAAAATCTTATTTAAATCCTTTTAAATATTCCCACATAAATTAATCGGTTATTTAAATGAAATACCAAGAATTACGAAATTAAATTATTTCTCGAACTTGAACTTAAAATCTTTAAACTTCCGAATCTCGAAATATTGGGATGTTACAAAATATGCCTGTAAAATATCTTAAAATTAGCAACAAGGACAGGGTAACGTTTTACAAGTTTAAGAAGTATAACTTTAAGACGGACATATTAATATCATTGTTAAAAACGATATATTGTAAATGGAATTTTATTTATTGTGGAACATCATTATTACTAAAATAAGATTTTAAATAATATATAATGAATAGGAAATTACGGGGTGTTACAACATTTGAGGTTGCCGGATGCTATAAACCAGTTTTTGCCGATAATCGGATAATCGCGCAAGAGTGATGCGCTGTTCTTTTAGGTATAGAATCCAATCAGATACCTCATGATGCGACTTCGGACACGTGCTACGAAAACCAGCAGAAAAAACACAAAACACGCTACGATCCCTTGAAACGGCACAAATTGGAATGTATAATACACGTTTGTTAGGCCTCCGAGCTCCCGGAAAAAAAAAAGTCCAATCGCACCGATGGGTAATTGAGTCAGATGATTCGGGCACCAAAAAAAATTTCAAACAACGAAAGACATTTGAGGTACTTGGATGCTATAAACTAGTTTCTGCCGATAATCGGATAATCGTGTAAACCTGATGTATAGTTATTTTTCGGTTATAGAACCGAATCAAATACCTCATGATGCGACTTCTAATACGTGGTACGAAACCGGGAAAAAAACAAATCACCCGCTACGAGCGCCCGAAACGGCTCAATTTGAAGTGTATAGATACATCTTTTTTAGGCCTTCGGGCTCTTGGAACAAAACGTCCCAAAATCGCACGGATTGTTAATTGAGTCAGATAAAGCGAACACGGAAATTTGGGTGCAACAATTAGGAGGATATCTATTTTGATATCTGATCTTAGGCCTATATCAAGGACCAAAGGTTAATTCTTGTTCCCAATCCTGGTATCTCGTATTTCATTTATGACTGTAAATCATATATTATAATTTCGTTATAATCATGCATATAAAGTATTGGGACATATACAGATATTTTCCCACAAAAATGTGTGTTTGTTGTTGTTCATAGTTTTGAGGATGACTATGGGTTGATTATGAAATTAGGAGTATAATCTCTTAATTTGTTCTAGTTGTCCGAGATAACATTTTTGCGTAACATGGACTCCCAGCCGGTCAGTCGACCGGCGGCCGACCAACCGGCTGAGAGCCCTCTGTGGGTATATTTGCTTTTAGCTGAGAATGGGTCCTCAGCCAGTTGACCGGCTGTCGGTCCACCGGCTAAGATCCCTTTTACTTGTGTTACGTGATTTGGTTGATCAGAGGGTGGGACTCTCAGCCGGGTGGCCAGCAGCCGGTCCACCAGTTGGTTAAACGAGACAGATAAAGCAGGCACAAAATTTTTCAAAAACAACGGAAGACATTTAAGGTTGCTAGTGTGCTACAAACCAGTTTTGGTCGATATTCGGATAATCGTGTAAAAGCGATTTATAGTTGTTTTTTGGGTATAGAATCGAATAAGATATATCATGACGCGGACTTCGGAGACGTGGTACGAAAATCGCATAGATGACTAATTGAGTCAGATAACGCGGGTACAAAATTTATCAAAAACTACGGAAGACATTTGAGGTTGTTGGTATGGTATAAACCAATTTCGGCCGATAAACGGATAATTGTGTAAAAGTGATTTATATTTGTTATTAGGGTATAGAATCGAATAAGATACCTCATGATGTGACTTCGGACATGTAATTCGAAAACCGGTAGAAAAACAAATCACCCGCTACGAGCGTCCGGAACGGCTCAGATTGAAGTTATATAATACACGTTTTTTAGGCTTCCGGGCTCCCGGAACCAAAATGTCCGAAAATTGCACGGATGGTTAAGAGAGTCAGATAAAGCGGGCACAAAAATTTCAAAAACAACAGATTACATTTGAGGTTGTCAGTGTCCTATAAACCAGTTTCGGCCAATATTCGGATAATTTTATAAAAGCGATTTTAGTTGTTTTTTGGGTATAGAATCGAATAAGATACATCATGATGTGACTTCGGACACGTGATACGAAAACCGCCAGAAAAAACAAATAACCCGCTAGAGCGCCCGAAACGGCTCAAATTGACGTGTATAATTTAATAGACGTGTTTTAGGCCTTTGGGCTCCCAGAAGAAAAATGTCTGAAAATCGCATAGATGGTTAATTGTGTCAGATTAAGCGGGCACCAAAAATTTTAAAAACAACGGAAGACATTTGAGTTTGTCGGTATTGTTTAAACCAATTTCGGTCAATAATCGTGTAAAAGCGATTTCTAGTTGTTTTTTGGGTATAGAATCGAATAAGATACATCATGATGTGACTTCGGACACGTGATACGAAAACCGGCTGAAAAAACATATAACCCGCTACGAGCTCCCGAAATGGCTAAAATGGAAGTGTATATAAATATAATCCACGTTCTTTAGGCCTCCAGGCTCCCGGAACAAAAAAAATCGCATAGAAGGCTAATTGAGTCGAATAAAGCGGGTACAAAAAATTTCAAAAATTACGGAAGACATTTGAGGTTGGCGGTATGGTATAAACCAATTTCGGCCGATAATCGGATAATCGTGTAAAAGTGATTTATATTTGTTATTTGGGTATAAAAGCGAATAAGATACCTCATGATGTGACTTCGTACATGTGGTTTGAAAGCCGGTAGAAAAAACAAAACACCCGCTACGAGCGCCCGAAACGACTCAAATTGAAGTGTATACACGTTTTTAGGCTTCCGGGCTCCCGGAACCAAAATGTCCAAAATTCCCACGGATGGTTAAGTGAGTCAGATAAAGCGGGCATAAAAAATTTCAAAAACAACGGAAGACATTTGAGGTTGTTGGTGTACTATAAACCAGTTTCGGCCGATATTCGGATAATCTTGTAAAAGCGATTTATGGTTGTTTTTTGGATATAGAATCGAATAAGATACGTCATGATGCGACTTCGGACACGTGTTACAAAAACCGGCAGAAAAAATATAACCCACTTTGAGTGCCCGAAACGACTCAAATTGAAGTGTACAATACACGTTTTTTAGGCCTCCGGACTCCCAGAACAAAAATGTCCGAAAATCGCATGGATGGTTAATTGAGTCAGATACAACGGACACACAAATTTCAAAAACAACGGAAGACATTTGAGGTTGCTAGTGTGCTACAAACCAATTTCGGCCGATATTCGGATAATCGTGTAAAAGTGATTTATAGTTGTTTTTTAGATATAGAATCGAATAAGATACCTCATGATGCGACGTAGGATACGTAGTTTGAAAGCCGGTAGAAAAAACAAATCACCCGTTACGAGCGACCGAAACGGCTCAAATTGAAGTGTATAATACAGGTTTTTTAGGTCTCTCGACTCCTAGAACATAAATGTCCGAAAATCACACAGATGGTTAATCGAGTCAGATAATGCGGGCACAATTTTTCAAAAAAACAACGGAAGACATTTGACGTTGTCGGTATGCAATAAACAAGTCCATCTAATGAATTGACTAATTTATTAAACATCTATACTTTTTTAATACTTTACTTTCACAATAAAGTAAGTGGACATGCTAGTGGGAGAAAATGGAGTATCTTATGGATACTGCAACTTGGATTATGTGAGAGGGACACTATCCATCCTCAGCTTGTGACGAATAATACCCGTCCTCAATGAAAATTTGTGTTCCTAATATTAGCTGCGAAAAAAAACTTTCCTAAAATTATATCAGACCTTTCGAGATGATTAGTTTTCGTAATCTTATCTCTTTCGTACTTCATTCTCTCGATTATTTTCATCCTGGGTAAGCCGGTAAGAGCGATGGGTCAAAAGGATTATACCCCAGGAGGTAATAAAAACACAAATCTAACTAAGCTTTTAAATATAGTGTTACAAATCACTCCTACATTATAATTTGAACTTAGTATTTATGTTAATTATCAAGATCGTGGTTAATAGTAGTAACAATGTTAATAACAATTATGCGACGCTAGAAAACTTTAATGAACTTTACAACAAAAACTTTATAATAAAACTTCAAAACAAAAAACTAGTTGTAAATATTCTGTACTCCGGATAGACCAAAAAACAAAAAGTTGTAAACAGTATGTAGAACAGGTGATATAATCCGTCGACTGAAGGGCAACCAGCCGACGCGTGTTGGTGGTTTAGAATCTTCAGAAATTTTCAAGCAATTCGATGCATCATGACCTGTACAAATGGTCTTGAATGCTAACTTTGCTCAGCACCATGAAGCACATGCCAATCTACATTGTTTATATTAATTATAAGTACATATGAAAATGAGCATTACAAGTCGGAATAACTGCTCGCGACCCAGGGTTCTATTTAACTTGAGGCCAAAAACATGGACAAAAGACGGCCTTCGAGTGTAAATGCTCTACTTAAGCTTACATACTTTCCTAACTCATGTCTAACTCCTTTTGCAGCTCATGAGTTGTATTTGATACAACATACGCGTAAAGCGGGGGCCTAGATTATGATGTCGTCTCCTGGAACTATACCGTCCGATGAGACTAATGATATGCCACATCGTACGGTTCACGGGGGATTTGTCTCCTATCTACTCACTACTACTGTAATCTGTTGATCCATTATCTGACGAGTCATCCTGCTCTCGGTCTCGTTCTCCATGGTCGTCTCCATTTTCTTCGTCATCCGAGTCAGGAATTGTGAACCCGGGACCAATGTTTGTATCTTCTTGTTCATACTCTGCTCCTTCCAAATCATCTTCGTCCATGTCATCATCGTTTTCCTCCTCGTCTACATTGTAATCATTCTCATCCACCAAATGGGAAGGATTACCGTTATAAACTGAGGTATACGCATCAACGGGCATATGATGCATATCGTCATAGTCATCGCCTGACGCTTGGGCATTATCGTCGTTGTAGTCAGATCTATCAGACATGCTGTCATCATTGACATAAACCTCCTCTGCTTGGATCCTTCTCGTTTCTTCCGTGTTCCAATCATTTCTCCCAGAGAATCCAGGTGGAGATTTGTCAAAGGGAATTGGGTCTGGAAGACTTCGTACACCAGAGACAGCGGGTGGCTTTTTGATTGGCTTCTGTTGACTCCTGGCAGAGCGACGACCCCTCTTACGTCCGCCTTTGCCACGATCGCTCCGGCTTTTCCACCCACTTAATACCGGACCAGGCCGTTCGTTGGACATTACATTTCTTCTACCCGTCCCAACAACTCTTCTTTGGGATCGTCCTCCTCGAGATCGACCCCTACCTCGTCCACGGCCACCTCGTGAAGATGCAAGTCCGCCAAATTCATTCCCTCGATCAGGCCATGCATCATCACCATATGGGCCAGCTAATTCATCATCATGGATGCTCCTCACAACCGTGCATTCAGAAGGCAGCCTCTGTTATCATATATATTAGTAAGATGTCAAATCGCTATGTCGACTTGGAAATTGTTGGACGCAAAAGCTAGTTTTCATAAAATATATACTTCAAGGCGCTGAGAAAACATATACTGGCAAAGCTAATACATAAAATGGAAAAGACCGTTTCAAGTTTTAACTTATCAGGTAATTCCTGGTCTCAGATCGTATGCTTTTACTTCTTTCCTCACAACCTCAGCTCCCCCACCCTACGCCACCATCCAACCTAGCGAGTATCGACCACTACCACCCTCCCCTTCAACGATCACCACCTCCCTCACACCCCCAAACCCTTGAAAATGTTAAGACCGCTAACCCAATTGCAAGGACAGTTTAAGCCTCTCTTTTGGCAGTACCTGCTTTATCCTAAAACGTTACATGTAAGGAAAATTTAAACATTCTCAACCGAAAGAAAGAAAAAAAAATGCATACAAATGCATGATTGTAATGTTATCAAGAACAAACTTACAAGAAATTGTGCAGCTTCTGTGTCCTTGGCATACTCTATTTTCTGCTCCGGTAGGTATGCAACAGCAGAGTCAAGTTCCATGAGGCGTAAAGCCACCGCAGCTGTCGTATGGGGTATCCATGGGAGAACAGTAACAGTGCCGAAATTGGAGGCATCAAAAATAGCATTTCCTGAATTTTTGCCTGATGCCAGCATTTCATTCGTGGCCTGAAACTTTGGCGATAAGAAGTCCTTCTTTATTGCCCCTTCTAGCAATGTAAGAGCCTGGTAACATGAAAAGAGAAATGAACACACCAACAGTAAAAAGCATCTATTAGATGTAATCCCTCTGTCAATATGATTAAACCAAGAACTAATTCCTTTTGCAAAAGAAATTGAGAAGTTTATTCATGAACAGAGTAAGCTTTGCTCTAGTAAAAGCAAAAGAATAAGAGACAAGGTCTTGAGATAGCTGATAACACAACACGAGTTTGCGATGACGAATAAATATAGGACGCATACCTGAAGAACGTCTTCCAATGATGACGAAATGTGTAGCTTCATCCCCCAGGATTTTCGATAGGTATCTGACCAGATAGATTGAAGGGCTTCTGGAGGAATGCAAACCTGTTGCAAAAACAAAAAAAACGTAGATCTCGGTCAGTCACCTCACTTGCTAATTCTATAAGCACAAATTCTCGTATGACGAGAGACTGATGCATGTTTCCTATTAAAATGAAGTAATTGTTTCTATTGATGGATGGGTGAGAGTCCCTTTCAAGAGACTACTACTCCAAAAGTGAAACATAGAAAACATTAGGAGTTAAAAAGATAAATTAATGTCACCTCCACTAGTGATAACATGGCTTTGAGCAATCGCATTCTTAAAGGAGGACGATCAGTGCCTTGGAAGTTCCGTTCTGTATTGGGCTTTCTCTCTTGACATAGGGCAGCATGTTCCGAGAGATTAAAGCTCTTGTCAAACATGGTGTAAGTTTCATGGCAGGTAGGACAGTGATGATCTTCAAAAAAGTAGAGATCACGACAACATTCACATATGTTGACTAATTGCGTGGATCGTTTCTTCCCATACTTGGTGGCACCCAGAGGTGAAGATGAGAAACATTCTGTCCAAGTCCACACTTCAAATTCATTATACCTTCTTAATGCATTATTTAACTCATCATTGTTCCTCCCACACTCAATCTGAAAGGACGATGAAGGTTCTAGTGTCTCAGAATTTGAAATGTACACGGCACTGCTGGGGCTATCGTTAGCACCGATACTCTCTGGATTTGATGCTACTTCAGATCCTTCCGATTTGACAGATAATTCATTTTGCCTATCCATGCAATATTCAATTCGTTTCTTCCTCACAGAATCCTTGAACAAAGAGTCAACCTTCTGTAGCAAAGCCTGCAAATGAGATTCTCTGACCCCACGTACGTCCAAAGAAGCTAAGAGAGTATCAAAAGCCTGCAAGTTAGTAAAATACTTATCACTTGTAGTTGGATTTAATTGGGTGAACAAACGATCACCAATACGCTAAGAATGCTCATCTCTTCGATTAAATTAATTGTCAACAGGAAGAGTAAGAGAAACACTTACCTCTTCAGAATCAATGAGCTTCCAGCCACCATTATGTAGTTCCACAAATATTCTACCAGCGCCTGGATCATTATACGAGGCGGATGCAATGAACTGCCAATATCTATTACGTCGACGGTCCTGTCCTAAGGGCAATGACCGGTATACATAGATTTCCTCAGCTTTATGGCCTACGTAAGACTTTAATTGTGCACGACATCTATCAGCATATACAGATTGTTGCAAAGCAAGATTTTCAGAACCAGCAACATAATCAGGAGTTGCTAAATTTTTCTCCGAAATCAAATCAGCCTGCAGGTTATTGTCATGCAGAGTATCAAAAAAGAGCTTCTGCTGCGTGGGCACATTTGTCTCGTTATTTTCATCCAGTGCAAGCATCGGACTCCTATCAGATGCACAAGTAGACTCAATTTTGTTTGGAGCAAAAGCTGAATATGGTGTCTTTGTTAGAAATTCTTCCTTCATGCGACGCTTATCAAGTTGAACTTCTGCCCACATTTGCTTCTTCAGAGCAGTTGCTGCCTCAAGGCGTTCCTGGTAATGATCAATGATTTATGTCAGAGTGAAAATAGAAAAATTAGGGGATCAGAGGTTTACACACACAACTAGGGGTATAAGTCATTTGAGTCCGGCTGACAAGCCTCAATATTAGTTTGGTCAAAGTTTAACTCAAACATGGTTAAACTGATCTCGAGCTCTAGCCTAAGCAGAGTCTGAGCTTCGTACGGCTCGGATTGAAAAAGGTCATCCCTGCTTGTTTTTGTTTCTCAATTTATTTTTCATTATTTATAGTTAAAGTTTTATTCACGCTCAAGCTCAGATCGGTTGCCTTACATCACTATGGGCAGCAGTCACATATGCTAATAACCGAAGAAAAATAAACTCACCTCGAGAACTACTCTAATTGAATTTCCCTCATTAGCAACACCAATCAGCGCAACAAGGGCGTTGAGACGCTCTTCAACACTCAGAACAGAGTATTCTCCCTCCATAAGGCCTTGAACCCAGGCTTCACCAGGGAAGCTTTCATCAATATCAGTGTCTTTGTGATCAACATTAGTTCCTTCTTGACACATACCACTACCATCGATACTTTCCTCAATAGTGCAACCATTATCATTCACATCCTTGAAACCTATTAAATGAGCAGAAGGCAACCCATCCCTTGCGGTTGCAATTCCATTTGGCTTGACAGCATCTGGGCTAATTTTTGTTTGGCATCTATTCACGTCATATGTACGATCTACAACATTGTTGGGAGTCAACTCAGTAGCCAAGTCATCAACCTCCGGATCTTCAGCCGTATCACTTTCAGAATCTTCATCTTTCTCGGCCTCATCACCCTCTACCCCTTCAACATCCGCCACCTCACCATCAACAAGGCCACTTTTAAAAACCCGAATTTTTTCCCTGGCAGCAGACAGAATAGCTTCAGCATCAGTGGGATCTTTCCGAAACGGGGTACGTACGCAATATGTTGAAGGTGCAGTTCGCTCAAAGAGCTTAGTATCCCTTGACAAAGCTGCTGCAATTGAAGCTTCAGGTGTCTTGCTCGTGGTTAGGTCCCGCAGTCCTGATTTCTATTAACAATATCTCTAGTTAGAACTTAGAAGTCAGATTAAACCACTACACGTACTTACAAAATGTCTGGTAAGGGGTTCTAAACAGAAATACTGTAAGATCACAGGTTATTTACCGAATATTCTATCAAAAAACATGCCATTTTTCAATAATGCTGATGTAAAACCGACTAGAACTATAAAGCAAGTGTAAACAATTACCTGTATTCTATCAGCGACTTCCAATATATTTAACCCATCATCTCCTTCGAGAGACAGAACATAATATGCTGCAAATTTGACTGTCCCAGGTGTTAATCTATGCCTTGACCTACGTGGGTTTGCGTAACCTCTTTCTCGCATAATGGCGACAGCATTCTCAACTGCTGCTCCAGTACGCAAATTAGATATCAAGTCAATGCCATCATCACCCTGAGTACAAAAGAGAGAATGTAAACAACAAATATGGCGCCAGCAAAAACTAACACAACACATTCACCACAGTAAAATTTATATATAGCACAACTCAGAAGGCATAAAAAACAACACATCATCGACCATCCTCAATAAACTTTGGTTAAAAGGACCCAGCTTATCTCTAACTTTTGGGATATGGAATGCAGCATATAATACTTGTGCAGCTGACAAGTACTTCATATCCAGTACATATTTAAACAGACCCGCATCTGCTCTTGACTTGAAGCCGTAGTAGGTGAAGATACATGCACTGCTCGCACTTGATATACATTTGCTATAACAAGCAGTTGATACTCCCCATGGCCTCATCCCATTTCTATATCTCATTTCCAGTGACATCTTTGATCCAGTTTTCGCACAAATAAACACTGTATGTACAATAGTTACAAATAGACACCAATCCCGAACTGGAGCAGAACGAACCAAAGACGACAATATGAAAACAGTCATTTGAGATATCAAATGTGACAAATTCATAGCATTAAATCTCGGTTTTGATTGCAGTCGTTGTATCAGTTATCAACTTATCGCGGCCCAATCGCATTAAATGCTGTCAATATCCCCCTTTAAACGCGGAAAAATACAGTTGCGGTAAACTCCCAAATCTTTATAATTCTGTTGCGTATCAGTGTAGCGGTGGATACTTAAAACTACAATTCATTTAACATTATATCAACATATCTTTAGAAAAATTATAGTATCAGTTCACTATCCAAGTTAAATGGAGACAATACACAAGCGATGGAGAGAGTATGTAATCAGTGGTAGGCTTGACACCAAAGTCAGCACATTGAAGTACATTGAACGTTACTCTCGGCTTGATAGGCGCAGAACTGAAATATAACTAAATATTTCTTCTCTTAGAAAGTAACAGACACCTAGGATAAAATATAGATAACCCAGGATACTTCAACAATCTTACATACCTCATCTTCCTCGTGAGAATATGGTTGCTCAACGTTCATTTTCTTCAGTTTTGGCCCAAAACCAGCAGACAACGCAAACTGCCGCAGAATCTCAGGCCAGGTCAGTGGGCTCAAGTTGCGCTGCCAGCTGCGGATATCAAATCCCCATGTGTATGCCTGATTGATAATTGAAAAAAAAGACCTTCAAACTCAAACTTAAATCAACATTTCGCAAGAAAAAAGTAAATAAATAATAGACTTTACCCCTTCAACTATATGAGGATGCCCTCCACCTGGATTAGCCACACTATTTTGGTTGACGTTCAGACCTGTGGAAGGTGTTCTAGCTACATCCTCAATATCCTTTATAACCGTTCTCAGAATAGCTACGTGTATTTCTCCCAATAATCGAGGATCCTGAAAGAATAGCACAACACATAAGAATTTTGCATAACCATTGATAAGTTACTTTCAATAAACCGCATAATAAATATGTCGCATTGAAGGCCATGAGCTTACATAATCATGAAAAGCTTGAACAAACTCATCAAGGGTAAATGGCCATAATCCAAGAACATCTGCAAAAGTTATCAGAAATCTCCACACCTAAATAAGAACCATAAGTCAGTAACATGCATAAAAGCTTTTTTATTTAATTGTACGTAGAAGGATTCCAAGAATAAAAGAGTATATGAAAAGGATAAATATCCCAAAGACAAGGAAAGGGGATAATACTGACATACAAAACCCCATAAAGAGAACCTTTCTAAAGACCTGCTCTATCACAATTAATCCCTATTATAAATTTTCTAATTCCCTAGCTCATTTTGCTCCCTACAGCAATATACACATCTTAACCCAAACACCCATCTCGAGGTTGCAACATCAGTGATTACATCTTCAACTAACTAGAAATCTAACAGGCGAAGAGCCCACACGTAATACTGTTAACATCAATGGGACAAGCCTACAAGAGAATAAAATCACTTAGCATCAACCGAGTCTCACCATCAATAGGTTGCCCACATTTTCCTCAGAGCCCAGCCATGGTTTTACTGCAAATGGCTTCTTCAACTGCACAGAGATTGGTGGAAACACACGCAGCATATCTGTTGCCCAATATATTAATTAGCTTAATGATTAAAGAGTCATTTATAAAAGCAAATCAAATATACAACAGATTTTCCAGAGTTTGGCAGAAGACCTCTAAATGAATCAAGATTTTCCAGAGTTTCGCAATCCAGCGCTACAATGGATGGCAAGCCCTTTGTTGAAGCAGCTATCTCCATCAGTTCCAACCTTTCATCTTCAATAAGTTCCATTGATTCTTTAGCTAGCCTGCGTGCAACTGCTCTATCATTTGCAGCTTTCTGTCTAGCTGCTTCTCTTTCTCTACGAAGTTCTTCCTTTTGCCTCATTTTCTCAGCCTAAGTCAGTACACAATTATAAGATATCCCCAGTAAACCGTAAGCATAAGGTTCATGACAGAATAAGCTTACCCTTTGAGACTCCTTTAACATATATTTTTCTCTACGTTCCATTTCACGCTTTTGCTCCCTCTGGTATCGTTCTTCTTCTCGCAATCTTTCACGCTGCAGCCTCTCCTCCTCTTTTCTGCGTTCTCGGTCTTGCCTCTCCATTTCTTTTCTCATATGTTCTTCTCTCTTAATACACAAAAAACCAATGAGATAATGATGACATAATGCACAAGACTCAATACACTATCGATCAAGAAGCCTATGTACCTTCCGCCTCAGAATATCCTGTTTTTCTAACTCTTTTCGCATCCTTTTCTCATGAGCTTCCACTTCCTTGGCTATTCTTGATTCATCAGTCTGAAATACAAATTCATTACCAAAAAAAATTTGCCAGTATTAGACAGGAAAAAAGTCAAAAATGAAAACAAGACTTTAATTTGAGAACACAGTCCAAATAGGGTTACTAAGGATATATTCATGTAAGATATGTTACAAATCATATAGTAGTGTAACTGAAAATATAAAATCAATTTAGATACCTTGCGCTTCCTTTCCACCCTCATAGCCTCATCCTCTTGTGAGACGATCCTATCTGATGGCATAAATGCATTTTCCTGTCCTGCGATTGGCTGAGCGCTGAAAGGTGATTCCATGCCCATACCCATATAAGGAGATTTATGAGCAATGTTATCATAGTCGCCTGATGTAGAAGGTATGGAGCTCCGTAACTTTCCCTGCTGAGACGTCAGATTTTGACTTGGAAGAGCGTAGGAAACAGGAACATCCTCATACCCATGCACGTACGCCTGTCCGCTGGATGAAGGAGGATTCTTAGTGCCAAGGCCGTCAGCGGGTGAGGCGTAGTAATGAGACTGAGAAACTCTTTCATATGATTCATTTCTAACAGTTGGCTGCTCTGGCAGAAATTGATATTCATGCAATGCTCTACTTGAGCCCTGTTAAAGCAGCAAGCAAAACAAATTCAACATCAATTACGGTAATGGAATGTAAAGGCCTGACATAAAACCATTTGATAAGTAAACAATTAAAAGTTTTGTGCCACTTGCAAGGGATTGTTATTGCATTCAAGTCATAAAAAACTCATGGTCTCCTCTGAGGGGTGTCAACGGATAAGCTTCCTACTTACAATCTTTCTTTCAAAATGTGCTATTTGTTGTCAGCATGGTTAAAGACCCCGTTACCTTTACTCAACTTGCAATTTCATCTACATCTCAGGTTCACAACCACGGCGAGGGGCAACATTGTCAGATGGCAGAGAGGTCACTAAGTAGGGTAATAAAGTAGCATTAGAAAAATGTCATAAATAGTAGGAAATACCAACATTCTTTGTAAAAGAAAATCAAAAGCCCTCTTACTGCACGTTCAGTACAGTCTTCTCTCTGCACTACTGATAACTAAATAACTACAGTGAGGCACATAGGATATCAAATAGACGGGGACGAACAGCACAACAAATATCATAAGTTCGAGTTAGGAATGGAAGTAAAATCATTGTATTCCTTCATAGTTGTCATGTAAAGTACGAAATCAGTCACAACCAAACAAGACAATATTCACTAGATACGTTGACTATGTACATGTGCATCAAAGTCTTCTTGAAGGGGTACACTAATAATTACACTATAAGGAACTAAGTAAAGAAGTTCTAAAACAGTCAAAGAAAGTGATTCATATCAGAAAGGTTCGAAAATAATTTGCTAGATGTTCTTGAAAGTTAATTGTAACCAACCTTGAAAGCTTTGGCATCGTACTGAGGAGCCTCATAACCACGTCCAGCAGGTTTCTGTGGTGCCCCAGACGCTGTTAAAACATGAGAAATGTTTAGTATATCAGAAAATATCGTTTTGCATAAAGCATGCATGTTTTTGAATCAAAATCAAACCTTAACAAATGACGGCAGGAATCGCCTTACACAATTGAAATGCCAAACAACGTAAGGCTAATAAACTAAATCGTAGAGTGAATCAGCAGAATGACGACACGGGTCACAACTCACAGACACACACCCCCCCCCCCCACACACACACACACACACACACACACAAGAAATGTTGCCGGTATTAATTAATACTTTCTGTCAACACCTTAAACTTCAGTGGTTCACATTAGTAATTTCTGCTGGCAACTACAATCTGCTAGAAATCATGAACCAATAATATAATAAAAACAAGACGGCCACCTTAATCCCAAATGACACCTAAAAATGTAATACAACAATTATCAAAGAAAACCAAGGCACGTCAAGTTCGAAGGAAATAAGACTTACACATAGGAGCACCAAAAGCACCAGGAGGCAAAGGATCAAACTCCATTCCAAGAGCAGGTCCATCCTCCCTTAATTGTTCCCCAAGCTGAGCTTCCACAAATGCAATAGCACGTAACTCAACTACAGACTGAGAAGGCTCAGGGTGCCTCCCGGGCCCACTTAATCTAGGCACAGCAACACCAGGATGGACCCCATAGCTCCGCCTCGCCTCCCCGTGCCCATACGGGCTTGAACCCGACCCAGATCCTGACACATGCTCGACACCAAATTCACCACCCAACATCTCATCTTTCGCAGTAGGTGGGGGCAATGGGAGTGACAGGGTCCCACCAGTAGCAACATCAACCATTGCCGGAGTAGCAGCCTCCCCTTTCTTCGACTTCTTACCAGATCCTGACGGTCCCTTCCTATCCTTCAGCCTCCTATGGCAGAACCACATTTGTAATTGTCGGTCGGTTAGCCCTAATTGTGTTGAAAGGTCTGCCCTCAACGCTTCAGAAGGATATGTCTCAACTGGAAACAAAAGTAAAATACAACATCAACCACCAAAACCCATCAAAACAACAAAACCTCTCACAAATCAAATACCTCATCATCATCATCATCAACATCAACAACAACAACAATAACAACAAAGCCTTAATCCCAACATGATTTGGGCTCGGCTAACTTGAATCATCATACGAATCCAGCAAAACGGTTACAGTGAAACAACAAAATCATGAAAGACAAACTTTCAATCTCATAAACTAATCTAAACAACAAAATCAGCAAATTAAACACCATTCATCACAAAAAAAACAAATCATACACCATACAAGCAACAAAAACAACAGATCTGAAACATAAAACTGATCAAAATTAACTAAAACCAGCATCAAAAACATTATTATTATTCCAAAATTTCAATCTAAATAACAGATTTAACATAAAACACTAACAAAATCAAATACAAGAAATAAAAAATATAAACAACCTTGATATGTTTTCTCAAGAACTTCAAGTTGAGAAGCAGTTTTCATCTTTCTCTTAGACTTAGGTTCACCACCACTTCCACCACCACCTCCTCCTCCTCCTCCTGTATCTGGAAGTTTATTCTCTCCATCAGAACTTCCACCCTCCATTGATAAAATTCCACCCCCAAATTAATCAAATCAACAACAACAATAACAACAAAAACCCTAGAAATCGACAACAAACTAACCCAGGTGTAAGATTAAACATAAAACACAAAAATAACACCGACCCAGATGATAAAAAACAATGAATTAAAATGGGTATCTCGAAAATCAGCCGGTATCAAACAACAAATACAACAAAATCAAAAATTAGGTATTAAAGAAAAAGGGGTTTTTTTAATAATGATAATTATAATTATAATATTGATACTAGATTGCTAGATTGAATAAGAAAGAAAGATATTTTATAGGAAATTTCCAAATTACTAAGAACAGTTTGTATGTAGTATAGTAGAGTATTAATTAAGTTAATTACTATTATTTTGATGATTTTATTGTATTTATTCCTATTTATTAATAACAATTTTGTTCTTTAGAAAAAGTAAATTCCACGAACAACAAACGATTGCTTCTTCTTGATAATGAGAAGGAATAAAAGTTTTACATTGAATTGAATTAATTGAATTAATTTGATTTGAATTGATTTGATTTGATTTAGGGGAACAATTTTAGTGTATTAGTCATAATATTGCAAGTAATAATAGTAATAAAAATCATTAAATTCAAAACAAAAAAAAAAGAAATTGGAATTAGAAATTTAGTGTACACATTACCACACATGCTAGTTCATTCATATTTTTTCAAAAAAAAAAAATACAAAGTTCAAGTTTTTTACCTCAAAAATGGGATTAATTCAATTATCATTGTTATTAATTTTATTTTTATTTTTACGGGTTTGTGTTTGTGAAATGTTGAAATCGCGTATTAATACCACGCTATTTTAATCGAGATTTAGTGATTTAATACTTTATCGTGTTCTTCTAAGATCGTTCGTGGTACTTTCATCTTTTTAAGATCGTTCATGATACAACATTAATGTCCGTTTACCCGTATAACACAACTTGCAAGAAAGGTAGTTTCGTTAACTTATTTAACATTTATTGCATAATTTAATTTTTTGTTTGAATTTTTATGTTTTTGAAGTTGGAAACACGAACTATTTTCAACAAATATTTAGTATTGTAATACTATATTTTTTCTCTTCTAAGAGCAATAGCAATAGAAGTTTTTATTCTTGGTTTTGTCAATAAGAACTTCAAAAATAAAGTTCTTCCATTGTATATTACATTGGGTTTGTCAAAATAAGAACTTGGTTCTTATTTAAGAACCAAGTTCTTTGTTGGTTTCAAGAAAAAAAAAAAAAAAAGTTTATGAAGATAATAAGATAATTAACAGTGGGTCCTAATTAAGAACTAAATAAAGTTCTTGTATGTGATGTGAAGTTCTTAAACTTAGTAATTTGTGAAAATAACTTAAAAATATGAAAAACTTTATATAAAATTCTACTATTGTTATTGCTCTAAGATCATTCATGATGCTTGCAATTTTTTGTCAACTCTATGTCAATCGATATAACTTCACTCTTCACCTACTATCTTATTCAACATTTACCCCCATGAGGCTACCACCAATCAAACCATAGGCATTAACGTAGTGTCAAGGCCGCATCACTCCACTTACTCACTCTAACTCTGCTTCTCGTACTCGATAATAAAAAGATTTGGCTCTAAACATTTCTCATCTTTTGCGTGCAAATTGTTTTAAGTTATTTTTAGAAGAATGTTAATTTGATTAGACATTTATGATAAAGTTACATTAATTAAATGTGGGATTTTTTAAAAAGGGTGATAGTAAAGTCAATCAAAGTGTAGCCTAATCAAACGACAATTACCCAACTAGTATCATCAACATTATGAGATTTGAAAGGGCTAATAGAGTTTTTTATTTTATCAATTGAATATATCTAACTTCATAAAAGTTGGATCGAATGTGAATTAACGATCATTGTCATAGATTTGTGTCGCTCAATAAAATTCAATCGAGTTTCTACCAATTGCCATATCCAAAAACAATAATTTCAAAATAAGTCATCAACCAATAAACAAAATTGACTTGAGATATTTATAATTTTTGGGAATTAATAACAATCTACTTAGCTCAACTCTTAGAAAGAGGAGATACAACACCATTACGTTTATTAGGAAAACAAAAGAACAATAAACTACAAACAATTCCAACAACAATGGGAAACATAATAAGTCTTTGCTTTGTCTCTTCGGAAGGCAAAGGAAACAAGCATTTCACAACATTTTGATCAATCAAAGCCACGGCCATAAAGATCAATAATCCCATAAAAGCATGAAGAAAATCGAGAAATCTTATACGATACTTTGTCGCTTGCTCGGGACTAAGCGTTACAGACCCATCTAAGATCCATAAACCTTTAGGTGTCGCGACACCATATCGCACTTTACCCCTCTCATCGCGTACACTATCAGTAAAACACATTAGAAAACACGAAATGCTCATTAAGGTTATAAGAGATAATGTTGTAACTTGGGCTTGGAAGGTTTGACATTGTCCTTGGTTTGTAAGGACAGGTGAAAACATTTCGAATATTAGGACCGACCCTGATGGTAGTAAACTTGATAAATGTGATGTTCCTTTAAGTGTTTTACGTATTGCTTTTTGGGTTTGGGTTTTTGGTTGTTTTGGGGGGAGAGAGTCGGTTTCAAGAAGAGGTTGTCGTTGTTCTTCACCGATTACTTGTGAAATTATATCTTCCACCACCTTAATCTCCATTTCAACAAAACTTGACTCGAAAATGATCTGATTGGATAAAATAGTTGTTTGATTTTGTTTGTAGGAATTTAATATATTGAAAATAATTGTCTAAGGGAGTTTTTGTAATGTTACATTTTACCCAAAATAGATGTTATTTACTGGATTATTAATCGGTTACTTAATTGTCCAAGGTGTTTAATTTATCAACAAATTTATGAGTTGGATTTACTAATTACTACACTAATCAGTTTTATGTATCTGTGATTCTGTCCATTCCTTGGTGTCGTTAAGGAAAATAAACGTCTAATATTACGGTTTTTCTAACGTGTACCATTAGTAATGCGGAAAAACCCGCATCATATTTTTATTAATTATGATAAAAGTGAGTTTATACCTAAGAATTATATTAGAATATGTAGTAAATCTTTCTGCATTTAGATTCTTAATGTGTACCCTAAGGGTATACGTTAAAAAAACCGTAATACTATACCCTCTCCGTCTCTACAATAGAAGGGGTAAACAAATGAGAGGCATTGACTCCCTTTCTTGTGTGGTTAAACAAAACTATGGATGCCACTCCCTATTGGGTTGAAGCCTCCATCAACGGAATCTATGGAAACCGTGTTGGTCGAGGGATTCCTAACATACCGCCTCCTTGATCGGTTGTCCCTGGATAAATCGAGGATCACAAATTCTCGCAACAGTTTCATTCACAATGCGCTTAGTAACGAGGTTAAAAGCTTACAAATCATTGTACTTAGTAGAACGGTTTTGTAAAAGATTAAACGTAAATGAATTTATCACAGAAAAAAATCTACATTTTGATTGGAGCAAGAGAAAGCTAATGGCAGTAAAATATGAAGGAAACGGGTGGCTTGAACAACGTGCGAGTTGCGACCTTTTGTTGTAGGAGCTCCGTCTTAATAACTACTCCACTAGGTTAAGACATCGTCGATAGTGATTTTACATTATATGTTTTGAGTCATAGTAAGACGAAAATGTTGACATACTGGGAATCGGGATTCTGAGATGCACTCGTCTTTTGTTAGACATCGATCTATAAGCTTGCAATTATGGAGTTTCTGTACACCTACAATTTAAGACCAACAACAACATTAGAGCCATAATCCCAAAATGATTTGAGGTCGGATGGCATGAATCATCCTTTAGAACCGTCCGTCCATGGGTGATCACACACCTCAAAATGCGAGAATATAGAAACCTACAACTTAACACCACCCAGAAATAGAAGAATTAGGTTACAAACTTCGGTTTCAAGGTTTTGATTCTCCCCATGAAGGTTATAAGAATATAAGGGCACTATAGAAGTTACGATAACTAGATAGTACGGTACCACAAGGTAGACGAGCAAAAGCAATAGGAAGAGAGTCATTAAAGTTGAATTTAACCCGAAAAACACACATTACGACTTGAGAGTAAGCAAACCTGTATATGCTGGTGAAATCGTGAAATGCAATCACATACTGCTCGACTGCTCGTTATGGACTTCAGGATCACATCATCACACTATTACGATTCCTATGATACCTGCACATGAAGCATTCTTTTCATTGTTGAATACATACCATTTCCACCTATTTAATCAAATTGCATTCTGAACTACCAATACGGCAGAAAAATAAGAGAACAATTACTTCCGGCTAATGAAAAGAAAAAAGAACGAGTCAATGAGATAAGAATGAAGCAACTTATTATCGCAACAAGACGAGCTGTTAAGAAAAAGAGTTGGCTCAAGTGCTAAGACCACTCACTCCAATCGAGGTTGGGGGTTCGATTCTTACCCGCGACAGGGTGCGCTCCTTTGAAGTTTGAACCAAAAAAAACAACACGACAAACCGTTAAAAGCTTCACTATAACAAGTTACAACCTTTCTTTCGCGGCTCAGTTATTCACAGATCCAAATACTGAAGTAACCAGCATGAAGACAACACCAAGCACATATAATAATATATACATGCATCAGAAGCTGTGGTGCTCCAAATATCAAAACCAGCAAAAAAACAGTATTACATTGTACGTTTCTGTTTGCTGTTCGTAATCATGAAGGGTGCAGTAAGGAGGCTTACGAAGCTGCTAATGCAATAGAAATGCTTGCAACTGGGGAATGAGGAGTGATATAGAGATTACAAGGAAATTAAGATGCAGAATACAGGGTCAAAGGCATGAGCAGGCTGGCATAGAGATATAGAGTCACCAGAAGTACAGTTTTCGGTAGAGGAGACGATTTCAGACAGATTGAAACATCATAATAAAAGCCACGTGGTTACATTGAATATACACAGAATCAATTAGAACACAAATTCTCATTGAAGACGAACATACCCGTCCAAGTTGAGGACGGGTCAATTAATACCCCAGTGGTTAGATAAGATAAGCGCATAATGCTACTCCATATGCAATTTGCTTTTGTCTTATCTACCAACTTGGGTATTACTTGACCCGTCTTCAGCTTGTGACGCATATGTCCGTCTTCAATCAGACTTCAATCAGACTTCCTGCAATTAGAAAAATAACATATGACTAAAGGGCACATCAAACTGCAACCTTGGTAAGACTGTAGAAAAAATGCAAGACGAATACACTAGTATGCAATCAAAAGTCGAAACACAAAAATGAATATGTGGAGATAAAACTTGCCATTTCCCAGTTCAACTGGTTCTACATGCTCTGCAGCTTGTCCAACATAAACTCAACCAATAGAATAGTTACGGTTCTGTATCCAATCCAAAAATGTTAACGGTGACTGTTGAAGTGGATGTTTCATCTGTTTTTTCTTTTGAAATCCTTTGGGCCAACAAGATTTGGAAGAGAATCCTTCATCTCTCGAGATAGGAAAGCTGCAGCTTCTAATTTTCCCATTTTCTTCAGGCTATCAATCAAGGACCTGTATATATAGATTGAAGGACGGACATTTCTAATCTTCATCGAATCAAAAAGTTTCAACGCTTGATCAGTATGACCTGATCGACCAAAGCTCTCAATTAACGCTGTATAAGTTCTCAAATCCGGTACAAGTCCTTTCTCATACACTTCTAGTATATACACTAAGCAAAGATCTAATCTACCAAATTTTTGGAGCTTGTTCAACAACGTATTATATGTCCAAATGTCTGGAACTACGTCAGCCTCTTTCATAGAAGCAAATTCTAGAAGCATGTCATCCAATTTACCCGCTTGACCTAATATCCCAAGAACTGTATTATAAGTGATCAGATCCGGCTTGCATTTTGAATCCTTCATATGCCCGTATATTGTTAGTGCCTTTTCAATCTGACCAGCCTCAGCAAACCCGTATATAAGTTTGTTCAGAATCAGTACTTTATGGTTTAATGTTCCGTCAGATATATCCCGAACAAATTGGAGTAGAAGCTCACAGTCATCTGTGTTTGCAAAAGCTCTGGCGAGATTGCAGTAAGATTTTGGACTCACGCAGCCATAGGAAACCAATAGATCCTTAAATATTTGAAGCGAAAGCTCAATGTCACTCCATTTGCTTGTTGCAGACAAAAGGATGTCCAGTGCATTAAAACCGAGGACAATGTGTTTATCGTGTAAATGTTGCAGTAGCTTAGCAATTGCAGAAACACTTTCAGATCTGCATAGCCGTTCAATTTCGTTACATATCTCCCTATTGGAAGAAGTACTTTCAATTGTGCTAATAACTTGATTAACAATTTCATCTGCGGAATCTGCTTTAGCAGGACAACTTTGCGTCACAACCGATTTAACCGAACCCTTAAAATGACTCGGCACAGCAAAGAGCGGTAATATCCGAACACCATTCAACAGCGATGCAATATAGATCTGTAATAGGAAAAGATTAACATAAGGAAAAGCTTTCCAACTAAACCATCATATGAAATGGACACTAAGTACGGTTTAAGATTATAAACAATTTGCAGACGGGAACAACGTAAAGTCACAAGAATCTTGTTTATCCGCTTGGACCTTACAATTTACAATGACATGAGATTTTTGAATATAATAGTATGTAATTGTAACTATTTAAAAAGCCGTTATTCTATTAGAAGCCTAGCACTCGAGCTTACAAACTTAATAGGTCTCATGGTCATACGATCCAACTCTAAAGTTTCCCTATGATGCAACTGAAATTAGGCACACTAGCCTTCCAGACACTCTTATACTTATCCTTATGAAGTCATTTCCTCACAGATTATCTGACCCTCGAGGAACTAAGGAGAGCCAGAGCTTGGGGTATCACGTAGCCAAGTAAAGTTCGGATGGAAACCCAGATGATGACTTCATCGCTTTTCAATGTTCGATTTTGCTCTATATTAGAAGTTTAGAACATTGAATTTATGGCTGCCACATGTCTTACTAGTTCTCCGTGCAAGGCTCACAGAAGTACCGAAACAACAAGGACGAACTCCCGGGGAAGTCAGGAACTTCCGACTAAGTACCAGTCTAAACATAGATTTCTAAAGAAATGGGGTCCAACTAAACCATCATGTGAAACGTACACTAAGTACCAGTTTCAACATTAGTTTCTAAACAACTTTTCGAACCAATGTAAAGTCGCGATATCTTGTTTAAATGGTTCGACCTTACAAATTTACAACGACAATTCAAATTTCACCGTTTCAGAATAAACAGCAAGAGATTTTGAATATAACACAGTCACGGGAATAATTTAAAACCCGTAGCACTCCAGCTTAAAAACCTAATAGGACTCATTGTCCCACAATCCGACTCTAGAGTTATCCTAACGAAGTCATCCCCCCCACATTTTAGCCCCAACCCTCAAGGAACCAAGGAGATCCAGAGCTTGGCATATCATTGAGCTCCGCTAAATGTGTCATGAGCAGGACATGGCGGAACAACCAAAGCTTCGCTAGGCAACACGGTAAAGTGTGAAGAGGCACCCCAAACTACATTGACACTCCCGCCCCCACAACCCACCCAAACCCCCAACCCAGCCCAACCCAATAAGTTCTTCGCGCATTTACCCTAATCTTTCTCTCCACTGAGCAAAATCCGACACCATGACACAAGCCTGCCCCCACAACCCATCCAAACCCCCAAACCAGCCAACCCAATAAGTTCTTCGCGCATTTACCCCAATCTTCCTCTCCACTGAGCAAAATCCGACAGCACGACACATGCCTGCCCCCACAACCCACCCAAACCCCCAAACAACCCAATCCAACCCAACCCAATAAGTTCTTCGCGCATTTACCCTAATCTTCCTCTCCACTGAGGAAAATCCGACAGCACGACACACGCCTGCCCGGCTGCCCCCACAACCCATCCAAACCCCCAAACCAGCCCAACCCAATAAGTTCTTCGCGCATTTACCCTAACCTTCCTCTCCACTAAGCAAAATCCGACAGCACGACAGCTATGAATTACCATTTAACCCTTCTATAAAATGAACCAAACCTAACCTAATTGACATTAACATTCCCTCAACAATCAAAAACCCTTCAATCATCAAAATGAACCTAACCCAATTACCAAATCAACATCAACATTCAAATTAATCTATAAAAACCCCTAACCATTCTCATTTCATTCAGTAACCCAATAAAATCAGTAACAGCATCAAATGGGCAATAAGTCCGTATGACCATTAAATAAGACCGTTATATAGTACGACAACGAAAACCCAATTTCAACCAGGTTACCAATTAAAAAGTACAGTAAACGGGTTAAGTGTCAAATGAAAAAAAACCAAAAAAACGCAAATTATAGAATAAGACAGTCTTACAGTATAATAACGATGTTTGAGGGAAGCTAAGCGCAAAAGGTGGGTGGTGTGGTGGGACCTCACGGCGGCCGACAAGTAAGGACGGAGAGTGTACAAGGTTGTGTGGAACAATTTGGATGACGTGGGCATGCTGGCTGTCTCTGTCTCTGTGTTTTTGTTTCACTGTGTTTCAACCCAACCCAACCCAGCAACAGTCTTTTATTTTGGTGATCGAGAGTCTAAGAGTCGAGACCGTCACATCATTATATCCTAATATATATATATATATATATAGGGTTGAGATCCGGTGAGAACCACCTTACAATGAAAACTGGTGAGAACTCTTTCTTACGGAGTTTTTTTAAAAAAATTAATGACATAATTGGATTCGGCATGGAATTTTATGGTCATAGAACATATTTCTTGGTCTAGAAAATAAATACTAGTGGCGAAAAAATGATAGATACGAAAACATAGATAGTAGGTGTATGCAAATAAATAAAACGTATCTCACCTTGATTTCCGTCACTATTATTTATTTTCTAGACCAAGAAATATGTTCTCTAGCTATAAAATGTCATGCCGAATCCAATTATGTCATTAATTTTTTTTAAAAAAGTCCGTAAGGTAGAGTTCTCACAAAGTTCTCATTGTAAGGTGGTTCTCACCGGATCCGGTGAGTCCACCTAAATATTTGAGTCCATGAGTCCATTTAGAGTATCACAAGTTGTATAAAAAAATATCACTTTTGTTTTACACTACAAAGTCTACAATATCATAAACTTTTCAATACAATATCACAGGAAACAATATCACGCACTATATAAAACAATATCGCGAAATTTTTTTCATAGCCTTTTTTCCTGGAAACTTTTTTTTCAAAATTTTTTGTTTCAAATTTTTTCCTCAAATTTTTTTCCGAAATGTTTTTTTTCTCGATTTTTTTTTCAGAATTTTTTTTTGTGATATTATTTTGAAGAACCGGTGATATTGTATTGAGTAACTTGTGATATTGTAATGAAATTTATCGAAAATTTTTTCCGAGAAAAACGCCTTTTGTTAAACAATATCACGCACTATATTAAACAATATCACGAAATTTTTTCAAGAAATTTTTTTCCCGGAAATAATTTTTTCAAATATTTTTTTTTCAATTTTTTCTCTCGAATTTTTTTTCCGAAATATTTTTTTTCTCAAATTTTTTTTTGTGATATTATTTTGAAGAACCGGTGATATTGTATTGAGTAACTTGTGATATTGTAATGAAAAAAATCGAAAAAACGTCTTTTGTTAAACAATATCACGCACTATATTAAACAATATCACGAAATTTTTTTCCTGGAAATATTTTTTTCAAATTTTTTTTTTCAATTTTTTCTCTCGAATTTTTTTTTTTGTGATATTATTTTGAAGAACCGGTGATATTGTATTGAGTAACTTGTGATATTGTAATGAAAAAAAAATTCGAGAAAAAACGCCTTTTTATTAAAAAAAAAAAAACGTGTTTGTTTTAAAAAAGTGCATACAGAAAAAGGAAATTTTTTAATAAAGAAAATGTCATTTTAAAAGAAGAGGCAAAAAAAGGAAAAAAAAGTAATATTGAAAAAGAAAAAACAAAAAATGGAAAAAAATTTGATATTGAAAAAACGTGATACTTTTTTATATAACTTATGATATCATTGTTAGACTCATGGACTCAAATATTTAGGGTGGACTCATGTGATCCCAACTCTATATATATATATATATATATATATATATATATATATATATAGAGGCAAGATCCGGTGAGAACGATCATTCGGTGCATACGGTGAGAACACATATCTACCATTAGATTGAAATTAGATAGAAGGCTGAGATCACCCATAAGTATATATCTCCACATATCCCATCTTCATCCTCTCTTTTGATCATACGTATCCACTATTCAACCAATTTTTCAGAAATTTGAAATTGAATTACATTATTTTATTGATTCCAGAACAATCTAATTACCAATTACCAATTACAATAACTAAACCAATGAATTTTTGAAAATCGTAGAAACGGAAGTGAAATATTGAGAAGTGTAAATTGTCACTGTAATAATTAAACCACTAACATTTTCTACTTCACTATTTCATTGATTCATGTAAAGGGCTTAACCCTTGATGTAAATTGTTGAAGTAAAAAAATTACTCTCTAAAAAAATGTAACTAGGTTGATGTAAAAAAGTAAAAAAAAATGTATCTATCCCGTCAAAAGTATATCTAGGTTTAAGTAAAAAAAAAGTTGTATCTATTCCGTCAAAAAATGTATCTAGGTTTATGTAAAAAAAATTTAAAAAATGTATTTATTCCATAAAAAAATGTATCCAGGATTAAGTAAGAAAATGTATCTACTCCGTTAAAAAATGTATCTAGGTTTATATAAAAAAGCTAAAAAAAATTTATCTACTCCGTCAAAAAATGAATTTTTTTACATAAACCTAGATATATTTTTTGACGGGTAGATACATTTTTTTTACATAAATCTAGATACATTTTTTGACGGAGTAGATACACTTGTTTAGGTAAAAAATATATATAGGTTTATGTAAAAAATGTAAAAAAAAAAATGTATCTACTCCGTCCAAAAATGTATCTAGGTTTAATTTAAAAAAATTATCTATTCCGTCAAGAAATGTATCTACGTTTATGAAAAAAAAAATTAAAAAATGTATTTACTCCGTAAAAACTAAGTTTAGGTAAAACGTAAAAAAAATTGTATCTACTCCGTCAAAAAATGTATCTAGGATTATTATTTTGATTAAAAAGGAAAAAACAAGAAAAAACTTAATATAGAAGTAATTATTAATTAAGTAGAGGAGGAAGAAGAAGAGAAGAAGTCGGAAAAGAGTGCATTAAATTAGAAACGTAAAAGCATGAAGCCAAATCATGCATGCACGCGATATAATATAATATAATTGTTCAACCAACTAACCAAGCTTAAGATAAGATTTATGTAAAAAAGGTAAAAAAAAAAAAATGTATCTACTCCGTCAAACAATGTATCTAGGTTTACGTAAAAAAGTAAAAAAAAAAAAATGTATCTACTCTGTCAAAAAATCTACCCCTTAAAAAATGTATCTAGATTTATGTAAAAAAAGTAAAAAAAAATGTATCTACTTCGTCAAAAAATGTATCTAGGTTTAAGTAAAAAAAGTAAAAAAAAATGTATCTACTCCTTCAAAAAATGTATCTAGGTTTATGTAAAAAAATAAAAAAAAATGTATCTACTCATTCAAAAAATGTATCTAGGTTTAAGTAAAAAAAGTAAAAAAAAATGTATCTACTCCTTCAAAAAATGTATCTAGGTTTATGTAAAAAAAAGTAAAAAAAATGTATTTACTCATTCAAAAAATGTATCTAGGTATATGTAAAAAAAGTAAAAAAAATGTATCTACCTCGTCAAAAAATGTATCTAGGTTTACGTAAAAAAGTACAAAAAAAATGTATCTACTACTTCAAAAAATGTATCTAGGTTTAGGTAAAAAAAGTAAAAAAAACGTATCTCCTTCAAAAAATGTATCTAGGTTTATGTAAAAAAAATTTTAAAAAAAATGTATCTACTCCGTCAAAAAATGTATATAGGTTTACGTAAAAAAGTAAAAAAAATGTATCTACTCCGTCAAAAAAATGTATATAGGTTTACGTAAAAAGATAAAAAAAAAAAAAAAAAAGGTATTTACTCCGTAAAAAAATGTATCTAATTTTATGTAAAAAGGTAAAAAAAAAATTATCTACTCCGTCAAAAAATCTATCTAGAATGTGGGTTGTGGGTATTTTTTAACCGTTGATTGTGTTTTAATCCAAGGGACATGACTCGTTCTCACCGTATGCACCGTATAATCGTTCTCACCCGATCCTAAATCTATATATATATATATATATATATATATATATAGGGTTGGGATCCGGTGAGAACCACCTTACAATGAAAACCGGTGAGAATTCTTCCTTACGGAGTTTTTTTAAAAAAATTAATGACATAATTGGATTCGGCATGGAATTTTATGGCCAGAGAACATATTTCTTGGTCTAGAAAATAAATACTAGTGGCGGAAAAATGATAGGTACGAAAAAATAGATAGTATGTGTATGCAAATAAATAAAACGTATCTCACATTGATTTCCGTCACTAGTATTTATTTTCTAGACCAAGAAATATGTTCTCTAGCTAATAAATGTCATGCCGAATTCAAATATGTCATTAATTTTTGCTAAAAAAATCCGTAAGGTAGAGTTCTCACAAAGTTCTCATTGTAAGGTGGTTCTCACCGGATCTCAAGTCTATATATATATATATATAGACTTGAGATCCGGTGAGAACCACCTTACAATGAGAACTTTGTGAGAACTCTACCTTACGGACTTTTTAAAAAAAAATTAATGACATAATTGGATTCGGCATGACATTTTATAGCTAGAGAACATATTTCTTGGTCTAGAAAATAAATACTAGTGACGGAATTCAAGGTGAGATACGTTTTATTTATTTGCATGCACCTACTATCTATTTTTTCGTATCTATCATTTCTCCGCCACTAGTATTTATTTTCTAGACCAAGAAATATGTTCTCTGGCCATAAAATTCCATGCCGAATCCAATTATGTCATTAATTTTTTTAAAAAAACTCCGTAAGGAAGAGTTCTCACCGGTTCTCATTGTAAGGTGGTTCTCACCGGATCTCAAGTCTATATATATATATATATATATATATATATATATATATATATATATATATATATATATATATATATATATATATATATATATATATATATAGGATTTGAATCACGTGAGGCACCCTCCTTAATATGAGGCTGTCGGACTCATCATAACCGTTGGGTCTAAAAACAATAGACGCACCAGATCTTGACACGTGTCCAGTAACAACAATGGCAAGCATGACTTCATTTTCACTTATCAATTTGGTCACCAATTGTACCCGACTCGTAAAACCACACCATCTCAATCTCCAACTCTATGCAATCTACTTTGTCAACAACACAAAGTTACCACAATTACGTAAAACCGACAACATCTTCACATGGCGTTCTCCGGCGTCTTCCCAGTCACCACCAGAGTTCCCGCAACGGCGAATAACGGAGGTGGATCCCGCAACGCCGTTAGAGATGCCAGAATTGCCAAGGGATCCTCCTGATATTGATCCTTCACTACCCGAAATTAGTATCGCCACTCCTCCAGAAGAAATTGGATTTCCTCAACCACCGCCCGATCCAAGCCCCAATCCATCAGGTCCGGATTCCCCCCACCCGCCTATTCCTTCTCCTCCTGGACCTGATGTTGTACCGCCTCCTCAACCACCACGGCAGCCACCCGATGTTCCGCCTATTCCCCCAGAAGTGTTTCCGCCACCGGATATAGCTCCGCCAATCGGTCCTATTATAGTCTAGCATGCACTCTCTCTATTGGCGGCACAGCGGCAGTGTTTTTTTGGCTATTGTACCTGTATCGGTGTATGTATGGTCGTGCCATAAATGAAAGAGATTGGTGTCATTCTTTTTTATACAATTTATTAAAGTAGTAGAATCGTACCGATCTTGATTTCGAGATTCAGAATTTAGCATCGATCTCGCAAATACTGGGGTGAGAAAGGAACTCTGGTTGACTCAATGAATTATTTATGTCCAAGTTTCGCAAATTAAGTTCCCGGTTTCACAAATCAAGGTTCAAAATTCACAAAATAAAAAATTATACATTTTATGAATTAACAAACATTTTAAGACCAAGTTTCACGAAATAAGGTCCCGGTTTCACAAATTAATGTCAAAAATTCACGAAATAAGAAATTAAACATTTTCTGAATAAACAAACATTTTAAGTTTAAGTTTCACGAAATAAACTCCCGGTTTCACAAATTAAGGTCCAACATTCACGAAATAAGAAATTAAACATTTCGTGAATAAACAAACATTTTAAGTCTAAGTTTCACGAAATAAACTCCCGGTTTCACAAATTAAGGTCCAAGATTCACGAAATAATAAATTAAACATTTTGTGAGTAAATAAAAATTTTAAGTCCAAGTTTCACGAAATAAGGTTCCGGTTTCACAGATTAAGGTCAAAGATTCACGAAATAAGAAATTTTACATTTTGTAAATAAACCAACATTTTAAGTCCAAGTTTCACGAAATAAGGTTCCGGTTTCACAAATTAAGGTCCAAGATTCACAAAATAAGAAATTAAACATTTTGTGAAAAACAAACATTTTAATTCCAAGTTTCACGAAATAAGGTTCCGGTTTCACAAATTAAGGTCCAAGATTCACGACATAAGAAATTAAACATTTCGTGAGTGAACAAACATTTTAATTCCAAGTTTCACGAAATAAGGTTCCGGTTTCACAAATTAAGGTCCAAGATTCACGAAATAAGAAATTAAACATTTGGTGAGTGAACAAACATTTTAATTTCAAGTTTCACGAAATAAGGTTCCGGTTTCACAAATTAAGGTCCAAGATTCACGAAATAAGAAATTAAACATTTGGTAAGTGAACAAACATTTTAATTCCAAGTTTCACGAAATAAGGTTACGGTTTCACAAATTAAGGTCCAAGATTCACGAAATAAGAAATTAAACATTTTGTGAGTAAACAAACATTTTAAGTCCAAGTTTCACGAAATAAGGTCCCGGTTTCACAAATTAAAGTTCAAGATTCACGAAATAAAAAATTATATACTTTGTGAGTAACAAATATTTTAAGTCCAAATTTCACGAAATAAGTAAAAGAGCAAAATGGATAATTTTTTTAGATAGAGAAAATATTTGGGTCAAATAAAATGCTAGAATGACCCATAATTTCCATCCCATTGAAATTAGTCCAATAAACATTGAAAATCATCTGAAACATAGTAAGGGTTCGGCGGCCTCACGTGATCCGGCCTCTATATAGAGGCCGGATCACGTGAGGCCGCCTATTACGGTGAGGCCGCCGGACCTCACGCATCCCCAAGCTGTTTGGGCCAAATTCACTCACCCTCAAGCTGTTGGGCCGACTTAACACTCCATTATTCAATGTTTGGGCTGAAAAATTTGGGGTCTTCACAAGTTAAGCTTCTAGTTTCACAGTTTCACAATATTTGCTTCCAGTTTCACAAGTTAAGCATCTAGTTTCACAAGTTAAGCTTCTATTTTCACAAAATAAGCTTCTAGTTTCACAAGTTAAGCATCTAGTTTCACAGTTTCACAGTTTCACAATATTTGCTTACAGTTTCATATCTTAAGCATCTAGTTTCACAAGTTAAACTTCTAGTTTCACAGAATAAGCTTCTAGTTTCACAAGTTAAGCATCTAGTTTCACAGTTTCACAGTTTCACAATATTTGCTTCCAATTTCACAAGTTAAGCATCTAGTTTCACAAATTAAGCTTCTAGTTTCACAGTTTCACAGTTTCACAGTTTCACAGTTTCACAATATTTGCTTACAGTTTCACATCTTAAGCATCTAGTTTCACAAGTTAAGCTTCTAGTTTCACAGAATAAGCTTCTAGTTTCACAAGTTAAGCATCTAGTTTCACAGTTTCACAGTTTCACAATATGTGCTTCCAGTTTCACATTTTAAGCATCTAGTTTCACAAGTTAAGCTTCTAGTTTCACAGTTTCACAGGACCACAAGTTAAGCATCTAGTTTCACATATTAAGCATCTGATGTTGCGAGTTACTTCAGTTGGTTCATGTTTTGCATACAAGCGCAGAAATCAATTATCGCAACTTGAGACTTGATTGATGATGATATCGGCACCGAATCAATTATCACACAACTTCAGAACAAATCTACTTCTTATTATAAAACGCTAAATTAAAGATAGTTCGTGTTTTGCAATTACAAACGTGCGACAATCGCAGAAATCAATTATCGCAACTTGAGACTTGAATGATGATGATATCGGTACCGGTACGACATCGGATGACGACGAAAAGCCGACAAGGATCACCAGAAGACCGAGATCTTTGAATTGCTAGTGAAATCAATGTTTAATTAGCGAAAGTGCAGAAAAGTTTAGAGAAAATGAAGCCTGGAAGAAGTAGTTGTCAAGTATCTTTATCTTTGACAAAAGAGAGAGAAAGTGCAGAAAAGTTTAGAGAAAATGAAGAAAAAATGAAGAGAAAGGAGAGAGAAAGAGAGGTTACGCGCAAAATTAATATTGGAATGACAGTTTGGTTGGGTTTTGTTTAAGAACACGTGGCAAGATCTGGTGCGCCCATATTATTTAGATCTGACGGTTTATAATAGGTCCGGCAGCCTCACGCTAAGAGGGCGGCCTCACGTGATTCAAATTCTATATATATATATATATATATATATATATATATATATATATATATATATATATATATATATATAAATGTTGTATTTCTGTCTACGTGGCATAATGTTGTGCAAGAATGAGGGCATTCAAGCTCTCTCATTCAACCTAAGAAATTATGTTTTATTTTAGCCAATCATGCAAAACCGTGTCATCTTTCCACATAGCGAACTAGAACAAATAAAAAACTGAAATTTATTATACAACCATTTAATTAACCGTGTTAATTAATATGGGTACCAATTCTCAAAATCAAATAGAAATCTGAAATTAATTATACAACCACCTAATTAACCGTTTTATTTAATATAGGTATCAATTCTCAAAACCAAATAAAAAACTGAAATTACGTATACAACCACCTAATTAACAGTGTTAATTAATATAACCGTGATAATTAATATGAGTATCAATTCACAAAACCAAATAAAAAACTGAAATTAATTATACAAACACCTAATTAACCGTGTTAATTAATATAACCGTATTAATTAATATGGGTACCAATTCTCAAAACCAAATAAAAAACTTAAATTAATTATACAACCACCTAATTAACAATGTTAATTAATATAACCGTGTTAATAATATGGGTATCAATTCTCAAAAAACCAAATAAAAACCTGAAATTAATTATACAACCACCTAATTAACCGTGTTAATTAATATGGGTACCAATTCTCTAAACCAAATAAAAAACTAGAATTAATTATACAACCACTTAATTAACCGTGTTAGTTAATATGGGTATCAATTCTCAAAACCTAATAAAAAACCTAATTACAAAATACCAATAACAACTAATCATCAATTTTGTGGAACAAGCCACGCACCTTATAAAAAAACCGACCCATGAAATTTTTCAAATTCATTTTATTCTTCCATAACTCTGTTGGGGGCGTTTGTTTCGCGTACGGGTATGGGTTTGGAATCAGGAATCATACATGGGTGGTATGAGGTTGGAACTCCATACATGATACCTTATGTTTGTTTCAATTGTAATTGGTATAAGTTTGAAACTAAGTTAGAGTTGAAATATGTAAAATCTAATACTTTAAAAAATAATTTTAACGTATAAAATCATGAAAATAAAGATTTTATCAATTAATTATATAAAATGATTCGTTTACAATATGTTTTAGTATTTATTTTTCGCATATTTGTTTATCGTAGTTTGATACCGATGGGTATGAATCTCATACCCACCCCCCTCCTAGGGTATGGGAAACCCATACCTCATGGGTTTGAGGTATGGGTATGAAACCCTCAAATGGCTCATTCCAAACCCATACCTTATACATTTTTTGATTGAACCAAACACCCCCTTATTGTATTCTCCATAAACTTCTCGAAATTCACAGTTGTCTTCCACCTCTTTTTTTCTCTTAAATCCCTTTCACTTCCTCGTCATTCATCGTCTTTCAACCTGTAAAACAATTTTTAAAAAAGTGTTCAATATTCTCAACAAATTCAATTCTTTTCAATTTCACAAATTGTCATGACAAATCATGTAACGTTTAATTATTCTCAATAATTGATTAAAGTCGGGTTCTCAACAAATTCTTCAAATTGTTTTAACTTATTATACTCAATAATTGATTAAAGTTGGGTTCTAATAATTTTGTTTTATTCCAGAATAACGTATTTAGATTACTTAGTTTGATTACTTAGTTCTTATATATAAACTTTTTTATTTATTTATATTAAAAGTTACCTATACACCACTTCGGTTATTAATATATTTTACAACTTAATTGTTTCCTTCTCTAAAAAAATTAAAATTGAAAAATTCCGTGAATTTTCACGGGTGTTACACTATTATTAAGATAATTTGAGACTTGATTCGTGAAGTAAATGATGAGACGGGTATTTTAAAGTAGTTGTGTATTAAGTACGTAATTGCTCGTTTATGGACAACTTTTACTCTTTTATGGATTTTTTTAAAAAAAGGTTTCTAACCACTATCCTTCCTCTAAACCCAACTAGCCAAATTTTTCTTTCTTCCCATCTTCCTCAAACTTCATCAAATTTCTCTCAAAATTTTCAATTATAAATCCTAATTTTTATATCGAACAAATAATTACCCATCCTATCAATAAATTATAGTAAATTTTAGTTGATCTGAATGAATTCATCAGTTTTATCTTAATTAGGGTTCTAATAATTTTAGAGTTTTTTACTTTTTACCACCTATTGAGTCCTAAGTTTTACAAATTACCACCTATTGAGTCCATTTTTGCCAATTACCACCTAATTTGCCATATGTTGACGGGTTTTTTTATTTATCGTCTCAGCTATATTTTATCGACTCTCTATTATTTACAATGACCAAACTACCTTTACCAAATATTATACACATTCCTGAAAAAGCATTAATCTACCCATATCTCGGATCTAACCCAACTCGAACTTATATACACCCGACAAGTAAAACCCCGTATTTTCTAAACCCGAAATACATGCGACACATAGTCTATCATGAATGGATGGTCATATGGGTTTTGCCAATTCTCTGGCCCTCAAACTTGCTGGAATTAGTCGAGATACCGCCATAATGAGAACAGCAGATGGAGGTAGGTGTTCGCTTTTTCACTGATGCTTTTAGTTTCACAAAATTATTTTGAACCTAGCAAACAGCCACTAACCCTTCCATTCACACAGAGCCTATTGGACTGCTAATAGATGCTGCAATGCAATTGAATGAATTGATACTTCAATTTGTCCCACAGCTTTCGATTTTTAAAGCTATTCTTTGGTCACTTACAAGTTACAAATAATAGACTGTCAAACAGGTCGGGCAGCCGGGTTACGAGTTCAGTTATTTTGGGTTCGGATAGATTATGTGTCAGATGTATTTCGGCTTTGGAAAATACGGGTTTTTACTTGTCGGGTGTATATAAGTTTGGGTTGGGTTAGGTCCGAGATATGGGTAGATTAATGCTTTTTTTAGGAATGTGTATAATATTTGGTAAAGGGTAGTTTGGTCATTGTAAATAATAGAGAGTCGATAAAATGTAGCCGAGACGAGAAATAAAAAAAAAACGTCAACATATGGCAAATTAGGTGGTAATTGACAAAAATGGACTTAATAGGTGGTAATTTGTAAAACTTAGGACTCAATAGGTGGTAAAAAGCAAAAAACTCATAATTTTATTCCATTCAATTGAAAAATTGTTGTACACCACAAAAGTTCTTATATTGTATTCAATTGAAAATTTTTATCAATTTGTTACCCCATCACTTTCTCATAACATATATGTATGTGTGAAGAGTAATGTTTATTTGCCATTTGTTAGACCATTTTTTTCCCTTGTTTGACTTGCAGACCTCACGTATTGCTGAGATGTGAAGTGGTGTGAAATGAGTGGGCGGCTAGATGGCGTTGTGGGAGAAAGTGCAGTGGCAGATTGGCAGCATAGACGGCGGTTTGTGGCAGGGGTAGTGGTTGTGTGGTGGTGGGAGGAAGTTAAATTAGAGAAAAACTAAATTGAACATGAAGTTGAAAAGTAAAGGTGGAAATAAAAGGGGTAAAGTGGTAATTTATGTACCTGATTGAGTAAATCATGTACATGAAAGAGCAATACCCAATAAGTATTGTGTAATGTAAGTTTTTTTTGGTGATCTTTATTATGAAACCGTCTCATATGAGAATTAGTGTTCAGGTTCGAGCTCTCGTTTATTTTTGTATTTTGGTATATTTTACTTGCTCGAGTTGGGTTGTTATTAGGGTTTTTAGGACGGGTATCCAAAGTAGTTGTGTATTAGTATTATGTAAAGATTTTGGATAAGCTTTATTATGAGACCGTCTTACTCTTATATGAGAATTAATGTTAGGTTTGAGCTTGGTTTATTTGTCTTTGCTCGAATTGGCTCGTAATTGTTTACAAGCATTTAAATTGAAGGAAGAATCGCGAGTCGTGGCAAAATTTTGAATGTGGTTGTATAATTCAATAGTTTGGAGCGAATTTGAATGCGGAATCGAAGAGAATATCATACAAGTTTTTAGTCATTAGGTTTGATATTGCGACGAATTTTATATCCCGGGTTGCGATTCGTTTCCCCGATATATCTCCTATTCCGTCTACTCCAATGGATGGTGTACTAAAAGGAGAACTAGGTAAACATAAGACGGTTCACAAAACAGGACAACGAATTATCACTCAGGACGGCATGCATCAACACCTGAGATCTTAGGCACAGGAAACTGAAAGCAGCATGGGGGGAAGAATAGTTAAGTTTCTGAATATCAGAAAATGATCATTGCGTAAACAAATCTGTTTTCTACTCCAATGGACGGTGCGGTAAAAGGAGAAATAAGTCGACATAAGACTGTTCACAAAATACGACAGAATTATCACTCGAACCCCAAGCATCAACACCTGAGATCGTTAACGTCCTGGAAACTGAAAAAGGAATATGAGAAGGAACAGTTATGCTTGTATACGTAAGCAAGCATTACAACAGAGAACCAAGCATACTATTTTCTCGATTTGGACTTCTTTTTAGGCTTCAATTTGATAACTTCATCAGCATACAATATACCTTTTCCATTGTGAACTTCCGAGGGTTCACAGCCGCGAACACAAGCAGCAAACTGATCTGTACTCTCTTGATGAATCCCAGCACAAACGATCTTGTTATCGGTCCTCAAGCAGAAAACACGAACACTTGGTGGTACTGTCAGCTCAACTTCATAATTGTGACCCAATTTCAGGTAGAGTAGTCGACCCCCATTTTCAGCTCTAGCTTTGTAACCAGTTCCTACCAGTTTCAGGAAACGGAAAAACTTTGCATCCATTTTCAGGGTTGCAAACTAGTCCGCTGACACAGAAAATACGCAAACCGACTCAGTTCTCATGCATACGAAAAATCAGCATCTCTAGTTATAATTTCAGGTCCAGCAAAAACATGTCATTGGAAATCCTAGCTGATGTGTCACATTCTTCAGAATTTCAACCTAATGCGCAAGTATCCAATAGCCAAACAGGGTGGTAGTACACTGGTTTTGCAGATACCTGATCGTATTCGGGGATTATGATATTTTAATAACACAGAAGGGAGGCTCTCATATTCATACCCATCATTTATCTATGTTTGATTAAAATTCCCCTCAAAAAATTGGGACGAAGGGAATAATATTTAAGCCGCAACTAAACATCACTGGCTCCTAGCTTTGTATACAGTTCCTACCAACTTCAGGAAACGGAAAAACTTTGCCCCCATTTTCAGGTTGCAAACTAGTCCGCTGACAGAGAAAATACCATCTATTTAATCTCGTAACAATAATGTATACGAATTTGAACAACAAAACCGACACAGTTGATCTCAATACGTAAAATCAGCATCTCTAGGTATAACTTCAGATTCAGTAAAAACACAGTCACTGCTAATTCTTCTAATGTGCCACATTCTTCAGAATTTTGGCCAAATGGGAAAGTATCCAAATAATTGGGACGAAAAAAGTAATAACATGGAAGAGAAGGTCAGTCACACACTCACACCCCACCCAACTACTCCCTCCATTCCTATCATTTATCTACTTTTAATTACAAATAATTGGGATGGAGGGAGTAATAACACAGAAGGGAAGCTCTCATACACACTAACAGTGACACCCCACCCAACTACTCCCTCCGTGCCAATCATTTATCTACGTTTAATTAAAATTCCCCTCACAAATAATTGGGAATTGGGACGGAGGGAGTAATAAGCTCTCATACAGTCTAAAAGTCATACCCAACTCCTCCTTCCAGGCCAATTATTTATTTACGTATGATTAAAATTCCCGTCACAAATAATTGGGACGGAGGGAGTAATAACACAGAAGCGAAGCTCTTATACAGTCACACCCCACCCTACTACTCCCCCATTCCATCCATTCCAATCATTTATCTACGTTTACTTAAAATTCCCTTCACAAATAACTGGGACAGAGGGAGTAATAATAACACAGAAGGCACAAATTCTTATTAAAGACGGACGTCATAAGCTGAATACGGATAGGCCCCTCTCCCAATATGCAAGTAACACTATTCCCTCCCACTTGACTTATTGTGAGACGAGTATTATCCGTCTTCAGTTTATGAAGATAATCTCTGTTACAAGCAAGACGTCTTAGGTCTTACACTGAAGGGGAGCTCTCATACAGTCTAAAAGTCATACCCAACTACTCCTTCCGTCCCAATCATTTATTTACGTCTAATTAAAATACCAGTCACAAATAATTACGACAGAGGGATTAGCTTATGACTTACAAAAACCAATTGGGTGCTCAATTGAAACAAATTAACACTTTTAAGACTCATATTCTGTACAACAAATCAACATAGAACAACATTTTAATAAAATCAAAAATCGAATGTAAACGAATGACTACAACAGAGGAAATATAATATAATCTTAAAAACGTAGAGGTAGAAATTAAAGAGATACGCACCAAAATAAGAAGAAATCAATGAAGACTGTGTGATTTGAGATATTCAATTGTTCAGGTTAATTGAGAAGATGGGGAGAAAGGAGAATGAGTGATTAATCAAGCGCAAGCCCATAAGGTGTTGGGCTATTGATATTATGCTCAATTGTGGTTTTGGTCCGGATAAAGAACGGGTTTGAGTTGAATTTTGGTCCATGGATGAGTGGATTAGTATTTTTCGAAAATCCTCTTTTTAGAAAAAAACACCAACTAAATTGAATAAAAGATGAAACTTAATACAAGGAATTATGATGAAATGACGAACTAACTTACGTTTACTATGTGCGAATTACAATCCATAATAGTCGAACGAATAAGATATTTATAAGTTTAAAAAGAGAGAAGTCTTTTAATTCTTTAAAAATCTTTTTAATACTTTTTTTTTACTAAGGGCAATTTTGAAAATTTAGGGTAAAAGTGTTGGATTAAGCAAATTAGCGTGTGGGATTTAGCAAGTACGTTGGATTATTAGAGGGTAAGACCTTGTATTCTTAACCCAATTTCAGTTAATTTTAGTTTAGTTTAATCTATTTCGTTTAATTTTATTCAGTTTTATTTAGCTCAACTTAGTTTAGTACAGTTAAATAAAACTTGGTTCGCCGAAAGAATATGACTATAGTCTTTGTATTTTTGAAAATGTAATGATTGTACTCATTAATTTATCAGGTTGGACAAAGAGGTTACATCGTTACTGAGACGAGTTGTGAAGGACTCTATTCAAGTATTCATAAGTGTATTTTAAATTGACGACCCAAGCATGACCAGTGATCTAAATTGACCGAATCTATATAATCCGATCATAATATTTATTTTACGTCGCAGATTGACCATTTTCCGTAATTATTTTTATGATAATAGAGTTGAAAATGACCAAAATTCCATCTAATTCGATCTAAACACCAACAAGTCAAAAATAACCCATTTGAGCAGGCCTATCTGACTGGTATGTTTACTGGGTCCTCATAATAGGGTGAAGCAAAGTTAACCGATGTGAGTAGTATGTAAAGACTCTCATCTCTTAAACAAGTGGTCAGAGGTCGATTCTCGACTTTTGTAAATGGAAAAGTCAAATTTGAGAGAGATCGCCATTAAACTACTTTCACTATCCTAAAGAAGATTGTCTAATTATCGGTAGAGATACCTTATCAACCCCCTAGGGTGAAACAACTTAGCTAGATTGTACTAGTATAGTACAAACTTACGAAAGTACAAATGTACAATATCAAGTATAGTAGTATACAATACGTACATGTATTGTAATGTAATGTATTGCATTGGAGTGAGTAGAGTATGAAGTTAGTAAAGTTGGTTGGATAAATATGAAACCACTAATTAGGCAGCAATATCACCACCCAATAATCTTATTTTTTCTGTGGGTTGGTTTGTAAACAGAACCCCAAAATTTGCCTAACATCATCTCATGTCCCTATTCTCCTCCCCTACTTATGATGTAGAAGACAAGTTTAACATCGTCACCACCCCACACCACACCACACCATCCCCCACACGAGCATGCATTCATGCAAGTCTATTATATATTTTACTCCCTCCATCCGGGTCAGTTGTCGTCCTTCGGTTTCGGCACAAAGACCGAAAAAGAGGAGATAATCAATTACTTAATTAACGATATGTATTGGACCCATTGAAGTGAATAATCAAATTGGTTATTATATTCATTCTTAGAATAGAAATGACAGCAGTTGTTGAGACACTAAAAAATGGAATTGAAAACCGAATTACGGGAGAGAGGGAGTAATTAATTAACTATCAAGTTGTCAATTTTATTTTGTTATTGTTACCCCCCTTGACGTATCATATTATCGTATACATACCTTAATTAATGAGAATGATAAACTTAATTTTGTTTTCCACAAATAATAAATAAGAATGTATATGTAAAATTAATTAATGAGAACAATAAAATTAACTTTGTTCTCCACAAATGATAAAGAAGGATGTATGTAAAACAAACGTTATAAAAATAGAGTTTTTTTTTTATCACCTATTGAGTCCTAAATTTTACATACTACCACCTATTGAGTCCATTTTTGTCAATAACCACCTAATTTTTTGCGTAACACCTAATTTGCAGTATGTTGACGGGTTTTCTTATTTATCGTCTCGGGTACATTTTATCGACTCTCTCTTATTAACAATGACCAAAATACCCTTTACCAAATATTATACATGCTCACCCTTTTTTATTTCACTCAACTATCGGTAAACTACCGTGACACACAATTATTCCCCAAATTAAACCACCGTTATTCTAGAACCCTAGAAATTGGGCATTTTTTTCACATTCAAACAAGGTAATTTTGTGATGATCACACCCACCAGCTGCAGAAAGCGCATTGGTAGCAAAATTACTCGAACTTTTATCATTTGCACCATTATTTTTCTTGGGTTGATGCTAAAATTGAGCTTGTTGTAACAAGACTCCATCGATCACATTTTCAACCATAGTTCCACTAACACCTTCAATATCAATCCCCTGTCTCCTCAACCATTCGTCTGAAAAATCAACCTCATTCATCCCAACATTCAAACATATAGACGACGACGAAGAAGACGATTCATCACAACTCCTCCAACTATTAAATTTATTTTGCTGGTTGATTATGTGATCAATTCCACCATTATTCCCTCTACCCTCAAAAGGGTAACTACAAAATCCAAAAAAAATCAATGCCCAGTTAATAAAAACTACAAAATAACCAAAAATCAATCAAACATTCAAATAAAAATCAAACCTTCAACTACCATGTTATTTACATATGCAAATATTTGGATCAAAATACAAACATGAATCATATAGTATACACAAATTCTCATTTGTAACGGTCGATATCCATCACAAACTGGTGACGGGTCAAATAAAACTCACATGTGAAGATAAAGACAAATCATTTGAGATTTCTCATGCATCCGACTTTTTGTCTTAATTATTTGTATGGGTGATATTTGACCCGTCACAAGCTTGTGACGGATAATCCGTCACAAATAAGACCTATTGTATAGTACTCCCTCCTATTCTCTGTTTTCTTCCCTATTTCCTTAAACGGATTATTCAGGTTTTCTTCCCCTTTCCTATTTTGATAACTTTTAATTATTTTTTATTCATTCCCCTCTCCTATCACCCAATCCCACCCAACTTTTTTACCCCTATTTTATTCATTTCATCAATGTTTGGGGTCCACAATTCATTATTTAACTCCTAATTATTCATCCATTTCTCCTATTCCAAACCCCACCCAACTCTTTCTTCATTAAAATACATTATTCCTTGAGTATTGTGCCTCCTCCAAAGGGGAAGAAAACCCGGAATAGGAGGGAGTATATGATATTAGGAATTAGGGGTTACAACTAAATTACCCCGATTGAATGTGAAAAAAATGCCCAATTTCTAGGGTTCTAGAATAACGATCGATTCAATTTGGGGAATAATGTGTGTTAACAGTAGTTTACCGGTAGTTGAGTGAAATAATAAGGGTGAGTGCGTATAATATTTTGGTAAAGGGTAGTTTGGTCATTGTCAATAATAGAGAGTCGAGAAAATGTACCCGAGATGATAAATAAGAAAACCCGTCAACATACTGCAAATTAGGTGGTAAAACGCAAAAAATTAGGTGGTTATTCGCAAAAGTGAACTCAATAGGTGGTAATTTGTAAAATTTAGGACTCAATAGATGGTAAAAACAAAAAAATTCTAAAAAGTAAGATTCTTATTTTTATTGGGTGTAACTTAGGATTTTCTAGTAATTATTAAAAAGTTGTTATCATAATCTCATGTCTATATTTTACGTTAGGCTAAGTTTAACCATGGTCTAAGCATGGATATGAAGCTCAAGACTTGGAGAGTCTCAAGCTCATACTTTAAGGTCAAAGTGGGTTATTGTGTACGGTTTTAAATTGAGTCATATGGATTTTTAATATTCATGGTTGGAACCATGAAATTATTTGTTTGCTGTAGAAAAACGAGTTTAAAATATTTTTGTTGAGAATAATTAGAGAGTATATGAGTTAATTAAGTGTGAGGGATAAAGTCGTAAAAACGAGAGGATTTAGATCTGAATTGAGTTTAAATGGGAACAATAGCCGCAAGAAATGAAAGGAATATAAGATTTATTGAGTATTTTGTGGGGAATATAGCATGTATTCGCCCTAAACTTGCAGGATTATAATGAAAATTACAGTTGTGATTATTGTCATAAGATAAATAAAAACATGAAAAAGAATACAACCTTGGGTCCTTGCTTGAATAGGCCTAAGAACAGGAATTAAAGTAAATTCCCTCCTATAACTTACATCCAAGACTTGATTGAGATGATGCCGCGTGTGCTAGAAAATACTCTCCAATTGCCTTGCAATATGGGGAGAGCTATTGAGGTTTTAGATGTGAGATCTGAGTTTTTGGGAGAAGAATGCTCTCAAAAACCCTAATTGTGAGAATTATGATTCAACAGTTCCTGACATAAGGAAAAGGACTCTCCTTATGTAGCAATCGGGTGGGTCGGCCGAATTAGGGTGAGAGTGGGCTTTCTCCACTCTTACCTTATTCCTTTGCATGAATCGACCCGTTTTGCTAAATATTATTTGCGGGATTTTTATTATAAATCGCATACGTGTTATCAGATATTAATGCAGTCGATGTATTAATAATGGTCTGATAAAATTACGATATTGTATAATTACCCAAATTAATATAACTGTTTATATTAATACGCGAAATTAATATTTAATTAAATATAACTGCTTATATTTAATTTACGAATTAAACATGTAATCCGTATTAGCTAAAATTATTTAATCCGTATTAAATAATAATCTCAACATCTTATTGACTAATTTAACTGTTTAGTCGTATCCGGCATAAATGTGACTGTATTTTCATACCTTCACATCTCTCAAACGTGTCCTATAGGTGTGACGTATAGGGACCAGTTGATCACCGCCATTTATATGACAATAACGTCAAACTTATCTAGCAAGCCAACCGTTATTGATAAACGTGGATCAACTGGTAATAATATTGAAGTATGCCCTTGTGATTCTTAAAGAGATTTAATAAGTCATTGTACTTAATTTTTAAGGACACCAGCCCCAACAATCTCCCACTTGTCCGTACAAGGGTATGTGCAATGACGTTATCACACTACATGTGGAGGACACAAGGCTCCAACAAACTCTCACTTGTCCGTACAAGTGTAGGTGCGATAACCGATTCTCATATCCTTTTAAAATTTCTCCCACTCAATATAAGACAATTTGCAAATCCGCATTCGCAAAGGTCGTATCTCACAAGCGATCTGTATCAAGAGTGGTTTCCCCGACTAGAGAGTAACTTAACTGATAAAACGAATCTGTATTCGAGCATGGCCATGCATTTCAGTTACTACTCCTCGAGTGGCCCTGGGAAATGATAAAATCCTGATAAGGGTTTGGATATTTCCCACAACTCGAATCCTGCCGATATCGCGCAGCATGAAATAACCCAGAAAAAATCCTCTTGGCCCCTGTTACGATGACCGTGGGAAAGAAACCAAAGTTACCCAAAATCTGCCTTAATCTCAAGAGACAGTTGAAAGTCAAAAGACTCGACTCTAAGGAACACTATGGAGGTCCTATCCATGACCTGACACCCAATGTTATAAAACATTTAGGACTCCATAACGTTGTCACGGGGTGTCCTAAGAGATATCCGTATAACTCGCCTTTGTGATTGGTCAGTCATCCGCGTGACTTATGGCTCGTTGAACCCACCATCAACCAACGTCACAAAATGATTACCTGAGTTTTCAGCTCAAGTGGGTAATCAAGGACTAAAATGATGTAATGTTATTCAGTTCACTTTGTGGTGTTCAAAATTGGCGTACAATTCCACATGAAAAACAAAACATTATATATCATAACAATGAGGTTGAATAGAGTACACGAGAAAATGAATTATTACATGAATTCATAAAAGAGTACTACAACTTAGGAACACATCTAATTCCCATGGAATGAATGTGCCCTTCATGCTTATCACGTGGTAATGCTTTAGTGAGAGGATCAGCTATGTTGTCATCCGTAGTGATCTTATCAATGAAAATCTCCTTTTGCTCCACGTATCTCTGATTAGATGAGCTTCCCGTTGTACATGCCTAGCCTTGTTGCTAGACTTATGCACCTTAGCTTGGAAGATGGCACCTTTATTATCACAATAAACGGTGATTTGGTCATTCAAACTAGGCACTACTGATAGTCCTTGTAAGAATTGACGCATCCATATTGCTTCCTTAGCTGCTTCTGAGGCGGCATAGTACTCGGACTCAGTCGTAGAATCTGCTGTAACACTCTGTTTAGAACTTTTCCAGCTGACAGCAGCGCCATTAAGAGTAAAAACGAATCCAGACTGAGATTTCGAGTCTTCTCGATCCGTTTGGAAGCTAGCATCTGCGTAACCCGTGGCGCAGAGCGTTGAGTCCCTCCATAAGTCAATCCCCAATCTTTAGTCCTCCGTAGGTACTTAAGAATGTTTTTCACGGCCATCCAGTGTTGTTCACCTGGATGAGCTTGGAATCGACTGGTCATACTCAATGCATATGCAATGTCTGGACGTGTGCATATCATGGCATACATGATCGATCCTATTGACGAAGCATAAGGAATCCGACTCATGCGCTCTTTCTTTTCCAATGTCTTAGCTTCTTGAGACTTGCTCAAGTGAAGCCCAGTAGTCATAGGAAGGAACCCTTTCTTGGAGTTCGTCATGCTGAATCTCTCTAGAATCTTATCTATGTAAGACTCCTGACTGAGAGACAACATCCGTCGTGATCTATCCCTATAGATACGGATGCCCAGAATTCTTTGTGCCTCTCCCAGATCTTTCATCTGGAAATGGTTTTTCAACCATGCTTTAACCGAAGAAAGGAGAGGTATGTCATTCCCAATCAAGAGTATGTCATCGACATACAGTACTAGGAAGACAAACTTTGTCCCACTCGACTTGATATAGAGACATGGTTCCTCGACTGATCGAACGAATCCATTCTCTTTTATCACTTGGTCGAAGCGATGATTCCAACTCCGCGATGCTTGCTTAAGTCCATAGATGGAACGCTTAAGCTTGCAAACCTTCTTAGGATGTTCTGGATCAATAAAACCCTCGGGTTGTACCATGTACAACTCTTCCTCCAAATAACCGTTTAAGAAGGCGGTTTTAACGTCCATTTGCCATATTTCATAGTCATGAAATGCGGCTATCGCTAAGATAATCCGAATGGAACGTAGCATGAATACGGGTGCAAAGATCTCATCGTAGTGCAAGCCTGGCACTTGGGTGAAACCTTTAGCAACTAGTCTTGCCTTATGGATATCTTGTTTACCTTCCACGGCATGCTTTATATTGTAAAGCCATTTGCATTGAAGGGGGCGTACCTTTGCAGGTAGGTCCACAAGATCCCACACGTTGTTCTCATACATGGAGTCCATCTCGGATTGCATGGCTTCTAGCCATAGCTTTGAGTCAGAACTAGTCATGGCACCTTTATAGGTTGTGGGCTCATTACCCTCTAGGAGTAAGACGTCATCCATATCATGTTCCTCGACCATACCAATGTACCTGTCCGGAGGAATGGAGACTTTTCCCGACCTCCTAGGTTCCTCAGGAATATCTACCGCAGCCTCGGTTGAAGGAACTGTTTCCTCCAATGGTTGCTCGGTAGTTGGTTCTTGAACCTCCGATAAATCGAAGGTTCTATTACTCGACTTGTTCTCGAGAAATTCTTTCTCTAAGAACGTCGCACTAGCCGCAATAAAAACACGTTGTTCGGTTGGCGAGTAGAAGTAATGACCAAAAGTTCCCTTTGGATAACCTATAAAGTATGTCTTGACCGATCGCGGGCCGAGCTTATCCTCGTGTCTCCACTTGACATAAGGCTCGCAGCCCCAAACCCGAATAAAGGACAAGTTAGGGACCGTTCCCTTCTATAGTTCATATGGAGTCTTGTCAACAGTTTTAGACGGACTTCGGTTAATTATTAGAGCGGCCGAAAAAAGAGCAGCCCCACAATGAATCAGGCACAACGGTGTGACTCATCATGGATCGAACCATATCGAGTAGAGTCCGATTTCTCCGTTCGGACACACCATTTAATTGTGGTGTTCCAGGTGGAGTCAACTGTAGCACGATGCCACAGTCTTTAAGGTGTTGATCAAACTCGTGTGAAAGATACTCACCACCACGATCAGAACGTAGTGCTTTAATCTTTCTTCCCAGCTGGTTCTGTACCCGATTCTGGTATTCTTTGAACTTGTCAAAGGATTCACTTTTATGCTTCATTAAGTAGACATAGCCATATCTACTCAAATCATCCGTGAAAGTGGTGAAATACCTATAGCCTTCTCGTGCGTTGATCGACATAGGGCCACATACGTCCGTATGTATGAGTCCTAATAGGTCGGTAGCGCGCATTCCAACACCTTTGAAGGAAATACGAGTCATCTTGCCGATGAGACATGATTCACACGTGCCATATGATTCGAAATCAAAGGCCGAGATAGCTCCATTCTGTATGAGCTGTTTTACGCGTTTCTCATTTATGTGTCCCATACGACAATGCCATAGATAAGTTTGATCTTTGTCACCTACCTTTAATCTCTTATTATTCACATGTAATATTTCAGTGGTTTGATCTAAAACATAAATTCCATTCATGGAAACTGCCTTGCCATAAATCATATTGTGTAATGAGAAAATACAACTGTTATTTTCTATTACAAATGAAAAACCAAGTTTGTCAAGTGCAGAAACTGAAATAATGTTTTTGGACAAACAAGGAACATAATAACAGTTATATAAAGATAACTCGAATCCACTTGGAAGTTGGATCACGTATGTTCCCCTCGAGACTACAACAACACGTGCTCCATTCCCGACACGCTGGTCAACCTCACCCTTGATGAGGCTAGGGGTTCTTGGTTTCGGAGGCCCTGCACATGATTACATAGATAAGAACCACAACCAGTATCTAGTACCCAAGTTCCGTAACTTGCATGGTTAATCTCAATCATGTGAATGAAAGAAGAAGAAGACATACCAACAGGAGTAACGCGGCCTGCCTTAATGTCCTCACGATACACGGGGCATGAGCGCCTCCAATGCCCAGTCTTGTGGCAATGGTGGCATTCCATGCTAGTATCCTTGCTCTTTGTTTTGCCCTGTGAGTTGCTTGACTCACCTGGCCAACTCTTAGTAAATCCTGACTTCTTAAACTTGGGCTTGCCTACTGTTAGGTCGCCCTGAGCTTTAGCTTTACCCTTACCCTTACCCTTACTGGAAATCATGAGAACATCTTGCTTCACGCTCCCACTTAATTTCAGATCCTTCTCGGTCTGTACGAGAAGGGAGTGGAGCTCATGAGGAGTCTTCTTCATGTCGTTCATGTAATAGTTGGCCCTGAAGAGGGCGAACCCATCATGAAGCGAATGAAGCATTCGATCAACGATTATGTTCTCACTGATCTTGCAGTTTAGGGCCTCCAGTTTCTCGATATTCTCAATCGTGTAAAGAATATGTGGGCTAACAGCTTGGCCCTTCTGGAGTTTCGCCTCAAAGAAGCGACAGGTATGCTCATAAGAAACGATCCTCGGAGCCTTTGAGAATTCGTTAGTGAGCGTGGTGAAAATCTTGTTTGCACCATGGGCTATGAAGCGTCTTCGCAAATTGGATTCCATTGCATAGATGAGTACGTTCTTTATCGCACCCGCTTCCATGACGAAGTCGCTATGAGCGCGAACTTCGTTAGCTCTAGCTCCAGTTCCTGGGTATGCCGGAATGGGCTCAGTTAAGTACTTAAGCTTTCCGTCAGCAATGGCAGCATTCCGTAGTGCTGCCTCCCGGTCAGAGAAGTTTGACCCATCATTCCTCAATCTAGTAGACTGATTCATGGAGTCCATGAAGGCTTTTAGCCAGGATTCACGTGCTAGCTTGGCACTTGGAATTGGGTCTTCACCAGCCATTAGTTATACAACAGTTTAAATGATCGTGTTCTACACTGAAAAGAAGATAAAACAAAACCATATAAGCAACTCATTGTTGTGATTTAAGTCTATTTTAAATTGTATTTAAACTCGTAGACTCATGCATTTATATCATTGATCTCCCTCAAGAATTATATAAACGATCCCAAGACTCAATTTCCGTATATTGATAAGCCCACAGCTTGGCTAATTCCACCGTTGGAACTCTTGGTCGATAGATTTCCGTAAATCCTATCTATTAGTCCATCTCAGTCGCTAGATAGTATCGAGTGACCATGATGTTGAGATAAATAAATCATCTGTTCCCAATTACCCGACGTAGAAGGGGTCATATTATGCCTACCGACGAAGAAGAGATTCATGAGAGTCTGATTTATAAAGACTAGTCTCAATTTTTGGTTATACGAGGAAAACCCCATCAACTTATATTTATCCATTTTAAGTGAACTAATATCTAGCATATGCGTGAATGAATGAAATAAAGTGATGGCTTTGCAATTGACATGTGGCATCGGTATTGTCACAGAAAACTAACGCGTAACCTCTACATGAGTCAGTTTTCAGGCATGTTATAGGTGGTTTGGTTTTAGGCGGAATATGATGCAAGCTATTATCGATGAAAGCATAAAATAAATGCGATAAACGTAAATAAAAGTCCGAGTGTGGCCTATCCTACCAAAATAAACATAAAACAACTTGGAATCCACCGTTGGACCCTAGAAGCTTGTCTTGATGTTCCATCTTGGTCCTTGCAGCGGGAGTGAGCATCCGGTCTTCGTCTTTGGTCTTCACAAAATTACTAATTTAAATTACAAATATAACCCTATTTACATTCTAATTTAAATACAAAAGTAATTACATGGCAAAAACCCAAAACGAAGATTCAAGATCTCAAAATTACAAGCAAGACTGTGTCCCATCATTACGGTGACACAATCTTCTAAGGCCACATTAAGTTACAACCGTTTGCAAAAATTAAATACGTTATTGAAAGCATTCAAGGCATTCACAAGACGATAAATAAAATGCATCCACTAAAATTAAAATTTATACATGACATAATACTGTTATTATGATTAACAAATTTTACCAAACCACCTTACGAGATTAAAATTATGTGATTACACCGTTTTAATCACCCAATTTTAATAAATTTATAATCCATTATCTTAAACCGTTTTAAAATAATATGTATCAAACGAGGGTGAACCGTTTCACAAAATTAATAATATACTATTTCCGTATATAGTATATTACTAAAGGCCATGGGAAAATAAAACAGGTTATTTTCGAAAAGAAAATAAAACGAGTCTGTTACAGGGGGCGAGGTCGACCGACCTCCACACGGGGTCGACCGACCTCCAGACGAGAAACAGAAAATTACTGCAACAGCACTATTGGTCGACCGACCCATAAACCAGGTCGACCGACCGCAAACAGTAAAAACGAGTTTCTGAAAAACGCAAAACGCTGCACTTTTAAAATTAAAACAAGTTTTTACCTTTTTATCTTTGATTAAATCGAGTAAAACAAAGAAAATATCAACAAGGGTTCACATATTGTCAAGAATATCGATTAATTAACAATATGTAAACAGGAATCGAAAACAAGATCGATTGCACAAAAGAGAAACTGTCGGAAAAACAGAAACTTTATACGGGGGCGGTCGACCGTCCGCTACAAGGGGTCGACCGACCGACACAGCGACAAAAACGATATTTTTCAAAATTTTTAAACCTTATGAAAAACACAATTGTAAAATTTTCATGGCCTTATGCTCTGATACCACTTGTGGGGAATTTAGGAGGGTTCGTATGTGTTTCGATGAGTACGAGGGTATGGAGGTTGATAGTGTTGGGAGGTCGGGGGGTTTGGCTTTCATGTGGAAGAAACATTTGACATGTGTTTTCCGTTCGGCTTCTGTACATCATATGGATTTTGAGATACATGGGACTGAAGGGGTGTGGCGGGTGACGGGTTTCTATGGATGGCCGAGTGTGACTGATAGGCATCTCTCTTGGGAGCTGCTACGAGAGCTGGGGGCTCAATTTGTTGGCCCATGGGTTTGTATAGGGGATTTTAATGAGGTGTTGTGGGCGACAGAGATGAAGGGGGGCAATCGACAACAGTGGCAGATGACGAATTTTCGGGAGGCTGTTGACGATTGTGAGCTTCGGGATGTTGAGTTTGAAGGCTACCCTTTTACTTATGATAATGGTCAGGCCGATGGAGATAACCGACAATGTAGACTGGATCGAGCATTGAGCAATGAGGCGTGGTTGGATCAATTCCCGCGTTCGAAATTAATTCATCTGACTCGGGAATGGTCCGATCATTCACCAATTCTTCTACGTATTGCTCGGCAAAACAGCCTTCAACAACGCCAAAAGAAGTTATTTCGTTTCGAGCAAATTTGGGTGGGTGAATCGGGATGCGAGGACACGATTCGAGAGGCCTGGAATGCCGGGGATTTCGATATTCTGGAATCAATCTCAAAATGTGCAGAGGAGTTACAGAAATGGAAGGGCATAAGCATAGGACAAATTACCAAAGAACTTAACTCGAAAAGAAGAAAACTTGGGAGACTTAATGAAGGGGGAAGGTCTAGGCGTGAAGTCGAGGAGCGTAAGGGTCTTGTGAAGGAGATTGGGGCGTTATTACATAAAGAGGAGATTTTCTGGCGTCAACGATCGTGAGCTTTGTGGCTTACCGAGGGTGACAAAAATACGAAGTTCTTTCATCGTAAAGCTGGACAACGAAAGCAGCGGAATTTTATCGCGAAATTGATTGACAGTGAGGGGCGGGAACAAAGTAACTCTGAGGAAATTGCTAGGGTGGCGAAAGGCTACTTTTTGGATCTTTTTGAATCGGGACAACCACAAAATTTTGAACACTTACTGGATGGTGTTTCGGGCAGGGTAACGGAGGAGATGAACCAAATTCTAAGGGAAGAGTATACTGAGGTAGAAGTTGTTGAGGCTCTTAATCAAATGCACCCATTGAAAGCACCGGGGCCGGATGGAATGAATGGCTTGTTCTACCAAACGTATTGGCACATAGTCGGGAAAACCGTGACGCGGGCTGTTTTGAACATTCTGAGAGGTGCTTCGTTTCCGGCTGGAATAAACAAAACCCACATAGTCCTTATTCCAAAAAAGAAGGCTCCAGACAAAATGGCGGATTTTCGGCCCATTAGTTTGTGCAACGTGATTTATAAATTGGTCTCGAAAGTACTAGCTAATAGATTGAAATTTTTTTTGAGTGACATTGTTTCGGAGAATCAGAGTGCTTTTACTCCGGGACGACTGATTACCGATAACATTTTGGTAGCTTTTGAAATGTTCCATCACATGAAAAATTCGAAGCAAAAGAATGGAACTATGGCTCTTAAATTAGATATGTCTAAAGCTTATGATCGGGTTGAATGGTTCTTTTTGGAGCGGGTGTTGAGACGGATGGGGTTTGAGGACCGGTGGATTGATAGGATTATGTTGTGTGTGTCATCAGTGAGGTTTTCGGTTATGATTAATGGAGCTCCTACGGACGAGTTTATACCGGGAAGAGGGCTTCGACAAGGGGATCCTTTATCGCCGTACTTGTTCATTTTGTGTGCTGAAGTTATGTCGAGTTTGATGAGAAATGCGGCCGAAAGGGGTACGATTCATGGGCTCAAGGTGGCGCCAAATGCCCCCATGATTACTCATTTGCTTTTTGCGGATGATAGTATTTTCTTTGTGAAAGCGAAGCGGGTGGAGGCGATGAAGGTTAAGGAGATTCTCCATGACTAAGAGTTGGCATCGGGACAAGTTATTAATTATGAGAAGACTACGGTTTCTTTTTCCGCAAGGGAACGAGGGGGGTGGATAGGGAGCAGGTGGCGAGTTGCTTGGGTGTTCAAATTGTGGCGGAGCAAGAAAGGTATTTGGGACTCCCAACGGTTATAGGGCATTCTAAGAAGATTATTGCGAGTGTTATTCGAGATAAGCTCTGTAAAAAATTGCAAGGATGGAAAGGAAATTTATTTTCAAAAGCGGGGCGGGAAGTGTTGATAAAGGCCGTAGCCCAATCAATCCCGACTTATGCTATGAGTGTTTTTAAATTGCCTTCTAATTTTTGTGATGAATTACGTAGTATCGTCTCGCGGTTTTGGTGGGGGTCCGCAAATGGTAGGAGTAAGATTCCATGGGTGGCTTGGAGGAATTTATGTAAACCGAAATGTTTAGGTGGGCTAGGATTCAGGGACTTTCACAATTTCAATATGGCTCTTCTTGGTAAACAGGCTTGGCGTCTTCTAACCGACCGTTCTAGTCTTATGGCTCGTGTTTTGGTGAGTAAGTATTTTCCTGATGGCTCTTTTATGAGGGCTGGCATGGGTACCAATCCGAGTTATACTTGGCGTGGCATTGTGGAGGCGCGTGCGGTTATCAGTCTTGGGGCGCGTCGACGTATTGGGAATGGCCTGAGCACAAGAGTTTGGGAGGATCCGTGGCTGCCTCATACCCAAACACGTAAGGTGCTCTCGCCTAGACAAAATATGAATTCTAAAATGATGGTGGCTGACCTTTTGACAACCGATGGGCGGTTTTGGAACACGCAACTGGTACGTACTATGTTTCTTCCTTTTGAACAGGACATAATTCTTAATATACGGATTAGTAATGCTAAACCGGAGGATTTGTGGACTTGGGATCTTGAAAAGAATGGTGAGTATACGGTCAAATCCGCTTATAAGGTGTTAATGAAGGAGGGAAATGAGGAAGCTAGTGGGTCGTCTTGTCAAAACAAAAAACGACTCTGGAACCGGATATGGAGTGCGAAAGTTTTACCACGAGTTAAAGTTTTTATGTGGCAATTGTGTAATGAGGCTTTAGCGACTAAATCAGGCCTTGCTCGCCGTATTCACTCGATGGATGCGTGCTGCCCAGTGTGTCAGAGTACTGTCGAGTCTTGTCTCCATGTTGTTTCGGGGTGTGGGTGGTTGGGAGGGTTGTGGGATAGGATGGGTTTTGAGGTGCCTTCAACGGTGGGGTATGAGCGGGTGAGGGAGTGGGTTGAGGATGTGTGGAGGGAGTTCGAGGATAGTGAGATAGATTCTTTCATTTTGGGATGCTGGGCGTTGTGGGAGGCTCGAAATAAGCTTGTTTTCGAGGGCAGTCGGATAGGCGTGGAGCAGGTGGTTAGGAGAGTGCATAATTTAAGGAGGGAGTTGGAGGATTCGATGAGGCAGGCGGAGCAAAGAGAGGGCGGGCAGGAAGTGCAGGTGGGCTGGCTGAAACCGAGCAGGGGGGAGGTGAAACTGAACGTTGATGCAGGCACGAAGGAGGGCTGGGGTGTGGGGCTTGGGGCTGTATGTCGTGACCATGAGGGACGCGTGTTGTGGGCCATAGCGGAAAGACGGAGGGGGGACATGGAACCTCGTATGGCGGAAGCGGAAAACATGTTGATGGGTTTGATGGAGGCTCGCAAGTATGGATACTCGAAGATAGTAGCGGAAAACGACTGCAAGGAATTGATTGAAGCTCTTCACGGGAGGTCGGAAGGACGGAGCGATTTTCATCTTGTGTTGGACGAGATCAGGGAGTGTAGTTTACTTTTTAATAGTTTGTCTTGGCCTTTTACTAGTAGGAAAAACAATTTCGTGGCTCATGAGCTCGCTCATGAATGTTCGTCTTTTGTTGGTCGACATGTATGGGGTTCGGATCTACCCCCGAATATTGCTTCTCGTGTTTCGTTTGATATTATTAATATGAGGTAATCCCGCTTCGGGACTTTCAAAAAAAAAAAAATAATGAAAATTACAGTTGTGATTATTGTCATAAGATAAATAAAAACATGAAAAAGAATACAACCTTGGGTCTTTGCTTGAATAGGCCTAAGAACAGGAATTAAAGTAAATTCCCTCCTATAACTTACATCCAAGACTTGATTGAGATGATGCCGCGTGTGCTAGAAAATACTCTCCAATTGCCTTGCAATATGGGGAGAGCTATTGAGGTTTTAGATGTGAGATCTGAGTTTTTGGGAGAAGAATGCTCTCAAAAACCCTAATTGTGAGAATTATGATTCAACAGTTCCTGACATAAGGAGAAGGACTCTCCTTATGTAGCAATCGGGTGGGTCGGCCGAATTAGGGTGAGAGTGGGCTTTCTCCACTCTTACCTTATTCCTTTGCATGAATCGACCCGTTTTGCTAAATATTATTTGCGGGATTTTTATTATAAATCGCATACGTGTTATCAGATATTAATGCAGTCGATGTATTAATAATGGTCTGATAAAATTACGATATTGTATAATTACCCAAATTAATATAACTGTTTATATTAATACGCGAAATTAATATTTAATTAAATATAACTGCTTATATTTAATTTACGAATTAAACATGTAATCCGTATTAGCTAAAATTATTTAATCCGTATTAAATAATAATCTCAACATCTTATTGACTAATTTAACTGTTTAGTCGTATCCGGCATAAATGTGACTGTATTTTCATACCTTCACATCTCTCAAACGTGTCTTATAGGTGTGACGTATAGGGACCAATTGATCACCGCCATCCGTATGACAATAACGTCAAACTTATCTAGCAAGCCAACCGTTATTGATAAACGTGGATCAACTGGTAATAATACTGAAGTATGCCCTTGTGATTCTTAAAGAGATTTAATAAGTCATTGTACTTAATTGTTAAGGACACCAGCCCCAACATATTTACCATCTTTCTTAACATATTATATATCGAACATAAAAATACAAAGACAACATGAGGATATACCCTAAAATCCACAAACTTTATTAGACTAACTTGTAAATTTGTTTTTAAGTGGAACAACTAATTGAGCCATTTGAATCGAATTATAATCAACAACATTCAAGTACAATTTAATAAAAGTACGGATAAAATTTCATATCGATCACTCCTCAAAACTAAATTCTACTTAAAATCATAATTTTAATTGAGTTGGAACATTACAACTACATATATCACTTAAATCAAATAACCTCTCTTGTAACACCATTCACTGATTATAATAATTGGTCCTGAAATTCGATATTACCTTTTCACAAATGCTTATGAGTATACACTACTTCAACCGGTAAGACATTGTTCTAGTTTAATCAGAGGTCTCGAATTATAGCTTGGGGATGCAAGAAATTTTTCCACCCGATCGTCGGTCCCACCTGACTCAATTCTAAAATAAATCGAATGATATACCAAAAACTAATAGTAATAAAGAGATTTTTTCTACAGTTATAGGTTATTAACTGTTAAAATATATAAATATTAGCTAGAATATGTATATATTATTTAGTCAACCTTAGTTATCCTGTGATCCTTTATTTGTGGAAACAAACTCCTTGTAATTAGCATAGAAAGATCTCGTCTAGTTTGTATTTATGCTGACTATCTTCTATCAATGAAAGCAAGCACAATATTCTTTCATGGTATCAGTTTTCTAGGTTAAAACAACCGATACGCTTCCGCTCCTCTTCTCCTCCTCACGACAAACATACCTCTTCTATTCTCTTCCCCTGTTTTTTTTTTTGTGTTTTCAATTACAATGACCATCACTGAATCTTTCAAAAACTCAAACACCTCTTCTCTGCTCTCGGTGTTTGTGGTTAGCAACATCAAAAACCATGTTTCCGTCACTCTCGGTATGGATAACGATCAATATCGATTGTGGGTCGCCATTTCCACAAATTATGCCAAGGCCAATCGCGTCTTGCATCATATTATCGATCCAAAGAAGAAGGTCGTCAAGCCTCAGACCGATGACGAAAAGGATCTCTGGGAAACTATTGATGCGACGGTTCTACAATGGATTTATGCAACTATTTCTACGGATTTATTGCAAACCGTGGTTGAAGACGACTCCACCGCTATGGAGTGTTGGGATCACATTCGCGATATCTTTCAAGACAACCAACACTCGAGAACTGTGACTCTCGAGCAAGAATTTTCACACACCATGATGGCAGACTTCTCTTCTGCCTCGACTTACTGTCAACGTCTTAAGAATCTCGCCGATTAACTTAAGAATGTTGGCTCCCCCGTCTCTGATACTCATTTGGTGCTTCAACTAGTCTCAGGTTTGACGGATGCTTATCATGGCGTGGGAACAATCATTAGGCAATCATCTCCATTACCTCTGTTTTATCGTGCTCGATCGATGTTAACATTGGAAGAGGCTGGGTTTGTTGGAGCTTGTGTCCTCCACATGTAGTGTGATAACGTCATTGAACATACCCTTGTACGGACAAGTGGGAGATTGTTGGGGCTGGTGTCCTTGACAATTAAGTACAATGACTTATTAAATCTCTTTAAGGATCACAAGGGCATACTTCAGTATTATTACCAGTTGATCCACGTTTATCAATAACGGTTGGCTTGCTAGATAAGTTTGACGTTATTGTCATACGGATGGCGGTGATCAACTGGTCCCTATACGTCACACCTATAGGACACGTTTGAGAGATGTGAAGGTATGAAAATACAGTCACATTTTGCCGGATATGACTAAACGGTTAGTCAGAGGTATTGACTACTAAATTAGTCAATAAGATGTTGAGATTATTATTTAATACGGATTAAATAAATTTAGCTAATACGGATTACATGATTAATTCGTAAATTAAATATGAACGGTTATATTTAATTAAATATTGTATTCGCGTATTAATATAAACAGTTATATTAATTTGGGTAATTATACAATATCGTATTTTGTCAGACCATTATTAATATATCGACTGTATTAATATCTGGTAACATGTTACGATTTATAATTAAAAATACCGCGAACAACTTAAAGCTAAATGGGTCGAATCACGAATTAGAATAAGGTAAGAGTGGAAAGCCCACTCCTACCCTATTAGAATTTTCGGCCAAAACAACTACATAAGGAGGAGGACTCTCCTTATGTCAGTTACTCTTGTTTTACTGTTTAAACAATTCTCAAGAAAATTAGGGTTTGAGAGCACTCCTCTCCCATAACCCAGATCTCACATCTAAAACTCAAAAGGCTCTCCCGATATTGCAAGGCAGTTGGAGAGGATTTCTAGCACACGCGGCCACGTCTCATTCTAAGTCTTGGGTGCAAGCACTACTACAGAAAGCCTTAAGGACATCGGACTTTTATGGACAAGGACATCGGATTAGCAACCGATGTAGAGTTCACTGATGTCCATTATGGGTGTCAAGGACATCGGTTGTGCAACCGATGTCCATTTGGTAATGCACATCGGATGTTTCAAAAGTCTGATGTCCATCATCCTTATGCACATCAGACTTTAGCTAACATCTGATGTCCATTTGGTAATGCACATCGGAGGTTTAATAAATCTGATGTCCTTCATTCTTATGCATATCATTCTGTAGCTCACATCTGATGTCCTTCATATGTATGCACATCGGAGGTGTAATATGTCTGATGTCCTTAATATGTATGCACATCGGAGGTTTAATATGTCTGATGTCCTTCATATGTATGCACATCATTTTTTTGCTGTAATCTGATGTCCATTTATGTTTTGTACATCGGTTGTTGACCGAAGCCCATGTGCATTACAAGTTAATATACATCATACTATTGAATAAACCGATGTCCTTGATGTTGCCTTTTTTTTTCAAAAAAAGCTGATATTAATGGTAATTTGTACCACCAGTATACATTATTCAGATGTCAGCCAGACTGCCATACCATCAACCAAACAAACACAAATTCAAAGCGAAGCACGACAAAGTCGTTCGTCTTTCATTAAACATGGACAAAGCAAATCACGACAAAGGTCGGTCGTCTTTCATATACATTATCCAAAATCATCAACTAACCAATAGGGTTATGCGTCATTTCATGCCGGCCAATACCTTTGATGTTTTTCACAGCTTCATAAATTTCTTTGGGTGTGGGTTTCGGAACCTCCTTACTGGTCTTACTTTGAAGATAGTTGCTCAAGCACTCTGCTATGTTGATGATAGCATCAGCCAAATGGTCGCGTTTTTGTTTCTTAGACCCCGAAGAAGATATTGCCTTAGTTGAACTACCTCTGTCACTTTGTAATCCTTCATCCATAGCTTCGGCAGCCTCATCTTGCATCTCTACTCCATTAACCACTGCTAGATTGCCCACCACTTGATCATCCACCAGTTGATTGTTGGCTGCTTGATTATCCCCTGCTCGATCGTCCAACGCTTGATCATCAACAGATTGATCTGGCCCACAGAAAGTACATATGTCATCCCAGTGCTCTATTGGCTTATTTCGGTAACCAGCTGCATTTGGGTGATCCTGAAAATCAAAGATAAGATTAACTATGGATTATGGTACCTTGTGACAGTCTAGTAAAATAACTTACTGCACGAAACAGTCATTCAGTTCGAGTTAATAGAATAGTACTATTGATTAAAAGTACCAACGAGAAACAGAAATCAACTTCATAACGATTTATGCAATTGGAGACGAAAAGTCGAAAATAGCAGCATGGATCGATAAACCAAAAATATACAACCAGGGTTAAAATTTATTTACGAAGAAGAAAGAAAAAGAAAATTTATGCTGGCAGAAACGTAATGAAACTGCAACGCACGATCAGCAAAACAGTAACAGTAGCAACATAAGCCTTTCTCCAGCTACTGACACCTGCCCATATCTTTCAATTGATTAGATTTTCATGTTATTATCGTAAGCATCAATGAGTCGGTAGCGTGGAGATTATGTCTAGATAGATTAGGCAGGGTGAAGATTGTTACCTCTTTGTTCCAGTTGGTTCTGTAGGTTAGCAGGAAAATGATGAAAGTCTGAACTGTACTCCCGATTAACATTCCATACCAAATACCCTGCAATATTGACCTCCATATATTGTTGAACTATTTCCATTGCTGTAAAGTATATGCATAACTCGAAAAACTTGGGAAAAAGGTAGAAACTTGACCCACTTCCAAGTTTTCGGGACATTAGAGGGGTTAAGTGACAAGAATGAGATAGTTTTATGAGTATAAGAGCACACACACTAGTCACTACCTTGACGCCCTTATGCAGCTTGAAACCTAGAATGATCCCCAAAGGTACACCGACCAGATAATAGCACCCAATGTTAATGTAAGCCACCAGAGCTTGCCATCCAGCACCTATTGCTACACCTGGAAAATACAACATATTGTTAATAGTACTATGGCACATGTAGCTCCATCTGAAGTCTGAAACCCTACTCTCTGTCCTTCCACCACCTACCCAAAAAGCGCTATAAATACAATCTATCTACTGAGTAGACCTGGATCAGATCCTTATTGGAGTCGATGGATCAAGTGAATCGAGTTAGTTGTGATTTCAAATATCATCCTTTTGATTTGAGTGGATTCATGTCCAACCAACCAAGTTTGAATCATAGAAGCCGTGTCTATATAGGTTCTGGTTATATTTAGATTATTAAGTTGAGTTAATTTAGGTTGCGGGTCACAGTATTTGTTTCGTGTCAAATTTACTAGGTAGAGTTAATAGATTCACCTGAAAGAACAGGCTGAATGCTGTTAACGATGATTGATAAGACCAGTGGGAGAGTGAGCTTACGGACAAACTCCTGCACCTCTTTGCTGTTGCTGAACACCAACGGGTACTGCCTTTGTAGCATTAGGAGCGAGAACGAAACAAGAAACCCCACAGAAAACGATGTCAAAACTGCTACTTTAACTGCAAATTTCGCGGCTTGTGGCTGACCTGCTCCAAGCTCATTCGACACTCTAACACTGTATTGTGCATTAGATTATGTGTTGGAATCAAGCAAGTTAGGAATGACAGATTGAAAGGAACTAAGGAAGGAGCAGTCTGATGGACAAACCTTACACCGGTGTAAAATCCAAGTGTCAACATTGTTGTCCAACCTACTAAGCTCAGGCTGCACATTTAAGTCTATCAGTAAGTATAGTTATACAGAATGGAGCGTATGACGACGATTTTGGGCATCAGGCTGCACATTTAAGTCTATCAGTAAGTATAGTTATACATTGTTGTCCAACCTACTAAGCTCAGGCTGCTATTTTCATGTTGAATCTGTATATAAAAAACCAATTTCTGTACTAAAAAGCAATTTGTATATCGCCTACGATATCTGTTACTATCATTTACACTAACTGATATCAATAATTGAATTTACGATAAAGATAGCACAATTCAAAATGCTAGTAATCGTCACAAACTTTGAGTTACTACCCTTAACTCCGTTAGAATTTACGCCAATCGAAATTACGACGATTAATTCACTGAATTTGCTATACACATAGCACAACAACTACATAACATGAAAATAGCAGCAATCATACAATCAAAAGATAAGATATTATATGGTGAAATGAAGTAACAATTAGGGTTTGAAAAGGGGAAAATAGTACCGTTAATTGGAAAATTAAAGTTCACCAGGACAACGACCAGATGAGAAATAACGACAAATATCACGATCGAAGTACTTGCGATGACTTCAGTGACATCTCCATTTCGATTGGCGAAACTGCAACCAAGAGGAATCATATTTTGAAGGGTGTCCATCTTTCAGTTTTCTTCAGAAACTGGAAACATGATTGTTTCGCCCTCAATTAATTGAAATTTAATTGTAAGTCCTAACCCTAAATCCTAATCGTACCTTAACATGATACCAATAATTGAATCACTAACTCCAAACTGTTAAGAAACCGAAATTAATTGACAAGCGAAATCAAATCCTCGAAAAATAGATGAATTTCGATGAACCTTTAAAAAAAATTGAAGAAAAAATCGAACCTGATTGTGAACTGGAGCTTGATGAACTGTGTGAGACGATTTTGTATCATTAGCTTTATTTGGGAAGAAGGTTAAGTTTGGGTTTTCTGGTGAATTCAGAAAATGGTTGAACAATTATGAAAATGTTGAAAAAATTGTGAAAGGAAAGGAGAGAAAGAGTGAAAAGAAGAATGAAAGACGACGCGAGGGTTTTATGTTTTGTGCGTTTTTAGAACAACAATTAACATCGGCTTACTTAAATAACTGATGTCCTTGATCAATTAATGTACATGGGTTGTCATTTAGTCTGATGTGCATTAAAATCAATACTTATGGACATCGGTTTGAAATAAAAACCGATGTCCTTTATTTTATAAGGACATCAGATTTTTGTAATCAACTGATGTACAAATTAATTACATCAGATTTTTCCAAAATCTGATGTCCATTAACCGATGTCCTTAAGGGTTTCTGTAGTAGTGAAGTTATAGGAGGGAATTTGTGTTAATTCCTGTTCTTAGGCCTTTCGCACAAGGACCAAAGGTTGTACTTCTTTTCTTATGCTTTTTAATCTTATGACCATATTCACGATTGTATTTTTCATTATAATCCTGCAAGTTTAGGGAGAATACGCGTTTTATTCCCCACAGGGTTTGCAAAACAAGCCGCCACTACTGCTCAGTCGACTATGTATGCAAATTCGCAAGATGCTTCATCCGCTCCATCGATACTTGGTCGTCCTCCGTCATCGCAGGGAAAATAAAACAAGGGCAAGAAGAAATGTGGTGGGAACAAATGGGGTAAAGGCAAGCAAGGGGCTTCGGATTCTACTACTCCGTCCCCTGCTCCTTAGTCTACTACTCCGAGTGCGGGACCATCTCCCTGGGCATACGGTGGCTGGCCATAGGGACCCTCTCCATGGGCATGTCCTCCCTGTCCCTACCCCACAACTCCTTGGACTCGCTCTCCGGGTTTTTGCACTCCCACACCTAGGCCGCAGGCTTACACGGCTGAGTCTCCTCCATCGCAGACGGATATAGAGGCTGCCATGTACACTCTTGGGCTAACTCCTCCTGACCCGTGGTATATGGACACCGGAGCTACTTCTCACATGACGTCGAGTGCAGGTAATCTCTCGTCTTTACTAATTCGAGCATTTCTAATTCGATTCTTGTCGGAAATGGCCAATCCATACCAGTTTATGGTACCGGTACAACTACTTTACCAAAACCTCATCCGCCCCTCTCCCTTCGAAATATCCTGTATGCATCCAAAATAGGCAAAAATTTAGTCTTAGTTAGGAAGTTTATGACTGACAATTCTGTGACGGTTGAGTTTGACCGCTTTGGATTTCGTGTGAAGGATTACAAGACGGGGACACCACTAATAAGATGTGAGAGTCAAGGGGCACTATATCCAATAACTCCCTCCACTACCATCCAACCTAATGCCGCTTTTGCTGCTCTCGAGTCCACGATATGGCATGATCGTCTTGGACATCCAGGAGATGTTATTTTTAATTCTCTTAGACTCAAAAATTGGATAAATTGTAACTCTAGCAATAAAAAGACGATTTGTCACTCTTGTTCTATTGGTAAACACATTAAGCAACCTTTTGTTCCGTCAACAACAAGAACTATATTGCCTTTTGATATTATTCATAGCGATTTATGGACATATCCGGTTTTGAGCTCATCCGGTCATCGATATTATCTAGTGTTGCTTGACGATTTTACAAATTATGTATGAACCTTTCCTTTAGCTAAAAAGTCCCAAGTCTATGCTATTTTCGACAAATTTCACAGCTTTATTAAGACCCAATTTGAGAGAAATATTAAAACGATTCAATTCAATGTGATAATGGGAAAGAATTCGATAATACACCCTTTACCGAATTCTGTGCATCCAACGGTATAGCATTCCGTATCTCGTGTCCTCATACATCCCCACAAAACGGCAAGGCTGAGAGAAAAATTAGATCCATTAACAACATAAATCGAACTTTACTTCTCCATGCATCCATTCCGGCTAGCTTCTAGCATCACGCACTTGCTATGTCTACATACCTGTTAAATGTTTACCAAATAAACAATTGAGTCTTTTAACTCCAATTCATATGCTGTATCACAAAAATCCGTCATACTCCCATATTTCGAGCTTTCGGATGTCTTTGTTATCCACTCATTCCATCAACCCAAATAAACAAGCTTCAAGCTCGTTCCTTACCATGTGTGTTTTTAGGTTTTCCGGACCAACATCGAGGTTATAAGTGCTTCGATCGTCAAACTAATTGAATCATAGTAAGTCGACATGTTCGTTTTGATGAAAGTAATTTTCCTTTTGCTCAAAACCACAACCCCGACCCCTGCTCCTACGATTTCCCGACTGACGAATCTCCCCTTACCTCCTTGAATATATTACCCGGTCACCTCTACCACCTTCCGTAGGTTCTCCCCAACCCGAGTCCACCGCTACTCCTATTTCTCCCTCACCTACTATTGACACCCTGCCCCCACCACACCATCAGACCCACCTGCACCGACCCATCCCTTACCCGAAACCCCATCTCGTCCTCCTCCGATTTTCGCCAAAGCTGTCACTAAAGGCGACCGTGGTCTTCGCAAACCAAAAAATATTATCAGTTTCCATGCGTCTGCCACCATATCACCTCTGCCCACTAGCCTCGTGTCAGCCCTCCGCGATCATAATTGGAAATTGGCTATGGATGATGAGTTTAATGCTTTGATTAGTAATGGCACTTGGGATCTTGTCCCACGTCCCACTCATGGGAATATAATTCGGTCTATGCGGATTTTTCGTCATAATGTAAAATCTGATGGTTCTTTTGAAAGGCACAAGGCTCGTCTTGTAGGTGACGGGAAAACACAACAAGCAGGGATTGATTGTGGAGAGACTTTTAGTCCAGTTGTAAAACCCGCAACTGTTCGAACGGTATTGTCAATTGCTACGTCTCACGGGTGGGCCATTTGTCAACTCGATGTAAAAAAGGCATTTTTACATGGAGATTTAAAGGAGACCGTTTATATGCACCAACCAGTTGGGTATCGTGACAAACGATTTCCGGATCATGTTTGTTTACTTCGTAAATCTCTCTATGGGCTAAAACAAGCACCTAGGGCGTGGTATAATTGTTTTGCTTCATTTGTGCATCAACTCAGATTTGTGCACAGTAAATGTGACAATTCCTTGTTCATCTACCGCGACAATACTATTGGTAACTCTGCATTTACTCTCCTTTATGTTGATGATATAATTTTGACATCATCTTCCGAGTCACTTCGTCAGTCTATAATGACACGGCTTAGGGGTGAATTTGCCATTAAAAACTTGGGTCCTCTAAGTTATTTCTTGGGCATTGCGGTTACTCGTTCCAACACGAGTATATTTTTATCTCAAAGTAAGTATGCCATGGATGTTATTAAACGAGCAGGTATGACCAATTACAAGTCTTCTTCGACTCCTGTAGACACCAAACCGAAACTGAGCTCTACGGTCATTCCTCCGTTTCATGATCCTACGCTTTATCGAAGCTTGGCAGGTGCTTTGCAATATCTTACCTTCACTTGTCCGGATATTTCGTATGCGGTTCAACAAATATGTTTATTCATGCATAATCCTATGAAGGTTCACATGAATGCTCTCAAACGAATCCTACGATATGTTCAAGGTACGATTCAATATGGTTTATGGTTAACTAAATCTTCTCCTACAACACTTACTACATACACTGACGCCGATTGGGCAGGTGTCCTGATACTCGACGGTCTACAAGTGGTTATTGTGTTTTCCTAGGTGATAATTAATTAGTATCTTGCCTCTAAGCGACAACCTACTATATATATCCCGTTCCAGTGCTGAGGCAGAATATCGTGGGGTCGCTAATGTTGTATCCGAATCATGTTGGTTGCGCAACTTACTTCTCGAGCTTCATCATTCGTTGCGACAGGCCACTATTGTCTACTGTGACAATGTCAGCGCCATTTACCTTGCGGGTAATCCGGTCCAACATCAACGCACGAAACATATTGAAATAGACATTCATTTTGTTCGTGAAAAAGTCTCGAAAGGGGATGTCCGAGTTCATCATGTTCCTACAAAATCACAGATAGCCGACATTTTTACGGAGGGGCTGCCTTCCGTTCTCTTCACTGGTTTTCGGTCTAGTCTAAGCGTTCGTCTTCCTCCCGATTCAACTATGGGGTAGTGTTAGAATATATAAATATTAGCTAGAATATGTATATATTAGTTAGTCAATTCAACCTTAGTTATCCTGTGATCCTTTATTTGTGGAAACAAACTCCTTGTAATTAGCATAGAAAGATCTCGTCTAGTTTGTATTTATACTAACTATCTTCTATCAATGAAAGCAAGCACAATATTCTTTCATTAACTTTATCAAAAGTCCCTAATTTGAACTTAAAAAAAGCAACATTGTCAAAAATCATAGGGGGGACCACGACTCCCAAAAGTGGTCTGGTCCTATCCGATCCGATCGGTCAAATCCGAACTTAACCTACTCTTACATCCAAAACAAGATACAATTAACTAAATATCCATATTATATAGACAAAGAAAAAACACGTCATTTAAAACCAACTGATAAACTCATTCATCCATTTCGACCCTAATAAACAACAAACAACCCAACTAAATAACAATCTACGACAACCACCATAAAAAAAACACAAAAATTATACTATAAACAAATGAGTAATTGAAAGCAACATTATATTGTCAAAAATCATAGGGTGATTTACGATGCCCAAAAATAATCTGGTCCTATCCGATCTGACCGGTTAAATCCAAACTTAACCTAGTCATATATAGGGATGTCAACGGATCGGTTTCGGATCAGATGGAGGCTCACCCGAATCCACCACCCGAATCCATACTGTCCACCCGACCCACCCGTCACCCGAGTAAACATCCACCCGAACCCGTCTCATCCATCATCCGCGGGTGATTCAGATGGATCGGGTTATTAATGGATGAGCATGTGACGACAATAAGATTTTTCTCTTTCTAAATTTGAGGGTTAAAGGTTTTTAGGGTTAATATGCATGAGGCAGTAAGTTTTGAGGGTATTAGGCATTTGAGTGTTTTTATTTTTATTTTTTTTTTAAAAGGAAAAACTTCTAATTTAGTTTGGTATAAATTTGATTGTCTTATTTACGATAATTATTAGTTTTTAGGGTATTTGATTGTTTTTAGACTATTTTTTTTTCGGGTGGATAACGGGTCGGGTGACGGGTGGGTGACGGGTCGGATGGAGGTCCACCCGAAACCGAACCCGGATCATCCGGGTTTTCATCCATTTAATTATATCGGGTGGGTCGGATGTTAATCGGTTTCGGTTGATATTGACATCCCTAGTCATATACCCAAAAGAAGATACAATCAAGTATCTATACTATATAGACAAAGAAACACCGTCATTCAAAACCACCTGATAACATTATCTCATTTATTCCGCCCCTAATAAACGACAAACAACCCAAGTGAACAAGAATCTAGAAGAAAACCCTAAAAACACACAGAAATTATACTATAAACAATTGATAATCGAAAGCAAGAAAGAACAAGAAGAAAGTTGTTAATTGATAGACTGCATTGCATAATGCATATAACAGGTAGCATATGAGGCATGAAAACACAGATGTCTATACCTGCTAATACTCTCCCTTATACTGCCACATACTCCTTTCTGCATGCTCTTCCCTTATACTCTTTTGCCACGCATTTCTTCCCCCATACCTTCCTTCTTCCCTTTCCTCCTTATATATACTCTCACACCCACCACCATTCTTCCTTAACCTTTAACCTTCAAACCTAATCAATTCTTATTATGGGTAGTAGTACTGTTTGTGCTGACCATCATCACCACCATCATCATATGAATATGAATATGAAATGTTACAATTTGTTGTCTCCAAAGAAGAATATGATGCAGGAACTTAACATTCCTCCTAGGAAGTTACTCTCGCGTCGGGTTTCCGACGTCGAGAGTTACTTCTCTGAACAGAAGTTTCTCCCATGCAACGGGGATGGGGGAAACGGGTCCGGCTCTGGGTCGGATGATGGGTTTGACCCGGATTCAGACCCGTATTCGAGTGATCAGTTTAGGATGTATGAGTTTAAGGTGAGGAAGTGTACGAGGAGTCGTAGTCATGATTGGACGGATTGTCCGTTTGCTCATCCGGGTGAGAAAGCGAGAAGGAGGGATCCGAGGAGGTTTCATTATTCGGGGTCGGTTTGTCCGGAGTATAGGCGGTCGGGTGGGTGTTCGAAAGGGGATGAGTGTGAGTTCGCTCATGGGGTTTTCGAGTGTTGGTTGCACCCGGCCCGGTATCGGACGGAGGCGTGTAAGGATGGGAAGAATTGTAAGAGAAAGGTTTGTTTCTTTGCTCATACTCCTCGTGAGCTTAGGGTTTTACCGGCTCACGAGGAGGGTGAGGAGTTATTAGCTAAGGATCTAGATCTAGATTTAGATCGAGATTATGATAAGCAACACCAGCACCTCCACCAGCATCATCAACACCACCAGCATCAGCATCAGCATCACCAGCACAATTGTTGTAAGTATTGTTGTGCATTATCTCCTACTTCAACACTTATGGGTATGTCACACTTTTCACCACCTATGTCCCCAATGAAGACGGTATCGGGACGTGGATTGTCCCGATACGCTGAACGCGGCGGTGGTGGTGGCGGTGATGAGACCGCCTTCATTATGAGTAATAACAAAGGGGTGACCTATGAAGATGTTTTGATTGCGGAGTTGCTTGGGTCTATGGATGGTATGAACCTTAACGAGGCGGTCGGGAGCCCGAGCCCGAGTAAGGGTCGTGGGTTGTGGGTCGATGTTGGCGGCTACGATAATAATGCCATTAATAATTACGATTATAATGATTATAATGACAATATTAATCAACAAATGGTGCAATTCTCGTTTTCTCCTTCTACTCCAATTCCCAGTCCTTCCACTTCTAGGAGCTTTTTTAGCTCCAACGTCGCGTCTCCGGGTCCGGTTTTGGCCAATGTTGGTAGTGCTGAGGAAAGTCCGGATCTTGGTTGGGTTAATGATCTTCTTACTTGAATAATTATATGCTTATAATTATTCAATTAATCACAATTAAGAAGATTGTTAATTATTATCATCATTTTTCAACTGATGTTTTGTGTTGATAATGTTGAAGGGGTAATAATAATAAGTCCCGAGTAAGTCTTCTCATACGAAAATTATGAGGGTAAGGAAGGGTGCATTTTGCTTGTGTATATTTTAATGACGGGGAGTATATAATCTACAAAGATTATGTGACGTTTTGGTACGTTATTGTATAATTGTTCGGATAATAAGGAGTTGGATTTATGTAATTCTTGTGCTTAATTTCGGGTTTAATTAGTTATCGGATTTGTATTTTTAATTTCATATATTATTACTATTATTATTATTATTGTTGTCATTAGGGCTCATAACTTTTGAGTCAAGTTTTCATTTTCTATGACGATGTAACAAATAATCGAGATGTAATTAGTTGAATAAAATTATTTACTTTCATGTAATGTTAACTACTTTCTTACTTTCTTTTACTCGGTTATTTATTTATCTACTCAGTCTCAATTAACTACCCCTTGTCGATGAACTTCACCTGCTTATGAGCCGGTTTCACACATATAATTAAGTCACTTGCTTATGAGCCGCCGGCTTCATACGTATAAGTCCTTCGACTCAACAGAACTACTGTATAGTATATACAAGTCCTTCGACTCAACAGAACTACTATACTTCATACGTATAAGTCCTTCGACTCAACAGAACTACTGTATAGTATATACAAGTCCTTCGACTCAACAGAACTACTATATAGTATAACTCCTAAATTTTGTAAGAAGGATGTTAGTCAAATTGCTAATAAACGAATTCCATGAATAAATGCATGGGTGCATTAGGAGAAGTTGACTTAGGTTTAATCCATCCCTATTGTAAACTAGGTAGCACTAAAACGGACACGAGACACAATATTATGAAATTTAGGACACAGATACGGCATTTAAATATAATAAAATATATATTTTATGGTTATAAATAATGTATAATTTTATTTGTATCATGTATTTGAAGCTAAATCTAATTAAGTAAATGTACAATTCGACCTTTACTATAACTAATTTTAATTTTTCCAACCAAATTCATCTTTTAATCGATCTTTTCTAAAATTTTATTTCTCGTCTAAATTATAATATGTTTAGTCATGTGTCCAACGAGTGTCGCTCGGACACGGTGTCAGACACGAAACGGCTAATTAAGAGAAGTGTCGGTGCTACCTAGATTGTAAATAAAAATACATTTTGTGAAAAATACTAATTCCGTTCAATCATTTAATTATTTTTGATTAAAATTATATTGAATAAATTTTTCTTAGGATGAGTAATTTTTTATTTGAATTATTTTTGATTAAAATTATATTTGAATTATATTGAATAAATTTTTACTTAAATGAGTTAAAAAAAAGAGGAACAAATAAATTGAGACATATTCATCATGTCACAAAAATAATCATCTTATCTTAAATAATTTTTAAGAGAGACAGTATATCATTAATGTTAATAATTATTTTATAATTCCGACGACATCGTCTAGTTAAATAACAAGTCTAATTGTAGTTCATTATTTAGGTTAATTATAAAACGAGCTGACAAGTTTAATTGTAGTTCATTATTAACTCAAATTTACGTTAATTATAAAATGAGCTTGATTTTAGTTATGACAACAAAAAAAATGGACCAAAATAAATCAACAAATTTTTAGTTATCCCATCTTTTATATATATATTGAGCTCCATATATATGACATAATTACTTAGGTCAAAGTTCTTAATTTTAATATTATCCTCTTCATTTTAATATCTAGCTACTCCGTAATTTAACGGGTTTGTGAATCCGTCTACAATTTTGGTTGAGATTATCTTCTCACATTAATCCATTTGATTTTCTCACAATATGCTTGATATATATGAATTACGAGAAACAATTTAGATTTCATAAAATTTGATAACACTTATATTTTTAAATAAAAGTTTCTATTATTTTTAAATAGTTCTTAAATGGCTTTTGAGTCAACATGCATGTTTTTTTTCCTTTTAACTTTTTTAATAATCTAAGAAGCAAGAGGAAAAGGTAAAACCTAAAAAACCCTATTGCATTACAAAGGTTTCAATTCAAGTACATGACTTATGTGTTATGTCATTCCGATACTTTATTTTGGTTACGTGTGTCTCATATCCGATATTTAAAATATCATACCATACAAGACTTTAACTCTTCATTTTAAATCAAAAAATGTAAAATATTTCAAAGAAAAATTACACAACACAAAATAGTATTATCATGTCTGAAACTTACAACCGAGTTTAACCAAGTATACCTATCAAATGTAAACCTACAATTGGTGTTGATAACAAGAATAATTCAGCAAATTGAGAATGTAGAATAGTAGTCTCTTTCCTTTTTTTTTTTTTTTTTTTCTTTTCCCTCCCGCATCAACCCATGGATGGACCATGAAAGACACCCTCAGGTGGTCATCGCCCCAGCTGGTAATCGAATCTGAGATCTCTCAACTCCTACATTTCTACAAGTTTTAAGGTTTAACTCAGTTACCACTGGACTAACAACACTTGGTTTTTTTCCTAATTTGTTATACTTATTCTATTTTCGGATATCTCAGTCAATTATTATCTTTTATTTTAAAAACAAGGTCGATAAGTAATTTGATCATTTAATAACCGACTTTCTCCACTTTGTTTAGTTTTTACATTATGACAAAGGAACAATAATTAATCGAGACGGAACCAGTATAATAATAATAATAATAATAAGTGAATCATGAGTTGGTAAGTGAACAAAGATTAGACCAACAAATAAAAAGCATAGAAGACAATGATGATGAAGAAATTCCTAATTGCTGGAGCTGCACTTTCTTTACGCTTGTCCTCCATGCAGTAGCAGCCATGGTGGCTATTCACGTGATTTTTTTTATATTTTTCTATTTTTCTTTTTAAATATTCCTTTTTTTTTTTATCTTTATTCATTTTTAAATTATTTTTGTTTTTGTTTTTGCTTTTGTTGGCAAATTTGGCTTGTTGTCAATTCTCTCTTGTGTTATAGAGGATGCGAAAGCTAGTTTTGCATCGAAGGTTTTGTTTTGTTTAAGGAACAGTTCAAATTGTAAAAAGACAAATTAAATGATGTCATCGTTATTAGGGGTGTTCATTCGCGGTTCGGTTCACCGAACCGTATATTTAATTCGGTTCGTGCACGGTTTGGTTTGGCAAAACACCGAACCTAAACCGCACCTTTAGGAACGGTTATAAACGGTTCGGTTAACCACTTTAAACGGTTATTTGCGGTTCGGTTACCGGTTAACCTATAAACATGCTAAATACACCTTTTTCTTTAGTTTTCGAGAATTTTATCTAGTAGTTTAATTAAGTTTTTAATATTTAATTATACTCAACAATAAAGTTAATTAGGGAAACTTTAATATTAATCATTTTAACCATTTTTGAATTTGAAAACACTTTTTAATTAAACAAAAGAAGAAATTTATCTAGTATTTTAACTTTTTGCTTACTTTTTGTGAACGGTTCGGTTCGCGGTTAACCTCTTTTCTAAAATTGCGAACCTCAACCGAACCGTGTACATGATAAATATAACGGTTCGGTTCACCGAACTGCTTTGTCGAAACGGTTCAGTTGAACCTTAAAAATGTACGGTTTTTCGATTTTTCAGTTCGGTTATTACGGTTCGGTTTATTATGAACACCCCTAATCGTTATTGGTAGTATCGAGTTTCATATTATCTTCTTACAATATACTTTTTCAAGGAAATAAATCTTTTTAGTTTAAATCAATCTAGTTAATCCAATTACTATTGGATCAGTTTTATTCAGTTTCGATTGTCATTTGAATTTATTGACTATAGTCCTATCAATTTGATTCGATTCGAATTAAACCAAATTTTGATTATAATTTAGATTACTCGTATATGGTGTTCTACCGGTTATCAATTCCTGTTTGGATTTATTTATTTTACCGGGTATATATTAGTATATTACCATCGGATGAAACAATTTCATTTTTATTTATAAAAAAGTTCAAGTTGAATAAAACGATAACGCTCTCAAGAAACCATCTTAAGTGAAAGTTTATACTAATGGTTGGAGTTTGGAGATTGGTTTTATACTTTATTAGCACGTTACCTCACAAGAATGTTCTTTGGGTTTGAACTTTGAAGCGTGGATGCAACAACAGACCTTCCTCCCCATACTTGGTACTAATATTCCACATAAGAAGATATCTGAAACTATGACATTCACTCTGATCAAAACCATCTCAGTCAAAAGGATAAGTTCATGGTTGAAGTTCCATGATCGATTACAGCTGAACTACGGCAAGATTATAGTGGAGTAAATTATTATTAAAGTAATAGAGTTATTGATATATTGCCTTCGACTCAATCATTTATTTACTTGTGATTAATATTTCATTTAAAGAAAATAAAAACGTAAATAAATAGCTGAGACCGAAAAATATTTCCGTAATAGCCAACATTATTATAGGAGGGTGAAGAGGGCACTAGTTAGGGATAAATGGGGTAACATAACATGCCAAGTGCCCATAAATCCATCTTCAAGGGCCCTGCAAAAACAATGTAATGTCCCATGGTGTGTGTCATGCCCATAATTTACTCTTCATATATCAACCAAAGCCATACACAAACATGACATGATTCAATGAATGCATGCAAATATGCAATGCTTTGGGTCTTTACTCTTAAATGCCAAATTTATAAAAATATTCGATATCATATCTATTATATTGTCCTCATTTGAGTTTGATGGTCGATTGTTGTAAATTTTAACAATTTATACGAGTAACTATAAAGTTAATCGCATTTGTAATTCGTAGATAGGTGAAAAATAGTGTATTTGACGGGTGAAAAAACTTTCCAAAGTATATTTTTACGTTTTGGACGAATTTAATTAAGATAAAACAGTACTAAAGCATCTACAATGACAAGCTACATGCCTACAACACTTTGTAACTCGACTTCTAATCAATTTTTCAAGCTACATTGTTCCTCCCGTGGAAAGCGACAAACATCTTGTAGCATACATGCTCCTGAATCACTTCAATCATCTAATATAGAGAGCAAACTAATTCGTTTCGAGCTAGTTGCTTCCTAGAGCTAGTCCTACTGGCAAGCGGATTAGGTTAAACACCATACCACTATATGATCTAAAAGTTTATTGTTGCAAATAATTCATTATCTTTAAATAGAGTTGGCAAAAACTGACCCGATTCGACACAACCCAAAATTTGGTGAACCAAAACCGAACTGACCCAACCCGATAACCGATAGCATCCTTATTTTGTCCAACTTGACCCGACCAGTCCCGACCCATGACCCGATATATTCTCAACCCGATAGATGACCCAATAATGGTTAAATAACACCAAATTGACATTATCTTAAAACCACAATTGATACACTTACCCATTATTTAAACATAAAATTACCATCTAAAACTACGCATATAACATAAACTTTATGTTGATAACCCAACTCAACACTGGCCCGCTAACGACCCGACCAGAATAGTGACCCGAAGATGATCTGACATAAATTGAATCGATCTGAGCTCGTCACTGAGCCGACATAACCCGACCTCGATATGACCCGACCCGCTTTGACCCGCCCGAATAATCCGATTGTCACCTTTATCTTTAAATAACAGGTTTGAAAATGCCTGAACACGAAATGACCAAAACAGAGTAGGTGATACCTCATGACACTAAATGCATGAATGAAGTTTTAACAGTAAATAAGAATGTGTTTCCTAGGAGGGTACTAATCCATGGAAGACAGCAAGGATAGTATTATGAGCAAAGGGACCAGTTGAACTGTCTTCTGTGTTTTTTTGGTTGTCTTTGGTTTTTTGGTAAGGTTTTGGTATGTGTTAGTTTAACAAAGGAATGGTGTGTGTGTGTGTGTGGGGAAAGAGAAGCCCATGCTTATTGTAACATACACTCTCTCATATGTCCACATTCATCTTGTGATTCCCTTCCTTGTAGTCTTCTTTTACGATGTCGTATCCTCGCATCTCGTCTCGTATGATTATAACAACATTACCTCAGTATCTTCAACGGGTTTTCCTTAATGTGATTTAATCGGATGTGTATGTGTTTCTGATGATTTAGGATAATTCGGACGTGTAGTGGCAGGATCAGGATTTGAAGTTAAGAAATACTCAGTAACAATTCATTGATTTTAATGGGCTATGTCCATCCTAGATCGATTGCCATTAATGTGATTTAATCGGATGTGTATGTGTTTCTGATGATTTTGGATGATTCAGGCGTGTAGTGGGAGGACCAGGATTTAAAGTTAAGAAATACTCGGTGACAATACATAAATTTCAATAGGCTATGTCTATCCTAGCTCGATTGCCATGACCCTCGCTCTCTCAGCGATAGGATGGACATTGGCCTTTGCTCTGTGATGGACATAGGTACGTCCGAAGTCCTAGGTGTGAAACAAGGAATGTACGTAGTTGGGTCGAGCAATGCATGACCGACAACTACAACTACAACACCACCAGAGCCTTAATTCCCGACCAACATCTAAGATTCTAAGCCATAACCATTTTATACTGTGGCTTTAGATACAGTTCAGTAGTTCACTGCAGCCTGATGAGGCCGGTCTTCATGTCATGATGCTCGGAAATTAAGCTCATTTGGCCTTAAACAGACATTGAAACATACACCGCATTCACTGAATTTTAAGTAGACGGAAGCAGATTTTGTGTTGACAATTGTCGCAGAATCATATATACACTAGATGATGTAGACTAGCAGAAGACACAGACAGTACAATTTGACATACATATAAGGAGTATATTTCTTATGCTTCTTGTAATCCATCAAAGACTTAAAACGAGCTTGAACATCAGAAAAAGGGCAGTATATATCATTGAAACCTTACGACAATGCATGAGATGTCGTCTTTGCTTTTCCTGGAAACAGCAGCTTCTGTTAAATGCTTTGCTGCGGCTTGAGCGTCCTTGATGCTCTTGATGGCATCCACCGCTTCTTCGTTTGTCATCACCTTCATCGACAAACAACTTCCTCGTAAGATACTTGGACGTGTTTGGATACTATTAACGAGTTTAAGTAACATAGCGTATATATAAAAGGACTAACCTTCCATAAACCGTCACTTGCCAGGATCAGAAACTCTGCAGTATCATCTATCGTAACCATTTCGACATGCGGTTCTGAACTAAGATGTAGCTTCAAGCTCTTATCTCCGAATGCTCTTGCCACTGCCAGCTGCCCATCAACACGAGGGACATCACCTGTCCAACACACAGGAAAACTTCTTCAATATTTCACACCAGTCATTCCCTGCAGAGTTTCCTGCATCGAGCCATCGAGTATAAATCAGTTACCTGGAATATTAGACACGAATCCACCACGACTTTCGATTTCTCCTTTCTCAGTTCCCGGATCATGATCGATTGACAGCTGTTTGGCCTCGCCATTTTTGGAAATTACAGCACGGGAATCACCCACATTAGCTACAAACAGTGTTTGACCATTGACAAGAATCGCTGTTACAGCTGTCGAACCACCTCTTCCTAGTACTAAAGTTTTCTCCAGGATTTCTTCGTCAGTTGTTTCGTACGCTCTCCTGATAGCAGTCTCTGGTTCGGTCCAAAAGTCCGGCTGTTGTCATAACCGACGTTGACAACAATTAGTACGATGAAGGGTACCCAAGTCCAACAAAAACGATGTTGCAGATGCAACAAAGCTGTAGTCGTAACCAAGCTGAGTAAAAGATACGTACCTCTTTGAGTATGTTATCAAACAGATTGGATTGCAGATAGTTTGCAACATCGTGGCCCATATGACCATCGAAAATGGCAAACAAACCCAACTCTCGATCACCAATCTGTTTAAAGTTAGAAACTAAGCAATCTTCCATCGGATGACTCGTCTTTCCTTTCACAAGGTTAAAACCGTGAGTTATATGCTTGGACACTTTGCCTTTGCCTTTCCCTGTATCAGGCGGTGCTGAGCTAAATCCAGCTTTTACCTGTAAGTACCGTCAAAACAGAATTACCTCACCGACAACAGAATCAGTAACGCGATTGTATCAAATCTAGACTGCAATAGCAGACAGGGAGCCGGTTAATAACAGTTTTGATGGTATCAGCAAGATATGGGCGCAGTCACTGATTCTGAAATCAAGTTTCAGGCCGGGATTCAGTACCACAGGTACCGGCATACTGCATTTAATCAACTGAAATCGAAATTAAACACTAACAATGCCAGACAGCACTTCAAACCCCATTGCCTCTTGAGTCTTGGCGTAGACATATCATCTGCCAATATTTTGTCGATAACTATCTCGTGGTAAAAGTGACCAAGGTGCGCGTAACACCTAAATCTAGACACCCATGAATCTATGATCTGCAGATTTAAATTTATCAAGGCTCTCATAGTTTCATAATCTTCACACCCACACAAAATCAACACGAGTAGACGACAGTGGACAGTGGATTCATACTTCAATTGCAGTCCCCCAAATCAGAATTTCCACATTCTGATGCTCATTTCATCACAACAAAACTCGAAATGGGCACATCACAAGTCATACCTCAGGCTCATAGTACTAGTTCAAACTTGAACTCATACTACTAGTTCAAGTCATCGATTCAAAATCGACAACTATTTTTTCCGTCTCAGTCATTTATTTACTGACAAAAGGATCAATAAGTTTAAACAAAAGAATCCAACTTTGAGATATGACAAAACATTATTTAAAATTATTTTGATCATACTAGCATTACAGTACAACAGCAATTAAACCAAACCCATCATAAATATAATACCAACTGAAACGATATTGGATCAGAAAGATAAGGCCAAAAACGACATTGAAGATGAAAATGCCGAGGTCACTCAGATTTATGCGATTAAAACTAGAATGAAAACGCATACAGAAAATATTAACCGAAAGGTGGTAATAACTTAAAACCGTTATATAATAGGTAAAAAAATACAAATTCCCGTGTAAGAGAATCACACCTGTTAGTTCCATATTATCCAAAAACTGGCAATAACTTAAACCGTTATACAATATGCAAAACCTTCTTACACAAATATTTGCGAAAATCGAAGATAAACAAATTACAAAATGTAAACATAAAACATATTACATGCATACCTTCATTTTATGAAGAATATCTTTAGCATTAGTCATGATGAATGAACTATGTATTTTGTGAATCAAATGTGTGTACAAATTACAATCTAGAAAGAATGAATATAATTACGATGAATATAATATGTAAATTTTTGAAGAAGACAAGAAAATTATTAAGGTAGAAAAACAAGTGGTAGCATTGATTGAGACTCATGTGATTGCTTTCATGACTTTATTATTCCGTATTATTATTATTATTAATATTAATATTATTGTTTATGACGTTTTTTATACGTTCATACTTTCGTGGTCAGTTAGGCTTTGTTTGACATGACACTATATTTTAGGTGATTTATTTGTTTAAATAAGTTATTTGAAATAATATAGGGATATTCTACGGTGTACCCTCGAGTTTTTCAATTTTTTACGTTGTACCCCTATATTTTTTAATTCTATGGTATGCCCTTAAACTCTATACATTAGTCTATACAATGACCTTATTTTATTGGTTTTGCTAGCTTAATTTCTTAATTTATCTATTAAATCGTTTATTTAACATTTTAATTACTCGACAACCTTCTCAGTTACTTATTAGTTCGCCGAATTACCATTAATCAACCAAATAGTACACAAATCTAACTCAATTTCATCAATTGCTATTAATATTTCATGTTTCATAACATATGTTTTTCAATAGAAGTTTGTGCTTATTTAAAGATATTTGTGATACTTTCTATATAGAATGGTGTTACCACATTAATAAGTCAAAATAAATGTCAAATTATGATTTTTTATAGTAATAGTGTTAATGGAGATTTGGAGGAGGTCATTATGGAGAATAAGTAAGAAGTTAAAGGGTATATCATAGAAATTATAAAATGTAGGGGTACAACACAGAAATCCGAAAAACACGAGAGTACACCGTAGAATATCCCAATAATATATTACCTGAAATACTATTTGAGATTTGAAATTAAGTTCTCTTCCACCTATTACCCTAAGATCTATAATATTAAATAATTATTATTTATACTTTTTACGTCTTTTTATCGAAAAGCAGCTATATTTTCAATTAGTTTTCCAAACATTTTTTATATAATCGGTAAGCTTATCAGCTCTTAATTTATGAAATGTTATGTAGAGTGATAGAGTAGCATTTGAGATTTAAAATAAGTTTATTTCCATTTATTACCTTGAAATTTATAATATTAAATAATTATTATACCATTTTACATTTTTTTTTAAAAAAATCAGTTATTTTTAGCTAGTTTGCCCAACATTTTTCACATAATCAGTAAATTTTCAATTTTCATTTACATTTTCTGCTACTTTTATCAAACATGTACTTAACCTCCCTTAGACGAAACACTAATGCTCCTTTTAACATTAAAACCGATCAAATACTATTCTATCTACGTACTTAAAATGAATCTTGTACTTTTTCTTATACATTTTTTTATCATATTTATATTATTATTGACCCGTATTAAGATTAACACGATAAATAACAATTTGTTGTGGTTATAGTATCCTCAAACGCGTTAATATGGGTCAACGCATTTCCTATTCATCGTCAACGCCATCTTTATCAATTTGTGAAGTATTGTTCTTGTATTAATTGTAAAGGAAGATTCAAAGAATCAAAGGTACCGACAAAGCAAAGAAAGTGTCAACAAACAACACCACTTAAAGGAAGAGAAATTTTCAAAAAAGTTCTTTCACAATGACACCCTAATGACCCAATTGGCCATCTTATTTTTTAATCTAATACGGAGTAGTCTGTAATCTGTATAAAAGCTGGTAAAATATTAAAATTTAAAATTAACCTGGCTTGATAAGTTTGACTTGAGATCTGGAAATGACCTAAAAAATATGATTTGAGCTTGACTTGGTTTATTTAAATTGATTCCGTTAAAAAGTGATCCAATTTGAAGCGACCCAAGAAGTTGAAAAATGTATATGTAAGGCAAAATACTTGCTCAAAATAAATTATTTAAGACAAACCCCTATCTATAAACACGTAATGACGCAAAACAATTTCCCGATCAGAAATGACAAGAATGAGAATGACTTGACCAAAAACAATCCGACACTAAATTAATTCGATAATTGTTTACACCAAAATGACTCGACTCGTAATGATCTATTCCCGAACCCGGCCCATTTGTTCAACTTGTTTTATATATATGGGCCATTTTATACAATACTTGTTTTATGTATGGCCCAGAATAGCGGTGTACTAGGCGAATTATGGCCTATTTATATTTAACTTAGGCATCGTGTCAGCAAATTCTGAATATGTACGAATTCTTATTTAAAATCATTTAAATTAGGACGGTTTTTACACCTATTTAAAAAAAACGCGAAAAAAAAGAGGTTACGATTTGTGAAATTTTAAATTAAGACAATTGAAAGAAAACATGATAATTGAGAATGAGTCTAAATTACTCTATTTACAGTTTTATAATAAACCGATTAATGTAAAAGAACATGGATGTGGTCGAGTTATCGGTGCTAGCAGGATCAATCGTATTTGTTGAACAATGGAAATTTATTATTTTAGTTAAATATTTCATTTTTGTTAGTTTTCGAAATGAGCAACTAGCTTCTTTTTCGGCCTTTAATTTCCTATCTAACAACAGACATCTTTCTCTCTCTAAAAAACGTAGAGAGCGTTTTCTCTTCCTGATGACGAGAGCTTTCTCTTCACAACAATTTTTCTTCAATAATTTTTTTTAAAAAAACAAAAATCATCTAAATAATTATTTTAACTTGATTTTTACTCAAGTGATCTTACAAGAGGTTGGACGTTTAAATCTTAGTTTTAAAAATTTGGTTTACGAAGATTGGGTTGGTGCTTTTGAGGAAGGGTATTATTGTTTTTCGGGTTTCAGGATTGGGGGATTTGAGTTAACAAAGAGTTTTTCTCAGAAATTATTGTATGATTAGTTTTATGGGAACAAGGAATGGGTTTATTTCGATTGGTTAACAGATTTAGGGTAGGTGATGAGTGTATGAGAAGGAGATGCATTGGGCAATTGAGTTTTTCGAAGCGTCTATGTCAGCGGAGTTTATGAGCTAGTAATGTTCTTTTGGGGGCTCTGCATATTCTCTGGAGTGCACACCTTCATTGCTTCTCGTTTTGATCCTATTCATTTAAGAATCAATTGCTAATTGGCTCAGCTCAGATTTCTGTCTGAATTTGAATTTAATTGGGATTTAATTTTTAGGGTTTCGAGGTGTAGGAGTTGGGCTGACTTTTAGGGTTTTCAAGATGGTTGATGTATTTAAAGGGGTTTTCGGTTACATGCAAATTCACCAACTTCAGTTTCCTTTTCTCTCTTATAATTTTAATCTTTGCTGATCACTAATCTTCTTTTATGGATTTTGAGCATCAGTTTGGGCGTTTTGTGGGTAAGAGTTCTGGTTATGGGGTTCAGGGTGAGGTTAGGGAGAATCAACAAAGTGACAATAATATTTCAGCTAATCCACTTAAGCATGGAGGTATCCCCGTACTGGTGGGGTTGTGAATATTGATCCTCGCACACTGGGTAGGTCTAGAGAGTTTTGGGGACAATGTTTAATAGGGTTTTTGGTGGATTATCAGGTCTTTGAGGCAGCTAAGGTTAGTGGTATCATCAGGCGTAAATGGGATACTAAGGGGAAGATTACTGTGTTTACAATGGGTGAATTATATATGTTGCATTGTGAGGAATATGAGGATGTGGAGGAGCTCTTGAAGAGGAGTACTGCAACTTTGGATGGGGCTATTATGGTGTTCGCAAAATGGTATCCAGACACTGTACCTCGTACAGTGCGGTTCCCCTATGCTGAAATGTGGGTACGCGTGTGTGGGCTCCCATTTGAATACTTGTCGGTTCATGTGGGTCATGTTGTCGGGAATCTGTTGTGTGATCAATTTAAGGTGGAGGAGTTTGATTTTGTTCCCAACAATGACTACCTACGTTTTCGTGCTTGTGTGAAATTGAATGAGCCTCTGGTTCCAGGGTTATTCCCTGCTCTTAATGATAGAAATTTACTTTGGATCTAGTTTCGATATAAGGAGGTATTCAAGTATTGTGTAAGGTGCGGGAAAATTGGTCACCGTGCTACCCAGTGTAAGGATAGCATGGTGTCGGTGGTTGCTAATGTGAAGACAATGTTGAACAAGACTGCTGAGCGAGGATTTGTTATTTTCCAGACGGAGACTAGTCACACTATGTTAAACCTTGATCTAAGGGCAAATCCAGTTACTACAAAATTTACATCTTCAAAGATTAAGCTGGGTTCTGAAAGGAGAAGGAGAAATCATAGGTTAGTGGAGGATGAGGAGGAGCGTCTGGTGGACTTTGATCTAGGGACAACACCTGCTGGGAGGGTCCACCCTGGTATGAGGTTTACAGTTACAGCTCAGCCCTTTGCTGGGCCTGTGGTGTTTCAATGTGGGATAGGTGAGGTTTCTGCTAATAGGAATGGTGATGGGGTGGAGAGGGGTGAAGGTCAGCAGGGGGTGAGACAGGGCTCGGCACAAGAACAACAGGGGGTGCTAGATCTGGGTTTAGGGGTTAGCTGGAAGAGGGGCAAGAAAGTGATGAATTTCACTCTGCAAATGAGGACCTGGGAAATAATCTTAATCATAATACTGCTCATTCTATGGATGTTGATCAAGGGTTGGGGTTGGATCCTTTTGATGCTTTTATGAGAGGTTATGGGGGGATGGAAGTTTATGATCGTGATGTGCAGATTCAAGGTAATATTGCTGGAAGGGTGGCTGGTGAGGGTATTTATACCACCATTGCGAATGAAAGTAGGGGTTACAACCAAGTTTTTGCCCCACCAGAGGGAGGGTTACCAGTTTTCTATTTTTATCCTGGGGGGAACAACAACGAATGGAGGAGGAGGACTTTCTAAGGTTTGGGAATGTCCCTGCTGGAAATGGTGAGGGTTCTTGATGCGTGTCGTTATTCATACACCAAAAATAAAAGCCTAGGTCTTACTAACAGAAGCTAGCGGTAAATAGGGTCGATCTCCTCAAGGAAGCAGACTTGCTTAACTAACAGGTTTTACCTATGGTCACAGACATGGGGAGTTTTTAAATTGTGATAACTAAACTACGATATAGAGAAATATGCAAAGAATAAGAACACGGAAGAAAATAACACAAGTTGAGATAAAAATTTGGGAAAAGGAATATGTTGGGAATTCGGGTCGTTGTGTCTCACATATGATAGTCGTAAATGGGATAGGCCTAATATTGGTGGGAAAGGCTAGGTTATTACGGTCAAGTCTCAAACCCGACTATACCTTCCGGTCTTAAGTCTCCCTAAGGTCGTTTTTGCTTAACTTCCGCTCTCACAAAAACTATTTAAAATCGATAAACAAGTCTTACCCTTCCAACCTTCCGGTCTAGGTCGGGAATTAACTAGATGTAAGGTCTCATGCGTGCACTCAATAAACCGAACATACAATAAATTGTTTTAACGATTACGCCCACCAAAAACGGTCTAACCCGACTACTACATATTATATATTCGACACAACTCCCTCATCCCAACATATTATGGATTTAGCTACTCATAATGGGGGTAACGAAGATTATGATGATAACGATAATTCTAGCATATGACATGATAAAAGGATAAATAAAAATCAGATTATAAACAGTAGACAAGGGATTCGAAATTAACGTGAACAAAGGGAAAAGAGATGCGAGATTTGATAGTCTTAAGACGGATATAAAAATAACAAACTAGCATACGATTTGATACGAATTGAACAGGGATTCAGAGTAAATAGATTAAAACCAAAAATAAGGATTGACAAAGGGTAATGAACTGAAAACAGGAAGTGAAAGCCGAGAGAAAGACGGACGAACAAATTGACGAACGCAAACAATGAAAACAGAGTATAAGCGAAACAGAAACTGATCGGGAACGATAAACGAAAACAGTAGATATAAACTGAAATATGAATATAAAAACAAAGATAAGAGAGAAGAAATTACAGTAATCCGAAGGCAAGAACGGAGATTAAAATGGAAGACCGAAATCCGAAATATTACTAGAATCCGACGGCTACAAGAGTTCAGAAGTACTTGAAGTAAAAGAGTGTTTTTGAGAGTAAACTTGGGTCTGCAAAAACTGATTATTGATACCCAATGCTCTACAAACGAGCTCTTTAAAAAGTACAGAAAAATAAACTAATGTAATAAATCAGTGAACACGAAGAGTCTCGAAGTTCTCGATCGAGGGAAAATTCCTCTCGATCGAGCACTATTAGCTTCACAAAACCGGTCGATCGATAGGTGTTAGTTACTCAATCGACTCCTCTTCTTTGACACTTCCTCGATCGATCACTTTGTCACTCGACCGAGTACTTCCTTCTTGGATACCTCTTGATCGAGCACAGGACAGCTCGATCGAGTACTTCTCTTCATTTTGATCCCTCGATCGATCACAGGACAGCTTGATCAAGGACTTTGCTTCATCGATGGATCCTTCGACAGGCCTAGAGTTTAATCTTTCACTTCAAACTTCTCGATTGTTACATGACCAACCGTGGTTCTTCCATCGACTATAGCAAAACAGTGCAATGAGGCAGAAAGAGCTCGGTTTCTGCTACTATTCAATCACTATCTGCAAAATAGCAACACGAACACAAAGTAGCACATACGGGGTATAAAATGATATAAAATCACCAAATATTACGATAATGTGTGCTAAAACAAGACTAAAAAGTCTATACAAATGCACACATCAAACTTCCCCAAACCGAACCTTTGCTTGTCCTCAAGCAAACCTAATGCAAGCTAAAACAAACTAAAGAAAAACTACGAACCTAGTGGATGGAGAAAAGACTCAAGCTACCAAAATAGTCAAAGCCAAGTACATACTATGCCGAAAAATCAACCGATGCCAAGATTGGAAATAAGCAAACGAATTTGTGCATATCATGGAAAACACATGTAGACTTTCAACCTTGCTAGACTCATAAAATTTCGGACTCTCCTGGAATCTCTCTTCTCTCAATCAAGCAAATGGTAAAAAATATGTGAAGAGAAGAGAAGAATAAAGAAGTATAGACTCTCGCCTAAACTACAACCGACAAATCATGAATGCTAGACTAGCATGAATAAAGGTTTCAAGCACCGTACACATGCACAACCACCAACAATGTCCATTACACGCCGAACTATTGCAAGTTTTTGGATAGTGAGGATAAGTGGGACAGAAAGGGTTAAAACAAGTATGGGTAAATGAGGGTTTAAGCCGAGCTAGAACCACCAAATCTCCTAAAAATACATTCCCAATTCTTCCGACTATACATGTAATTCATTGCCTTTGCTAGGCAACCAAATACTACCCAAAATTATACCAACTGTCAACCGGATACTAATTTTCGTATTTTTCCTTTCCATCAATTTTTCTTTCTTTAAATTCTTTTTTTGAATTTTTCTTTGATTGTTTTTTTTTCTTTGTTTCCTGATGAAACCTCTCGGTGACAGTGGCAACTTTCCTCTCGATCGACCAAACTGGGCGGTCGATCGAGTGCTTTTCTACCCAGTATAATCCATCGAGCAATAAAAGCTTCGATCGAGCACTTTTCATTTTTGAAAGCTCTCGAACGACCAGTCTAAGCCAGAAAAACTACTCGATCGAGTACAAATGGCCCTCGATCGAGCAAAACTCGGCTGAAAACTTTCCTCTCCTTCGTAAACACTCCAACAACAATGAAAACAGGCAAAAAATTGATAAAAATGGCACAAAAACCTTCACTACTCCTAGCTCATCATAAGGTAAGTAATATATAGGATGTAGCAAAAGGGACAAAAGGCAATTTTTGGCTAAAGTGGAGCTAAATGGGCATAACGAGAAGGGGGTGATGCAATAGTTGTCCTACGTGTAATACCAACCACAAAACGGTACGTGTAGGCAATAAGAAACCAAGACTCATACACATGCAAAACATGAAATGCAGGGAGTACTACTCACAATCCTAATATAACCGGTCATAGATGTCACCAGTTTTAAAGGCTCTAAAGCTCAGAATGTGTAGTAGGTTGCCAAAACTATGAGTCGAGTCTAGTGATCTAACGTGAAGTCCATGACAAAATTCGGGATAACGCTTAAAACTTCACAAGGCAAGGGTCGAAAATTGGCATAACATGACATGAAATTGACTATAAACAGCTTGTCATCATCAAATCTCCAATCCGACTCGACTAAATGCAAAAATAAACATGATTATTTTTTAAGATTTTTTCAAATTTTATGAAATTTACACAAAGCAATAAACGTGAATGCAAACGAAATGCAAATGCAGACGCAAAAGGATGCATACCCTCCCCAAACCAAAACAGAAAACGCCCTCGTTGTCTTCTCAGCACATCAAAACCAGCAAGCAAGTGAAAGGGGATATCAACCTAATACATGTTCCTAAAAACAAAAAAAAAAAAAAACAAAAGAAAATAAAATAAAAGATGGAAGACGGTGGTACTTACAAAACTGGCTTCCCCAAACCAGTACCAAACTAGGGAAGCCCTAAGCATCACGAGAAGCTCCCTCCTCCCGAAACGTGGGGTCCTGCTCCTCCGCTCTCGTAGCACGCCTCGCTGCAGCCTCGGCACGTAAGCGCACCGCTCTCGCTACCGGTTTCTCCTCCCTCTCCTCGCCAGAAGAAGAAGAGTGAGGGTACCCACCATCTGGGAATCGGTAGAAAGAGGGGTGAACCCATCCCTCTGGAAGGGGACGTGCTGTGCGGATGTAGTCCTCATAGATTGGGAACATGGCCAAAGCCTGATCCCGTCGCATGTCGGTGAGGTACCTGCAAATGCCATCAAGCACAAGATCACGACGCCCTTGGTCGGAGACCGCAGGCGCCTCAAGGGCAGGAGGTAAAACAAAGTTGGGAGGATAAACCATCCCAGATGAAGCAGGGGTAGGGGTAGGAGTAGGTGATGGTAAAGGTGAGTGAATGGTGAGGGTGGTAGGTGTACGAGTGATGGATGGAGTGGGCATGAAGGTGAACGTGGACGCGGATGCGGGCGTGGACGTGGGTGTGGACGTGGGTGTAGATCCAACCCTAGGTGGTGAAGTCTGGGTCGGAGACTGGGAAGACTGCCCAATCTCCCGCTTCCTCTTCTTCTGGGGTGCGGTGGTGAAGGTGAGATGGTAGGTGGTGGGTGGTGGTCTCGCTCCCTCAGTAGTGGAGAGCGGTAAAAGACGAGGAAGTGTGGCGCAAGGTAGTGTCACTGAAGGGTAGCCAGAAATCTTCCACGTCATCCCATCTAGCCAGCGAAAGACTCGCATGACATCTATATCGAGGCGCCCAATATCCCCCACTTGGCCAACCCTCTCAATGTAGGTAGGGAGAATGTGGCGGAGGATCCTAGTAACCAATCCACCACAGACAATAGAGCTCGTGACCCGCCTCCCAATACCACTCCAATACTGAGCAACTAGAAATGAAATGTTAAGAACAAAAGGAGTACGCGAATCGATGTTCACGTACCCGGCCAAGATGGCAAGGTTAGTGTTGGTGAGGTTATTGGGCTCAGGTTGCCCAAAGATAGTCTCACCCAATAAACGAAGAAAGTAATGAGGGGCTGAGGTGTGAACGTGGGCTCCCTTACGTGAAGAGAGTGGAGTGTGAGAGGGGGCAGCCCACAACTGAGGTACGAGCCTTCGAGGAGGCTCGATGGGTCCATCACTAACGAGGCCTAATGCCTCCCCAAACAGCCCCAAGGTCCAGTCAAACGACTCATTCATGAGTCGGAAATGAATACAAGGGAGAGTGCGGTCCTTCCTAAAGCTCTCGGGGTCAAAGGTGAAGGAGCTAAAGAACTCGTAAGTAGGTCTGTCTAGCGTGAGCTCCTCCATCCTAATCAATCTAGACATCCCCGTCCCGTTCAGCAAGTGGCAAACATCCTCATATATACCTAGAGTCTCTAGGTCAGGGCGCGAGAGGAAACGGGTCGGGGTGAGGGGTACAGATAAGAGCGTAGACAACCTAGAACGGTGGTCAGCAGAAACAAAACGTACCTCGGGCCTCTTAGGCAAGGGAGCGAGGTCTGTCCCTCGTGAAGAAGTGTCAACGACCCTCGATGTAGTGGCCGCAACAGAGAGAGGCGTAGCAATAGCCTCGGTAACATGGGGCTCGGCAGCAGTGGCCCCAGGTGCTATGGTGAGTTCAGTAGAAACTGCGGTGGAGCTCGAAGAGGCGACCATAGGAGGTCAAGAAGTGGTGGTGGTGATGGCCAAGGACTGGGGACGAGGAATCCTAGGGAGCTTCGAGTACCTAGGAGTGGCACCCGCGGCTAACAAAGAGAAAGGAGGACGCGGCTGTCCAGCATCCTCATCAGACTCGGTGTCCTCCTCGGAGTCACTCTCGGACTCCGTCTCAACGTCCTCTACAGTAACAGGGACACCAGGAGTTGCTTGAGAAGCAACAGTACCCTCCAATGCCGATGGACTCACGGTCATCCTTCCCCCAGGAATGACGATGTCGGAGGACACCGTCCCAGCCTCAGAAACAGCAACATGAGGCTGCCCAGACTCCTCAACAGTAGCAACAGAGTGTTGCTCTGTTATCTCGGTTACGATATTCGAGACGATTGTCTCGACAGAAAGTACAGGAGCAGGGGATTGGTTTACTTGGTCCATTACTACATCAAACAACAAGTAAAAACAAATTTAAACTAAGATTAAACATGTGAAGAACATAATTCGAAGGTCGACTAACATACACCCTAAAAAATTCGAAAAACTAAGGGAATAAGGTGTTTAATTAACAAAGAAGAGCTAGGAACACTTACTTGTTGTTGATAATACCCACGTATTGAAATTAATCGGAACAAAATGCACAGAAATCGAAATTCCAACCGAAACCCTAGAATCGAAAATTTTCGAATTGGGGCTTGAAATCGGGTTTTTTGATAGGGCTTTTGTTAAAATTGATGTGTAAATGAGTTGGGTACTATATTGTAGTTGTTATTTGGGCAAAACAAGGCTTAAATTGCGATGGGAGTTAAAAAAGCTTAAGAAATAAGGAAGAACTCAAAAACTCGGTCGAAGAAATGAGCTGAAAATCGAGGGATTTTACCTTATATCGACCGAAAAGGGTACTTGATCGAGGGAAAATTCCTCTCGATCGAGTACTTTTTGATACCTGGAGGGCTCGATCGAGAATAGTAACAGCTCGATCGATGAGTTCCTTGACTGCTGAACTTATGCCCCCTCGATCGAGAGAAACATCTCTCGATCGACCTTCTACATTCCCCTCAATCGAGGAGTTTCTGATTTTTAGACTCCCTCCTTTCGATCGACCAATTAATTCCTTCGATCGAGAAGAAATCTTCTCGACCGAATTCATCAACCCTTCAGTTTGCTCGATCGAGGGGATTTTGCCTCTCGGTCGAGTGCTTTTTCACCTGGCCGCACTTTAAATTTGGTTCTGATTGTCGCGGCTCAGTTGTACCTGCAATAAGCATAATACAAGAATCCCAAAACCACCAAAAAAATATTTTTCCGAGTCACTCTACTGTCCAAACTACGATAGTCTACTACGTATGTCCTAAAAAAAACCACAAGTTTAAAAACTAAAAGTTCATGAAAACTAGTTATTTACAACTTCGCACGGGGTTGCAAACCCGGCTATTCCTCCATTGATTCAGATTGGCCATCCTGCGGCCTCGGTCGTGATGTACTGGTTTCTCCAATGTTGGTCCTCAAATTCCTTCTCGACGCCCGTGACTCATCTTCCGACTTCCGCTCGTCTTTGTATTCTTTAAACAGTTCCGCCATGCTCTTTGATGCTCCCGTAGGTAGGTCCATTGCAAAGTTTCCCCATCCTGGCCCGGTGCACCTGATAACAGAAATACGGGCCCCTCTTTTGCTCTCTTTATGAGGCAACGGTGTTAGTGGGGTTGGGGGTACAACGACACGCGAAGGTTCATCTATGATCATGGAGTCTTTCGACGGGGTCACTTCCATAGGACAAGAGTCAGAATCAACGGCTTGCAAAACATTGCATTCCAGAATGCGCATTGGACCCTTATGGGTCGCGGGTTTGGCGAAAATTAATTCTTCTCCCCCGACTCGGAAGGTCAAAGTGCGCAATCCGACATCAATAATTGTTTGGGCAGTATGTAGAAAGGGTCGACCAAGTATGATGGGTGTGTATGAGTCTTCCGGAATGTCGAGAACGACAAAATCAACCGGTATATAAAAACGTCCCACCTTTACTGGTATATCCTCCAAAATCCCCATAGGCTTAGCCGTCGACCTGTCAGCCATTTGCACTGACATACTCGTATAGTGAAATCGGTTAAGACCCAACCTTCTTGTTAAAGACCATGGCATAACGTTAATACTAGCGCCTAAGTCACATAACGCGCGGTCAATATAGTGAAGTCCTATGTAGCAAGGTATGGAAAAACTACCCGGGTCGGATAGTTTGAGTGGGGTCCGATATTGCAAATGGGCTGAAGACCCTTCCGTAAAAGCTACGGTCTCAATTTCACCAATGGTACGCCTACGCATAAGAATATCTTTCATGAATTTTAAATAGGAGGGTACCTTTCTCACTAAGTCCAAAAATGGAATGTGGACGTTGAGGCCTTTGATCAATTGGCCGAATCTTTAGAATTCTGGTTCGGTTTTCTTCTTTTTCAACAAACGTCCCGGAAATGGGACCTGCACTTCTGAATATGGTCTATGCGTATAACGGATTAACGCATTGTTCATCATTCTTCTATTTGGTTCTGTTGATCGAACGTTCTCTTGCTCCAGATCAGTCGATCGAGCATTCTCAGCAACCAAACCACTCGATCGACCTTCCAGCGTTCTCGGTCGAGTGGTTTCTTTCTCAGCAGTGCTCGATCAAGCACTCTCTACTGACACATCGCTCGATCGAGGAGTATGAGGCTCTCGATCGATCTCTTTTTCTGCATCTTCCCTCGATCGAGAGTCTGAAACCTCTCGATCGAGTGCTTTCTCGGCTCTGACAGCTTCTTTTTCAACAACTTCCTCTTCTTTTCCTGTGACATCAATAACAGTCTGATTAGCAACTTCATCATTGGAATAAAATTTTCCTGATCTTAGGGTCACCATGTTCAACGTCTCCTTCCTCTTTTTCGACTGAGAGGGTAGATGGCCCGGTTGTCTCGTTGATTGATTTGTGGCGAGTTGGGCAATTTGCGACTCTAACATCTTTATCGTCGAGTTCGTCGCTTGGTCAGATTTAGCCATTTGTGTGGCCAAGGACTATATCATGCTCTTCAACTCTCCTACCTCGGACACCCCTCCACTCGAAGAACTACCTTGTTGAGGGTTCGGAAACTGCGGGGCCCTCGAAAATTGTTGCTTGTGCGGTGGAATATACGGTTGTTGTTGTTGTGGTGGGGGAGACGGGTTTAGATTATTTTGGCTCGTCCACCGTAAATTCGGGTGGACATACCCGTGATTGTGATTGTATCCCCCTTGTTTGTATTGTTGAAACGAGAAAACTTGCTCTCGATCTACATAGCATTCAACCGCGATGTGACCTTGCTCGCCACACCTCTCACAAAGCACTATTTCCTCTTTTTGTAGAACATGAACCGTCTGACGGTTCCCAACACCTTCGTTCTCTAACTTTTCAATTTTAGCAAATAATTTATCAAACTTCGCCTCTAGACCCTCAGTCTCGATATTGGCAACCGTTCTCGTCCCACTTCTGGGGTTGCCGTATTCACACGTATGGGTAACCATCTCCTCAATTAAACTCCAACCCTTATCGTCGTCCACCTCACGCTGGAATCGCCCATAAACAGCCGAGTCTAAAATGGCCCTATGATCATCGTATAGGCCATTGTAAAACTGGTTACAAATAAACCATGGCTCGAAACCATGGTGGGGGACCGACCTCACATAACCTTTAAACCTCTCCCAAGCTTCAGGTAAGTTTTCAGAGGGTTTCTGTTTAAAGTTGGTTATTTGTGTGCGTAAGGCGTTTGTACGTTGTGGTGGAAAGTACTTCTTGTAAAAAGCAAGGGCTAGGGATGTCCAGTCAGTTATCCCAGCTGCATCTCTGTCTAAATCCGACAACCATTCCCTTGCGTTGTCGCCTTGTCGGTTAAGGAAAAGGGAAAAAGGGCTTCTTTAATCTTATCCTGGGTAACCCCCCCCCCCCCCCTTTCGCTTGAATCGAGGAGCAATAGTCAGCAAATCGATCCATGTGTTTTCTGGGGTCTTCTCCCGCGGCCCCACGGTATTGGTTTCTTTCCCACCATGTTTATGTAAGAGGGTCTGAAATCAAAAGTTTGGCCATCTTCATCGATGGCTATACTAAACCCTCTTGGAATAAACGCTGCTGTGGGTTCAGAGTGGCTTGCAATGTTAGGCATGATTGGTTGAAAAATAGGTTCGGAATTGAAGGTTTCCTCACAAAAACCGGTTCTCTCAGGTTCGGGGGTACTCAAGTCTTCCTCCCGAATAGCTCTCAAACGCTCTCTTCTTCGACGTAGAAATAATCTCTCGGGTTCGGGATCGAGATTCACCAAATCTCCCCTTTGGGACCTGCGCATAAAACTGAAGAGACGATTAGTACGGCCTTAAGGAATTAAAATTCCTTAAGACTAAGGATAGATAAAAACAGAAATAGAAAAACAGCGTTGCTTCCCCGACAACGGCGCCAAAATTTGATGTGTGTCGTTCATACACCAAAAATAAAAGCCTAGGTCCTACTAACAGAAGCTAGGGTCGATCTCCTCAGGGAAGCAGACTTGCTTAACTAACAGTTTTTACCTATGGTCACAGACATGGGGGGTTTTTAAATTGTGATAACTAAACTACGATATAGAGAAATATGCAAAGAATAAGAACACGGAAGAAAATAACACAAGTTGAGATAAAAATTTGGGAAAAGGAATATGTTGGGAATTCGGGTCGTTGTGTCTCACATATGATAGTCGTAAATGGGATAGGCCTAATATTGGTGGGAAAGGCTGGGTTATTACGGTCAAGTCTCAAACCCGACTATACCTTCCGGTCTTAAGTCTCCCTAAGGTCGTTTTTGCTTAACTTCCGCTCTCACAAAAACTATTTAAAATCGATAAACAAGTCTTACCCTTCCAACCTTCCGGTCTAGGTCGGGATTTAACTAGATGTAAGGTCTCATGCGTGCGCTCAATAAACCGAACAAAAAATAAATTGTTTTAACGATTACTCCCACCAAAGACGGTCTAACCCGACTACTACATATTATATATTCGACACAACTCCCTCATCCCAACATATTATGGATTTAGCTACTCATAATGGGGGTAACGAAGATTATGATGATAACGAGAATTCTAGCATATGACATGATAAAAGGATAAATAAAAATCAGATTATAAACAGTAGACAAGGGATTCGAAATTAACGTGAACAAAGGGAAAAGAGATGCGAGATTTGATAGTCTTAAGACGGATATAAAAATAACAAACTAGCATACGATTTGATATGAATTGAACAGGGATTCAGAGTAAATAGATTAAAACCAAAAATAAGGATTGACAAAGGGTAATGAACTAAAAACAGGAAGTGAAAGCCGAGACAAAGACGGACGAACAAAGCGACGAACGCAAACAATGAAAACAAAGTATAAGCGAAACAGAAACTGATCAGGAACGATAAACAAAAACAGTAGATATAAACTGAAATAAGAATATAAAAACAAAGATAAGAGAGAAGATATTACAGTTACTGAAGGAGACTCCCATGTGAATGTTGGGTTGCCAGGAATGAAGTGGAGATGGAGGATGGTGATAATGTTGCTGTTATGGATGAGGAGAGGGCTATAGAGGATCAGGTTTTTATGAAGAAGGGTGATTTGGCTGAAGGGATGAGGATTCCTGATTCTGGAAAATCTGAGGATGAATTGGTACAGGCAGGGAAGGAGTTACTGAAGGAGACTCCCATGTGCTTGATGAATAAAGAAGATGAGCTCCAAATGTCTGCACTGAAATTCGATAATTTAGCAAGGGAAGTTGGTGAGGGTTCTGGGTTAGGCTTGCATAAAGGTAAGGGTAAGGGTAAGGTTTTGGAGCATCAACAACGTATGCAAGTTATCGGCATTGACAAGGATGGTAATATTGTTATGGTTAACTCAGTTAAGGATGATGAGGATGCTAAGGAGTGGGGTGGTGGACTCTTTGAAAGTGCTTCAGAAGGGTTGGGATGTTTGAAACATCTTTTCTACAAGACTCAAACAAACCTGGTGATCAGGTATATGGAATTTTCTTCAAAAAGAAAATGTGCTAGTGAGGTTGAGGAGTATATGTTCCCGAGGGTGTGCTGGATTCTTGTGTGAAGGCGAAAGGGTACTTGGCCATGATGGGGAAGCGTAGGTGTTTGGAAGGAGGGAGAGGTGCTGCTGGACCATCTGTGGAGACTGATGTGATGATGGTGGGTTCCTCAAATTATGGGTTCCATGTTCAAGTTCCGGAGAATGCCATGGAAATATCTTTAGACTCGGATTCGGTTGGTAATGAAATGGGAGTTGCGGAGGTTGGCCCATCCCAACCTCCTCGTGCGGAATGATCGGTATGATGTGGAATTGTAGGGGTTTAAACAACACGCTCGCCCCTATAATTCCGAAGATTAGAGCGTTACTTAGTTATAAGTCTTAAGATTATCTATTTCTAGTAGAAACTAAGTGTGAAATAAATAAGGTCAATGGTATTTTTAGGTCTTTAGGGTTCTGTAAGTCGGCTGGTTTTGATGCGGATGAGGCATCGGGTGGTCTTTGGGTGGGATGGAAGTCTGAGGCCAGTATGAGCTTGATCATGGCTTGTACTCATTTTGTTATTTTGCGTTGTGATAAATTAACGGATCGGGTTTTTTATTTGGTTTTGTTCTACGGTGCTCCAAAAGTAAGTTCAAGAATGGAGGTGTTGTATTTGTTAGGAGATTGGTTGGACTCTTTTGACTCACCTTACATTATTATTGGGGACTAAAATCAAGTGGAGTATGAAACTGATAAATTAAGTCATAATAAGAAACCGATCCATGGTGTAATGGACTTTAATCTTTGGAAAATTGAACATGAATAACTTGTGGATATTAGTTTTAAAGGTCCTTGTTTTACCTGGTGCAATAACAGACGAGGTCAGCAGCGTGTTTATGAACGTCTGGATAAAGCTCTAGGGTCCAGAGATTGGTTACGTCTTTTTCCGGATACGGGGGTCAGGCATTTTCCGATCTAACTCTCAGATCATGCACCTATTGAAATTGATTTTAACTTGTTGAAAAATTCTGTTAAGAAACCTTATCGGGTTGATGCATGGGCTTTGGATCATCAAGAGTGTATGGATCTAGTTAAAGATAATTGGAGGTTATTTGTGGCTGGTACGGTTGTTTTTCGTCTCCAACGAAAGTTATCAAGGGCACGTGGTATTATTAAAAAATGGTCTTTGGACAAGAGACAGGAATGGAAAAAACCGTGGGAGGACTTTGATGAAAGGTTGGAACAGGCTTTGGAGAAGGCTATTAATACTGGTCAGGAGGAGGAGTTTCTTGAGGTCCATGATCAGGTTGTTGGGTTCGCCCAGGCAGCTGCAAAGTATTGGAGACAACGCGCAAAGCTGCGATGGGTAGTTGATGGGGATACATGTACAAAGTTCTTCTTTAACTGGGTGAAGGGACGGGCAAGCAGGAATTTCATTTATGGGATTAAAGATGAGACTGGGGTTTGGATTTATGATGGTAAAAAACTTAAGGATATATTTCGGGATTTCTACTTTCAGCTATATAATCCAGACTGGGTTGGTGAGAGGGATGGAAGACGTAATGATATTGACCAGGTAGTCTGTGATGTGGAGTGCAAAGTCAAGGATGTCGATAGGGATTGACTCTCCAATCCCTATAAGGCTCAAGAGGTGCGGAAGGCGGTGTTTCAAATGGGTGCTCTTAAGGCTCCGGGGCCGGACGGTATTCCTGGTATTTTCTATCACAGGTGTTGGTTTTTTGTTAAGGAAGATGTTACCATGGCGGTTCTGACAACTCTTAATTCTGGTAAGGTTTCGAAGGAGATGAATCGAACCTTCATTACCCTAATTCCGAAGTGTGATCATCCTGAGAATGTTGGAGATTTTCGTCCTATTAGCTTAAGTAATGTGATCATGCGGATTTTGTCTAAATGTGTGGCTAATAGGTTGCTCAACATCATGAAGTATCTGGTTGGGGATTTTCAGAATGCTTTTATTGATGGTCGTTAAATTAGTGATAATATCCTGCTGGTAAATGAAGTTATTCACAAGATTAATGCTCATAGATACAGTAAGCATGGGTTATTGGCGTTTAAAGCAGATATGAGCAAGGCTTATGATCGGGTTAGGTGGGATTTTCTCGAATCGGTGCTCGTTAGGTTTGGGTTTCCCTAGAGCTTGATTGCTCTGATCATGAACATTGTTTCAACTTTCTCTTATGAGTTGCTTTTTCATGGGGACCCATGTGAGCGGTTCACTCCTAAGTGTGGGCTCAGGCAAGGGGATCCGTTGTCCCCTTATCTTTTTATACTGTGTATGGAAGTCCTCTCCGCAAATGTGATGAGAAAGGTGGATCAGGGTAGGATTCATGGAATTAAGTTGAGTCCTAATTCTCCTGTTTTGTCTCACTTATTCTTTGCGGATGATTCGATTTTCTTTCTGAAGAATAAGGGGAATTGTTGTGTTGAGGTTATAGAGGTGATTGGGCTTTAATGTAAGGCTTCTGGTCAGGTCGTGAATGAGAATAAATCTGGGATCCTGTTCAGTACTTCTATGACCTTAGCTGGGGCTCGCTTTTGTTTAAGATCTTTGAATGTTTCTCAGAATAAAGGTATTGGTAAGTACTTGGGATTATCTACGGAATTCCAGGGGTCCAAGCAGGACATGTATAATGGTCTAGTGGAATGTGTGGTTAAACGTATTTCCTCTTGGAATGGGATTTTCTTATCGGCGGCAGGAAGACTCACGTTGATTTTGTCTGTCCTATCAAATCTCTCCATTTACTTTCTATCGGTTTTTAAAATTCCGGTAAGTGTGACATCAAAGATCAACGCTTTGTTGGCACATTTTTGGTGGGTTGGACATAAATCACAGCGAGGTATTCACTTCTGTGGTGGGAACTTCCTTGCCTTACCTAAGTCAAGGGGCGGATTGGGCATTCGGAATGTGGAATGTATGAACCAAGCCCTACTTGCTAAGAATGCTTGGCGGATTCTGACTCAACGTGATTCTGTTTTTAGTAAGGTATTCAGGAATTTGATTTTCCGCAATTCTGAGACAGGTATGGGAATGGAGATTTATAATGGAAGGCGATGGTCTTGGGGGTCGCGTAGTATAATTCATGGGCTGGACCTTATCAAAGGAAATGTGGGATGGAAGCCGGGTATAGGATCAGTGCTGGATGTGTGGTCTGTTCAGTGGGTGGACGGTGACGTCCCTGAACCGAGGTCGGATATTTTGAGTTTGGATTATGTTGACCTTCGACATCTGTCGATTGGAAGCCTCATGAACGATGATGGGACTTGGAATGTTTTGAGGATTAGGGAGTTTTTCTCGGAGAACAGTGCGAAAAAAAATACTTGTTATACCTATTTGCGCTTCTCAACCGAAGGATGTGATGTACTGGGTTGGGACGTCCACTGGGGATTACACTGTTAAGAGTGGTTATGATAAGGTTTTTCGGGATCACTTTGAGAAAAAGAAGTCGGGTCGGGATGGAACACGAATTCGAAATGTGCCTCCCTCGTTCTTTAAGAGACGCCTTTTGGAAGCTCCCGAGGCCGCAATGTTGGAAGATTCTGATTTGGAAGATAATCTCAGGATCCCTGCCAGTCGGGGAAGAACTGTTAAAAAGGAATGTTGAAACAACCTTCACGTGTAGTTTGTGTGTGAGGGGGGATGAGGTGATTGAGACCTGTGATCATTTGTTTAGAGATTGCCCGGTGGTCATGCGTTTGTGGAGAGGATCCATGTTGGGGATTAATTCTATGGGGTGTGATGGGTTGGAGGTGCGAAGATGGATTATTAATTGGATTGAATATCTCTGGAAACGGAAGGATGGCTTGGAAGGGTTGGTGTTTTTTCTGGCTATGGTGTGACAAATATGGGTTTTAAGAAATGCCTCTATTTTTCAACATGATACTCTCCACCCTCCATCTTTTTACAATAAGGTTCAGGCTTTGGTTGAGGTTACCATGAAGGGGGTTACTCTAAAAAAGGATAAGGATTCTAAGATTGCTGGATTTACTGGGAATGAGGGTGAGGTGGATGAGTGTCCGACTGGGGATATGATTAAAAATTCTATGCCTTTTTCCCTGGTTGGTACGGGTCATTCAGATAATGTTTTTAGAGTTAAGGTTGATGCGGCTTGGCGGGATATGGATATTGCTTCTGTGGGGTGGGTTCTTTATGATTCAGATGGTGTGGTTAGGGCGGAGGAGTTTGGTCGATTATCTGCCGAATCGACTTTCCAAGCTGAGGCTAAGGGAATTCTTGAAGTCATTAGATGGGCGGTGAGAAATGGGTTGCTACATGTTGGTATTCATTCTGATTGCTTACAGGTTATTCGGCAGATTGCTGGCCTTGATGATCATCATCATCTCATTCGTGGGATTATTTCCGACATTTGGTCATTGGTCGATCTTTTCCATTGCTTAAGTATTAGTTTCATACCACGTAGACTTAATAAGCGAGCACATAGTATGGCTCAGTTAGCTCTGTTATAATTTTCTTTACGGTTGCGAAAAAAAAAAAAAAACTCCTATCTAACATGAACATTATAATTTAATTTGTAGCTTTTGTTTTCTCGATTTAGTAGGTGTTTGGTCCTGCTTTTCAAGTGTTTTTTCAATTAAAGAATAGAAACTAGGTCAAACACCACTTTTTAAAAAACTAAAAACTAATTTTATTAAACAGAAATTCTAAAACTGACTCCTAGAAACACCAAGAAACAGAAGTAGCAAAAATTGCTACTTCTGTTTCTCTTTTCACGTTGCTCTTAAGTTATTTGAGCGCCAAAACCCAAAAAAATACCGCCAAATAACAATTTTCAGATTTTCATGTCGGAATTCTCGCAAGTTAATCCCGCTCTTTTGTATATCTATATATAATATATTTTAACAAAATAAAAAAAATTATAGAAACTAGTTAGGCCAAACACGATAAAACTGATAAAAATAGTTTTTAAAAAATTTTGGCCCAATATGACCAATTTTATCAAGAACTAGTTTTATAAAAACTCCTTCACAAAAGTAAAAATTATTTTAAAACCTATTAGTTTATCTTGATTCTGTTGTGTTTTTCGATTTTCCTTTTCCAATATTTTTGCATTTAAGGTGTGTAATCACCTACGCACAGTTTTTATGGATTATATATGTCCGCCGACCCCAAATTATATTGGAATTATGACTCTAATATGTTGTCGTTGTGTTCTAAATAAGTTTTTAAATGGTTCATTAGTTTACTCGTGAGTTATGTTCTAACTATGGGGATGTATATGTATGTGAGAGTGTGGTGTGGAAGACATATAATATACTTATGTATTAATTCTACGCGTGATTTTGAATTGTACTTTTAAAAAGGTCGAAAAAACCCAACCGAAAATCGAAATTCTTTGATTTTAAGAAAATATAATTGAGACTTATAGTGCGAAGGTTCTTTTATGTTAGTCAAGCCGCCGAGGTAACAACATTCGACTATTCTTGTGTTGGACCCAAAACACTCTCGTTCAAAAGTTTAAGAATAACCATATCAATTTACAATAATGTATAATAATAACCGTAATATTTGCGTGAAATGGTTTTATACTAAGACCGTCTTATTATATAAAGAGACAGTTCATTTATTAGCACTAAAGCTCTGTTCTTTTCGACTTAATTTAATCTCATTTTATTTCACCTCAACTCGATTTAGTTCCATTCTCCTTATCTCCCACTAGTTCTGTTCAATTCATCTTGTCAAAAAGTTAACTTTTATTACCGAGGATGTCTTAGTCTAGTGGTTAAGACAGAGGTATTGTGGACAATAGGTCCTAGGATCGAATCCCCCCTCCCCTATTGTAATGCGACTAAGTGCGCGCTTCGTTGAACCAAAAAAAAAAGTTAACTTTTATTTCAATTGTATTTAATTTCACTTCGGCTCCATTAAGTTCAGTTCACCTCAACTCAATTTAATTCAATTCAGATTGTTTCAGCCGAAAAAATAGAACCTAAATACATAAACCTTTTATAAAAATAGATCGTTTGACACTATAAAATCGTCCTATTTTATAATTCGTGTAATAATAATGCAAGTATGCAAGTATCATATGCAAGTCTTCAAAATTGACAATTTGATGGCAAAATTTGACTAGTCATCTTCACTTTACATTGATTGATCTCCTCATTTATATGAACCAATGCATTTACAAATTGCAATTATTTCATACATTTACATCACATTTAATTACTCCTAAAATATTGGAATCTCATTCTTTTTATTTAACCACTTTGGTACGTTTTCTTCAACTCTCTTTTCTCCCGTTTCTCATTTTTGTATTACCCTTTGATCGTTACTCTTTTTTGGTGTCAGTTATTTATTTGAGTTTATTACATTAATGTGATATTATGTTTTGATCATGCAATTTATGTGTTTTTCTTATTTGACTTTACGCGGTTTGTTAGATAACAGTTAGACGACGTAAGTCCTATCGATAATATGTTTTTGCAAAAAATTTTCTAATAGCATGAGTATGTTTTTGTTTTGTCATCACGTTTTTTTATATATACCAATATTTTTACGGTCAAAATTTTTAAACTAACTATTTACCGTGATTAACAAATAACACTCACCTTATTATCAATTATTTTTCTAAGAAAAAAATACTTAAGATTATACTTAACAATATAATTTCGACTTAATGGGTCACGTATTCCATTTTAGTTCCTCGTTATTACTAATTTACGTTTCTATATTAGACATGTTTTGTGTAGTCGAGACTCAAGAGTGGGTCTTAAAAAAATTTATTAGACTCAACAGAGTATGACCCTTTTTGTAAATAGCATATTGAGTGAAATTAATAGATTTTGGTCTAATTAATAGGTTGACTTATCAATCTACATAGCATATTAGCCGGAATCTATTATTTTTGAATAGGGTGCTATTAGCAGCGTATTATATTAGCATATTCAGTTTATTCATGAAATCATTCTAGATTTCTAGTTATCCTACAATCTACTAATTATCAAACACCCTCTCTACTAACCATATTCTGCTAACGTTATCCGCTAATACCGCTATTATAAATCTGATTCCACCATTTGTCAAACAGGGCTTATATATATGGCTATATGTTCCTTGCATGTATACCTTTGTTCATCGTTTCACTGTGACTGTTGCCGAGGTATATAAGATCTACTTGTGAAATCATTCTAATTATCCTACAATTGCGACTTACCAAACACCCTTTCTGCTAACCGTATTCTGCTAACGTTATCCGCTATTACGAATCTGCTTCTGCCGTTTGCCAAACAGGGCCTATATGTTCCTTGCCTGTATACCTGTGTTCTATAAAGAATGAATAGGTTTAATGTTTTATCGTTTCACTGTGACTGTGGCCGCGGTATATAACATCGACTTCTGCAGGTAACAGTTCAGCGCGACAAAAATGGCAAACGAATCACAGTATCCATCCACATTCAGCAAGATACAGGGAAGCTACACTTCACAAAACCCGAGCAACCATTTCAGAAGCGGAGCTCTTCAGAATGCTATGATGTCGAGAGTAAAGTCTCCTGTATTTATAGCCGCAGCTTCAGAGAAACCACAGAAGAATTTCTGGGCTGATTTCCTAATGGGAGGAGTTTCGGCTGCTGTTTCCAAGACAGCAGCGGCTCCTATCGAACGTGTCAAACTAATGATACAAAACCAGGATGAAATGATCAAATCTGGCAGATTATCGCATCCTTACAAGGGTATTACTGACTGCTTTGCCCGAACCATTAAGGACGAAGGCGTTCTTTCTCTTTATAAAGGAAACACCGCGAATGTTATCAGATATTTTCCTACACAGGTCTGTCGCTTTGCGCATTCGCTCTTTCTTTACATTATTTTGGTATAATTGGTGTTTGAAAACCTGTTTTTCGACTCTTTACACCTTACACCGTCTAAGGGAGTGCAGTCTATTACCGTGTCTTACCGTGTATCTGTACAACAGGCGCTGAACTTTGCGTTCAAGGATTACTACAAGAGTCTTTTCAACTACAACATAAACAAAGACGGGTACTGGAAATGGTTTGCAGGAAACTTAGCATCTGGTGCAGCAGCTGGTGCTACATCCCAATTCGCCGTATACTCATTAGATTATGCCAGAACACGTTTAGCTAATGATGCAAAGTCGATAAAGGCCGGTGGTGAAAGGCAATTCAATGGTATAATCGATGTCTACAAAAAAACATACAAATCAGACGGTTTTATAGGCCTGTACCGTGGATTCACCCCATCAATCATCGGAATTATAGCATACCGTGGACTCTACTTTGGACTGTACGACTCGCTTAAACCAGTCGTACTGATTGGTGGCCTACAGGTATATGTTAATTCTTATGTTACGACCTGCAAAACACAGCATACTGATTACTGACTCTGACACGGAAACTGGTAAAATGTCGATATTTGCAGGACAATTTTCTGGCTAGTTTTGTGCTAGGATGGGGAGTGACAGTAGGAGCATCACTGTCATCATACCCATTCGACACAGTGCGCAGACGTATGATGATGACATCCGGAGAAGCCGTGAAATACAAGTCTACATATGATGCATTTAAGCAGATTGTCAAGAAAGAAGGCAGCAAATCTCTGTACAAGGGTGCTGGTGCCAACATTTTACGAGCTGTGGCCAGTGCTGGTGTTCTTGCAGGTTATGATAAGCTGCAGTTTATTATGCTTGGCAAGAAGTACGGTTCTGGTAGCGCTTAATTACTCTCTGATATTGACGACAAACTGAAACATTTTTCCAACTTATATCATATTATGATTGAACTCAATAAATTGGTTGCGGTATAGACCATACAATTTCTTTGTAGAGGAACGGATTTTTTTAAGTATAATTTACGGATATGTTTTGACAGATTAAATTCTTTCAAAAATGTAACAACTTTGTTATACCCATATTTTGTTTTTGTAACATTAGTACCAAGATTCGAGATCATTTTAGACGATCATAAACGTACCTGTATAACCGTGTTCAAGTTTCATGCACCAAGAACATGTATAATGTGATATGAAAAACAGAAAATCATTACATTAATAGAAAAAAGCCTTAATTTAAGGTAAACAACATCAAATTTAAGTTCACATTGGGCAAAAGGGGACTAATACTAAATCCGGTATAATCACGTGTCGATATCTCATTTTCCCTAATCCCAACCCTTGAGTACGTCTCCAGTAGTTGGTACACGCTAAGATCTTATTGTTACTTATATATAATTACAAACCGAAATGTATAATTTTCTTTTTTTTTCAACGGAGCACGCACTTAATCGCATTACAATAGAAGAGGGGGATTCGATCCTTGGACCTATTGTCCACAATACCTCCGTCTTAACCACTAGACTAAGACATCTTCGGTAGAGAGTCGATAACTCAATCAAAGAATATCGATTAAAAATCAAACAAAAATACAATAACAATTTTTCCAAACAAAAAAAAATTGCCAATTGTTGATATCTCATTTTTCCTAATCCCAACCCTACATTATGAGTACGTCACCAATAGTTTCCTTTCACTAATCGTAGCTTCTTTAGAAGCGAACTTGGTATCGAAACATTTTTACTTACTTATAACGCCACAAATTGAAATGTGTAATTAGGGAGTCGATAACTTAATCAAAAATAAGAAACTTGATTAAAAATTAAACCAAAATACAACAATATTTCCAAACAATAATAAAGGAAAAAAAAAAAGAGCACGTCACCAATAGTTTCCTTTCACTAATCGTAGCTTCTTTAGAAACGAACTTGGTATCGAAACATTTTTACTTACTTATAACGCCACAAACTGAAATGTATAATTAGGGAGTCGGTAACTTAATCAAATATAAGAAAATCGATTAAAAATTAAACTAAAATACAACAATTTTTCCAAACAATAAAAAAGGAAAACAAAATGACTAAGTACTTTATTAATTAGACCCAAATCATTAAACTAAACAATAATACCAAATCCACCCAAAAACACACCAACACAAATGACAAGACTTAATCCCACACCCAACAAAGGAGAACCATAGACGACACCAGCAAAATTCTTCTTGTCATCGGGGTTCGGGGCCGGGTTTCCCGAGTCTGAACCGGGTGGTGAGGGCGAGACGGCCGGGACGGGAACAGGGGGATTATAAGGACTGGGCTTAGGACTTGGAGTAGGAGGAGTCTTCTTGTTGTCCCTAATTGCAAGGACTACAATTATAATTTTTTGACCTTTTTTACAATTATCTGAATTATTAGAAATAAAATAATGATATCCAGATCTTTCAAATTTGTACTCTGAATCTTCATTTGTTAAGGATTTAATTGGATTGTTTACATTGCAATTGCTGTAGTTTTCTTTTGTTACTATTAGGACCGAATCTTCTCCTTTCTTGTGCTTGAAAACTGAAATCAAATTAAATCACCAGCGATTATTAGTCTCGTAATAAACGATCTCACGAACGAACAAACTCGTAAAAAGTGGGTTCAGAGTTTAGATAGCCTTACACGAGAATTTATTTGTACTAAATTGTAATTTGCATTTAATTAGAAAAACCATTTTCACACTTAAAGATGTTAGATTTTTTTTAAAAAATCTAAACTCACCAATTTTGCATGCATCAATTTTTAATAGGTACATGCATGTAGTGACGATATCATAAACTAAATAACTCGAAATCTGTAACTTACAAAACAAAAACAAAGGAAAAAGAATCAATATTTTCAATGTTTGAAGGTGCATAATTAATATTTACGGGTACATAGCTATGTACTGACGATATCTTAAACGAAAAACTTCAAAAACTTTTAAATTTAGGAAAGGAAAAACAATATTTTTAATGTTTAAAGGAGAATCATTAAATTTTAAAGGTTCATGCTTGTAGTTGCGATATCTTACACATTAAAATAAACTCAAAAACATTAAAAAAAACTCGAAAAGATGGACATAATAAGTACATGCATGCGACAGTTGTGAATGAACTTAAAATCACGGTTTTTATGTTCTGTATAAAATAAAATAAAAGAAGAGAAATCTTACGTAATTTAAGTATATAAAATCACGATCTTTGTGTTTGCATTAAAATCGGCTTTTCGACTCCCTTTACACCAAAAAAATACATTTCGCATAAAAACCTCTAGAACTTTTAAATTAAAAAAATAAACAACATTTTCAATGAAAAAAGGAGCACAATTAAATTTTAAAGCTAAGGTTCATGTATGGAGTGGCGATATCATATGCATTAAAAGGAACTCAAAAACATTAAAAAAAAAATCAAAAAACATGGACATAAGTACATGCGACAATTGTGAGTGAACTTGAAATCACGATCTTTATGTTTTGCATAAAATAAAATAAAAGATATCTAACGTAATTTAAGTAACATAAATCACAATCTTTATGTTTTCATTAACATCAGCTTTTCGACTCCCTTTACATAAAAAAAAAAAACCGTTTCGCATAAAATAAAAGAAGAGATATCTTACGTAAAGTGTCATTCACTTGAAACCTATTTCTTTCAGCCCAATGACTATAACTTTCAGAAGGGTTTAACACCCAACCATCTCTTCCACCAACATAGAACTTATATGCTTGAGTTAATGAACACGAAAATAACGTAAATACCGCGAAAAATAAATATAACGAGGATCGAACCGCCATTAATCTAAGTTTTATGACGTATTTTAGTATGAAAATAATTTAATTTAATGTAAATAATATGAATATATATTTTAGTTTTGTTTTGGAAAACTAGTAAGAGAATTATGGTGTTAGGCTAACAAGCTATAGGGGATTATATAGGAAGGGAATTCACGAGGTTACCGTTGTTTTGTAAACTAATTAATTTAATTTAATTTAATTAAATTATATTAAATATAAAATATAATTAAATTATAAATTATGATGATAATTAATGGCTTTAATTTTTGGAAATGTAATTAATTGCTAAATTATTATAGAGTATTTATTAACACAAGTGTTACAATTGTTTATTTTTTTATTTTGGTAAAATAGCATAAGCACTTCGCGCAATTAGTGGACTATACAATCAATAGTTGTATATACCTGTAGTATAAATTTGAAGCTTTATGGAAAAAAGTTGAGCTTATATTTACATTTTACGAATTTTATTTGTGTTATTGAAAAGAATATGAACGTCTTTACAAAAAAAATTATCTCAAAATATTTTATTGAAACTCAAAAATATTACATATAAATTGAATAACATTTTGATTTTACACTTAAAATATGAAAATATAAGTCAAAAATTTTAAAAGTTCAGAACATTGCATGCATATAAGATTGTATATATTTCCACATTTTTTTAAGGAAAGTGATGAATCTTTAAGATGAAGCTTAAATCAAATATTAATAACACCAAATTACTCATAATTTGTCATAAATTCTTAATTTATTTCCATTTTAGGAAGTAATTTAACCTGTATTTACCATTACCCCCTTTTTAAAAACAATTTTTGAGCGAGATATCAAAATTTTCATTCAAAAAAACAAATTCAAAATGGAATTTTACTAGTATATTTCCTGAGATTAATCATTACAATTAACAAATGAAACTTAATAAATTTTATTTTCTTTATTTTACGATTTCTAAGTTAAAAGGCCAATTACCACTTTCGCGAGAACTATTGTGGGATTGGACTCAAAGAATTAGCTATAGTTTTGGTGTTACACGTTTAAGCATCTAATGCATACAACGGTAATAAGCAAAGACGTTTCTAATATGATCAACTCAAAAGGCATATACGTTTAGGATGCTAATTACCATAACTAGTAGGTAATTAATGTGTTTTACAGTCTTGTTAACGTAAATTTATTGTTTATTGCAATTTATATGAATAATTTCTAATTTTGAGTATATAATATCATTCTTAATTTGCATGTATTACAATCCCGTCAGCAACATATTTGCCCTTAAAGTTCAATACCGCCTGCAAGGCGTAACTCCCACTTATCGTACTATTTGATTATTGCGGTCAAATAAAATGTCCGATAATAGAAATAGTTCAATTTATTTTATAAAAATGTAAATGAGATTAATCGAGTGAAATTGTGAAATATAGACACGAAACTTCTCTTGCAGACTATTTTTATCGTCCTTGGGCGCGTTTCATTAATGTCTCGTTGAAGCGAGGGACGATATCCCCAGTCCGGAACAAAGGTGCTACGGAAAACAAAGATGTAACATAAGCTGAAACAAAGAAGTATCATTACAAGTTCATCTTCTGCACTCGGGTCTTATGTTGGAAACACGACATTGCTGAAAAGCCAGCTCTGTAATCCCTCAATCAATGTTGTACCCCCGCTACCTCCTTTAGATTGTACACCTACATTGCTGAACAGCGAAAGCTTCATTTGCTAATCCGTGAGAGACAGTCTCATATTAATCCATTAAAAAGCAAAACCAGCAAATAAGTGTGACATTGGTATTTTGACAATAAGGACTTTGCTTAAAGACGGTATAGTAGTAGCTCAAATCGTTTCCATGGATAATATGCAGCAGAGAACTCACAGGTAGTCCCAACATATATGTGACTAGGTGAGCACACACTAGTGCGATGTTCAATGGTTATGTAAACGAGCTATTCTTGGACCATCTTGTGTTACGGTTTTAACATTCCACAATTATTGGGCATCAATGTTCGTACTTCCAAATGGAGTTATAACAAGAATAGAAGCAATTTGCAGAAACTTCTTATGGGATGGGAGAGCAGATTTTAACAGATCGCCTCTGGTGTCTTGGAACAAAGCTGCTGTGGGAAAACTAGTCAGATGGATAGCCACGAAACCCGATCATCTTTGGGTTAGATGGGTGGCAGGATTACTCCCGTACCAGCAACTCAGCTGGTGGTACTGGCGGAAAATCTGCCAGGTCAAGATCCTTGTAGCAGAGGCATACCACCAAAACTTATGGACTGATTAAACTAATCAGGGCTATACAATAGCTAAAGGATACGAGTATCTAAGGGACAAAGGGGAGAAATTAAATGGCATCGACTAATCTGGCACAAATGGTCTGTACGACTGTACCTAAGCATGCATTTCTCTCTCGGATTTATCATCATAATAACATGAATGTCAATAAAAAAATGCACAGACTATATATAAATGATGATGATACCAGCTGCATCTGCAAGACTCACACGGAGACTATTGACCACCTATTTTTCCGATTCCCCTATAGTAGAAAGATGATTACCAATTACCATAATAGGAGATTGGCTTCGAATTCCCTTGCCACATCAGAATATACTTCAATGGAGATTGCGAAAGAGGGGAACTAAATTACAGATGGGGATGATAAATGTTTTTTTATTAATGCATCCATTCATTTAGACTTGCCTAAATTTTCTTTTTTTGGATAGTCATCGTTTAACCACTGCAGGTAAGAAAAGGCCTACAAAAATCCTCACGTGATGGTGGGATCCACAAAACGAGGGTTCAAGCACCGACAACATGCTTGAAAGTTGAAACCAGATGAAAACTTGGGCATTCAGAAAGGAGGGTGAAAAGTAAAGCAAAATGTACAGACTTCCTTAACTTAACGGCAAAGAGCTCTATAGTGAAAAAGTAAAGTTGAACATGGATGTTTACCAGTTTGACTGCTGAAGAGTAATGTTCCGCTAATGTGATTCAAAGGGTTGCTTAGTCACAATAAGCAATATGCAATTACTAATATGTTACTTCGACACTTCATATGACCTACCATACCCGTGTCCGACACTTGATCCTTGGACATTGGTATGACACTCAGACACTTCATTTTAGACCAAAAACTCGAACTTTTTTCATAAAATAGCCGTGTCTGACACTTGGATATGTACCCGTGTCCGACCCTTCAAGCAGAGTCAGAGTAACATATGCAGATGGTATGTATTGTAAATAGTTTTGTAAATTGTCACCCTTAGAAAGTAGGGAAAGGAGTACACACAACATCTCACAAGGACACTGGGTCGTTGTACTTCTAGCAGAATGGATATTATTCTCTTCTGGTTTCTTTCCAGCCAGCATCCGCCAGTCAAACAACACAGATACGTTTCCAAGTATTTGTTGTCGATTTCAGACACCTAAATTCTATATGTGCTAAAATTTAACTGAAAAATAATTGTACCCCTATCGCTTAAACTACTGAACAAAACAAACCTTAGCAACTACTGCTGGATTAAATGGGGAAAGCGTGTGCATATTTGCGAAGTCTGAATCTACCACCACCATAACAATATCTTTACTTTTTCCCTTAGATAAAATCCACAAAATGTTAAAACCCGGAATGGAGCATGCAAACTCCATACAATATGCCTAATTGATGCACTTAAGTGAAAAGGAATTGTGTCAGCCACGCACCTGAACTGTTCAGAACATTCCAAATACCTCCTGAGGAGGATCATACAACGAACGCTCAGGAAAAAGCTCTTCGAAATCTGTCTTAACTTTATTTCTCAAAAGAGGATGAGGTAAAAGACCCTTCAGCAAAACCCTGAAAGGAAGTTCTGCCGGTGGTTCGGGAGATGTCAACATGTCTTCATAGATGTTCATAGCATCTGCAGGAGACCCGTCCTTCAAGAAACCCCGGATTACCTCAGTATAAGTTTGAGAATCAGGAAACAGCTTTTGTTTCTTCATTTCTTCCCACAATTTCATTACATCGTCCATCCTCTTACATCTAGCTAACGAAATAATTAGGTCTTTGTATAGATAAGCATCAGGCTTATACCAGTCCTGCTTTCGAATCACCTGAAACACCTGAATCAAGAAAAAATTGAGTATCAAATAGTTGCTTCAAAACTACTTAGGGTTGACAAACATTCGATTCACATAATTCAAAAGGAGTTTTCTTAATTCAAAGCAAATTGGGTTCCCCAAACAAATATGATAAAACAAAGAGCTAACTGGTTAAAACATAAGCGTATAAGCTTGCTTTAATTAAATGACGGTTTCAGATGATGATAGATGATGATTCATGTCAGCCAACCCCAAAATCTTGAAAATTAAATCTAGGTCATAAAGAACCACAGTTAAATTGATAGAGCCTTAGTCCCAAAATGATTTTGGGGTTGGCTGACATGAATCATCATCTATCATCATCTGAAACCGTCTACTCCCTACGGTATCCAATAGGAATCCACAATATACGTGAGTTTAAGCAAAAGGTCAAATGTCCTAATTCAACATCAGAGAAAATCTCGAATACCAGAAAGCTAAAATAGTTTTGTGCAGCTTCATCATCGGTGTAACTCACTTATTGAACATAGCAAGTCACAGTTTTGACAGAACTAAGGCCATTTCCGAGATAAACTAGCTGACCTAAACTAAAGCGAACTGAAATCAAGTCCAAAAGAGCACAGGATAAGAGGGACAGTAAGTCAACAATAAGCACAGTCAACAAAGCTCAATGTGTCCTTAGCAAGGCAGCCTATTACCAACCCATTTCAGTTTTCGGACAGGCATTTCGCTATACAAAATTCCAATGTTATGAAGCACAAAAGAAATCAACAAAACTACCAATATCCCTCACACTATCACCATTTCCTGTGCCCATTCACAGTAATCCCGAAATACAGCAGACACTATTAACCTCACTTTAACACAAAGATACCATGAAGCTGCATATGTCAAAGCAGTAAGTGCATTCATACCAAGGCTATAACCAGTGGCGGAACTAGAGGGGCTAGCAGCGACAGTCGCCACCCGAACAACTAAAAATTTCTAACCATTTCCTAGTTTACCTTACTGCATTACCAGTTCACCCCCAAAAAACATCAGCACATAACTACAATCATACCAAGCCTATAACCAGTGGCGGAACTAGAGGGGCTAGCAGGGGCAGTTGCAACTCGAACAACTAAAATTTTCTAACCATTTCCTAGTTTACCTTACTGCATTACCAGTTCGCCCCCAAAAAATATAGGCAGCTAACTACAAATCCTGATTCTGCCACTGCAGAAAAAACAGTAATGCAAAAATGCAGATATTCTAATGTACATAAAATTCAAAGTATAACCTTTATGGCCAAAACATCTTGTTCCTGTCGTTCAAGTTCAGTAAGAACAGCAATCAAATCCGATTTGAGAAGCCTAAAAACATGATTTTTAACAAATTTATCAAGCTTCAACTCATCATCTTTAAACCTCTTTAACCCTAAAATTACAAAAAGAGCTTCTTTTCCAATCATTTTCTTGCTTTTCCAAAGAGGACCTCTTGGTCTACCATCATGATACTCCCTGCTAAAAATCAATGAACACCCACCATTGAAATGTGTGATTTTTCGCTTAAAGTTTGAATCTTCAGGGTTTAATTTGAAAATTGATGAAGAGCCGTGATTGAAAACTGGGGGTTTTTGCTCAAAGTTTGAATCTTTAGGGCTTAATAGCATGAATGATGAAGACCCATAATTGAAAATTGAGGGTTTTTGCTCAAAGTTTGAATTTTTAGGGTTTAATTTGGGAAATGATGAAGACCCATGATTGAAAATAGAGGGTTTATGCGCAAAGTTTGAATCTTTAGGGTTTAAGTGATGAATAATTGAAGAAGGTGAGAATGGAAGTTTTGTTCTTTTAATTAGGAACATCAGAGAAGAAGGTGAATTTGTGAAAATGATGGCAAATGGTCGAAAACAGTGGAGGACTGGAGGGGAAGTGGAATTAGAGAACTGCTAGTAGTTTTGTATGAAGGGAGAAGGGACTCAACTCTCAAGGGAGCTACAAAGCGGTTTTGATGTAGACGGAATAGTGGCGTATCTAGGACTAGAGCACAGGGGTGCAAAAATTTAACAATTATTTTGGCGATGTGAGCTAAAATCTAAACACAAAAATCGTGCGGCTAAAGTAAAACACAAAATTAGAAAATTTGGTTCTAAATAATTCAAGAAGGGATAAATAGAATACTTTGTATTTCATTTCACTTTATGGACACTATTTATAAGTCGAGTGAATCTTCGACACAATTTCTAATATATAACATAAAAGCTAGTCATGTGAGATCTTGTTTAAATTGTTTTACCGAGTACATTATGAATATCAATTTTTTATATTTTTTATCGATATGTAACTAAAGATGTTAACAAAAGAATACGAGTATTGACAAACGTGAATAAAACAAATGTATAGAATTGATTGGAATGGAGGAAGTATAAATTTGTAAGTATATATAAAACTTTAATGTGAAAAAATTACGTTTTATAATATAATCGAAATAGTTGTAGTTCGATAATATGATATTAGAACATTAAATAAGCATTAAAGTCAAAATTTATTACTAAATGAAATAAAAGTGCAAAAATGTTAGTTATGGGGGTCGAACTCATAACCAAACTAATAAAACTTCAGCATCTAACCACTACACCACCAAATATTTGATAAATTTATTGAAACTAAATTTTTAATATTTCGGAACAAAGGGGTGCGGGTGAACCCCCTGCACCCCTAAATACGCCCCTGAGACGGAATTTAAATCGAGATTACGAACACCACCTTTAGTAACGTTACCAAATAAACTGATTCAACTCAGCTCAGTTTCAGTTCAGTTTCATTAAGTTCACTTCTAAAAAGTTAGAAAAAACAGAACCTAAGTAACGAATGTATTATTCATGATAAGGGATATTGGATTCGGGTTTGGATGAATTTGTATTCGATATTACAGTTTAGATTTCAATAATTTTCAGTGCAACTCGCTTATTTTGGGTCCTATGTATAATAAATCAAGTCTCATATATAGTTGTAAAAGTTAAGGGATAGGAAATAGCACATCAAACAAGTCGGGCAAGTCGGGTTCGAGTATTGATTATTAAAGATTTCGGGTTAGATTAACTCGGGTCAAAATGCGAGTTATAGGAGTTTGTCCTATCCCGTATTCACCATGTTTTCATAAACTGTTGCTCCTCTGTTTCTTGGACATGAGATAAATACTGTTGTAATCGGTATTGAAAAAACATAACTCGAGTTTATATTTGTAAATATACCTATTGAAAAAAAAAAAAAAAGTTGGAATGTTTTCGAGTATTAGGTTAATAAGCATCAGCCATTTTGCGGTCCATTACAGCGAGTTTAATGTAAAAAAGGCTGGGACCAGAACTCGCTTGATAGGCTTCACCCGCACAACCTCAAGTCGCTCATGAAGACTGGCTTCGTAGGCACAAGCCTTCGAAACTTCCCTCAACATCGGACTGTCCACGCAAACGAGTCAGCCTGCATGACTGCATGACTATTTGCTCGTAAACAGGCTGCATTTCCCATGGAATTACCCCAAAATCATCGTTATAATCCTCCATTCCTTTAACAACGAACTGCCAGATGAAAGAACCAGCCCCGGCTTTATTCTCTTTGGCTGACTTGTAAGCGAGTTCATAGACGAGTTTGATAAGCTTCTCGCGATGAGAAGGTTTGAAGTCCTCGGTATGGCTTGATACTCCGAACTCTGAGAGCACAACTGGCTTCTTAAGTTGTTTTTCACCGTCTTCAATGTGTGATGATATCCACTTCTTGACAAATTCCGCTTTCTTGTCCAGGGTATCTTTGATCCTGGCAGAGAAACATGAGCTTGAGTAATCAGATGCTTGGTTTACAGTAAATGCATTTTTGTCACGAAAACAAGCGCATAGCATCAGATCTAGCTACCGAGTTATAAAGATTCTGAATACAGTATTCAAATCAGGACGAGAGACTACACCGTTGCAGAGTTATAGAAGTTCTGCAGGTCATCATGATCACATTTTGAGACAGCATCAGGCGCATTTATCGCACAATGGTCGAGAATAGGCCGTGATGGCTAACTCCCGAAATCAATCCTCAAACTGAACTTTCAAATCAAGATTACAAAGGTCCTTACCACGACCACACATACATGGGCATATGGACGCAACACCCACAATCAAACCACGACGAGTCGACGAGTGATTTGGAGATCGGATTTCAAACCAAGTTTAATACCAAGATTAAGATTAATATTATGAAGAACCAAGGAGGGCACTCACCATTTATCAGGGTACATATGAAATGAAGCAAAATCAATTGAAGGTATATCATTGTTGCGAATAAAATCAGTTCCTAGTGCAGCTTCGTTTTTTGATGGGTTTACGGAGTCCCTTGAGCTTTTCGAATCATAAAATCCTTCTAGTCCCACTGTGACGAGATGTCTTTTGTCAATTGTTTTAATAAACTCTGACATCTCTTTGATCCAATCCTGCAATGTCATATCATATTTAAATAATCAAAACAGCTTCATTCGAGTACAGTTAACTGCTGCAAAAAGCCGGAAACCATTGATTAGTCATGGCAAGGAGTCACACGAAACTCACCTGAAGGGTATCGCCTGAAGGATCAGATGGGCATCGTGGTTCATTTATCAACTCCCAAGCGAGTATCATTGGATCTTCCCTGTACTCAATTCCAGTAATGGTATTCTTCCTTGTAAGCACCGTCTGTACACATTTTTTATAAGGAAACCAAGTTAACAGACCAAATGACTCAAAATGTAGCACGATACAATTATCAGCTGCCAAAATCAATCATCCGTCAGCAAGGTCAGTGAACGGTGAATCTTCCGACATGATTTTTCTTTAAAGTTTTCTCCTTTTTATGTTTTAGAGTCCCAATGCTCTCTACATCTACGATAGAAGCAATCAACTTATATGGAACCGAATTATATTTCATATTTTCAATATCTACTTCATTCATGGTTTCAAACGAGCTATCAATGTCCTACTTTAAAAAAATTCACCACATCTCCGAATCAGCGAACAGAAAACGTCAAATTTCCACACTTTACAAAGGAAAATGCCAGCTCTAAAAGATAATATTAGAAGGAATGTAAAAGAGGGCGAAAGCAGATACCTTCACGTAATCTTTGAAATAGGTTTGGATGGTCGGATCAAAGAAGAAAGAATCATTTGACGAACTTATGCCAACGCCTTCTTGCCACGCCCATTGTACATATTGGGTCTTACCACCATATGCTTGCAAATTATTCACCAGACTTAAAATCAGCCTGATCCCATTTCGTCTTGCTTCAGCAATCACGTAATCTAACGCCTACAACGCACATCAGTCACTACTCAGTAACACCAACCACAATAACTGAAACAGTTTTCAGTTTCAGACTACCTTGAAAGTTTACAATTTTACACACACTGATTAAGACTGTCATGTTACGACAAAACAACTGACCAAGAGACAACAGGTCCTCTTGAGCTAGCATGGTATAAAATCTCGGTTAGAGATTGAAATCACGCTAGCTGTCAAAACATGTATGTATAGTTCGGTCAAGAATTGGTTTTCTTCACAGCAACCTTAACACCTTAAACATTCAGATCTCATTCATAAATCGGAATATCAAATACACCGATACACCAATGAAATTTTATTGAAACATATTCTTAATTCCCCAGTGTCTTATTCCAATATACTGTAATACCAACAAGAAAAGGGTCCAAGAAAATGATGGAACACCAACAAGATCTTAATCCCAAAGAATTTGAAGTCCCTATCATGAACTTATGATGTGTAACAACAACATAATTAAAATAACATCAACGACAAAATTAAGTCGGCAATAAGATCAATTGGTACGGAGTTGTTCTAGCTTAACCAGAAACGCCTCAAATTCAACTCTTAGTAATACAGCAATATTAAAACTCACGAGTCGGAACTTCACTGTCTCAGTGGTCCTACCTGACTCAAATCCAACTAAACCAAAAAAATAACACCTCAATTAGATCGAGAACGGTTGTTCTAGCATAACCAGAGGTTTTAGATTCGAGTCCTATAATACAATAATCTTAAAACTAGAACTAAAAAGCTTTAGTGTCTCGGTGATACTACCTAGCTCAAATCCAACTAAACCAAATGACATACACCAAAAAAAAAATAAAAAATAAGGCAACAATTAGATCAGGACCGGTTGTTCTAGCATAACCAGAGGTATTAGGGTCAGGTTCGAGTCCTATAATACAACAATGTTAAAACTCACGCCGACTAAACCAGAACGTTTTAGTGATCCTACCCGGCTCAAATCCCGACTAAACCAGAACTACAGAAGTAAGTACCTGGAAAGATTTCTCATCAAATTGACCAGGAGAAAGCTGCAAAGCATGATAAGCACCATCATTAAATGCCCAAGTTCTACAAACAGTAAGACCCATTTTAGATCCACCTTCAAAAATTTCATTAATTCTTTCTTTTTTATCAACAGCATGATCCATCAACCAATATGAATTCCACCCATTTATATAATATGGTTTCCCATCTAACATAAACTGATGTCCTGCAACTTTTACAAAACTGTAATGTTTTTGCTTAAACAAACTAAATTTAGTTAAATCACCACTAAATTGTATGAAAATTAATGTGATTATTGTTGTTATTCCTAATATTGGATAAAATAATCCTTTTTTTACACAATTTTTTGCCATTTTTTGCATTTGCATGCAAATTTGGTGAAGAAGTTTTGATTTCTTATGGTTTTTTGGGATTAATGATTGTTCTTGTGAAGTGAGTTGTTGTTGTTGTTGTTGTTGTTGAGATTTATAATGTCAAAGTTGATGACTTGAGATTTGAGCAGCCATTTGAATAATCTGGTTTATTGACTTCTTAATGATAATAATCAGAATTGTCAGCAGATAATAATGGGATTAAATTGCTGTAATCATGGCGAAATTAAGCCATTAAGGACAAAGATAGGGTTACCAATTTAACATCAACTCCGGTTACTTCCACATTTTGTTACCTTATTTCGAATTCTCTATCTTCTCTTCCTTTTACCCCAGTTAAATTGCTAATAATTTAACGAATTATAAATTTTAATTCGCACTTATCACGAGTAATTTCGTTGTTCTATAAACAAATTTATTAATATATGTCTTTTAATTGGTTGAATGAATGTTTTGTTTTATCAATTTAATTGATTTTTTACGATCAGGGTTTAAACCTTAGAAACGTGGGATGTTGGATTGCTAAAGGTGGCCGGTTTATGGCGGTTGGTGGTGGGTCAATTATGACGACGGGTGGTGGTGCGTTCTGGTTGTGAGCATTTGGTGGGAGGTTAGTGGTGATGAGGTGGGTGGGAATAATGTTTTTTGGGTAAGATTTTCTTGTTTTTTATTATTATCTTCTCTAATTGTGTGTGAAAATTGAGACTGTGAGAGAGGTAAAGTCGGAATAAGACGACAAAGTATACGAGATTAAGCAAAATCGTATTCGGGATTTAGCAACTATCGTGAATTTAAAAGCATGGATATTGGCAGCCATAAGTGCGACTTAGATGCTGACAAGATTTGAACCCTAATCATAGTATTACCGATTATGATTTACGAACTAAATTACTCTGTAGTTAACAACTTAACATCTACTACATTTCAAAAGATTTTGAAGTTAACTATTATTTCCCTTCCGTAATTCCGTATATATGTGATCAAGACCATTTTCATGACTTTGCCGAGTTGGGCCATTGGATTAGCTAATGGGCCTCTAAAATCTTGGGCCGGGTATCAACGAAATTAAACTTCCGGGTCATATCCATGCGTCCGACCATCATTAATTGACGGAATTAGGTTCTCATTTTGGTTTTCATAAGGACCAAACCAAAGAAAACGAAAAGCAGCCTTTCTATCCTATTTCCTTTGGTCTTCATTTTCTCCGTACGTATGGTTCGGCTTCGTCTTGTTCTGGCTGGCTAAGAGTCCCCTTGGAAATACGAAGTCAAAGAAGGATCAACAGACGAAGAAGCTGCTTCAATAGGATAAAGAGATGCAGGCGAATAATATGAAGCGTCAAGACAAGCCAGAAAAGAAGCTGCAGAATAGACAAGATTATTGGTTCTTCACATCTTAGTTGACTGTTGACAGAATTAAGTCTATTTGTTTGATCTCTTGCTTTGACAAAACCCGATTATATTTTCATCGCAAATTCTTACTTAAAACGGTTTTAATTTAAAATACGTTTATCAACAATTTAGATAAAAATAAAATGCAATCAAGAGTATGAAAAATTTGGACTTAAGACCGTCTTAAATAACATCTATTGTATTTCATACAATTAATTTTAATCTAATTCGATAGATTGTAAAGAATCGGGTCTCAGCCGTTCGGGTACTACCATAAAATACCATTTTGATAAGACGATGAAATAATTCAACCCGAATACCATTTTCACGAGACGATGAAATAATTTAACCCAATTCAATCTAATGATTAATCTTGCATTCACTTACAAGTTACTCCATAAAAGTTACACGCTAGGAATCAACTTACAAAACGTTGTAGTTACACTTCCAACTAAGGAAATTGAAATCGAGTACCAAGATTAGGTACCACCTGATACCCGCACTATCGTAAGCTAACCAACTTCACTAATTAGGCTACAAACAATCTATTCACATGACATGGTCTTCAAAATACAATTTCCGACATGAAGATGTACGCAGCCTTATCCTGAACTCAGAAGTCGTCATCATAAAACGAGGACGGCTTCCTAACAAGCAAAAAGTAACCAAAAACAGCACAAACAGCAGCAACAAAATTCCCTTCTTTGATCAAAATCTTAGCAACAACACCAACAATCTCAGCAGTCAATTTCTTGCCTTGTACAACAACATCCTTCCTCCCTTTACCACAAAATGTTAACAACACAAGAATCGTAATCCAAATCACCAACATAGCTGGGACCGCAACCGCGAAGGCTGCAGCCATTGACATAATCCCAAAGACCGTCCCTAACATGGCTGCAGCGTACGCTGCAGCCGCCCACCCTCCTCCTCTCCCGGCTTCTTCTGCAGAAGCCGGGAGCTGGAGGGTGGCATTGTACCATGTTAATATGGATTGTAGGATGTTCCATGAAAAATATAGGAATATACCGTAGAGAATAATATATAACGCCACCCATGTCCGTCTTTTGGACATTACTCTTATGTATAACATGTGGTTGTTTTGGTTTTGTTGTTGGGGTTCCATTAACCTTTTTTCGGGATCTTTCACGCGCAACAGAAGCACCTAATCGAGAAAAGGGCTGTGTTGTTTAGTGGATGTGATTTTTTTGGGATTTCTCACGCGCAACAGAAGCAATTAATCGAGAAATCGAGAAAAGGGTAGGGTTGAGTCGTTTAGGGGATGTGGTTTATTAAGAGATGTTTAGGATTTTGGTGAAGTGTGGCAAAAGGGAGATTAATTGAATGTACTATGTACTACTAGTTGTAGTTGTGGACTTGTGGTAGTAATAATATATGGTTTGGAATTGAATAGTTAAAAGACTAATCACACGCGTTTTTGTAAGAACACATAAGTAGGCTTTCCTCTATTGTTACGGTCCCGTGGAGTCGCGGTCCGTTGATCGAGTACAAATTCTTTATTCCGATTCATTTTCTGTTACATCTCTTGTTCTATTCTGCGGGTTATGACTAGAGATGATGAAGAGGACGGAGTCATATTAGTAAAGAAAATCAATTAGCACAAACTTTTGTTGCATCGTGTATCCATAGACTTAAGTCTATTAGTATATAACTGGTTATATAGTCCACTAATTATATTTTCTGTATATTTGAGATAGTCAAATGTAGAACTTGTGAGTTATGACTATAGACGGTGAGGAAGTCGGGGTTGTACTAGCACAGAAAATCAATTAGCACAAGTTTTTGTTGCAGCGCGTATTCTTAGATATGTTTATTATATCATCTACAAACAATCTCTTTATGTTATTAATAGATTTAATACAGAAGTAACGATGTATACATCCGACTACCCTTTAGCTCGCAAACACGCTATTTTTTACAATAACTTTTAATAAAACACAAATGGGGTTATGGTATTTTGGTAGTGGTGTTTGCTTGGTGGAGTTTGCAACCTTTTGAGGCTTTACATAGTTGAGAGCATCATAACAAAATTCCTTGTCAAGATACATCCAACACATTGCCTCTTTCTAACGCCTTTTATGCTCTTTATTTCTTACACTTTAGGCTTTATTGGCAAGCAAATGAAAATGCAATAATTTCAATATATGTTTTTTAGCCTAAATTTTCTTTTTAAAAAGAATCCAACACTTTTTAAATAGTTCTATTTTAATTAAAACATGTGTTTTATAACATGCATAGACTTTTCTTTGAGAAGATTGTAATACTATTGAATGTTTTTTTATTGCTGTTAGTTAGTTTAATTAGTAAATTTATATGAAGTGATATTCATGACCTAGCCGTTCAACTTTTGTCAGCAACAAATCGTTCTATCATAACATATTTTCAATAGATTTCCGGCTTTAGTTGCTTCACGTCTTCACTTGGCTAAAGATGCATACAAATCTCGATTTCATGTCTCACCTCGCATTAAAGCCTATTAGGCACTGTTCTTTTGAACTTAATTTTAGCTCAATTCAACCCGATTCAACTCTATTGAATTTAATTCAATGCAGTTTAGCTCTATTCAGTTCAATTCAGTTCAGCTCTTCTTTTCACAAATTAACTCTTACTCTAATTCAGTTCAGTTTAGTTTGGCGCATTAAGTTCAGTTCAGATCTATTAAATTCAATTCAGTTCAGTTCAAATAGTTTCAATCCAAAAGAACATGGTTTAACTAACATATTATAATTAACAGAATTAATTTTAGTGTTTGGTAGTTGACAGAATACAGTTAGTAGATTGTTAGTTTTCTTTGTAAATGGAGCGAAATTTCCTATTTTACAATATGCGAACCAATATGTTTGGGTACTCGGCATATTGTTAAACAACAGATTGATCTGAAATGTGTCATTTCGATATATTGTTTACCAAATACTAAAATTACCACTTTAATTGTTGGAGTTATTGCTTCAAAAGAAGCTCTTTATGTTTATCCCATATTGCTCATTTATTGCTTTTTGGACTTGTTTATATATGACCATTGACTATGCCTTACTAGATGTGTAGTAGTAAGAGACCACGTACACCACACACGCGCGCGCGCCTCGCCTCGGCCGGCCGGGCCCGGGCTCGGGTAGAGCGCCTGCGGCGCACCGCTTGCGGTAATATTTTTGTTGGTCAAATTATATAAAAATTCCAAAACTGCGTTTTCAAAGTGCAGCATTTAATTCTGTCTCCATTCTTTGTGCAATCAGCCGTGTTAATGCATACACACTGATTTGGTCAGTCATTTTGGTTTCTCAATACTGAATGTGCACAGAATACATGTCGCCTTAAATGTTGCATACTATGAACTTTGCAGAACTTCACTGCTATATAAACCCCCTCAATATCACTCACAAAATCACTGAACTCATCTCATCATCACTTTCTCTTCTCTGCAAACTTTCTCTCCTACTTATATCTTTCTGTCTACTAAATAATTCTAAAAGGTTATTTGGCAGCGAACTTGGCTTTGTTCATCTGTTTCTCCGCCTACACCAGAGAAACAGCGGTTGTGTAATCCTCGGGGTTGAGTGCCATTTGAGGCCGTGTGTAGTAGACGGGGCATAAATCAACTTTATTTAGGACAGTGACGCTTATCACGCCACAACCTTCCGTCTCAGATAAGATTTTTACTTTTTTTTTCTATTATTTAGTTTCTACGCTATACCTACCGTGATAACATTAATTAGTCAAACATATTAAAATCATTAAATATGTTAAATATGAGTAGATATGACATCTATCAAACAATCCCTATTTATTTTATCATTTGTAGCCTTGTAGGGTTAAGGAAGGGGTTGATTATGGAAAATTGAGACATTAAATATGACTACTAATTGAAGAATGGGACAATGGAAATGGTCGGTGGTTGCTCGTGTTATGTGTAGCAAACTAGCAATACTGTGGGACGTGAATATGGACCCAAGTTTTTTGGGCCACTTATTTAATTATTGTCACGGGTTGCATTTTTTAGGTGTCTTGGTGTATACAAATTCCATATAATTACGTATATTGTCCTATTAAAATTTGAGAGCGTTTGTATTATTTATCTTTGTTTAAAATATTTTATATACAGAAACTAAATTGGTCCGTATGAAATACTTTTAAGTTTACAATGCCAAATTGCCAATACAGTCTTACATCTACTTGAAAATTTCGGGAATAAAATATCACTCGACTAGTCGACTCTTTAGTATATTATCTTTGGGTTGGGCCTCAGCTTGATCTTCGGAAAGGGTTTGATGAATGGGCCAGGGTGTTTTGAGGAAGCCCTAATTGTAATGTCTTTAATTGGGCCGACAGCGATAGCCGAACAGCTCAAAGCTTCAGGAGTCAGGTCAAGTGGCCTTTCCGTCTCCGTGACTCGGCTCTAAGACGGAAACTAAAACTAATTGAATTGGAGAACAATCTTACACTCGTAAATGAATACATTTTCTGGATTTTTACTTCAATTCACACAGGTGACCATTCGGATTCCGATTTCATATAGATCAAAGAAATCACCATAAAATCCTACTCTCGTAAAACCAATAGATCAGTTCAGTTTCAATAACGAAAATCAGTGACCATTCCGATTTCATATTGATTCGACAATCAAAGATTGGATAACTTAATCAAACAAAACAACATTATAAACACAGATCTAACAACATTCCCTATAACTAATCCCTTCACTTCTTCAATCTCGGCGAACTCCTCGTCCCTGTTTCCGTCGTCTTCTCCTTTTCGACATCGCTTTCATCCCCATCATCCATCAAAACCATACTCCTCCTCCTTGTCATCCTCCTTGACCCGACACTGATCTTAAGCAAATCCATATTCTTCCCCTTCACCTTATCATCCGCCACTAACTCAAATTCATCCCCAAGCGTCCTCACCAACCTTCTTCTCTTCCTCCCGGCTTCAACCACAGCCTCCACTTCCGCTTCTTCGTCGTCATCCTCATCCTCATCCTCATCCACTACCCTCGATCGCAACATCAATTTTCTGCTCTTCGGAGCAGGCGGTGGAGAATCAACTTCCTTCTTTTGCCTAATCTTTCTTCCTTTCCCCTTAAACTTCACAATTGGAGTTTCGACTTTCGGGTTTTTCTTCAAATAATTCTCCTTTTCCTTCCTCAGCTTCGCCACATTACCCTCGATCTTCCCCATGAGACGAGTCCGATCAAAGCTCAGTCCACCTGATACGTGCCTATTTTATGCATTTTATTTACTCTTTTGGCACGTATTTTCTTACACTTTCGTGACTTTTAGTTGCTTTTTTCTCCCGAAACGGTTTACTTTGGCATTTCTATGTTTTATATGTAGGAATACGCGGAAGTGAGCAAAACCAAGCCTTATTTGCCTTTAGGAAGCTGTTTTGAGTACTAGTATGGAGCAAGGAATCAGATAGTGCACTCAAGTATTATTTTCGGGCCAGATCAAAGCTGAAAAAGACGAGAAGCAGTCGACCGACCTGCAATAGTGGTCGACCGACCGATGTCCAGTTCGCAAAAGAAGCCCAGCTCACAGAAGCCCAAGTTCGCATGAAATAAACCCGTATCGCCAAAATCGGTCGACCGACCGAAAATCTCGGTCGACCGACCACCAGCTGTTTCGGAACTTCTGTTTTATTTATTTTTCTATTTTTCCTAATCTTGTAACAATTCTTATTTAAGGAGACCTAAACTCTAAAATTAGGTGATGCAGCCCCAATTAGAGAAAAACTCCATTGTTAGATTTTAGGTACCAAGCTTTCATCTTTATTCTTAGATTTTCCATTCAAGTTGTAAGTTTGTCACAATTCAATCTTTTCTTTTTATTCAATCTTGTTATTCATCTTGTTGTTATTTCTTATTTCATGTTTACCCTTTTATTATCATCTTTGATTATGTTCATCTCTTTAATATTCTTAGTAATTGTTAGTTCTATAAATTAAAGTATGCATAGCTAATTCTTGTGATTGGGAATTAGGGGAACCATGATAAAGGCTTGACTTTGATAGGTTTGATGATTAAATTACCAATCCCCCATTGTTGTTGCTGAACTAATCCTTAGGATTAAAAGATTATTGGGATTAGTTTAACAACAACTTTGGGATTGCCCTTGAACGAAAGTTTAGTGCTTTTGTAGGAACCCTAAGACCGTAAGGATTAGGTAGAATATTGACCTGAAGGTTTATTCTTTGTTCCTTGGGATTGTGTTATTTGATTATTCTTACCCTTCATTGACTTGTTTTGACCATGGGGAACCAAAGTTCCTAATCTCCTTTTTATCTTATTTTAATTTTCTTGTTAGTTTGCTACCTTAGTGTTAGTTTAAATCTCAAATCAAAACCCCCCCTTTTTGGTTACTTGTAATAGACTTTAAATTTACAAACATAATTTACCCTGTCTCTCTGTGGTTCGACCCTTGACTTATCCTATCTGAGTTTAAGCTGAGGTTTTATAAATCTTATCTTTGGCACCCCTCAACGACGGGTGTCAAATTTTGGCGCCGTTGCCGGGGAGACGGTATAATTTTGTTTGTTAATTTCTAGTTTATTTTCTTGTCTTAAGGAACTTAGGTTCCTTAAGACCGTTCTTACCTTTTCTTCTAGTTTTGTTTTTAGAAGACAGGTTTTTGAGAGGAAGGCTTGAGTACTCTCTCTATGGATTCTATTTATAGCTACCTACAGCCGAAGCCTAAGGATGTACCGAAGGGATTCGTCTTGCCTAAACCCACCACTGGCTCCTTTGAAATCCGCTCAACTCATATCTCTTTGGTGGAGAAGAGTCAATTTTCTGGTCTACCCGACGAAGATCCAATAAAGCATGTTACAACCTTCACAGATTATTGTTGCTCCTTGCCCCTACCTGAGGGGTAACTAGAGACGAGGTGCTGGCAACTATGTTCTTATTCTCATTAAAAGATGACGCGCTAGATTGGTACCGGTACCTTGACAGAACAAGTGAGGAGATTACGGATTGGACTTCCTTGGCATTGGCCTTTTACAAGAAATACTTCCCTCTTGCAAAAGCCGAGGACTTGAGAAACCAAATCCGTAACTTTCAACAGGGACCTGATGAAGGATTTTGTGAAGCATGGGATCGATTCAAGAAATTGGTCCGTTCTATCCCTCACCATAACCTTCAACAATGGGACCTGTGTAACATATTTTACAACGCTCTTTACGATGACTATAAGATGATTCTTGATATAGCCGCCAATGGAAGATTCCAGAATAACACCGACCATATGAAGGGTTGGAAAACCATTGAAGACATGGCAGTGCATAGGGCCACTTTTAAGGGTTCACGTGGGAATTCAAGAAGGCTGAATGTGGAGACGAATAGAGTGATGGCTCTTGAGACAACAGTTGAAGCCCATTTTGAAAAGCTTGAGGCAACCCAGCTAAAGCTTGAAAGTGCGAACCTAGTTACTACGGTTGATAACACGGGTAAGATCGAGAACTTAAGAGCCCTTGTTGATGTTTTAACCACGGCAGTTTTGAAGATAAGTGAGGCTCACTTTACCTCCGCAAAAGTTTTTGAGGAGCGCTTGATAAACATAGCCAACCAAAGGACTGGCTCTCCAGCTAGTTGGGAAGGACCCATGGAAACGCTAAACGCCATAAATCTAAGGAGTGGCCGTGTTTGTGAAGAATCAACTCAAAAGGGTGATCCAGCCAAAATTCCGACCAAAGAATCTGATCCCGTCAAAAGAGCAGGAGGTCGACCGACCGCTACAGGAGGTCGACCGACCGCTGTTCCTGACGTGAGATCGGATTCTGAAAAGGAGAAAAATTCGGATTTTGCAGACTCTGGTCGACCGACCACTTCTACCGGTCGACCGACCGATGTTCCTGAGCAGAGTGCTGTTTTGACTCCGGAATCGCTGGATTCTTCCTTCATTCAAGGCCTTACTGAAATTTTACAGCTGAAAAAGCCAAAGGTTGCTGATCCTATGGCTAAAGTCACCATTCCTTATCCTGAGAGACTGAAAAATTCAAAAGAGGATCGGAAGTTTGGTAAGTTTTTAGAGATGGTAAAGAATCTTGAGGTAACCATTCCTTTCACTGACTTAATTACCCAGGTACCTTCTTATGCTAAATTCATGAAAGATATTTTAAGTCGTAAGAAGAACTTTCAAGACGACGGTGCTGTTGCTCTTGTGGAAGAATGTTATGTTCTTTCACAAGATAATATGGCACCCAAGTTAAAAGACCCAGGTAGTTTTTCCATCCCGTGTACCATAGGTAATCATGTAATAGGGAAAGCCCTTTGTGATCTAGGGGCTAGTGTCAGTGTCATACCTTATTCTGTATGTGAAAGACTTGGTTTAGGTAGACTTAAAGTCACCATACCGTACAGATGGCTGATAGATCAACCCAAAGACCACTAGGGGTCTTGGAGGATGTCCCAGTAAAAGTGGGAAAGTTCTTTATTCCTGTGGATTTCGTTGTTTTAGACATTGCTGATGATAGTCAAATACCTATTATTTTAGGTAGACCATTTTTACACACAGCTGGGGCTGTAATAGATGTCAAACGCGGGACCATTACTTTAGAGATTGGGGATGACACTATCGTGTTTAGTCTTGCCCATAAGGCAACTATTCCTACTGATGATACTTGTTGTTCCATCGATATTGTAGACAGGAATGTTATCCTTAATTGGAGGGAATCCTTGACCAAGGATCCCTTAGATGATCTGACGATTTTGGATAAGTGTGCAGGTATTCCAGCTGAGGATGCTGAAGAGCTGGATTTGATAGAAGAAGAGGAAGAGGAATATGAGCTCACTGAGGAAGAAAATGAGAAGCTCATAAGCCTAGCTAATGCAAGTCTGGTAAACATGTGCTATTCTATAGATACTAATTCTGTTCTGGCAGTTGAGGTAAAAGCACCAGAGCGTAAGCCACTTCCTCCTAATCTTAAATATGTTTTCTTAGATGATACTGAACAGTACCCTGCGATTGTTAGCTCTAAACTTAGTCCTGACCAACTTTCTGCCTTAATGACTGTTCTTAAAAAGAATAGAAAAGCTCTAGGTTATTCTTTGGATGATATTAAGGGCATAAGCCCTGATGTTTGTATGCACAGAATAGATTTAGAGGAGGGGCATAAGCCTTATAGACAGGGACAACGTAAGTTAAATCCTAAGATGCAGGATGTAGTTATGGCTGAGGTTATGAAGCTTCTTGATGCAGGTATTATCTATCCGGTTGGAAACTCTAAGTGGGTTAGCCCAGTTCAGGTGGTTCCTAAGAAAGGAGGGACCACAGTGGTTAAGAATGATAAAAATGAGTTAATACCAACTAGAGTTGTAACAGGGTGGCGGATGTGCATTGATTATAGACAGTTAAATGCCGCCACCAAGAAAGACCATTTCCCCCTTCATTTTGTTGACCAAATGATTGAAAGACTGGCTTCTAATAAATTCTTCTGTTTTCTAGACGGTTATTCAGGTTTCTTCCAGATTCCCATCCATCCTGATGATCAGAGTAAGACTACTTTTACATGTCCACAGGGTGTTTTTGCTTATCGCAGGATGCCTTTTGGGTTATGCAATGCTCCTGCTACTTTTCAAAGGTGTATGATGGGTATTTTTTCAGACTTTATAGAAAACATTATGGAAGTATTTATGGATGATTTCTCTGTCTACGGTAATGCTTTTGATCAATGCTTAGCTAATCTTGATAAAGTCCTGCAGCGATGTATTGATGTAAACCTTGTCTTAAACTGGGAGAAGTTTCATTTTATGGTTACTGAAGGGGTAGTGTTAGGGCATCTAATTTCAGATAAAGGTATACATGTAGATAAAGCAAAGGTGCAGGTGATTGAGCAATTACCCCCTCCTATTAACGTCAAAGGGGTGAGAAGTTTCTTAGGACACGCAGGTTTTTACAGGCGTTTCATTAAGGACTTCTCTAAAATTGCTAAACCACTTACACAATTGCTTCTTAAAGATGCCATCTTTGATTTTTCTGATGAGTGCCTTTCAGCTTTTAACAGGTTAAAGGAAGCTTTGGTCTCAGCACCAATCATCCAGCCACCAGATTGGGATCTCCCATTTGAGATCATGTGCGATGCTAGTGATTATGCTCTGGGTGCTGTGCTTGGTCAAAGGAATAACAAGGCTCTTAATGCTATACACTATGCGAGCCGCACCCTGGATGAGACTCAAGTCAACTATTTCACCACCTAGAAGGAGATGCTAGCTGTCATATTTGCCTTGGAAAAATTCAGGTCATATTTAGTGGGTAATAAGGTAATTGTCTATACTGACCATGCAGCCTTAAAAGGTCTTTTTCAAAAGAAGGATTCAAAGCCAAGACTTTTAAGGTGGATCCTCCTTCTCCAAGAATTTGACATTGAGATCAGGGACAAGAAAGGCGCGGAAAACGTGGTAGCTGACCATTTATCTCGCCTACAGCTGACTGATGGGGAAGATTCTTTACCTATTGATGATTCGTTTCCTGATGAGAGTTTATTTATCATTAATAGTTCAGGTTCTTATCCCCCTCCTTGGTATGCTGATTTTGCTAATTTTGCTGTTACAGGTAAAATCCCTCCTGAGTTGTCTTGGCAACAAAAGAAGAGATTTATGTTCGATGCAAAACAGTATTTTTGGGATGACCCTTATGTTTTTAAAGAATGCGGAGATGGACTTATCCGGAGATGCGTCCCCCAATGGGAGGTGAAGGACATTCTGGAAGCATGTCACTCTTCTGCATATGGTGGTCACCACGGTCCATCTAGGACCGTGGCCAAGGTATTGCAGTCTGGTTTTTATTGGCCTACTTTACATGCTGACTGTAGAAATTTTGTAGGTAACTGTGATGCCTGTCAAAGAACTGGGAATGTCTCAAAAAGACATGAGATGCCACAAGTTGGTATTTTAGAGGTAGAAATTTTTGATGTCTGGGGCATTGATTATCAAGGACCTTTTCCTAGTAGTCAAGGTAACAGGTATATTCTTGTAGCTGTTGATTATGTGTCTAAGTGGGTAGAAGCTATTGCTACCCCCATTGTGATGCAAAAGCTGTTATTAAGATGTTTAAAAAAATCATATTTTCTCGTTTTGGTGTCCCTAGGGTTGTCATAAGTGATGGAGGTATGCATTTTAAGGAGAAACGCTTAGGTGACTTGTTAAATAAATTCGGTGTCCAACACCGTAGGGGTCTAGCTTATCACCCTCAGACTAGTGGTCAAGTTGAGATCTCTAATAGAGAACTCAAGGAGACCCTAGCCAAAGTAGTTTCTAAGTCTAGGAAAGATTGGAGCCTAAAACTTGATGATGTTTTATGGGCCTATAGAACCGCGTTCAAAACTCCAATAGGAATGTCACCATTCAGATTGATTTATGGTAAAACTTGTCATTTACAAGTTGAGTTAGAACGTAAGTCTTGGTGGGCTATTTGTGATCTTAATTTAGACCCTAATCTTTCCCGTGAGAAACGTTTATTGCAGCTCAATGAGTTAGAAGAATTCAGGTTGTTAGCCTATGACAATGCCAGGATTTACAAGGAGAAAACAAAGCGCTGGCATGACAAAAGAATCATTAGACGTGATTTCCAGGTAGGTGACAGGGTATTGCTTTTTAATGCTCGTATTCGTCTTTTTCCTGGTAAGCTGAAATCCAGGTGGAGCGGACCCTACACCATCACAGCTGTCTCAAAATTCGGATCAATCGAATTAGAAACCTCATCTGGTGAGAGGTTCAAAGTCAATGGCCAATATGTGAAGCACTTCCGAGGAGAAAATGAATTTGTCGGAAAAGTTGAAGTTTCTTACTTCGACCCTTTTTAGGATGCTCCTTAGAAGGTAAAAGGTCGTGCGGGACCTCTTAAACCACCGCTACACGGGAGGCAACCCGTGCTTTAGTTTAAATTTACGTTTTTTTCTAATTTTTTTCGTTTTATCCTCTGGTGAAAATTGAAATCTCTGCAGAAAAGTGAAAGAAAAAGCGAATTCATCAGTACAGTGGTCGACCGACCGGGTTTTTAGGTCGACCGACCAAACTGACAACTTTATGCACTTTTTCTGACAGAGTAAGTGAAATTGCAGAGCAGGTAAAAGGACGCTGGTCGACCGACCGACTTTTCTGGTCGACCGACCACGAGTTTTTTTTTACGGTTTTTTTTTTCAGAGTCAAATGTCACGGGTCTGTTGTGTTATGAAAATACAATAATTGCTTCCACCTCTTCATTCTACCAGCATTCCCTTTCTCTCTTAAAACCCTAGAAAAATTCACCCACCTTCCTCCTTCACCAATTTACTTACTTTCTTTCATTTTCCACCTTCAAGGTATGTTCTTCTTCTGTTTCTTTCTTTCTTTTTAGTTTTATATCTTCTTAATTCCGGTTTAGGTAGTATTAGTTTATCCTTTTAAGTTCAATTTTGCTCTTAATTCCGTTTCCATGCTTGTTTGTGTGTTTTTATCTTAGTTTTCTTCTTCCTTTTGATTTTATATGCTTAGATCTGTAAATTTTGGGTGTTTTTGTGCTGATTAGGATAGTTTAATTCTTCCTTATAATTTTTATGCCTCTTTTCGCGCGAAATTCACCCGCGAAAAACCGACGCTGACACTATTCACGGTCGACCGACCGGAAACTGAGGTCGGCCGACTGAAATTTGAATTTTCTGGGTTTCGACTTTACAGATCTGCACTTTTCTGATGATAGTCGGTCGACCGACCTGAAACAGTGGTCGGCCGACCAGCACCGTGTTTTTCCTGAGTTTATTTTTCTTTTTTAATGCAGTTTTCTGAATTTCTTTTGTATAACGGTCGACCGACCTGATTTTACGGTCGACCGACCATAACTGCATCTTTCCTGAGTTTTTGTTTTTTCAGTTTCTGATTTCTTGTTGCAGCAGAAATTACAGACCATCTCGAAAAAAATGGTCGACCGACTTGCCCCTATAGTCGGCCGACCAGCGCTGTGATAAAGTTTCTGTTTTGCAATTTTTCGTACCTATTTTGTTAAAGCAATGTTTTCATATGCTCATAAGACTTATATTTTTATTTGAACTTTTCAGCTTTACGATGTCTAGCCGTGATCAAGGTGGGAAGCGCGCACGCACTTCGGGTACAAGCACTTCTAGAGGACGTGTCTCTAGGACGCGAGGTTTGGCGGTGCAGGACACGGATAGTTTACCAAACTATCCGCAAATCACTTTCAGCTCTCCGGCCCAGAAGGCCCGATTCCTCCATCTTACTGCCTATTGCGTGGTTCTGGCGACCCGTTTCCTATGCGTTCCAGCCTTGCATGCCTTGGGATGCCATGACGAGGTGGTATCTCTGCTCATTGGGACCGGGTTTGCAGGACTCGTCACCATGGACGAGATCACCTACCGCCTTCTCACTCTTGAGTTCTTCTCCTCCTTCACCTTTGATTCGGGGGCACTTTACTCCGGCTATGATAATTTTTGTATCTCTTTTCGCATGTTCAATGAAACTTATGCTTTAACTTAAACCCAATTTGCTCAAATTTTGGGTCTGTCTTCTGAGGGTCTTACTGATGACCCCACGGGGTCGTATTCTGATATGTGGTCCTGTATTTCTGATTCCAGCGATGTGAAGAAGAAAAACAGTACCATCCACCTTCCCACCCCCCGTTATTTTTTGCGTCTGTTGGCCAACACTGTTTTCGGCCGCAAAGAGTCTCAAAATGTTAACAACATTGAGCTCTCTATTTTGTCTGGTTATCTTAACATCAGACGTACGGGTCAGCAGTCTTACAACACTGCTTGTTTGGTCGCCTCTCACTTCGTGTCGGTGGGCGAGGGAACTTCACTGACTACTATCGTTTGTGGTGGGCTAGTCACTCGATTAGCCCGCTCTTTTGTACCCCAGTTCCCTCGCTATGAGGATGCGGTCGACCCTCTCTCCCGGTACATGGACATGGCTTATGTCAGGTCTGTGCGTTGGGTCAACAGGAGAGATTACTGGAAGATAAACACCTATCTCAGTGATCGCATCCCCATCACCATGGCTCCCCCTATGCTTCCCCTTTCTACTTTTGTAGGGGAGCCCCGACCACTACTCCCGTCTTACCGCCTCCCGCTTAGGGGAGGCACTTCTAGAGGTTTCAGGGCCCCTGCTCCCGGTGGCCACCATACCACATCTGGGACGGGGTACCCACATGATTTTACTGCTCCTCCTAATGTTTATGTTCCTCCTTTTGTTGATGACAGATCTATGCCACAAATGATGGCGAGTCTTTGCAGGCAGTTCAGCCAAAAACAGCTGAACGATAGTCTCTTCCAATACCCGGTTTACAGGGAGTATGCCACACAAGGTAGGCTCCCAACCGGCCCATGGACTCACCCCACCTGGTACACACCTCTCGCAGGCGGTCGTGACCACGGTGAAGCTTCAGGCTCTGCCTCAGGAACAGGTGGAGGGTCTGAGGAGGATGGCGATGAGGAAGGAGAGGAAGAGGACCCTGAGCCGTTTTACGACTCAGAAGGCTAGGGACATGCTTAACCTTACCCTCTTTGGGGTTCGGTTTGGGGAGGTCCCCCTTGATTGGCTCGGTTTGGAGAGGTCCACATTTACTTTGTAAGTGTTTTCCTCCCTTAGATTTCCAATTTTCCTCTTTCGATTTCCAGTTTTCCCCTCCTTCCTCCTTAGACTCTTTTTGTAGTTTTTAGTCTTTTTCCTTTTCCTTTCTTTGTTTGTTTCTTTTCCGCCTACCCCCATCCTTTTGCTGTGGTTATATGCTGATGAGCACAATGAGGGCATTGTGCGTTTTGGTTTGGGGAGGGTGTTTGCATACTCCTTTGTGAGTATGCAATTGTTTTTGTGTCTTTTTTTTTTCATACCTTTAGGTATTTTTCTTGTTTTCATCCTCTCTTGCCGCGTGTTCTTCCCTGTCGCGCGTTCTTCTCTGTCTTAAGTTTTTAGGTCGAGTCGGAACGGATAAATACAAGTTGTGCCTCACATATCATTTATTGCTTTGCCTTGCATTTTTCAAAAATTTTCAAGCTAGTCTTTTGCATTATCTACGAGTTTTTGTTGATTTCATGCTAAATTATTAGACTTGACTCTCTTCTTGGCAAGCTACTACATATTCTAAGGATTAGAGCTTAATAAATCGGTGACATCCATGACCGATTTCATATAGGTTTGTGAGTAGTTTCTCCTCTTGAGGCATGTTACATCAATATGCATAAACATGAATTTTGTCTTCTTAATACCTGTATGCATTCGGGTTTGTGGTTTGTTGACACATGTGGTAGAGGTACCCCTTCTCATTTTTCCCATTATCCTCTCATAGCCAAATTGAACTCTTTTACCCATTTGCTACATTCTAAAAATTGCCTACCCTAGCCGAGCTAGTAAATTAATGATTGGACTGTTTTTCTTGCCATCCTTTGGTTTATGCTTCATTGATAAATTTTGATTTTGGGAGTATGATAGAAAAAAAAAACAAAAGAGACACGGAAAACGAAAAAAAAACGAAACAGCCTGTTTTCAAGGCTGTTTTCCTGGTCGGTCGACCAGGACCGTTGGGTAGGTTAGTTTTTCTGAAAAAAAAAGAGAAAAAAGAAGGAAAGAAAAAAAAAAAAAAAAAAAAAGGGAGAGAAAAGGGAGAGAAAAGTTGGAAGATTTGTGATTTTTGCTCCAAAACTTTGAGCATTGGCATGTATGAAAGAAGAAGAAAATAATAAGAAGTGATCTTATAGTGTGGATAGACGGTTGTTAGCTCGGCTTAACCCCTCTTCCCATAACTTATCTTAAGCCTCTTTTTACCTTTAGCCTCACAATTCCAAATTCGCCTCGGCATGTGTCATGGTTATCTAGTGTGGGAATGCATATGTACGGTTGTAGAGGTTCTATTCATGTTAGATTGCAGGCATGTTCTTACGGGTCGTAGATAGGTGAGAGTCTTTACTTTTATTTATCTTCTTATCTTTCACATATACATTTGACCCTTTGCTTTCATGAGTGTCTCGAGCGTACCGCGAGAGTCCAATTAGAATGTGTCTTGCAAGGTTGAAATTTTAGCATGCTTTTCCAACATGTTTAATTCGTTTTGCTCTTGACATTGTGTTTGATTATAGTTGAAAAATGCATTAAATTGGTTAAGCATAGTGTTATGTTTGGTTGTGAAAAGTATGAGATCCGTTCCATTAGAAGTTTTATTTTCTATTGAGTCTTAGTGTTTGCTTGAGGACAAGCAAGGTTTGGTTTGGGGAGTTTGATACGTGCCTATTTTATGCATTTTATTTACTCTTTTGGCACGTATTTTCTTACACTTTCGTGACTTTTAGTTGCTTTTTCTCCCGAAACGGTTTACTTTGGCATTTCTATGTTTTATATGTAGGAATACGCGGAAGTGAGCAAAACCAAGCCTTATTTGCCTTTAGGAAGCTGTTTTGAGTACTAGTATGGAGCAAGGAATCAGATGGTGCACTCAAGTATTATTTTCGGGCCAGATCAAAGCTGAAAAAGACGAGAAGCGGTCGACCGACCTGCAATAGTGGTCGACCGACCGATGTCCAGTTCGCAAAAGAAGCCCAGCTCACAGAAGCCCAAGTTCGCATGAAATAAACCCGTATCGCCAGATCGGTCGACCGACCGAAAATCTCGGTCGACCGACCACCAGCTGTTTCGGAACTTCTGTTTTATTTATTTTTCTATTTTTCCTAATCTTGTAACAATTCTTATTTAAGGAGACCTAAACTCTAAAATTAGGTGATGCAGCCCCAATTAGAGAAAAACTCCATTGTTAGATTTTAGGTACCAAGCTTTCATCTTTATTCTTAGATTTTCCATTCAAGTTGTAAGTTTGTCACAATTCAATCTTTCTTTTTTATTCAATCTTGTTATTCATCTTGTTGTTATTTCTTATTTCATGTTTACCCTTTTATTATCATCTTTGATTATGTTCATCTCTTTAATATTCTTAGTAATTGTTAGTTCTATAATTAAAAGTATGCATAGCTAATTCTTGTGATTGGGAATTAGGGGAACCATGATAAAGGCTTGACTTTGATAGGTTTGATGATTAAATTACCAATCCCCCATTGTTGTTGCTGAACTAATCCTTAGGATTGAAAGATTATTGGGATTAGTTTAACAACAACTTTGGGATTGCCCTTGAACGAAAGTTTAGTGCTTTTGTAGGAACCCTAAGACCGTAAGGATTAGGTAGAATATTGACCTGAAGGTTTATTCTTTGTTCCTTGGGATTGTGTTATTTGATTATTCTTACCCTTCATTGACTTGTTTTGACCATGGGGAACCAAAGTTCCTAATCTCCTTTTTATCTTATTTTAATTTTCTTGTTAGTTTGCTACCTTAGTGTTAGTTTAAATCTCAAATCAAAACCCCCCTTTTTGGTTACTTGTAATAGACTTTAAATTTACAAACATAATTTACCCTGTCTCTCTGTGGTTCGACCCTTGACTTATCCTATCTGAGTTTAAGCTGAGGTTTTATAAATCTTATCTTTGGCACCCCTCAACGACGGGTGTCACCACCCATGGACCAATGAGCTTCATTGGCCCAAGAGAGAAGCGGGTCGTGTACCGACACCGGTGGATCGATCCGCTCCGAACTGTATTTAACATCGGAGTAAATAAAAGGACGAGGGAGACTCCCTCCATAAAACCTTCCAGGACGAAGAGTTTTAACCACCATTTTTGTAGGTTTTGTTTGGGGAATTTCGTCGAACAATAAGAAAAAAGATGACTGATTGAAATAAGTTAGGGTTTTGTGAATTGAATTGGTGAAGAATGCGATTGCGGTTTGTAAAGGAAAACGGCATTGATGTTGGTATATGGCGGGAAATGTATAGCGGTAATTTTCCCGCCATTTATTTGGCGCTTTATATGAATTTTTTAGAGGAAAAATTGGCGCAATTTTTATGATTTATTTCTTTATTAGGGGGAAGGTTTTTACTTTTATTTTTATTCTTTGAAATTTATTAGAAGGATTTTGTACATATATATGGGAAAAAATCGAGTAGTCGATTTTTATTTCGGTCTTTTTTTATCAAATACTAGTTACTTGGCCGCTACCTAACGGTTGCGGCATCGAATGATGTTATCTGGATATCTTTGTAATCCAAACTATTCATGCCGACCAGTGGATACATCGGCCGTGCTGTTACATTTTGTTTTATCTGTTTCAATATATTTGTATGAGGTTTTAATTTATTTATTTTTGGAATAATTGGTACAAAAATGGTAAGGATTATTTGTTGTCGTATGTTGTTTTCACGATAAGCATGTCAAATATTGGGTTCTTAACGCAAGTTTTATTATGTTTGATTGACGCACGAACCATTAACTAAAATCTTTACAGACTTTATTATGTAAAATTTACTTTAATATTATAGTCACATTTTTGTTCTATGAACCCTTACTATGTTGCACATGATTTTCAATATTCATTGGACTAATTTCAATAGGATGAAAATTATGGGTCATTTATAACAATTCATTTGGCCCAAATATTTGCTCTATCCAAAAAATTTATCCATTTTGCTCTTTTTCTTATTTCGTGAAATTTGGGCTTAAAATACAAGTATTTGTTTACTCACAAAATGTTTAATTTCTTATTTTGTGAATCTTCGACCTTAATTTGTGAACTCGGGACCTTATTTCGTGAAACTTAGACGTAAAATGTTTGTTTGCTCACAAAATGGATAATTTCTTATTTCGTGAATTTCGGACCTTAATTTGTGAAAACAGACCTTATTTCGTGAAATTTGGACTTAAAATGTTTATTTACTCACAAAATGTTTAATTTCTTATTTCGTGAATCTTGGACCTTAATTTGTGAAACCGGGATCTTATTTTGTGAAACTTGGACTTAAAATGTTTATTTACTCACAAAATGTTTAATTTCTTATTTCGTGAATCTTGGACCTTAATTTGTGAAACCGGGACCTTATTTTGTGAAACTTGGACTTAAAATGTTTATTTACTCACAAAATGTTTAATTTCTTATTTCGTGAATCTTAGACCTTAATTTGTGAAACCGGGACCTTATTTTGTGAAAAAAACTTAAAATGTTTATTTACTCACAAAATGTTTAATTTCTTATTTCGTGAATCTTGGACCTTAATTTGTGAAACCGGGACCTTATTTCGTGAAACTTGGACTTAAAATGTTTATTTACTAACAAAATGTTTAATTTCTTATTTCGTGAATCTTGGACCTTAATTTGTGAAACCGGAACCTTATTTCGTGAAACTTGGGCTTAAAATGTTTAGTTACTCACAAAATGTTTAATTTCTTATTTTGTGAATCTTGGGCCTTAATTTGTGAAATCGGAACCTTATTTCGTGAAACTTGGACTTAAAATGTGTGTGTTTACTAATAAAATGTTTAATTTCTTATTTCGGTGAATCTTGAACCTTAATTGGTGAAACTAGGACCTTATTTCGTGAAACCTCGACTTAAAATGTTTGTATACGCAAGAAATGTATAATTTTTTATTTCGTGAATTTTGGACCTTAATTTGTGAAACCGGGACCTTATTTTATGAAACTTGAACTTAAAATGTTTGTTTACTCATGAAATGTATAATTTCTTATTTCGTGAATATTGCACCTTAATTTGTGAAATCGAGACCTTATTTCGTGCAACTTGGACTTAAATGTGTGTGTTTACTCATAAAATGTTTAATTTCTTATTTCGTGAATCTTGAACCTTAATTTGTGAAACTAGGACCTTATTTCGTGAAACATCGACTTAAAATGTTTGTATACGCACGAAATGTATAATTTCTTATTTCGTGAATCTTGGATCTTAATTTGTGAAATCGGGACCTTATTTCATGAAACTTGGATTTAAAATGTTTGTTTACTCACGAAATGAATAATTTCTTATTTCGTGAATATTGGACCTTAATTTGTGAAATCGGGACCTTATTTCGTGAAAATTGGACTTAAAATGTATGTGTTTACTCACTAAATGTTTAATATCTTATTTTGTGAATCTTGAACCTTAATTATGAAACTAGGACCTTATTTCGTGAAACATCGACTTAAAATGTTTGTTTTCGCACGAAATGTATACTTTCTTATTTCGTGAATCTTGGATCGTAATTTGTGAAACCGAGACTTTCTTTCGTGAAACCTGGACTTAAAATGTTTATTTACTCACGAAATATATAATTTCTTATTTCATGAATCTTGAATCTTAAAAAAGAAGAGAAGAGTAAAGTAAAGTAAGTATCGATTGGAAAGAAGGATGCCAGCATTGTTGGTAAGTTGGTCAATATAAGCGGCAGTTGAGGCTGCATACTTGAAGCCGAACTGAATTCAGCGACGCCATTACCAGATGGCACAAAAAATGCTCCGTTCACCATCAAGTCTCCTTCTGTCCTCCAATTCCACTCCGCCCATTCCTCTTCACCTGCATCCAACCGCTTTGTCACCTTTATTTCAATTCCAATTCATTTACTATGTTTTATTGATTATAATAATTTGTTATCATAAAAATTGTATATATTGATTAATAGTTGTATTATAATTTAAATTTTGAGATTTTAGATCTCTATTATAAATTTCATTTGCAAATTGTATATATTGATTAACTAGATTTGTTGGCAGTAATGAATGATAATTGAGGCTCTGTATTCACATATCGTTGTTGGGTGAGGGAAAAGAGTAACAATAATATATGGGACAAGTGGCATAATCTAATGAGTTTACAAGTATTAGATCCAACGGCTTAAAAAGGGTCCAGCGGCCTCACCCTAAGAGGGGTGCCTCACGTGATTCAATTTATATATATATATATATATATATAGAAATTGAATCAAGAGAGTCCACCCTCTTTAAATGAGTCATAAGTCTAATTCTCAGCCATTAGATCTGGTCAGATGAACGGCCACGATTTAATGCGCGAGATTAGAGGGGTAGTTTTGTAATTTTGTGGTAGCAAGGTCTTTTTTTAGGGATTTCTATTCTTCTCAGACGCATGTTTTTCCTCTCTCCAAGCAAATCTCTCAAAATCAAATTAATCAACAAATTCGAATCAGCAAATCTCTATTCAGGTAAATCAATTCATCTTAACATTTATTTGATCAGTTAAGAGTGATTGAATCAAACGCATGTTAAATTACTGGTATTTTTTTTATTAATTCGTTGCTTAATTTTTGCGTTCTCGTTCAATTTGTTTTACTTACTGGTAAATCACTTCATCTTAACATTCATTCTATCAGTTTATAGTTATTGAATCAAACGTGAATGTGAATGACTGGTATATTTGTTATTAATTTCAATTTTTAATGTTTTCGATTTATATTTGTTGATTCATTTTTGCGATCTCGTTCAATTTTTCACCTAATGTTTATCGTTCTTTCTTTTGTTTTACCTATTTTTCGGTTTTCGTCATAGATCTCACTTGCAACTCAACATGCGTGTTTTGATTCAATGACTCTTAATTCTGGTATTTTCACGTCTTCTGTAACATCCCGTATTTTTATAAAATATATTTTAAGGGTTTTCAATTATTTGAAGTAATAAAATAATATTTTAATAATTTATTGGGAAAGTGTTTTAAATAAATAGTAAGATCCGTCTTAAGAACCTTAGGTCCTTAAGAAGAATACAAACTTGGCAACTTGAATTCATGTCATAAAAACCCGTTCATTCCAACCCGTTTTCCTTGAAACGGGAAAGGACAATTACAAACCCCTAAACCCTTGTGTAATGTCGACATATTGCCCTCCTTCAAAAACAAAACACTGTAAACTCATTTTCTCAAATCCTCCATAAATCTTCATATTCTTTTCCAAATTCCGTCATCATCCGTTCACCGAATTAAGGTAATAAATACATTTTCGGAATCCTCATCGAATTTTCAAGCCATCTGTCACTTCCGTTTTTCATTTCCTTCAATTCGAAAATTGGGTTGCTTTCATGGAATTCGTCTTTGAGTCCTTAAAATCCGTTTTTCGTGATGTAGGTGAGGGCTTAGAAGACCCGGACGTGGATAGCTTCATCGTTGAGGAGGAGCTTTGAGCGGAATTGCTTTTAAGGTGACGATAATGAGAAACTCGGCCTTATTGTATATATTAGCACTTTTCTTGTTTGAATTGGTTTAAGGTTCTGATTTTTAATGTTATTGTTGTTGTTTGAACTTAGTAACATGATAGGAATGTTCACATATGATGATTACATGCTTGGATGATGTTTCATATGCTTATTGTGTAATTTTCAGAAATTTATGCTTAAGACAGATACAAATCAATTGTTTATTGAGGATTGTTTGTGTGATTAATTGCTGGTAGTTACTGTGTTTGATGATTTTATGTAATGGGTAAACATTGTATGTTGTAAATTTAGAAGCCTTGAATCGATTTGTGAAGTTTTGATTGTTTTAGGAAATACGTTTTCTGCGTACATCGGGCTCTCAGCCGGTAGGCTGACCGGCAGCCAGTCGGCCGGCTCAGAGTCTTGGTTCTGAGTTTTTGAGTTGAATTGGCTGAGGAAGGATCCTGAGTCGGCAGGTCGGCCGCCGGTCGACCGGCTCAGAATCCCTCTTTGGGTTTAGGAAAAAGTTTGCAAAGGCATAGGAAGTGACTCCCAGCCGGCAGGCCGGCAGCCGGTACACCGGCTGAGAGTCACTCCTTGTATTTGGAGTTTTGAAAATTGGTTATGGGAAGGGACTCCCAGCCGGCTGGCCGGCGGACGGTCCACCGGCTGAGAGCCTCTTCTCATTGATTTCTTAGACGGTTGTTGACATGGGAAGGGACTCCCAGCCGGTGGACCGGCAGATGGTCTGGGACCGGCTGAGAGCCCCTGTTTCCATTGTTTTGGTTTTAACTTTCAAATGACTTATCGGTTTTGATTGAAACTCGTTCCTTGTACCTTTGATGTGTGTTTGAGGTCCCCGGAGGACGGGCGACACTATGTTGGGTTCGGGAATGGAGAGAGGATAGAGACCCCCCCGGTCGGGTAACCGAAAGGGAAACCGGCTCTCCCTCAACTTAGTTCCCGGGATCAATTAAGTGTTGATTAGAAGTTAAGAAGTAGAACTATAGATAGTTCATAGACTTTGATGATATTGTATTGATGCGTATTAAGTTATGTCTTAAGTTAGCCTCTGAACTTAATACGTGAGTTGTTTGTCATATATGAGGATATGCCTTAAGTTGGCCTCTAAGCCCTATATGCGTATGTTTGTCGTGTCTGGGATATGACTTAAGCTGGCCTCTGAGCCCAGACATGTTTGATTGTGATCGCGTTGGAACATGCCTTAAGTTGACCTCTGAGTCTGACGAGTAGAGCAGCTGCACAACGGGGTAGCTAAGGAACTGACACCTTGCCCGGAGTGCAGATGTTTGATGCTAGGGCATGCCTTAAGCTGGCCTTTGAGTATAGTATCTTGTGATGTAGTGAAGGGACATGCCTTAAGCTGGTCTCTGAGTCCTTTACTTTTGGATGCTAGTCCATGCGTTGTGATGTCGCCTCTGAGTCTAGTGTCTTGCTGATTGGCAGGTCCATGCCTTAAGTTGGCCTCTGAGTCCTTGCTTGCTGAATGATTGGTATTTAGGTTATGTCTTAAGTCGACCGCTGAACCTTATACTTGCTGAATTTATCTGCTTGCCTAGAGTTGGTATAGTGTCAGATATAGATGTTGATGTTTATGAGATAACTGTTGATGTTGATGAGTATGATACTTGACCTTGTTATTGTTAATCCAAGGCATTGGATGACTCTTAGTCAGTTTCGTAAATGGTTTGGATTGAAAGACCCCCCAACCGGGTAACCGGTAGGGAAACCGACTCTCTTTCCAAATAGTTTCCGAAGTTGGTTGAGAGCCGTGCATTAGTGATTGCATGATAGTTGGTGATCGGTTATTGAGATATTGAGATACTTCACATGTTTATATATGTTGGAGTGTTATGTTTGTATTGCTTGTTACGTGTAGTTACAAAAGGTGGCTAGGAGAACTCTAGTCACTCCCCACTGATTGTGGCGTACATGTTTTCATGTATGTAGGTACATGCAGGTTGGACATGGTTGGATGAGAGCTAGCGAGTGATGATCCACTTGTCATCATATGACTTACACTTTCGAGTAGCTAGACTCTAGTTTGATACAGTTGTTATCTTTTGGTGCCTGTAGGGATGTTCCATCCCAGGCTTTGTATATATTTGGTTTCCGTACTTACAACTGTTATACTTATCTATTTTGTTTATATCAGTTTCAATTTCCAGTTTCAGTTTTAATTCACCTCGCATGTTGTTATGTTTAAAAAGTTTAAATTCCGCTGCATTTTTAGTACTTTGTATGTTCTATATTTCCGCTTTCGCGAGGGGTTTTACATCTTCTTTTTTCGATGTGAATGGTTTTTGTGTGTGCTTCAATAAGTTTTGTAATAATATACTGAATTAGTTTTATATTTTTTTTTTCGGTATTTGATTGATGAAATAGTTTTTTTCTATATTTTGTAACACTCATTCAAAGAGTGTTCAAATGTAATTCATGTTAACTTGCTAATTTCAATGGTTGGTTCTTTTGTTTTACTTATTTCAGCTTTCGCGATGGATCTCAATGGAATTCAACATGCGTTTGACTCACTGACTCTTACTTCTGGTCTTTTTTGTCTGCTTTTCAACATGTTTTCATTTCAATATGTGTTCTGCTGGTAAAATATGTGTCGTCCTGAAGTGTGTATCCTTTTTATTAGGAGCTGTCCATGGCGATGTTAATGGTGCGTGTACGTCTGTTGCATCCTCTTTGTCTGCGCGTGCAAGACATCTTAGTAGCAGCGAACGGACGAGGAAATTACAGAGGCAGTTTACTGTTAGATTAGGGATTTGTTTTAGCACACTTGAGGAAGCATTGTTGTTCTATCAGATTTATGCTATTTCACGTGGTTTTCAACCCAAACCATTCAGTCAAAAACCAATATATTCTGGTGGGAATTGGTTGAAGTACGTGGTTTGTAATCACCATGTTAATCACAAACATAGCAGTAGGGGCACTCCAAGGACTGGATGCAATGCTATGATCATGTTTTTATACAATGGAGAAGGGTATGTTGTTGACATGTTACATGTTGTTCACAATCATTCTGTGTTGTCAGTTAAGGATTCTCTCCGTAAATTGGCATCAAACATTGGTGTGTTCGAAAAGTTACGAATCATAAACAACTTTAAGTTCAGAATGGGTTGTTCAAGAACTATCAATTTTGATAAACAGCCTGTGAATTGCGGTTCATCAATGGTGGTGGTTCAGAATTACCAAAGGGATGTCAACTCTGAAGATGTTGAGATGTTCGTTGATGAGTTTAGCAAGCTTTCTCTGTCAAGCCGTATGTGAATTGGAGTTCATCAAATCTGTTACTATTTTTAGTTTGAAGTGTTACAAGTTTATGTTTTCAGAATTACATTGAACATTATTCAAACATGTTACAAATAACTGTAGAAGTGTTACAATTTACATATTTCAGTATTAAATTAACCAATAGAAGTGTTACAATTTACATTTTTCACTAGTACATCAAATATTTATACATTTAAAACTTTTGAACTCCCAATATGTTACAAATCACTTTAGAAGTGTTACAATTCAATTAAAATACTTGAAATTCAAACATGTTACAAACAGATGGTAGATGTGTTACAATTCACTTGTTCTGTATTACATCAAAAATTATTCATTTTGAACAAATTTTTAATGTTTTAAATTTTTTGAAGGGGATTAAAAAAGGAAAAAAAAAAATATAATTTAACGTTTTAAAAAAAAAATTCAATTCAATTGTTTGAATAATGTTCAATGTAATTTATGTTGTCCGTGCACAGTGGATAGCCTTGTTTAAGGACACAGTTTTCCTTTCTCGATTCAATTCAATTGTTTGGGATGGTACCTTGGATGTTGCTGAGTTTGAGTCTAAGTGGGCGGACATTATTCAAGAATATAAGCTTGAAGGTAACGACTGGCTTAGGAGCATTTATGTTGTCCGTGCACAGTGGATTCCTACCTACTTTACCGATTTGCCTGTAGGTTCTATATTGAGAACAACTCAAAGATCTGAAAGCGAGAATTCCTTTTTCAAGCGTTTTGAGAATAAGTTTGGCACTTTGGTTGAATTTTGGATGAGATTCCAAAGTGCTATGGACCAGCAAAGGTATGCAACACAATGTCTTGATAAAGCGAGTGATCATTCACTCCCTGAACTAGTATCACCACTACCAATAGAGAAGCATGCTTCAACTGTGTATACTCATGCTGTCTTCAAAGATTTTTGAGAAGAAGTGGAGGCTGCTATATGCTCATGTGGTATAATTGATGTGACACATGACATTGATCGGGAGTGTTCTGATGTGGGGGATGGGATTATTGGGAAAACATTCCGAGTTGTGTCCACTATTTCAAGTAAAGAAGCTTCATGTGCTTGCAACCTATTTTTGAGGAAAGGACTGTTGTGCAGTCATATTATTTGTGTCTGGCAGGGGAAAAGTATTACTTCAATCCCTGACAAATATATCCTGAAACGGTGGACAAATAACTCATACAGAAGCAGTTTTGATGCGGAGGGCGTTGTTGATGAGAATGTCGATGCTACTCACTATCACAACTTAGTTGTCGCTGGGGTGTGGATAGAGTTTTATTCCATCATTCCTGTCCTGAAGTCTCTGCCGGAGGGTCAAGTTAAAGAGCTCTCAAAATTGCTGAGATCCTACCGTGACAAATTCTGTTCTCAGAAACCGACATTAACAAAGGACCAAGAATTGGAGCAGCTGTTGGATTGCAGTTCATCCTCTACTGTTACTCTATTACCACCGCATCGCAAAAAAGAACAAGGGCCGTGGCAAAATATTGCTGTCTCTTAAGCAAAAGGCAATACAAAAAAGGCAAAAAAACCAAAAAGACGGTGTAACAATTGTAAACGAAAGAGCTATCATGACAAAAGAAATTGCCCAAATCCATTTGTCAAAAAGGCCCCTGTTACAACCAATGTATGTATTAATTCTATTAATCTATATATTTTTTGTGTTAATCTTTTTTAAACTGTAATATTTTCTATAGACATGCTTTTGAAACCAACACTCCGATTTTCAACAGGACGATACGTCATCTAAAGAAGAAGAAGAAGAAGAATAAGAAGCAGAAGAATAAGAAGAAGAAGAAGAAGAATAAGAAGAAGGAGAAGAAGGAGATGAAGGAGATGCATCTGAATAACAGAGTATGTCGTAGTTTATTCGCTGTAGTCAAACAATTTGATTGTTGGACATGCATTTAAAGTTTTAAGCCATACATAATCATGTTATAAAATAAAGATCCAAATGTTACAATTTACATATTAATTGGTACACAATCCTCTTTTGTGTCTTAAATCTTTGTTCTTTAAATATTTTCATTGTTTAATTATTTTTAGGTTATTTGGTGGATAATGTCAGTATTTTTGTTGAGTAATATATTCTATATATTTAATATATTGTTTTATGTTTTAATAATGACAAGTCTAGACAATTATGTTTTATATACATATGCGTGTAATCGTGCGTTTAAGTGTACAGTTAATTATAGAGCGAAGATCGTAGGCTAGCAAAGTATAGATACAATCGTAGATTGAAGAAAAGATCAAGCTCGTATCAAGTCTTTTTGAAGACTTACAAGATAAAAGTTTTATTACGACATCAAGGAGTTCTTAAGTTATAGGTCGTATCTATAACTATTGAAGAAATGAGATTTGCGTGGAATAAATAAAAGCGTAAAGATTTATGCGTGCTATTAATATATTGTTATATATTAATTTAGTAATCTTAAAACGGTTTTTAAAATAGAAATATTCTTTAGTTAACAAGAATTAAAATATTTATCTTATGAGATAAATATTAATTCTAATATACTAAGGATTTTATTCTAACCGTTATTGTCAAAATCTAAATTCCTAGGGAAACGTGCTTCGAGAAGTATGTCTCGAAGAACGTGTCTTATGAAACGTGCATTAGGAAGCGTGCGTGGGAAGCGTGTCAAGGAAGTATGCCTCACGTTTCCTACACGACTACTAATATGTTTCATATTATCTTTATGGTTAATTAAATAAATAATTTGTGTTTATTTAATCTACTTAAAGATTAACTAAGATTTGATTAAAGATATAATATGTTATATCTTGACAAGAATTAGGAATTGATTAAAAATAGGATACTATATTTTATGGTATTAGATATCTCCTAAATCAAATAGGTTTTGGAAATATTAAATTATGTCTGAAATTAGTAATATCTTATTAGAGTCCTTTCCTAAATCAAATAAGATTAAGTTTTAAATATTACCTAGAATAAGTATTCTAGATAAAGTAATATTTCTAAAACTATCTAGGATTCAACCTAGATCTAAATTAGTATATATACATACCATATTACACGTCCAAGATGAACAATTCACACGCCTCACGCTTTTTAAGAAAAAAACGAACGTAACCTCTCGTACGTCTCGTTTTCCGTGCCAATCATTGTCAAATCTCGTAATCAAGACTACAAGCTTTGAAGAATATTCTCATACGTTCAGGATCGTTGAACATAAGAAGTTGTTGAAGATTTCATCTTATTTAATTAAGATAGATTCGAGTATTTAGCGGTACTCATTGTAAGCAAGTATTTAACGATACTTGTGGTAGCTAGATATTTGACGGTATCTAGATTGAGTTACAACTAACATCGAAGTTGTACGAGTGGGGTTGATAAAATTGTAATCTGGAGAAGGTACTAATTTTATTAATCGAGAATAGTGGACGTAGGTTTCGATTTGTGAAACTGAACCACTTCAAAATATCGTGTCTCCTTTTACTTTATCTTTCTTACTCGTTACTTGCTATTACCACGCTTCATCAACATACATCGAAGAAGAATCGAAAAAGTTGGCATACTCAATTCAACCCCCCCTCTTGAGTATATCTAGGTCAATAGACTCTTCAATTGGTATCAGAGCCTCGTGCTCTTGAAAGCCTTACAGCTTGAGATTGATCCTTTTATTGATTCTTAATGGTAACTAAACATCTTAAGTGTCCTATCTTCGATGGAAAGAACTATAGCTTGTGGAAGAACATGATGACCCATTACGTCAAAGTATGTGACTGGGAATGCTGGAAGATAATTCAAACTGGACCAAGGAAGATCTTGGTTGCTTCTGCAAATGGAACCACATATGAGAAATCAGAAAGTGATTATGTGGAAGTTGATTACAAGATTGCTGAGAAAAATTCAAAAGCCATGAGTCTACTTCAAAACGGTATGATTACTTCTGAATTTGATCGCTTCTCTTCTTGTAATTCAGCTAAAGAAATATGGGATGACGTAGAACTTGCCTACGAAGGTACTTCCGCAGTCAAGAAACATCGCATAGACACTACAAGAAAAACTTGATCGGGCGACATTTTTTGGCGACCGCATAGGGCAGTCGCCAATTTGGCGACAGGACAAAAATTCGGGCTACGGAAATCAGTCGCCAATTTGGCGACAGAACCCTTTCCCCAAACTTCCAACCACCGACACAATCGGGCGACTGAATGGTGAATTTGGCGACAGAAAAGTAGTCGCCAAATTTGGCGACAGAAACTTTCAGTCGCCAATTTGGTGAGTCCGTCGCCAAATTACCGTATACAAACAGCAGCAATTCGTTCCCCTTTCATTATTCACAAACACACAACACACAAACACTCAAACACACAAACGGCGAAAACCACCACCACCACCACCCTACCCTACGTGTTCCGGCCACCCTCAACGCCACTGTCACCGGATTCCGGCCACCACCACCACCATACTTGTTCTTACCTTCATTCAACCCATTTAAGGTTTGTATACTCTCTTTTAGTTCAATTTCAATTTCAATTTTTTGATTGATTGTTGGTTTATTTTGTGCATTTAGTGATTGTAGTAGGTTATTAAGACCGTCTTAGCTTATTAGGTTGTGATTAATTAGGTATTAGAAGCCAATTAGCATATTAATAAGATAATTGTGGGTTAGGGTTTATAAGAAGTTTGTATAAGACGATGTTGTTAGCCTTATTGATGTTGGTTAATTAGATTAAAGTAGTCGATTAGGATGTTTAATAGCTTATTAGGATGTTAGTTAGATTATACTAGCTTATTAAGACCGTCTTAAATTAGCTTATAAGTTTGTGGTTAATTGTATAATTGGAACTTGTTGTTAATAAATTGTTATTATTATGTGATTGAGGTTGTTTTTCAATTAAGTGAGTGTAATTTTAATTTAGATATATGTAATTTTAGTGTTGAAAATTATTTTTTGGGTTTTTTTGTTTAGATTAAAATGAAGAGATTGGAACGTTCATGGATGTATGATGGAGGGTTATTAGATATTAAGAAGAGACGTTCTAATGCTAGGTTTATAGAGGGTGTTGCCGAGTTTATTGAGTTTGCTAAGTAACAAGAGGAATATGACTCGTTAGAAAATAAACTTAGGTGTCCTTGTAGCAAATGTCGAAATATGAAATACCTATATGTCATTGAGGTACAAGAACATCTCTATACAAATGGGTTTCGTCCAAATTATTATAATTGGATTTCTCATGGAGAAGCCTATTCCCCAATTCACGAACAACCTCACATCGAACATGTTGACGAAAACCCATATAGAGATATGGTTGTTGATGCCTTGGAGTTTAATGTAGCCAATAATGACGATGACCGTGTAGCCTTGAATGAAGAGCAACCTCCAAATCCCCAAGTTGATACAAGTATACCCGAGTTTTTTCAAACTCAAGATGGTGAAGGTTGTTCCTCTAAAGGTGGAACGAGATATTTGGATGACAAGGAATACAATCGTGCTCACTTATACGTTCTATCAAATAGCGAGATCTTAGAGCCATATGAAACGAAGTTTGTGGATGATTTCATTAAGGAACATCCTAATGTAAGTAGGGATGATGTTTGGGATAAACATGAAGACAAATTCCCAAAATGGTTTCTGAACCATGTGCTTGAGTTCAATATCCAAGATGATTTGATAAGGAGTTTAGCCTTCGGTCCTTCACGCTTGGTTAAGACGCGGAACCGATATTCAGTTAATGGATTTAATTTCCACACATTCGACCATGGTAAGGGTAAGGCTAGATGCAATTATGGTGTTACTATTTCTTCCGTTGATGACCACGAATATTATGGTATTATAGAGGACATTTTTGAGATGTCTTACAATGGTCGTGATCGAGCTTACAAGACTACCTTATTCAAGATTGAGTGGAAGGATAATTCCCCAGCTGGAATGAGAACACATGAATGTTACAAGCTTGTAGAAGTGAATCGTACCCGAACATACCCTAAGTATGATCCATTTATAGTTGCACATCAGACTCAACAAGTGTATTTCGCTTCCTATCCAAGCACGACAAATGATAGAAATAGTAAGGCATGGTGGGCAGTCATTAAGACAAAGGCACGATCACAAATTGATACCTCCTTTTTTCAAGAAGAAATAGTAGCAAATGGGACAATTTTGTCTCCAACAGACGAAATCATTCACGATAATGAAGATGAAGATGATGATGAGTTGGAAGAGGAGGAGGATAATGAGACTATTAATATTGAGTTGGAAGAAGGATGGGAGGAAGTTGAAGAAGTAGTGAGAGTGCATGATGATGACGATGTTGGTGATGATGATGACAATGAGGATGAGGATGAGGATGAGGATGAGGATGAGGATGTTGGTGATAATGATGAAGATCTAGAAGAGGATGAGGATGATGATTAATTTGGTATATAATAGTTGTACAATTTAAATTCATGCTTGTTAGGTTTATTTTATGTTTTTTCTTCACCTACTAATATTTTCATTTATGTGATTGTAGATGGCAGGAGGTCGAGGTAGAGTGCGAGGCGGTGGCAGTAATCGCGCTAATATTTCATCCGTGCAAGAAGAAGAGGAACCTGTAGAAGAAGAGGTACAGATCGAGCCTCAAGTGGATGAGGACTCGGACGATGGTATACAGTTCCAGTACACCCAGGATAACCGGATTATACTTGATCCGGCGGGACTATGGTAAGAGTTAGTTAGTTTATTAAATGTGTATTATTCAATTTTTAAAGTAATAAAATGATTTGTTATAATTAACAATTTCTGTTACAGGTTTAGACATCAGACTCCTCGTCGAGGGGTCGTTGCTAGCACAAAGGAGAACTTGTTAGGACCTGTGCCTACTTCTTGGAGGAAAGCTAGAAAGGCTCAAAAAGAAGCTTGGTTCAATGCGTATCGGGTAATTGCATTAATTATAGTTGTTTTTTTAACTCATTAAGCTAACTACTAATTACATTTAATGTTTTTTTCTTTTGTGTAGCAATCTTTCTATTGGGCTCCTTAACATGAACAATCCGTCCTTGATAGGTACCATGAAGTTGGTAAAGCAAGATATAGAGACTATATCTACAAGATTGTTAAAAGAAAGAAGGAACCGGAGCATCTAAAAGGTACATGTAATATATAAGTTTTGTCACTTGTAAATACAAGAATTAATGAAAATATCTTAATACTACTAACATACTTTTTAATTGTAGGTGAGAAATATCAAGATCTCCTAAAGCAACGCGAGACTCCCGAGTTCCAAGCCGTGTCCGCTCAAAAGAAGATCAACAAGAGAAGAGGGAAGAAAGATGCGGAGGTCGAGCCTACCCATCACGGGGGATCACGATCATTTTTTACGCGTATTTTTAGTGTAAGTCTTGAATGAATACCTCTTTTTTGAATGAATATACTATACTTCTTATATTAACAATTTTCCCTATTTAGGGAGGGAAGAAGAAGAAGGATAGCAGCAACAACGACGGCGGCAACAAAGACGGCGGCAAGAAGCCGATGATGACGATGCCCGAACTTTTCCTTGACACGCATTCCAAGGTCAACGAAAAGACGCAGAGAAGAATCTGGATTAAGGCTAAGGACAAAGAGTTATATGTAAGATAGTTTCTCTCAACTAATGATGTTTTTTTTGTTAACTTCGACAATGATTGTTTTTGCTTAACTAATAATAATTTTCTTAATGTTATAGGAGGCATATGAGGCAGAGAAAGAGGCCCACCCTGAGCGGGTCGATAATGAAATTTGGTTCAAATTGGTGGATGGTTACAAGAAGGGTATCGTATATGGGGCCGGACAAGCTCATGGGGTGTTTTACAAGGAACCGGCTAGAAGGTCCTCATATGAGCCGCGCCAAACCTACGAGCCGTCTCTTGTAAGTAAATTGCAATCACAACTTGACCGAGAAAGAGCGGAAAGAGATGAGGAAATGCGGTTGATGAGAGAACGTCTTAAGGCCATGGAGACATATTTCTACTCTTGCAACCCCGGTTCACAACCATTTAATGAAGATCCTAATGATCCAAGAGGAAAGGGAGGCGACGGTAGTGGAGCTAGCATGGGATTTCAAGCAGTTAATTAGTTTAGTAACTTAGGAAAAATTGTCGAACGTGGAGATTTATTAGTTTAGTTAACGTGTTCTTGTAATTTGATAACGGTTCTGTTTTTCTATAAAAGGAGATTTGGTTGTTGTTTCAAAAGGTGTTCGTCACCAATTGCTGGTTACTTTCTGTCTGCAGGTGTACTGAAATTATTTCGTATTGGATTTGGCAGAAAAAAATGATTTTCATGAAAAATGCCCAGGAATTTTGGCGACTGAAATGATGTAATGGCGACTGATTTCAGTCGCCAAAACAGAGCACCAAAAACCAAAGCCCCTGGAAAGTCAGGGGCATTGGCGACGGAAAAGCCAGCTTTGGCGACGGACAGTCTGTCGCCAAATTGGCGACTGCCTCGTTTCTGTCACCAATTTAGCGACTGCCCGTTCTGTCGCCAAATTGCATATATGGCGACTACCCCTGCTGTCGCCAAATTTGGCGACGGATTTCAGTCGCCCGAATTTTTTTGGCGACAAAAGTCAGCGACAAAATTTTGGCGACTGTTGTCCGTCGCCATTAGGTGTTTTGCGACGGATTTCCGTCGCCAATATTTGTCGCCCGATTCAATTTTCGTTGTAGTGAGACTTGCTTATTCAACGATATGAACTTTTCACTATGGAAACGAATGAATCGATTGATAGCATGTCTGCACGATTCTCTTGCATACTAAATGAACTGCGGAACCTTAGTAGGAAGTATGATTCTGAGGACATAGTCAGAAAGGTCCTTAGAAGCCTTACCAAAAAGTGGCAATCTAAAATCACTACAATTGAAGAAGCTCGTGATCTCTCGACCATGACTTATCAAGAACTTATTGGATCTCTAATGGCTCATGAGATCATGCTGAATAAAGATGATGATGATCATCCTAAAGGCAAAAACGTTGCCTTACAAGCTTCTACAAGCGAAGAATGCGAACCTGAACTGGAAGATGAAACAGTTCTATTCGCAAGACGCTTTAAAAGGGCAGTCTTCAAAGGTAGATTTACCAAATCGAACAATAAAACAAATGACAAGAAAAAGAATGACTCTAAGCAAACCTTCTTCAAACGAGGGTGCTTCAAATGTGGTGATCAAGGCCATATGATCAAGGACTGTCCAAGCTAGGACAAAATTAAAGACAAATCCAAACGAGATAAGACCAAGACTGAATTCAAGAAGGTGATGCTCGCATCTTGCTGGGGAGAATTAGATTCCGAAGATGACGAAGACTCAGAGGAAGAGGAAGTCGCTAACCTGTGCCTAAGCAACATCAGTTTGGATCTAATCTCCGACGATCATGACTCATCACAATTTTGCCTCTACGGAGAATCTGACTCAGAAGATGAAGACCAAGAGGTAAATTTTTTACAGCTTAAGAGTCAAGTTAAAAATTTATCTAAGTCTGCTTTAATTAATTATTTCGAACAAACCCTAGACCAATGTCACGAACAAAGTCTTGAATTAGACGAATTGAAGGAACAGATCCTTGACATTGTAGAAGAAAATCAACTCTTAAAGGCCAAAGCTAAGAAACTGAAATCCAAAGTTAACATTGATACAAATGTTAAATTGGAAACAGTAATGTCTGAGAAGAAAATTCTTGAGTCTAAAGTTACAGCCAATGAAGCTGTAATCTCAAAATTAAAACTCAACATTAAAGAGCTTGAATCTAAGATTATGGCTAATGAAGCTATAACCTCAGATTTAAAAAGGTCTAATGAACTTCTAAAGAGTAAACCTACACCAGTAGTTGTAGATGAAACTCATCAAAAAGAAGTTGAAATTCTCGAGCAAAAGATCATGGATCTAGAATTCAACATAACCAAAATTAAAAAGGAACATGCGAAAATCGTGTTCAATTTTAATAAGGATATTCAAGACTTGAAAGAACACAACAATGTTGACCATTCCTCCTGCACAAAAGAAATAAATTCTTTAAAAGACCTTCTTCTTCATGCTCGCAAGGTTCACGAGAAATGGGAAGGAAGTACTAACGTACTAAACTTCCTAACTGAACAATCTAATAACAACATGAAGATGGGTCTAGGTCATGAGTGCTATGGCAGGAGAGACCACTCTAAATGTCAACAAAAACCTGATGAACGTTACTTTAGAAAAAGAAAGTATGTAGACTTGCCTGAATATTTAATTTGTACTTACTGTGGTCACAATGGACACCTAAGAGAAAATTGTGTAAAACACGCACTCGACTTCAAGACTGGAGTCAAATTTGTAAAATCTCTAGGTATACCAAATGACTCTATCTCCATCATCGACAATGAGGAAGATAATGAAAAACTTGAGGAAAGGAACAATGACCATAGATGGTTCTATGACATGAACTTCGATTACGCAGAAAAGAAAAATAAGACCACTCAAATTCCTAAACCTACAACCTATAAGAAACAAAACCCAAAGACTTACACTAGATCGACAAAACCTAACTACCACAGATCTAAGAAACTTATAGTAAGACAAGTCTGGGTTAAGAAGGAGGATGTTTTTGTTATCACTAACTCTAAAGGACCCAAGTATGCTTGGGTACCTAAAACCTGTCTTTAAATCATTCTGTGCAGATAATCGCTAAAGAGAATAGCCTATGGTACCTCGACAGTGGATGCTCCCGACACATGACAGGCGACGCCAACCTATTCACTACCTTAAAACCATTTGACGGAGGAAAAGTTACCTTCGGAGACAACAAAAAGGGAAAGGTAATAGGTGTCGGTAAGATATGTTGGAAACTTGGTTCCTTATTTTATACTCAAATCTAATATGAGTTTTGTTTATTTAAGTTTAGGTTATAAAACTTAAATGGATCTTATGCATGCATGATGATATCATAAGATGTGATAGTCCTTACATTGGTTTTAGAAGGTTTATACTCAATAATCACCTATTATATGAGTCTTCAAACCACCGAAATACCCTTAAACGATCTAATAAAAATCGTCTTCAAAAGATGCGTATCAAGGACCCGATCTCAAACTAATACTAATTTTGTTACTAGAAAATTAGTATAAGTATACTAGAAATATTAATAATATTACCCTTAATATTATTAGTAATGGAAATAATTATTTCCTTAGTAAAAACTATTTTAGCTAAGGAGTTATGAGAATGAGGTTGTAGTATGAAAGTGCTTGTAGAATGAGAGAGTAAGCATACACACAAAACCATCAACATGAGTATGTAGTATAGAGTAGTATTTAAGGACAAAATTGAGCTTGCTTGCTCTTCATTTTGGCCGGCTATCACAAGCCATCTCTTGGCCTATGCATGCCGCACTATCTCTTACATAAAGCATGTAAGATGCCTTACATCCTTTTTGTGTAAGATGTACTCAATCAACTCATTCATTCAAACACACAATCTACATACATACATGCATAACACGGCTGAAATGGGGTACCATATGGACCCATTTTATTTTTGTCAATTGTGTTAATTTGTAACATGTCACATATGTTCCATAACACATGACCCAATTTGTTAATTGTGCAATTTTAACTATTAAAATTCATAATTTACAAACTTATTACATTTAAATAATTACACTAATAATTTCGAAATTATTATTGTATAAAAATGTAATGTCATAATTTAATTACAACTCTTTGTAATTTTATGATCAACCGTGTTCATTCTCAATTTAATCGTTTCCCAAACGAATAAATAAAAACCGAGTAATAAAACTATTTTATTACTTTGACTATTATTATTATAATCCCATTATAAAAATATTCGTCATATAAAATTATTTCCAAAATTTCCAGTTATTAATTAATTTGTATCCAATACAATATTAATTAATTATTCCATTGAGATGGAATTCCCTAAAGATATGACCTTAAGGGATCAACTGATCACCACCATCATATGACGATAATGTCAAACTCTAGACAGCCAATCATTATCGATAAATGTTGATCAGTCGACTTTAAAAGAGTAACACTCCCAGTTGTGTTTCATTCAAATGAGTTTTAATTACGTCAACACACTATTGTCGAGGACACTTCCTCCAACAATCTCCCACTTGTCCGAGACAAGTGTGTGTCACCAATTCTCTTGCCCTATTACTATCTCCCACTCAATGCATGGCATTCTCTCAGGTCGTGCCGGCAATTGATTAAAATCTAGAGTGGTTTGTCTCGATCTGGAGTTTATAACTACTGACCGGAATTATCTACCATAGATACTTTCCGAGCGTGGCCACGCATTTCTAGTTATTATTCTCCTCGAGTGGCCTAGAGATATTTCTCAACCCTGACAAGGGATGGACAATTCCCAATCGACTCATTCCTTCCGGCTGGCCACAGCCCATCATAACCCAAAATATGTCCTTATAAACCCCAGTTACGAAGGTGTTAGGACATAAATCAAAGTTAATCTGGAAACTGTGCCACCTCTGAGAACAGTCATTAGTCCAAGAACTGACTCATGTGAAACACGATAGATGCTCCCGCCACGACCAGGCAGTCTTTTTAAAAAGAGTACGCCAGAGCTCTATCAGCGGTCATTAGCCCGACAAATGTATCTTAACATGTCTATGCCTAGGTGATCGATTAGTCATCCCGTATGACTCTATGGCAATTGAACTCTCCATCAATCGCATCACACATCCGGTTGCATTGAGATGTCACCTCACTTAAGCAACTAGGGGCGAGGTCATGATAATTCAATTCACTTTAATGGGGTTCAATATGGTCTTACCATCTCATTTGAATTTTACTTGACCTTTCGTGAGTTACAAATAACTCAAACAATTAGTGGATTACACCATCCAAGTGGTCAACCTTTGAACACCATTTAATTTACAATCAGCTTTAGGGTCTCTCGTTTACATCCCTTAAAATTGTAATTATCTTCATTTTGAGTAAACCAGGTTTACCACGGTTCGTGCGATCGTTCACTTTGCGGATCATATCCACACATTGATCTTTCCTCTGAAAGAGACAAGTCATTCTCATGACTAGCGAATAAGATTATGTGCATTGTGTAACTCCCAGCCACAGCAATGCCTTTACATAATTTGTGAACGTACACATTTTGTAGAATCTTGTGATGACCATGTAGTTAAAATACAAGTCATTGAGATGCATAGTCAATGAATGTAAGCCAAAGATTATCACAAATCTTTGCTTGGTTTCTTGGAACTTGAGTCGTTGCAAACCTTTTTACCATACGACTAAGTTATCTTCCAAGATCTTGAATTTGTCTTTCATCTTCATTGGAGAATACTTTGACAATTGATCAAGGTTTAATCATTGATTTAAAACTTGCTCTACGGGTTGTCCTGTAAGCGGTGCGCATCCACTTTACACGATCATACTAATGGCGGAATCATTAGTGATTTAAGCGTGCAAACAATAGTTCTTAAGGTTCGATAAATTTCCATGATCCCATCATGGTTATACTATCTTCATCTCCATGAACAACCTTAATACTAACATCAAGATGTCTCTAATAATCTCAACTAAACATCCCATGTTCAATTAGATTTAATTCATATCAATATGTCATCTAGAACCAAAACTCGTGTACCTTTTATAAGTATCAGTGCTTCATTCCAAACGAGCAATGAGTTGTTTTAGATAACGTTTACTCCCACTAAACTCTTGTTCTTGCCTGATTCTGAAGATCCCAAAGTCATACCCATGACTCAATAGCTTCAAATCCTGGAGCGGGAACTCCCACTGAACTTTACATTTAACCGTAAATCATAAAGCTCCCACTCAATTCAATGTTCCTTAACATTTAATGAATTGCAATGGTTGGGACTTAACCATATGTGCTATTAGTCACATCCTTTTCAAATACCCTTTTGAAAAATGGTTATTGAGTTTACTGAATTCATTCTCAATGAATTACCTTACTACTTTCAACAAAGTTACCCTTAACTTTGTAGACTGCAGACATCCACATGTCTGCTTATGCTTCTCTCAAAAAATCTCATTTATCAGCACGTAAATCTTATAAATTTCATGGTTCTTTGTATTGGCACATTTAGATCACCATCTAAATCCAAGAACCCTTTCTTGAGCCTTTGCAAAATCTTTTGAATAATTTTCTTCGAGTGTCCTCCCGTAGTTTCTATAAGAGTCTTTTCTTATGGTATACAATTTCTGTGTGCAGGAACTTTCAGTTCCCCACATTTATCTTATCTTGTACTGTACGAGGACTATATCATGGATCTTATCCATGTATAGAATTTTTCCTTACAAACTTCAAGAATTTATCCTTGAAGTATCCTCCAGGGCCGGGGCCGTTGGTATATAAGGCGTAGATTTTTACCAAACCGTAGATCTTATCCACAACCTTTGGGTTTATCCACAACTTTTGGGATGATAAGGCTTAGAATCTTATCCACAGCCTAATCTACCTTTTACAACCATAAGGTGTAGATTGCTCTTGGGATATAAGGCGTAGATTTTTACCAAACCGTAGATCTTATCTACAACCTTTGGGCTTATCCACAACTTTTGGGATGATAAGGCGTAGAATCTTATCTACAGCCTAATCTAGCTTTTACAACCATAACTTTTTGATCTATTCACTAATAGATCATATCCATTGGATGTAGCTCTTTCCATCTAGCCTAATCTACCTTTTACAACCATAAGGTGTAGATTTTCTTAAATCGTAGATCCCATCCACAACTTAATCTTCCTTCTTATCTTTCACATAACCAAAACACAATAAATCCTACTATTCACTAATAGATCATATCTTTTGTGCTTTTCAAAATCATGTGCTATTTGCGGCCTTTTAAATTTCTCCCACTCTATCTTTGTAATAATAATCCCATTTTATCACCAAAGATAGCCACTAAGGCCGCAAGCAATGACTTTGATGTTGGTTTTTGTGCCCTTATGATTTATCACAGAAATTATTCGATTTAAGCTTAGATAGTTTAGAATGGTTGATAACTTTTTTTTTCTCTTTAAATAAGTTCTAAACTTAATTTGATTTTCATTTGAATTAAGTATCCTATACTTATTCTGTCTCAATGGTCACACATTGAATTGTCATAATCAATTCTATTTTATGTTTAAGATTTGCAAGTGTATGTTAAACTAATCAAGAACATAATTATAAACCGATAGTGACTCGGGTTGAAAACCAAGTCACTATATTATCCAAAATATAACATATTGTTCAAGGATTTCCCCTTTCCTTGTCCAACAAGGAAATAAAACATAGGTTTTAATTGTTCATACAACACTTGAAATATTAGCAAAATAAGCGGAAAAACAAAGCTCCTTGATCATCCCGAGTGGAGCTACTCTTAGTTCCCTTGATCCATCAAGCTTGTTTCTCTTTTCCCTTATCTTTGCTTTCATGCCCTAATTCAAGTAAGAAGAGCATTCACATCACAACTTGTATCATGATACATTAGTTGAGATTAACATAAAATCGGGATAGTTATCGTACCAACTGGAAGAATCTTCCCAGCTTTGAGATCGCTGAGATACTTGGAACAGTTCCTCTTCCAATGTCCTTTGCCATTGCAGTAAAAGCATTTGGCCCCTTGATGAGGGCTCTTCTTGGATTTGGAGGTGCTTGCCTCAGAAGACACTTTCTTTGAACCTTTGGAAGGTTGCTTCCCCTTTGCCTTACCCTTCCTTTTGAACTTTCCTTTGCTCTTAACATTAATGTTGAGCACATCCTTAGGGGCACTAACATTTAGGCCCATATCCCTTTCAGCTTGCACGATCATATTGTGCAATTCATCGAGAGAGATGTCTTGGTTTCTCATGTTGAAATTCACCCGGAATTGTACATAAGTTTTCACCTTAGACAAGGAGTGGAGGATTCTATCAATCACAAGTTCCTTAGGAATGTCCACTTGATTCATCCTTAGGGTTTCTACATGCTCAATTAACTTGAGCACATGTGGGCTAGACTTTTGCCCCTCCTTAAGGTTGAGATCAAAGAAGGCCGATGCCGCCTCGTATTGGACAATTCTCGAAGCCTTTGAGAACATTGTCACAAGCCTGGAGTAGATCTCATAGGCCGTGCCAATCTTTATGGCACTCCTTTGGAGTTATGGCTCCATCGAGAAGATTAAAACATTTTTGATTGCCGCAGACTCCTTCTTATAAGTATCATAGGGTCGCCTTGCTGCGGCAGTGGCATTTTCTGCAGGTTCAGGAGGTGATTCTTCAATGAGGAATTCGGTCTTACCGTCTCCCTCTGCCGCTAACAATAGTTGGGCATCCCAATCGGCAAAGTTTGCCCCATTCTTTTCCAGCTTACAACGATCCATGAAGGAACGTAACCATGAAGTGTTTGTAGTAGTGGAAGTAGTCATGATTGATATTGATACGAAGACTACAAAATTTTAAACATATGAAGAAATTAAATGCTAATCGTTTTAATTTTCATTTTAACTTGTAAACATATTTACTAAGTTGATGCATCTATAAAATGACCTCTATCCAATTTTATAAATGATTCCAAGACCCAAACCCATACTGTCGAAATCGTGAACCACTGGAACTCCGACCCAATGATATGGTTTGGTGGGTTAAATTAAACCGGTTCTACCCTAGAACTCTTGGTTGATGACAAATCATTATTTATTCATCTTAGCCCGGAACACATTGACCACTGGTCCTCTACACTTCCGTTGAGTACAAACCAAATTTCAATTGCATCGGGATGCGATCCGCCCACTGAACTGAATCCACCCCATTGCCCCACTTATCCTACGTAATGAGGTTCGTACTGCCCACTGGACAAGCACCACCCCACGAAATAGAAGCTCATGGGTTCTACTATTTGGTAAGGCTAATCCTCAATTGTTTTGTTTAATATAGAGGTCTTGTCAATTTATTATCTATCTCCTTTAAGCGAATTAAATTGGTGAACTCGATAATTATAATTGACACGGTCGTTTTTAACGATCTAAACTAATATGCATGTTTATGGCGATTTGGCTATGCATGCAAACATATTAAAATGCAAAAGTAAAAGCAATAAAGCAATAAAATCCTAGTATGGCCTTCCTAGTAATAGTAAAAACTAATTAACTATTACAAATTCGGAAACCAACTCCATGGTCCCTTGAACTTCATTGGCACGCCATCCAAGAAAACACCGTCTTGTCGGAACTCCTTTCCGTATGGCACCGTCTTTTGGATCTCGGAATTACAATAAAATAATACAAATATTCTATTGTAAAACTGAAAATTTAAATTACAAACCCGTGATACGAGATCACATAAATTACAACCGAATCAATATCCCCTTTTATTACGGGTAATATTGATTAAAACTAAGGCCATACTAAGAAAATTTACATAATTCCAAATTATATAAATAACATTCAAAATATGACATTCATATTAAATAAAATGCAATAATAAAATATGTATGCACATGCTTAATTTTTAATGCCAAATCGCCTTATGGGAGCAAATATCTCATATTTGTTTACGGTTTTTACGGATATGCGCGATTTTAACTATTAAAATCATCCAAAATTACATAAATCTCATTTATGTCCAAGTTAATCATCCTAACTTACTTTAGGAATCAATGTTTAGTCTCTACTAATATTTGATCATGATCTAACTTGATTTTGCATTATTGTTCATAAATTACTTGTATTTTCGGGAAAAATAAACAAAATACGGCCAAATGAGTCAATAAAATTCGAAATTTAAAATTCAAAAATTTTAAACTTTCTGGAAATTTTCTGAAAATTCAGAAATTAATAAAAAGGTCTTATGCAAATACTTATGGTTTATTTCTTAAATAAATCCTATAAAAGCCGTTTTTATGGTTAAAAATCCGATTTAAATTATAAAAACTTGAAATAAATTGCTATAAATTTTTAGTCATCCTAAAATACATATTAGAATCTGAAAGTGACCAAAAATTACAGACCATACTCGAAAATTTTATTTTCGACTCAAAAATTACGATTATTAGCTAATTAACTCAGTAAAATTAATAATCATAAAAACAGAAACTTTTTGATATCTAACTTTTAGATCTGATGTTCCTATCATATAATACATCTATGGGTAAAATTTCATGCCATAATATTAAAATTAACTATTTTTAACACAATAAGTCACTATTTATCCGATTTTAACCATTAAAATCATAAATCATGCATCACTTGGGAATAAATTCCCAAAACTTACATACATACTGTAAATATTGCATGTGACATTGTGTAAAGGTTTTATGGAAAAATTCCAACTATAGCTATTAAAGTCGAATTTAAGTCACTATTAATCCGATTTTTACTATAAAAATCATTAATCATGCAAAATAAGTCCAATAATTTCAAAACTTCATACAGGCACTTTATATATTGCATGTGACTTCTCATAAAATTTTTAAGGTTAAATTCGAAATATAACCATATATACCCATTTTTACTCATATTATGACTATTTATCTCATAAAATTCATAATCCATGCATATTAACTCCATTTCTCACGAAAAATCATATACAATATATTAAATATGCATGTGAGAACATATCAAAAAATCTCGGCCAGAAACTATTTTTAGCTATTTTTCCATTAATTGTTGTTTAAAAACCGATTTAAACTACAAAATATACAAATAAATATAAAAATGAACAATAAAAATCCATAAAATTATTTTTATGTCCTAAAACCATTTTAGAAACAGAAACTTTAACATGCAAAATTATTTTGTGATTTATCATAATAAACACAATAATTTCGAAAAATCGAAATATATATGTTAAACCGATTTTAACATAAATCATGAATCCGATCATGCATGCAACAACCGTAATGCTCTGATACCAATTGTTGGAAACTTGGTTCCTTATTTTATACTCAAATCTAATATGAGTTTTGTTTATTTAAGTTTAGGTCATAAAACTTAAATGGATCTTATGCATGCATGATGATATCATAAGATGTGATAGTCCTTACATTGGTTTTAGAAGGTTTATACTCAATAATCACCTATTATATGAGTCTTCAAACCACCGAAATACCCTTAAACGATCTAAGAAAAATCGTCTTCAAAAGATGCGTATCAAGGACCCGATCTCAAACTAATACTAATTTTGTTACTAGAAAATTAGTATAAGTATACTAGAAATATTAATAATATTACCCTTAATATTATTAGTAATGGAAATAATTATTTCCTTAGTAAAAACTATTTTAGCTAAGGAGTTATGAGAATGAGGTTGTAGTATGAAAGTGCTTGAAGAATGAGAGAGTAAGCATACACACAAAACCATCAACATGAGTATGTAGTATAGAGTAGTATTTAAGGACAAAATTGAGCTTGCTTGCTCTTCATTTTGGCCGGCTATCACAAGCCATCTCTTGGCCTATGCATGCCTCACTATCTCTTACATAAAGCATGTAAGATGCCTTACATCCTTTTTGTGTAAGATGTACTCAATCAACTCATTCATTCAAACACACAATCTACATACATACATGCATAACACGGCTGAAATGGGGTACCATATGGACCCATTTTATTTTTGTCAATTGTGTTAATTTGTAACATGTCACATATGTTCCATAACACATGACCCAATTTGTTAATTGTGCAATTTTAACTATTAAAATTCATAATTTACAAACTTATTACATTTAAATAATTACACTAATAATTTCGAAATTATTATTGTATAAAAATGTAATGTCATAATTTAATTACAACTCTTTGTAATTTTATGATCAACCGTGTTCATTCTCAATTTAATCGTTTCCCAAACGAATAAATAAAAACCGAGTAATAAAACTATTTTATTACTTTGACTATTATTATTATAATCCCATTATAAAAATATTCGTCATATAAAATTATTTCCAAAATTTCCAGTTATTAATTAATTTGTATCCAATACAATATTAATTAATTATTCCATTGAGATGGAATTCCCTAAAGATATGACCTTAAGGGATCAACTGATCACCACCATCATATGACGATAATGTCAAACTCTAGACAGCCAATCATTATCGATAAATGTTGATCAGTCGACTTTAAAAGAGTAACACTCCCAGTTGTGTTTCATTCAAATGAGTTTTAATTACGTCAACACACTATTGTCGAGGACACTTCCTCCAACAAGATAGGCATCTCATCTTCTCACTCTATTAGCGATGTATATCTGGTAAGTGGTCTTAAACATAACTTAATTAGTATATCCCAGTTATGCGACAAAGGAAACAAAGTTGTCTTTCATACAGATGTTTGTCGTATAATTATGGAAGGTACAAGTAAAGTTATTCTTGAAGGTCACAGAAAGAAAAATGTTTATATGATTGATTTAAACGTTGTGCCTACTGACTCTTTCTCATGTATGAAAGTTACGTTAGATGATCCAGGTCTCTGGCATAAGAGATTTGGGCATATTAGTTCTCCTATTCTTAGCAAATTGAAGAGATGGGACTTGGTCGAAGGTCTTCCAAAGATCAAATTTGATCAAGAAAAGATGTGCGGCACATGTGCACAATGCAAACACGTCAGATCATCTTTCAAGCCGAAAAGAGTGGTAAGCACAGAACAAGCTCTTGAACTAGTACACATGGATCTATGTGGCCCTATGAAGGTAAGAAGCAGAGGTGGTTCTAGGTACGTTTTCGTTCTAGTTGATGATTACTCTAGATTTGTTTGGCCAATCTTTCTTCATTCTAAAGACGAAACATTCGAAGAATTTGTTAGTCTCATGAAACTTGTCCAAAACAAATATAAATCAAACCTAATAACAATCCGTACTGACCATGGAACTGAGTTCGACAATCATGCCTTTATTGAGTTCTGTAAAACCAATGGTGTTGGACATAACTTCTCGGCCCCTAGAACCCCACAACAAAATGGAGTCGTAGAACGAATGAACAGAACCCTAGAAGACATGGCTAGAACAATGCTTCTTTGTAGTGGCCTACCTAGAAACTTTTGGGCTGAGGCTATTAGTACTGCTTGCTATATTCATAATCATGTTATGATTAGACCTATCCTCAAAAAGACACCTTATGAACTTGTACGTGGTCGCAAACCTAATATATCACATCTATGATGTTTTGGGAGTAAATGCTTCGTTCATAATAATGGTAAAAATCGTTTAAGCAAATTTGACCCTAGAAGTGATGAGGCGATTTTTATAGGATATTCTAATCATAGTATAGCTTATAAAGTTTTTAATAAACGTACCTTATGCATAGAAGAGAGTATACATGTTATCTTTGATGAGAATAATGCCTTCGATAAGCCTTTACAGGACGAAGAGGAAAACCTAGACGAACCAGACTTTCGTTTGTCAAGGGAAGATCCTCCAGAAATAGAAAATAATGTTGAAGGCGAAATTCAAGGAATCAACGATAAACTTAACTTGGGAGGAAACGGTGCGGGAGATGAAACTACAGTTGATGATACTGTAGATAACTCTCAAACCAATGACTTAGAACCCAGAGTTGGAGTTAATGAAACTACAACTTTGAATCAAAACCAAAGGGAAGAGGTCATAGTTATACCTGACTCTCCTATAAACCCTGGTTTGAATTCAGGGGGAACAAGTCAAAATTCCGAGTCAAGCAGTAGCAATGAAGACAATCAATCAAGAAACTGGAGATATAAAGGCTCTCACCCTCTTGACAATATCATAGGAAGCCTTACAGAAGGAGTTCAAACTCGAAGAAGCTTAAACAACTTCTGTTCCTTCTACTCCTTTCTCTCCACAATTGAACCTACCAATATAAAAGAAGCTCTTACAAAACCTGACTGGATAGTCACCATGCATGAAGAGCTACAACAATTCGAAAGGAATAAAGTATGGCATCTCGTTCCTCGTCCAAAAGATAGATCAGTAATTGGAACAAGATGGGTATTCAGAAATAAATTGGATGACTCAGGAGTCATCGTACGTAATAAAGCAAGACTGGTCGTTCAAGGATACAATCAACAGGAAGCTAAGGGATCGATTATGACGAAACCTTTGCTCCTGTTGCTCGCCTTAAAGCGATTCGTTTGCTCATAGCATTTGCTGCACACAAAGGAATGAAATTATTTCAAATGGATGTTAAGACTGCATTCCTTAACGGATATCTTCAGGAGGAAGTCTATGTCGAACAACCTCCTGGATTTCCTGACAGCAAACTAAAGGAGCACGTTTACAGATTGGACAAAGCTCTCTACGGGCTGAAACATGCCCCACAAGCATGGTACGACAGACTATCAAAGTTCCTATTGGAAAGCGGGTTCAAGAGAGGATCAGTGGACAAAACATTATTTCTGAAAAGCGAAAATTCCGATCTACTAGTAGTCCAGATCTACGTTGAAGATATTATATTTGGCTCAACCAACAAAAAGTTGTGCCAGCCTTCTCAGAGTTGATGAAATCCGAGTTCGAGATGAGTATGATGGGAGAATTAAAATTCTTCCTTGGTCTTCAAATTCAACAAACGAACGAGGGTATCAAAATCCATCAACAAAAATACGTCAAAGAGTTAATAAAGAAATTCGGAATGGAATCCTCTCATCCTATGCCTACTCCAATGGTAACAGATAAGAAGCTTACCAAAGACGAGGACGGTAAGTCAGTAGATGAAACCACTTATAGAGGTATGATCGACTCACTTCTTTATCTTACTGCAAGTCGTCCAGATATAATGTTTAGTGTCTGCGTCTGTGCTCGGTTCCAATCTGCACCAAAAGAATCGCATATGATTGCGGTTAAGAGAATCTTAAGATAACTAATCGGAACATCAAAATTATATCTATGGTATCCAATGGACTGTAATTTTAACCTATTAGGGTATTCAGATGCGGATTATGCATGTTGTTCTTTAGATAGAAAAAATACTTCTGGACTTGCGACCTTCGTTGGACCATGTATTATATCATGAGCATCCAAGAAACAAAATTCCGTCGCTTTGTCAACCGCAGAAGCAGAATATATTGCAGCCGCACTGGTATGTTCCCAACTCCTATGGTTAAAACAGCAATTACTTGATTATGGTATTGACGTGGGATGTGTACCTATATTATGTGACAATACGAGTGCTATAATAATATCTAAAAACCCGGCTCAGCACTCAAGAACAAAACACATAGAGATTAGACATCACTTCTTACGTGACCATGTAGAAAAGAAAAACATTAAGTTGGAATTTTGTAGTACGTAAAAACAATGGGCGGATATTTTTACTAAACCTTTGGCTAGAGAACGATTTGAGACTTTACGATTGGAAATTGGTTTAATCGGTAGCACCTAATCGATCTTAAGAGCTGAAAATAACCTAATGATTGACTATGAAAAAGACGGAATTATATGACTGTGTCCGTATTTTCCGCTGCATGCCTATGTGTGTTGTTTTCTAATGAATGCTCGAATTTTGATTATATCATGCTACATGATTATACGAATGTACACAACCAATTTTTCAAATCAATATAATAATATTCAAATATTACTAAATTCATGCCAATAAATATTATTATATTAATATTATATATAAACGTATAGTTACGTACCTCAAGTACATAACTTATTATAAACTCGTAACTAATATAATTACGTATCACATTAACGTAACAAACAAATCAAACTATACGTTTTTTTTTACCTAAAAGCTAAACCTATTACCCACCTAACCCTACTACCTACCCCACGTGTAAACCCCCCATCTTTCACCACCCTTACACTCCATCACTTCATCAAAACCAATAACCGTCTCCGTCATTACTCTAACACTCACTTCATCTCTTCCACAATTAATCCTCACCACCATAACTCCACTCCATTAAAATCATGAAAATCACCATAATCACCATTACTCTCTCTGCCATTATTAAAAAAACAAAGTGCCTCCCTCTTCGGCTCGCCGTTCCTCTCGCCACAAACTTCCGTCACCAAGCCCAACACCTTCTCCACCACCATCACCTGAACCGGTTACCGTCAATATTCCTAAGTCTGAGTCTAGCAAACGTCGTAAGTTGGAGAAAGGGAAAGCCGTCACGGAAGAGGACTTTTCTGACCAAGAACCGCGCCCTCTGTTTCGCGACATTTCTGAGGAGGCTACTAAAACGGGTCTGGAAAAGGCCAGGATGACGAAACAGGAAGGTATGTTGATTGAACGACTTTTACCTTATTCAGTGCATGCGGGTAGATATTATCCGACTTCTTGGGTCGACGGATCTCCGTCTATGAAATTCTTTAAGGATTTCTTGTTATTTCAAGATTGGGTTTATATCAGTAACTTTTCGGGTCATGTCTTTCCTATTGAACTTGTTCAATTTTATGCTTCTGTACAAATGGTTTCGGGTGGGGTTAAGGCGGTTGTGAATGGGAGAGATGTGGAATTCTCTGAGGAGGATGTGTGTCGAGTCTTTCGGTTGAAGAATGACGGACTCATTCTTGACCCTAGTAAAGAATGGTCCAATGTGACTAAAGTTGAAAAGATGCAGATTAAAAAATATTTTGATGATGAGGCAACCGAAGTAAGTCCATTGTTAACCAGTTCTTTTAATCCAAAATTAAAGTTTTTTGTCAATTTTTTATGGAATTCAGTTTTGCCACGACGGGGTGGTAGTGACAAACTCAGTTGTTGTGAAGCTATTGTCTTGTTTAGTTGGCTGACTGGTGTCAGGGTGAACTTAACTCCTCTGTTCTTTGCTAAAATCAGTCAGATTTCGAAAATCTTGGTCAAGGAGAGGTTTAGCAAAACTCTTGATATATCGTATGGCATGTGGGTTTCGGAGTTGTTGTTTGATGCAAGAGTAGTTGATATGAACAGCTATGGTGTCATTCCTCGGGATAGGATGAATGACAAGCTTATGAAGTTGAAGGGTATCTTTGGGAAGAATGGAGACTTGTTGTTTGGTCGTGAAAGTGAGGAAGTTAAGGGGAATGGAAATTTGGATGTTCTTGAAGGAAAAGGTGACAAATTGTTTTCGTTTGTGGCTGGGTTGAAGGACGCAAAGTCCGAGAGTGGTAATGGGTCGGGTATGAATGTTGATATACGAGAATGGATGGAAAAGATTAATAGTAGTCTCGTCAATCTTACCTGTGAATTGAAGTTTGTGAAGGAGGAAATCATTGGGGTGAGTGATCGTCATCACTTTCTGACCACTTAAGGTGGCGCGTTAGTCCGCGACAATCTCGGATTGCGTGAGGATGGGGCTAAGTGTTTGGAGGCGGTGAAGGCTCTTTGGCTTAAGGTCCTTAATTTCGAGCGTGCCATTGATGCCCAAGGACGTAATGTTGCGAGTTGCCTCGATCGTCTAGATACATTGGAGTATCGTACTCGTCCCGACTTTGTTAATCCTCACATCATCCGTCACCCCGAGTAATTTCAGTTTCTGTTTCGTAAACTTTGTTTTGCAGATTTGGGCTTGGAATCTTACAGTGGTTGGATTGGGCCGTGTGGTGGAGTCCGGTTTCCAAAAGCCTTCCCTTGCCTTTGTCCCTTCATTCCTTTTTGCTTCAAACTTTTAGTATTTGTGGCCCATTTTCCCGCATTCTAACATTCGGCCCAGATTGGCTTGTATTAAAACTTCCCGTACCTATACTACATTCAGCCCAGTTGGCTTATACTCTGATTCGGCCCATTAGGCTTTATTTTGGATATTCGGCCCTTTTGGCATTGTCATATATGGTTGTGTGTCGTTTTACCGTTCGTATTTCGTGTTTGCATGATTTTAATTACGTTTGTGTGTTTAATTTAGAATTACATGCTTAGGTTTGTTTCGTATTATATCATTCTAGTCGTTTTATGTCTTTGTTTCCGTCTTTTCAATTTTGTCAAGAGGGGGGAAAGAATGCGATCTAGATTACGAATTTGCCTAAGATTGCTCCTTGTCGTAACGTATTGTCTCTCATAATTCTTTAAGTAATTGGTTTAGTCTAAAAATAGAAACCCTAGTTGATCTATATTATGAAGGACCAATATTATGTTGAGGGGGAACGTTACTACATTACACTTAGACACGATTCTAGATAAGACTTGCCATCATTAAAAAGGGGGAATTTGTTGAGTAATATATTCTATATATTTAATATATTGTTTTATGTTTTAATAATGACAAGTCTAGACAATTATGTTTATATACATATGTGTGTAATCGTGCGTTTAAGTGTACAGTTAATTATAGAGCGAAGATCGTAGTCTAGCAAAGTATAGATACAATCGTAGATTGAAGAAAAGATCAAGCTCGTATCAAGTCTTTTTGAAGACTTACAAGATAAAAGTTTTATTACGACATCAATGAGTCCTTAAGTTATAGGTCGTATCTATAACTATTGAAGAAATGAGATTTGCGTGGAATAAATAAAAGCGTAAAGATTTATGCGTGCTATTAATATATTGTTATATATTAATTTAGTAATCTTAAAACGGTTTTTAAAATAGAAATATTCTTTAGTTAACAAGAATTAAAATATTTATCTTATGAGATAAATATTAATTCTAATATACTAAGGATTTTATTCTAACCGTTATTGTCAAAATCTAAATTCCTAGGGAAACGTGCTTCGAGAAGTATGTCTCGAAGAACGTGTCTTATGAAACGTGCATTAGGAAGCCTGCGTTGGGAAGCGTGTCGAGGAAGTATGCCTCACGTTTCCTACACGACTACTAATATGTTTCATATTATCTTTATGGTTAATTGAATAAATAATTTGTGTTTATTTAATCTACTTAAAGATTAACTAGGATTTGATTAAAGATATAATATGTTATATCTTGACAAGAATTAGGAATTGATTAAAAATAGGATACTATATTTTATGGTATAAGATATCTTCTAAATCAAATAGGTTTTGGAAATATTATCTTATGTCTTAAATTAGTAATATCTGATTAGAGTCCTTTCCTAAATCAAATAAGATTAAGTTTTAAATATTACCTAGAATAAGTATTCTAGTTAAAGTAATATTTCTAAAACTATCTAGGATTCAACCTAGATCTAAATTAGTATATATACATACCATATTACACGTCCAAGATGAATAATTCACACGCCTCACGCTTTTCAAGAAACAAACGAACGTAACCTCTCGTACGTCTCGTTTTCCGTGCCAATCATTGTCAAATCTCGTGATCAAGACTACAAGCTTTGAAGAATATTCTCATACGTTCAAGATCGTTGAACACAAGAAGTTGTTGAAGATTTCATCTTATTTAATTAAGATAGATTCGAGTATTTAGCTAGCGGTACTCATTGTAAGCAAGTATTTAACGGTACTTGTGGTAGCTAGATATTTGACGGTATCTAGATTGAGTTACAACTAACATCAAAGTTATACGAGTTGGGTTGATAAAATTGTAATCCGGAGAAGGTACTAATTTTATTAATCGAGAATAGTGGACGTAGGTTTCGATTTGTGAAACTGAACCACTACAAAAGATCGTGTCTCCTTTTACTTTATCTTTCTTACTCGTTACTTGCTATTACCACGCGTCATCAACATACATCGAAGAAGAATCGAAAAGGTTGTCATACTCAATTCAACCCCCCCCCCCCCCTTCTTGAGTATATCTAGGTCAATAGACTCTTCAATTTTTGTGATTTTGGTTTGTTATAATATACTGCGGGTGGTCAAAGTTATAACATACATTTGTTGAGTGTTACTTGGTACTTGTATTTTATATTCTTTTTTATTACACTGTAAGTATGTTTGAAATTAAATGGTCAACCATTTCTTTTTTATGAAACAGTGTATAATGCAGGTGTGTTTGACAACAGACTGAATAAAAGTGATTACACACTGAATAAAAGTGATTACACACTGGCATCGCTTGGGGAAAGAAAAAACAACAGACAAATGTATGGTTTCATGTGTTTGTAACACTATGCATCGATTAGACTGCACATCCCCCCAACAATAAAGATAAACCCCCTATAAATAGAGGCATGCATGTAGAACATGTCATTAACACATTGAAACAAAATTTATTATCATCCATTTTTACTTCAAACCTTCTTTATCTTATTTTTTGTGTGTCTATGGTTGTTCAATATGTTCATCTGTTTTGCTGCATAATGGCCAACATGACGGGCCATTATGAGGATAATTGTATGTTGCCAAAAGCTTTAGAGTTGTTGGGGGCAGGCTACGGGAACTAAATTATCCCGTGACAAGGTTAGGTCAATCTGGAATAGGGATGGTAATTTTTCAGGGTGTGTGGTGATCGAGTTTGGGCCGTCGCAAGAGCATTGCCATTATGCATTCAAGTTACAACAATTGTTCAAAATAAGGGGGCATGGCTTTGATGACTGGCGGTCCAGAAGCAGTGACACAGCAGGGGCAGACCCATATCTTTGGGTCGCTAGGAGCAGTGACAGGTTTTGATATCCGGAGGCCTTTTGACCGCGTCGAAGTCGCTGATAATGTGAAGGTTGCTGCAGAGGCAGATGTTGCGGCTGGAATTTTTAACCCCTTTGATTGTCTCGTTGCTGCTCTTGGTGCAAATTAAGAGAGAATTATTATTATTGTAATCGGTTTTCGTTGTTTATGGTTTGTGTTTTCGTTGTTGGACAAGTCTTTCTTCGGTTTTCCTAATGTATCGTTGAATCTTTTTATAATATTATGTATCAGTTTTATAATATTATGTTTCATGTTTTATAATATATTACAATATCAGTTTTTAAATTTTCAATGTTATAATCTATTTTGTTTAGTGTTATAATATACATCCTTTAGTGTTATATTTGTGTATTTTCAGAGTTATAACAACAAAAGTTTAAAGTTGTTGTAATAATATGTTCCAGTGTTATAATATTTTCTCAGTGTTATATTTCTCAATTTTCAGAGTTACAACATGTAGGTTTTTGTGTTATAATATAATTTTGTATATTATTGATACGTGCATTTACTATACATTTTATTTATAGTTTCAGCACGTATTTTTATGCATATTTGTAGCTTTTAGTTACTTTTCCTCCCGAAACGGTTTACTTTGGCATTTCTATATTTTAAATGTAGGAACAAGCGGAAGTGAGCAAAATCAAGCCTTATTCGTCCTCCGGAAGCCATTCTAAGGATTTGCACGAAGCAAGGATCCGGATTAATAGCCTAGAGATGCGTGCAAGCCAATTTAAGGCTGGAATACACAGGAAGAGGTCGACCGACCAGCGCACAATTCCAGAAAGGCCTGATTACAGCACGTGAGGTCGACCGACCTACATACCCGGTCGGTCGACCAGACGACGGGATCAGCTGTTTTGTTTCGGCTTTTATTTTTTTAATCTTGTAATTATAAGACTATTTAAGAACGCTTACCTATTGTAATTAGGTTAAGCAGTCACAATTAGCAAAACACCCTAGTTTAGAGAGAAGAATTCCAAGGTTTCAGATTTGTTCTTTATTTCCAATTGGTTTTGTAAGTTTTATGCAATTTAATCTTTCCTTGTTATTCAATTCCATTGTTCTTCTTATTATTGTCATTGTTATTCAATTCATGTTTTACCCTCTTGAATCCTCATCTTTAATTATGTCCTCTCATATGTTGTTCTTCAATTTTGTTAGTATTAGTTTCTTGATTATGCATAGCTAATTCTTGTGATTAGGAATTAGGGGAACCATGGCTAAACCTAGGATTTAATGGTTTTATGATTAGTATACCAATCCCCATTGTTGTTGGTGAACTAATTCTTTAAGATTGAAAGATTGTTAGAATTAGTTTAACAACAACTTTGGGAATGCCCTATGAACGAAAGTTTAGTGCTTTACTAGGAACCCTAAGACCGTAAGGATTGGGTAGAATATTGACCTAAAGGTTTATTCTTGTTCCTTGGGATTGTGTTATTTGATTATTTACCCTTTGTTGACTTGCCCTAGCCATGGGGAACCGAAGTTCCTAATCATCCTTTTACTTTTGTTTAGTCTTCTTGTCTATTTTGCTATCTTAGTTGTTAGTCCCAACCTTCAATCAAAACCCCTTTTTTTGTTACTTTCAATAGACTTTAAATTCACAAACAATATTAACCTTGTCTCCTTGTGGTTCGACTCTTGACTTACTCTATCTAGTTTAAGCTGAGGTTTTATAAATCTTATCTTTGGCACCCCTCAACGACGGGTGTCAAATTTTGGCGCCGTTGCCGGGGAGACGGTATAATTTTGTTTGTAGATTTTTAGTTTATTTTTCCTTGTCTTAAGGAACTTAGGTTCCTTAAAACCGTTACTTACCTTTTCTTCTAGTGTTGTTTTTGCATATTAGAAGACAGGTTTTTGAGAGGAAGGCTTGAGTACTCTCATTTTTAAGAGACAAGGCTACTATCTATGATCACATACAACCAAAGGTACAAGATATACCGAAGGGGTTCACTTTGCCCACACCTACCACTGGTTCTTTTGAGCTCCACCCGAACTACATCATTCTGGTGGAGCAGAACCAATGTTCTGGTCTACCCGATGAGGATCCGTTGAGGCACGTTGAGACATTCACGGATTATTGCTGTTCCATACATATACCAGCCGGGGTGACTCAAGATGAGGTGAAGGCAATGATGTTCCTTTATTCATTGAAGGATTCTGCGAGAGATTGGTACCCCTACCTTGATAGGGTAGTTGAGAAGGTTACATATTGGACTTCCTTGGCATTGGCTTTCTATAAAAAGTACTTCCCACTTGCGAAGGCCAATGACTTGAGAAGTCAAATCACTAACTTTCAACAAGGTCCGGATGAAGAATTTTGTGAGGCATGGGGTCGGTTCAAGAAATTGGTCCGGTCTATTCCTCATCATGGTTTTCCTCAATGGTACTTGTGCAACCAATTTTACAATGCTCTTTTTGATGATTACAAGGTAATTCTTGATGCAGCCGCCAATGGTAGATTCCAAAATAATACCAACCACATGAAGGGTTGGAACATTATTGAAGACATGGCGGTGCATAGGGTCGAATTTGGGACTTCATGTGGGAATTCGCGAAGGTTGAATGTAGAGATGGATAAGGTATTAGCTCTTGAGACAACCGTTGAAGCCCATTTTGAAAAGCTTGAGGCAGCCCAGCTGAAGCAAGAAAGTGCGAACCTAGTTACTACGGTTGACAACTCGGGTGAGACGGCGGAGTTGAGAGAGCTTGTTCATGCTCTAATGAAACAAATGATGGAAATGGAAAAGGCTCAAGTGGCTTCTTTGAAGACTTTTGAGGACCAATTAGCAATCTTAGCTGCTAATCAGATTGCTAGCTCTCCGGGCAGTTGTGAGAGTTCCATAGAGATATTAAATGCTATAAATCTCAGAAGTGGTCGTGCTTATGACAGACCAACTTCCAAGGGTGATTCTACTGAAGTTCGGGACGAAGAAACTGATCCCGTACACAGGTCGGGAGGTCGACCGACCACTACAGCAGGTCGACCGACCGAGGTACCTGACGAGAGATTAGTTTCTGCAAAACAGAAGAATTCTGATAACAACGCATCTGGTCGACCGACCGGCACACCAGGTCGACCGACCAGCGTTCCTGAGCAGGAACGCGGATTCCAATCCTGAATTGTTAGACTCGTCCCTCATTCAAGACCTCACTGAGATTTTACAGCTGAAGAAGCCGAAGGTAGCTGATCCTACGGCTAGTGTTACCGTTCCGTATCCCGAGCGATTGAAGAATTTAAAAGAGGATCAGAAATTTGGTAAATTCTTGGAGATGGTGAAGAACCTTGAGGTAACCATCCCATTCACTGACTTAATTACCCAGGTACCTTCTTATGCTAAATTTATGAAAGATATTTTAAGTCGTAAGAGGAAATTTTAGGACGAAGGTGCTATTGCTTTTGTGGAAGAATGTTATGTTCTTTCACAAAATAATATAGCACCCAAGTTGAAAGACCCAGGTAGTTTTTCTATCCTATGTACTATAGGAAATCATGTTATTGGGAAAGCCCTTTGTGATCTAGGAGCTAGTGTCAGTCTTATGCCTTATTCTGTTTGTAAAAGACTTAACATAGGTAGACTTAAGATCACCAATATTATCTTACAGATGGCAGATAGATCAACCCAAAGACCATTAGGGGTCTTAGAGGATGTCCCAGATAGAGTGGGAAAGTTCTTTATTCCTGTTAATTTCGTTGTTTTGGACATTGCTGAGGATAGTCAGATACCTATTATATTAGGTAGACCCTTTTTATACACAGCTGGGGTTGTGATTGATGTCAAACGCGGGATCATTACTTTAGAGGTTGGAGATGACACTATCGAGTTTAGTCTTGCCCATAAGGCAACTACTCTTACTGATGATACTTGTTGCTCCATTGATATTATTGACAGGAATGTTATCCGTAACTGGAGGGAATCCTTGACCAAGGATCCCTTAGATGATTTAACAGTTTTGGATAAGTGTACAGGTAATCCAGCTAAGAATGCTGAAGAGCTGGATGTTGTGGAAGCAGAGATAGAGGAATATGAGCTGACTGAGGAAGAAGATGAGAAGCTCATAAGCTTGGCTAATGCTAATCTGGTAAACATGTGCTATTCAATTAGTACTGATTCTGTTCATGCCGTAGAGGTAAAGGTACCAGAGCGTAAGCCACTTCCTCCTAATCTTAAGTATGTTTTCCTAGATGACACTGAGCAGTATCCTGCAATTGTTAGTTCTAAACTTGATCCTAACCAACTTTCTGCCTTGATGATTGTTTTCAAAAAGAACAGGAAAGCTTTAGGTTATTCTTTGGATGACATTAAGGGCATCAGCCCTGATGTTTGCATGCATAGGATAGAGTTAGAGGAAGGGCATAAGCCCTATAGACAGGGTCAACGTAAGTTGAACCCTAAGATGCAGGAGGTAGTTATGGCTGAGGTGATGAAACTTCTTGATGCAGGTATTATTTATTCAGTTGGCAACTCCAAGTGGGTTAGCCCAGTTCAGGTAGTTCCTAAGAAAGGAGGAACCACTGTGGTTAAAAATGAGAAAAATGAATTAATACCTACTAGAGTAGTGACTGGGTGGCGGATGTGCATTGATTATAGACAGTTAAATGCCGCCACCAAGAAAGACCATTTCCCCCTTCCTTTTGTTGACCAAATGACTGAGAGACTTGCTTCTAATAAATTCTTCAGTTTTCTAGATGGTTATTCAGGTTTTTTCCAGATTCCCATCCATCCAGATGATCAGAGTAAGACTACTTTTACATGCCCACAAGGTGTTTTTGCATACCGTAGAATGCCTTTTGGGTTGTGTAATGCTCTTACCACCTTTCAAAGGTGTATGATGGGTATTTTTTCTGATTTTATAGAAAACATCATGGAGGTATTTATGGATGATTTTTCTGTTTATGGTAATGTGTTTGATCAATGCTTAGCTAACCTTGATAAAGTCTTGCAGCGTTGTATTGATGTAAACCTTGTCTTAAACTGGGAGAAGTGTCAGTTTATGGTCACTGAGGGGGTAGTGTTAGGGCATCTTATATCTGATAAGGGTTTACATGTGGATAAAGCAAAGGTGCAAGTGTTTGAGAAATTACCCCCTCCTGTTAATGTTAAGGGGGTGAGAAGTTTCTTACGACATGAAGGTTTTTACCGGCGTTTCATTAAGGACTTTTCTAAGATTGCTAAACCACTTACACAGTTGCTTCTTAAGGATGTTGTCTTTGAGTTTACTGATGACTGCCTTTCAGCTTTTAACAGGTTGAAGGAAGCTTTGGTCTCAGCACCGATCATCCAGCCACCAGATTGGGATCTCCCATTTGAAATCATGTGCGATGCCAGTGACTATGCTTTGGGTGTTGTGCTAGGCCAAAGGAAAAACAAGGCTCTTAATGATATATACTATGCGAGCCGTACCCTAGATAAGACTCAAGTCAACTACTTCACCACTGAGAAGGAGATGCTAGCTGTGATCTTTGCCTTAGAGAAATTCCGATCCTATTTGGTAGGTATAAGGTAATTGTTTATACTGACCATGCAACTTTAAAAGGCCTTTTCCTGAAGAAAGATTTAAACCCAAGGCTGTTGAGGTGGATACTCCTTCTGCAAGAGTTTGACATTGAGATTAGGGATAAGAAAGGCGCGGAGAATGTGGTATCTGACCACCTATCTCGCCTTCAGCTGACTGATGGGGAAGATTCTTTACCTATTGATGATTCATTTCCTGATGAGAGTTTATTTATTATTAATAGTTCAGGTTCTTACCCCCCTCATTGGTATGCTGATTTTGCTAACTTTGTTGTCACAGGTAAAATTCCTCCTGAGCTTTCATGGCAACAGAAGAAGAGATTTATCTTTGATGCAAAGCAGTATTTTTGGGATGACCCTTATGTTTTCAAGGAATGCGGAGATGGACTTATCCGAAGATGCGTCCCCCAATGGGAGGTGAAGGACATTCTGGAAGCATGCCACTCTTCTACTTATGGTGGTCACCACAGTCCATCTAGGATCGTGGCCAAGGTATCACAGTCAGGTTTTTATTGGCCTACTTTGCATGCTGACTGTAGGAATTTTGTAGGTAGTTGTGATGCTTGTCAGAGATCTGGGAATGTCTCCAAAAGACATGAGATGCCACAGGTTGGTATCCTAGAGGTAGAGATTTTTGATGTCTGGGGTATTGATTATCAAGGACCTTTCCCTAGTAGTCAAGGTAACATGTATATTCTTGTAGCTGTTGATTATGTGTCTAAGTGGGTAGAAGCTATTGCTACTCCTCATTGTGATGCAAAAGCTGTTATTAAACTGTTTAAGAAAATCATATTTCCTCGCTTTGGTGTCCCTAGGGTTGTCATTAGTGATGGGGGTATGCATTTCAAAGAGAAACAATTAGGTGTCTTGCTAAATAAATTCGGTGTCCAACATCGTAGGGGTCTAGCATATCACCCTCAGACTAGTGGTCAAGTTGAGATCTCTAATAGAGAACTCAAGGAGACCCTAGCCAAAGTTGTTTCTAAGTCTAGGAAAGATTGGAGTCTAAAGCTTGATGATGTTTTATGGGCTTATAGAACTGCGTTCAAAACTCCAATCGGAATGTCACCGTTCCGGTTGATTTATGGTAAGACTTGTCACTTACCAGTTGAGTTAGAACGCAAGTCTTGGTGGGCCATTTCTGATCTTAATTTAGACCCTAACCTTTCCCGTGAGAAACGTTTGTCGCAGCTAAACGAGTTGGAATAATTTAGGTTGCTTGCCTATGACAATGCCAGGATTTACAAGGAGAAAACCAAGCGCTGGCACGACAAGAGAATAATTAGGCGTGATTTTCAGGTAGGTGATAAGGTCTTACTTTTTAATGCTCGTATTCGTCTTTTTCCTGGTAAGCTGAAATCCAGGTGGAGCGGACCTTACACCATCACAGCTGTCTTGAAGTTTGGGTCAATTGAGCTAGAAACCTCATCCGGTGAGAGGTTTAAAGTTAATGGCCAATATGTGAAGCACTTCCGTGGAGAGAATGAATTCATTGGGAAGGTTGAAGTTTCTTACTTTGACCCTTTTTCGGATGCTTCATGATAGGTAAAAAGGTCGTGCGAGACCTCTTAAACCAGCGCTAACCGGGAGGCAACCCGTGTCATATCTTAATTTTGTTTTTCCGTAATTTCCCTTTTAGAGGTACACGTTTTTTGTCATGTTTTTTTACACTTTTGATGGAATTTAGAGCTTTTGCAGAAAAAATAGGCAGAACTGTTAGGTATTTGGTTCGACCGACTTACTATTGAGGTCGATCGACCATCTGACTGCATTAAATGGCTGCTGGAAAATCAGGTACACAGTGATCAGGTCGACCGACCACAACCCGTGGTCGGCCGACCAGGAGGCAGACTCCCGGGTTTCGAAAAGGGGTTTTAAGTCTATTCTTTTTGAAAACAAATCATTATTTTCCTTCACACTTTTGAACACCCCCTTCTCTCTAAAACCCTAACCTGCCTCCCTTCTTCATTCTACCTCATTTTTTTGCTCTCTCTCATTTTTCCTCCATTCAAGGTATGTTTTCCTTTAATTTTTCTTCTCCCTTTCGTTTTATAGACTCTTAGTTCCGTTTTTAGGTAGTTTCTTGCTTAGATTTTCAATTTGTCTTTTGTTTTTAGGGTTTGTTTTTCTTATGTTTTTGTTCTTTCCTTTTGTTTTTTGCTTTCTTTTTAGCTTTCTTAGTCTCAGATTTGTGTTCTAGTGTGGTTTTTGTGCTGTTAGGGCTAGCTTAATTTTCCCCCTAATTTTCTATGCTTAAAGTCTTTCGGAAAATGGCGTGTCTGTGTTCGTTCTATGCAGGGGTAAGTCGACCGACAAAGAATTGAGGTCGGCCGACCAATACGTATTTTGCAGAAACTCATTTTTCCGTTTGATCGGTCGGTCGACCTGGGTAGTGAGTCGGTCGACCTTGGGAAAGTTACAGGAGATCAGACCCTGCTGGCATATGGTCGGTCGTCCTGGAGGTGAGGTCGGTCGACCATGCCAATGTTACAGAAACTCTTGTTTCGCAATTAATCTGTTTTATTTTGATAAGTAAAAAGGTTATTGTTGCAAGAAGTGTAAGTATTGAGAATAGTTGTTGTAATTTTGCAGAATGATCATGTCAAGCCGCGGTCAAAGCAAAAGATCTCGTAGTTCGCAGGCTAGCACTTCTAGGGGTTTAACGGCATTCAACACGGATAGTCTCCGCAGGTTATTTTCCACACCCCGGCTCAAAAGGCCCGGTTCCTTCACCTTGTGACCTACTGTCAAGTGGTAGTCACCCGCTTCTTGTGTGAGCCGGGTTTGAGGGCTTTAGGGTGATATGATGATGTTGTGAGCCTGCTTAATGGGACGGGTTTTCAGGGACTCGTCACCATGGATGAGATCACCTATCCCACCTTTACTCTTGAGTTCGTTTCTTCCTTTCTTTTTGATGTTTCTGCCTCCAGTTCTGGCTATGTTAATAAATGCATTACTTTTAGGCTGTTTAATGTCACTTATTCATTGATATTAGGTAAATTTGCTGAGTACTTAGGTTTATCGGCTACGGGTCGTACGGGTGACTCTGCTGAGTCATACACTGTCATGTGGTCTTGTCTCTCTGATTCCCGCGAGGGGAAAAAGAAGAGCATTTCCGTTCACTTACCCGCCCCCCGTTATTACTTGCGTCTTTTGGCCAACACTGTTTTTGGCCGCAAAGAGTCTCAAAATGTCAAAAACATTGAGCTCTCTATTTTGTCTGGCTATCTTAATGTCAGGCGTTTGGGTCAAACGTTTTATAACACAGCTTATTTGGTCGCCTCTCACTTTGTGGCGGTTAGCGAGGGAACTTCTTTGACCACTATTGTCTGTGGTGGGTTAGTCACTCGTTTGGCTAACTCACTTTTCCTTCAGTTCCCCCGCTATGAGGAGGCTCTTCACCCTACCTCCCGGTACATGGACATGGCTTATGTCAAGGTCGTGCATTGGGTGACTAGGAGTGATGTTTGGAAGGTGGACACATATTCTAGTGTTCGCATTCCCATCACTGATGCTACCCTTTGATACTTTTCAGGGGGAGCCTAGACCCCTCCTTCCATCCTACCGCCTTCCACTTAGGGGAGGCACCTCTAGAGGTCATAGGGTTCCCGCTCCTGGTGCCCACTATGCTGCACCAGGGACGGGTTACCCATCCAATTTTACTGCTCCTCCTAACGTTGTTATTCCTCCTGTCATTGATCACATGTCCCTCCCGCACATGATGGCCGACTTTTGCAGGCAGTTCGACCAGAAACGGTTGGACGATTGTCTCTACCAGTACCCGTCCTACTCGGAGTATGCTACTCAGGGTAGGCTCCCTACCGGCCCATAGACTCACCCCTCCTGGTACACACCTCAGGCGGGCGGTCAAGGACACGGGGAAGCATCGGGATCTGCCTCAGGCACAGGCATAGGTTCCGATGAGGAGGAGGAGGAGGAGGAAGAGGAAGCTAGTGGGTCAGAGTATGACCCAGAGGATTAGTGACGAGCCCAAACCTCCCCTCTTCGACGTTCGGTATGGGGAGGTACACGCATCTTGTAAGTCACTAATTTTTGTTTGTATATTTTCCCTTTAGCCTCTTTCTGCTCCCCTTTAGCCTCTTTTTGCTAGCTTTAGTTTTCTTCTCTTTCTTTCTTTTGTTTGTCTTTGCCTATCCCCATCCCTATGCTTTGGATTTCTGCTGATGAGCACAATGGGGGCATTGTGCGTTTTGGTTTGGGGAGGGTATATGCATCCTTCTGTTGAGTCTGCATTTGTTTAGGTGTCCTTTGTCTTTTTCCTTTTGTTGTGTTTGCATCTACATTTCATCTTTTTCTGTTTCACGTTTACTGCATTTCAGTTACTTTTTCTCCTTTCAGTTTGCCAGTTACTTTTTCTCCTTTCAGTTTGCATACATACCAAAAATTCAAAAAAATGCACGTTTCCTTTAGCATATAGGTCGAGTCGGAACGGACGGATACTATGATAATTATGCCTCACATTTCGCCTATTGCCTTGCCTTGCATTTTCAAAAAAAATTCAAGCTAGTCTTTTGCATGGTCTACGAGTTTTTGTTGATTTTATGCTAATTATTAGACTTGACTCTCTTCTTGGCAAGCTACTACATATTCTAAGATATAGAGCTTAATAAATCGGTGACATTCATGACCGATTTCTTGTAGGATTGTGAGTAGTTTCTCCTCCTAAGGCATGTCACATCAACTTGCATAAGCATGAATTTTGTCTACTTGATACCTATATGCATTCGGGTTTGTGGTTTGTTGACACATGTGATAGAGGTTTCCCTTTTCTTGTTTGACCCATAACCCTCACATAGCAAAATTGACTCTTTTATCCCATATACTACATCCTTAAATTGCTTACCCTAGCCGAGCTAGTAACATGGTATGTTGGGACTGTTGTGACCGTCTTTTGGTTTTATGGTTCATTGGAGAATCTTTTTGTGTGAGAATGGTGAAAAAGGGAAATTAAAAGAAAAGAAAGTGAAAAGGAAAAAGAAAATTGATGAGTTCAGAAAAAGGAAAAAGAAAAGAAAGAAAGAAAAGAAGGAACTCAATGAAAAAAATATATGAAAAAAAAGAGAGAAAAAAAAAATCGAAGCTGCCTGTTTTCAGGGGAGGTCGGCCGACTGACATACATGGTCGGTCGACCACGACCACTGAACAGGAGTATTGTTTTCAAAAAGAAAAAAAAAAGAGAAGAAGAGGAGTTGTGACAATATGCTCACGATTTTGAGTATTGGCTTGTTTTGTGAAGAAAAATGGAAGTATTTTTATAGTGTGGTTTGATGGTTGTTAGCTCGGTTTAACCCCTCTTTCCATAATTCATTTTAGCCTTTCTTACCTTTAGCCTCACAATCTCAAATCACCTCGGCATGTGTCATGGTCATTTAAGTGTTGGAATGCATATGTACGGTTGTAGAGACTTTGTTCATGTTAGACTGCAGGCATGTTCTTATGGGTCGTAGATAGGTGAGAGTCTATATTCTTGTTTATCTTCTTGTCTTTCACATATATATCACCCTTTGCTTCATGAGTGTCTCGAGCGTACCGCGAGAGTCCATTTAGAATGAGTCTTCCAAGGTTGAAAGTTTAGCATTTTATTCCAACATGTTTAATTCGTTTGCATTTGGCAATAAGCTTGATTTTCTTTGAAAGCTGCATTAAAATGGTTAGGCATGACGTTGTGTTTGGTTTTGAGCTAGAAATCCGTTCCAAGTAGAAGTTTTTCTTTTCATTTGAGTCTTAGTGCTTGCTTGAGGACAAGCAAGGTTTGGTTTGGGGAGTTTGATACGTGCATTTACTATACATTTTATTTATAGTTTCAGCACGTATTCCTATGAATATTTGTAGCTTTTAGTTACTTTTCCTCCCGAAACGGTTTACTTTGGCATTTCTATATTTTAAATGTAGGAACAAGCGGAAGTGAGCAAAATCAAGCCTTATTCGTCCTCCGGAAGCATTCTAAGGATTTGCACGAAGCAAGGATCCGGATTAATAGCCTAGAGATGCGTACAAGCCAATTTAAGGCTGGAATACACAGGAAGAGGTCGACCGACCTACCCAACCGGTCGACCGACCAGCGCACAATTCCAGAAAGGCCTGATTACAGCACGTGAGGTCGACCGACCTACATACCCGGTCGGTCGACCAGACGACGGGATCAGCTGTTTTGTTTCGGCTTTTATTCTTTTAATCTTGTAATTATAAGACTATTTAAGAACGCTTACCTATTGTAATTAGGTTAAGCAGTCACAATTAGCAAAACACCCTAGTTTAGAGAGAAGAATTCCAAGTTTTCAGATTTGTTCTTTATTTCCAAATGGTTTTGTAAGTTTTATGCAATTTAATGTTTCCTTGTTATTCAATTCCATTGTTCTTCTTATTATTGTTATTGTTATTCAATTCATGTTTTACCCTCTTGAATCTTCATCTTTAATTATGTCCTCTCATATGTTGTTCTTCAATTTTGTTAGTATTAGTTTCTTGATTATGTATAGCTAATTCTTGTGATTAGGAATTAGGGGAACCATGGCTAAACCTAGGATTTAATGGTTTTATAATTAGTATACCAATCCCCATTGTTGTTGGTGAACTAATTCTTTAAGATTGAAAGATTGTTAGAATTAGTTTAACAACAACTTTGGGAATGCCCTATGAACGAAAGTTTAGTGCTTTACTAGGAACCCTAAGACCGTAAGGATTGGGTAGAATATTGACCTAAAGGTTTATTCTTTGTTCCTTGGGATTGTGTTATTTGATTATTTACCCTTTGTTGACTTGCCCTAGCCATGGGGAACCGAAGTTCCTAATCATCATTTTTCTTTTGTTTAGTCTTCTTGTCTATTTTGCTATCTTAGTTGTTAGTCCCAACCTTCAATCAAAACCCCGTTTTTTGTTACTTTCAATAGACTTTAAATTCACAAACAATATTGACCTTGTCTCCTTGTGGTTTGACCCTTGACTTACACTATCTAGTTTAAGCTGAGGTTTTATAAAATCTTATCTTTGGCACCCCTTAACGACGGGTGTCAATTATATTATCACTTTTTTGAGTGTTACATTTGAAATTGTCAGAGTATAACTACCTAAGTTTGTAAGTATTATAATCTATGTTGTTTAGTGTTACAATATACATCTTTCAGTGTTATATTTTTTGTATATTCAGAGTTATAACAATAGAAGTGTAACGGTGTTGTAATACTATGTTCCAGTGTTATAATATTTTCTCAGTGTTATATTTTTTAATTTTCAAAGTTACAACATGTAGTTTTTCGTGTTACAATATAATTTTGTATATTATATTATCACTTTTTTGAGTGTTACATTTGAAATTGTCAGAGTATACCTACCTAAGTTTGTAAGTGTTATAATCTATGTTGTTTAGTGTTATAATATACATCATTCAGTGTTATATTTGTGTATATCCAAAGTTATAACAATAGAAGTTTAAAGGTGTTGTAATATTATGTTCTAGTGTTATAAAATTTTCTCAGTGTTATATTTTTAAATTTTCAGAGTTACAATATGTAGGTTTTTGTTAATAAAATATTGTATATTATATTATCAGTTTTTTGAGTGTTACATTTGAAATTGTCAGAGTAAACCTACCTAAGTTTGTAAGTGTTATATATATGTTATGTAGTGTTATAATATACATCTTTCAGTGTTATATTTTTGTATATTTAGAGTTATAACAATAGAAGTTGGAAGTTGTTGTAATATTATATCCCAGTGTTATAATATTTTATCAGTGTCATACTTTTTAATTTTCAGAGTTACAATATGTAGGTTTTAGTGTTATAATATAATATAATTTTGTATATTATATTAGCGGATCCGCCTAATCCAACCCTAGACCATTTCCCGTCCCGTTTTAGGAATACTCGGCCCCATCGTTTTCACCCGTCCCCCAAAAAAGGGCTCACCCGTCCCAATCTAGGGTATCTTTTTGTCTTATTGTCGTTCGTATGTGAAGCAAGGGAAGGGTTTAGGGTTGGATTAGGCGGTTCCGCGGTAGCGGATCGGCCTAATCCAACCCTAAACCCTCTCCGTCCCGTTAGCAAGGGAAGGGTTTAGGGTTGTATTAGGGGGATCCGCGGTAGCGGATTCGCATAATTCAACCCTAAACCCTTTCCCGTCCCGTTTTTGGAATACCCGGCCCCATAGTTTTCACCCGTCCCCCAAAAAAGGGTTCACCCGTCCCATCTAGGGTGTCTTTTTGTCTTATTGTCGTTCGTATGTGAAGCAAGGGAAGGGTTTAGGGTTGGATTTGGGGGATACGCGGTAGCGGATCCGCCTAATCCAACCCTAAACCCTTTCCCGTCCCGTTTTAGGAATACCCGGTCCCATAGTTTTCACTCGTCCCCCAAAAAAGGGTTCACCCGTTCCCATCTAGGGTGTCTTTTTGTCTTATTGCCGTTCGTATGTGAAGTAAGGGAAGGGTTTAGGGTTGGATTAGGCGAATCCGCTACATTCGCCTAATCCAACCCTAAACCCTTTCCCGACCCGTTTTTGGAATACCCGACCCCATAGTTTTCACCCGTCCCCCAAAAAGGGTTCACCCGTCCCCATATAGGGTGTCTTTTTGTCATATTGTCGTTCGTATGTGAAGCAAGGGAAGGATTAAGGGTTGGATTAGGGGGATCCGCGGTAGCGGATTCGCCTAATCCAACCCTAAACCCTTTCCCGACCCGTTTTTGGAATACCCGACCCCATAGTTTTCACCCGTCCCCCAAAAAAGGGTTCACCCGTCCCCATATAGGGTGTCTTTTTGTCATATTGTCGTTCGTATGTGAAGCAAGGGAAGGGTTTAGGGTTGGATTAGGGGGATCCGCGGTAGCGGATTCGCCTAATCCACCCCTAAACCCTTTCCCGACCCGTTTTTGGAATACCCGGCCCCATAGTTTTCACTCTTCCCCCAAAAAAAGGGTTCACCCGTCCCCATCTAGGGTGTGTTTTTGTCTTATTGTCGTTCGTATGTGAAGCAAGGGAAGGGTTTAGGGTTTGGATTAGGCGGTTCCGCGGTAGCGGATCCGCCTAAACCAACCCTAAACCCTGCCCGTCCCGTTAGCAAGGGAAGGGTTTAGGGTTGGATTAGGGGGATCCGCGGTAGCGGATTTCCCTAATTCAATCCTAAACCCTTTCCCGTCCCTTTTTTGGAATACCCGGCCGCATAGTTTTCACCCGTCCCCCAAAAAAGGGTTCACCCGTCGCCATCTAGGGTGTCTTTTTGTCTTATTGTCATTCGTATGTGAAGCAAGGCAAGGGTTTAGGGTTGGATTAGGCGGTTCCGTGGTAGCGGATCCGCCTAATCCAACCCTAAACCCTATCCCGTCCCGTTTTTGGAATACCCGGCCCCATAGTTTTCACCCGTCCCCCAAAAAAAGGGTTCACCCGTCCCCATCTAGGGTGTCTTTTTGTCTTATTGTCATTTGTATGTGAAGCAAGGGAAGGGTTTAGGGTTGGATTTGGGGGATCCGCGGTAGCGGATCCGCCTAATCCAACCCTAAACCTTTTCCCGTCCCGTTTTAGGAATACCCGGTCCCATAGTTTTCACTCGTCCCCCAAAAAAGGGTTCACCCGTCCCCATCTAGGGTGTCTTTTTGTCTTATTGTCGTTCGTATGTGAAGTAAGGGAAGGGTTAGGGTTGGATTAGTGGGATCCGCGGTAGCGGATTCGCCTAATCCAACCCTAAACCCTTCCCGACCCGTTTTTGGAATACCCGACCCCATAATTTTCACCCGTCCCCCAAAAAAGGGTTCACCCGTCCCCATATAGGGTGTCTTTTTGTCATATTGTCGTTCGTATGTGAAGCAAGGGAAGGGTTTAGGGTTGGATTAGGGGGATCTGCGGTAGCGGATTCGCCTAATCCAACCCTAAACCCTTTCCCGACCCGTTTTTGGAATACCCGGCCCCATAGTTTTCACTCGTCCCCCAAAAAAAGGGTTCACCCGTCCCCATATAGGGTGTGTTTTTGTCTTATTATCGTTCGTATGTGAAGCAAGGGAAGGGTTTAGGGTTGAATTAGGCGGTTCCGCGGTAGCGGATCCGCCTAATCCAACCCTAAACCCTGCCTGTCCCGTTAGCAACCGCGGATCCCCCTAATCCAACCCTAAACCCTTTCCCGTCCCGTTTTTAGAATACCCGTCCCCATAGTTTTCACCCGTCCCCCAAAAAAGGGTTCACCCGTCACCATCTAGGGTGTCTTTTTGTCTTATTTTCGTTCGTATCTGAAGCAAGGGAAGGGTTTAGGGTTGGATTTGGGGGATCCGCGGTATCGGATCCGCCTAATCCAACCCTAAACTCTTTTCCGTCCCGTTTTAGGAATACCCGGCCCCATAGTTTTCACTCGTCCCTCAAAAAAGGGTTCACCCGTCCCCACCTAGGGTGTCTTTTTGTCATATTGTCGTTCGTATGTGAAGTAAGGGAAGGGTTTAAGATTGGAATAGGGGGATCCGCGGTAGCGAATCCGCCTAATCCAACCCTAAACCCCTTCCCGTCCTGTTTTAGGAATACCCGGCCCCATAGTTTTCACCCGTCCCCCAAAAAAGGGTTCACCCGTCCCCATGTTGGGTGTCTTTTTGTCTTATTGCCGTTCGTATGTGAAGCAAGCAAAAAGGGTTTAGGGTTAGATTAGGCGGGTCCGCAGTAGCGGATCCGCGTACTCCAACCCTAAACCCTTTCACGTCACTTTTTGGAATACCCGATCTCATAGTTTTCACCCGTCCCCCAAAAAAGGGTTCACCTGTCCCCATCTAGGGTGTCTTTTTTTCTTATTGTCGTTCGTATGTGAAGCAAGGGAAGGGTTTAGGGTTGGATTAGGCGGTTCCGTGGTAGCGGATCCGCCTAATCCAACCCTAAACCCTTTCCAGTCCCGTTTTTGGAATACCCAGCCCCAATTTTTTCACTCGTCCCCCAAAAAAGGGTTCACCCGTCCCCATCTAGGGTGTCCTTTTGTCTTATTGTCGTTCGTATGTGAAGCAAAGGAATGGTTTAGGTTTGGATTAGGCGGATAATCCAACCCTAAACCCTCTCCGTCCCGTTAGCAAGGGAAGGGGTTAGGGTTGGATTAGGGGGATCCGCGGTAGCGGATTCGCCTAATCTAACCCTAAACCTTTCCCGTCCCGTTTTAGGAATACCCGGCCCCATAGTTTTCACCCGTCCCCCAAAAAAGGGATCACCCGTCCCCATCTAGGGTGTCTTTTTGTCTTATTGTCGTTCGTATGTGAAGCAAGGGAAGGGTTTAGGGCTGGATTGAACGGTTCCGCTAACACCTTTCAACTTCTATAGTTATAACTCTGAATATACAAAAATATAACACTGAAAGATGTATATTATAACACTACATTGCATAGATTATAACACTTACAAACTTTGGTAGTTATACGCCTAATCCAACCCTAAACCCTTCCCGTCCCATTAGGAATGGAAGGGTTTAGGGTTGGATTAGGGGGATCCGCGGTAATATTGTTCTAGATGAGGATATCGAGATAGATAATATTGTTCTAAAATTTAATGCATTTGCAGCTATTGGAGGAAGGATCAAGGGTTGAAAATCAAAGTAATTTAATTTTCTAAGTTACAACATGTAGGTTTTTGTGTTACAATATAATATTGTATATTATATTATCAGTTTTTTGAGTGTTACATTTGAAATTGTCAGAGTATAACTACCTAAGTTTGTAAGTGTTATAATCTATGTTATGTAGTGTTATAATATACATCTTTCAGTGTTATATTTTTCTATATATTTAGAGTTATAACAATAGAAGTTGAAAGGTGTTGTAATATTATGTACCAGTGTTATAATATTTTATCAGTGTTATAATTTTTAATTTTCAGAGTTACAATATGTAGGTTTTAGTGTTATAATATAATTTTTGTATATTATATTACAACTTTTTTGAGAGATACCACTGTAGAAGATGTAGGTGTTATAATATAAAGTTCAGGTGTTATAATATAATTAATAGAGTGTTATATTATAAGTTTTTGCTGTTATAACATACATTTCTCAGTGTTAATTTTTCGAATTTTTAATGTTTTAATAATCAAGGTTGCAATTGTTACAAAAAAATGTATCGTGTTGCTGTAATTTTTTTAACAAAGATGTAAGACAATAACAATAACAATAAAAGGGTGTATTTTTTTTATACAGTGATGACACTAATTAGGAAAATGTTTGTACATGGGGGGTGTACTTCTATGATCTCGGACTCCCCCCCCCCCCCCCCCTTGAGTCCCCTTCTCACACCTCGCCTATCTCTCCCACGTTGCCCACCTCTTCCTGCTCCTAGGTTTCTATTTTCACCGTTTGTACTCTGTTGAGCACTGCGTTTGCCTTTCGAGTTTGGTGGCAAAGGTGGTTTTGAAGCATTTCGTAGTACAGGTTCTTCGGTGTTCACTGACTTCTCAGTAGCATTGGTTGATGGATTCTTCAATTTTATCACAAGTTGTATCTTCTTTGTTTGTGCATCTGCTGCATCTTCTGCATCCCTTTGTGATTTTTTCTTTGCTTCTGCATCTGCTGCATCTCTCTGTACTTTCAAATTCTTCCATATATTTTCCTTACTTTTGTTAAAGCTTTCAGTCTTTTCTAGCAACGACGCCCTATGTTCATTTATATCCGCCATGAGAAGTGTTGCAGCCAACTCACCAGACAAGTTTCTCCTCGTTATCTTCATCCCCGGGCCTGATTCATATATCTTACCCTCATAACACAACATGTGCATCATCAGAAAACAGCCCGACTCCTCATCAAGGTTTTCCGGTGACTGCCAAGGGAAAGGCACATTGAAAATGTTCAAAATTTCCGGTGCATCTTCAAGTTTATCAGTGTCCATCGTCTTATTCTTCGTTGCTAGGAAGTTGCTCCACCCTGCATTTGGAAAACAAATTGAGTATTTTGGTATTAGCGCATAACTATGGCACCAAAAAATGCTTCGAAAACTAGAAAAAACCAAAAAATATTTTTTTAAGCAAAACATACCAATATATATGCAATCCTGTACGGTTCAGTGTTTTTCCAATCTTGATATATCTTGTTATCCAGTACCTCAATTTTGCGTTCTATCTGATTTAGACAGATACAAAAATAATGATTGTTGTAACAAATGGGGATGAAAACAATGTCGTCTTTCAAGTTGCACTTGTTCTCGTTGTCTTCTACGAACTGCTCCCAACATTGAAATAACGCGTCAATACTTGAATCATATGGACTATCTTTATCCAAATCCTTCAGTAGCGTCTGAATATCATCCTGTTAAGAAACAAGCAAACTCACTCAGCAAAACAATGGAAAATGTATAAAAATAAAGTATGTAAAGATACAAAATCTGTATCTGTTTTTGGTAACATACCATATGTCTGATCCCAAAGAAAAACAGTGTAGGGCAAGTTGGTTCTTTGGACTCTATATCGTTGAGAAGCAATGACCAACATTCAATTACATCAGCATTGAGATGAACTGTCGGTCTCATGGACAAGATGTCACTCCTTTCCAAATACATGGTGTCCTTGTAAAGAACAAGTTGTTCACTACATTTTTTTTTCAAGAAGAAATTATGTTACAACTATTGTTACTCAATGTTATAATTATTTTATTCTGTATACATTAAATCGTATGTAAAAAAACAAAGGATTAGTGTTACAAAAATTATGTTTGTAACACTACATAATTATATTATAACACTACAAGTTTATATTTGTAATAGTGCAAACTTCACTTTGTAACACTACATACTTATATTATAACACTACATAATTATATTATAACACTACAAGTTTATATTGTAACAGTGCAAACTTAACATTGTAACACTACATACTTATATTATAACACTACATCCTTATATTATAACACTGCAAATATATATTGTAAGAGTGGAAAGTCAACTTTGTAACACTACATACTTATTTTATAACAGTACAAACTTATCTTTGTAACAGTACAAACTTATCTTTGTAAGTCTACAAACTTATATTTTTGTAACACTACATACTTATATTATAACATTACAAACTTATACCTGCAACACTACATACTCCTATTATAACACTACAAATCTATACTGTAACACAACAAACTTATCTTTGTAACACTACATACATATATTATAACAGAAACACACAGTACATAAAGGGTTTGATAGCAAGGATATTTTTTAGCAGGGAAAAGTTTACTTACGTATTGGTGAAGTAGTCATCTAAGAAAGCGTAGTCCAAGACCTGCTTTCGAAAGAGCAGCATTCACGAAAACAGTGATTGATTAGCCCGCATAAACCTAGAAATAACAGTAAGAAGCACACCACCTTCACCAAAGTTAATCGAACACCCAAGCCCGTCTGATGTTTTCTTCTTCCTACTTCCAAGAATTGAAGCAGGTGATAACACATCATCACCTGTTGTCCTTTTTCTTGGGGGGGGGGGGGGGACGTTGTTGATTATTTTGTTACTTTTGCTTTTCCTTTTCCTTTTGCAACAGACTTCCTTCGAGCTGTTTTCTTTTTCATTTCCTCTTGTGATTGCTCTTTTCTAGCCCTTCTTTGCTCAACCAGTACTGGTAGCAGGTCCTTTTTCAAAGGTCTTATTTCTTCAATCTTTTGGAGTGTGTCGGGTCTTGAGCTGTTGATATCACTGAGAACCAGCATAGCCAAAATCTCAGCACGGTACATGATCCTAGATGTTCTGTTGCGAAGATCACAGTCAAATACATCACCAACATAGAACATCATGTGCATCATTATGAATACCCCGCAATCTGCATTGTATTCACCAGATTGCCACGGGAATTGCACACTAACCAATGGAAATTGATGAACTTGGTCACCCATTCGATTTCCATTTTGTGATAAATATGAGCCCACAATATCCACCTAAATCAAATGCAGAAGAAGGAGAATCAACCTCGCTGAAATTAATGGGGAATTATATTTTTCTGATTTTAGAGTTAACCATATGTACTGATATAATTTGAAGAGAAAACTTACAATCAACCTCGCCGAAAGACTGTACTCTGTCTCCAAAAAATTATCGTATTTCCTGTTGTCAAGATACTCGACTTGTCTGGTTGCAAAATTGATGCAGACACAGAAATAGTGTCTCTCAATAACCATCGAGATGAAAACCTAGCAAAACATTTTTTTGAGAAATGCGGTTATATTAGTTGTTACAGTATGTGAACACACGGAAAGGTTGTGTGTTTTCAAAGCAAGTAACACTACGAGTATGTTTACCATATCAGAGTTAAAATTGATTGGATGCAAACAGCAGTTCTTCCAAGAGGTCAAAGACTGGAACATTTGCACCAGTAGCTGTCGACGTTGAAGTCCTTCTAATGCCACTACGGCCGAGAAGTTTTCCTAGTGTTAAAAGAAGGATATATAAATCTATTAGTAACACATAGTTATGGTACAAGCTTTTTTCGTAAAAGTATTTTGCATGTATGTCAAATATTACACTAAGAAATATGCTTTAAAACATTTTGTTTAGAAACAAAATTATACCATATATGTCAATCCAAAAAATATTCTGGATGGTGTGGGAGCTACGCGCGCCATGTATATTAGCTCATTCAACATGAGCGACCAACATTCTACCATCAGAGATGTTATATAAATATCCGGTAACATTGACAACACATCTTCCTTTGAAATAAAATGGTAATACCCATAAGTGGCAATTCTTTCCCTGCAAACCAATCTATCAGTTAAAAAAAAACCAAAAAAAATGCAAAACAGATTTGTTTAAAAGAATATTTTTGAGACAAACTTACACAGGGTCAACATTGTGGTCGTCCAGCAAGCAGTAATCAATAACTTCTTTCCTTAGCCTCAATATTGGCTTCACTATTTCAAAGTTATCGATCATAAACTCAAATATATATGTGCAGTCTTCGTCGGCAGTGCCACAGTCCAGAGTACAACCACAGTCTTCAACAACTGCATACATGCATTGTTGCGGAACTGTAGTGTGCAACAAGTAGGGGTGTCTGTCACGCTCTTGAACAACATTTACAAGCTGCAGTTCACTACCCCCATGTGCATTTTCAATGGCATCAGTGTGCTCATCTGCATTATCAGTTTTTTCCTGCTCATCAGTATGCTTATCACTTTTAATAATGTTTTGATCATGGTCATCAGTTGCTTTATCAGTTCCACTGATGATTTGATCATTATCAACACTATTAGCAGCATTATCTTGCACATGGTCCTCATTGTTTATCTGAACAGTCTCATCAGCATGTTGCTGTTCAGCTTCCTCTGAATTGTTGATGTCATTTATATCATCATTGACAATCATACTTACTTCCTCATTTGTCACGTTGAGGGTGTCAGCATTCTTTTCCTTGTCACTTTGTCCTTCAGTATTGATGTCATCTATAACATCATCAACAATGATATTTTCTTTGTCAATTGGGACATTAAGGGTGTCAACATTCGGCTGACTTTTGTCGACTTCATCCAACCCACGCACGTCGGATGTATCAAAATAAACAAAGTCACCATCATTACGACACTCTTCATTCTCAGGGTTTCGTTTATTATTATTTCTGAGTTCTTCAGAATATTCTTCAAAGGATGGCAGATTGGATGCCAAATCCCTCAGTTCCTTTGCTTTCGCAACAACAAAATCACAGTAGTTATGGAAAGTTATATCTCTGAAGAAAGTTTGTGTTGGAGATAAAATAGGAGTTGGATTAGTTGAAGTGGAGGCCTCGTTCACTTCAATCTTTTCTCTATACTCGTTCATCCACTACTACAATTGAGCACTTGGGCCACGGCTAAATTCGTGTCGCAAGTACTAATTTCCCGTGGCTAAAGCTCTTTGCCACGGAAATACCTTCCGTGGCTCAAGTGGCCGTGGCTAACAGATAGCCACGGGAAAAACAAGAACGTGGCTAAAATTATATTTTTAGCCACAGATTCTCACGTGGCTAATAATTCCCGTAGCCAAAAATTAATTCTCGTGGCCAAAATTATTCCCGTGGCAAACAAAAAAATAATAAATAAATAAACAACTGTAAAAATATTACTCCCTCCTATTCGGAATAAATGTCACATTTCGGGTTGGGCACGAGATTAAGGAATTCATTTGTTTAATGTAAAGTAATGTGTGGGGTGGGAAGATTGGAGAGAGAGAATGTATTATTGATTATTATTGTGAGTAGAGTTGATTAAAATAAGTAGTGTTGTGGGGTAAGGTGGGGTATTATTGTGGGTTAGAGTGAATAAAATAAGTATAAACAATGTCCCAAAATGGAATATGTGACAATTACGTGAATAGACGAAAACGGCAAATGTGACAGTTATTCAGAATAGGAGGGAGTATTTTTTACTTATAATAAAAATATTTTCACATATGGAATCTTTTTTTTTCTAAATAAACCGGGGTGTCCACCGTCCACCGTCGACAACAGTGTATCATCCCCTCGCCGCGGGTGCTCTCACGAAGAGGTAAACGGCTGGCCAAAGAGTTGCTCCATTCCCATGGGTAGGGATCGAACCCCTGACCTCATGGTTAAGGGATGAGGTGAGCAACCACCACACTACCAAACACATTTGGTTACATATGGAATCTTGTCAAGCTTTAATCCTTGTTTGGCTAGTTATCTCAACTCGTTACTTACAATCAGAAGTCATTCACTTTTGCGAATCATATATCCTTCCCAGGAGGTCACCCATTCCAAGACTACTCTCACCTGAGCACGCTTAACTGTGGTGTTATTATGATGAGCTACCGAAATTGAAAATTAAGCTTGTTGATATAGTTAACACTTTGAAACCTTTTTAAATTATATTTTTTCTTTCTAAATTACCTTCACTATTATTTTTGCGAAAAAAATTAAATGATTTACATATTTTTGCAAAAAAAAATATAATTTTTCTCAAATTACTCGAGTTTTCAATGTTGACCTCCCGACTAATGATGCTCGGGTTATTTTTTGCCCGAGTCAACAAAACCATTTTCTCCAAACTATTTAATCAAATTTTCCTTATATTTTTTCCCTAATATATTTTTTTTCATTTGTCGGCATTTTTATTTTATTCTCTTTTATCCATTTTTTCATATATTTTTCAACACAAATACTATTTGTAAAATCGTCGTATTTGTAACGAAAAAAAGTTTAATCACTTCTTACTAAGTAATGATCACTTTTGAATAATGATTACATATGGGTATCAATTGTCAAAAAAATGACCAAGACATTATTAACTCGAAAATAATCAGTTTTTGCAAAAAACACAGAAAAGATCGTACAAATTTTTGTTTTCTCCTTAAAAAATTTCCCAATTTTTTTCCAATTTAGCATCTCGAATTCAAGTTCTTCTAGAAATATTTTACAAATAAAGTTGTAAATCAATTTTCTAATGAAAAACTTAACAATATATTTAAATGTGATGCGGTCTCTAAATAATGTTAATAAGTTAATATTTAATTGGACATACTTTCTCTTTAAATGTGATGCGGTCTCTAAATAATGTTATTCAATATTATAAAATGTAACAAAAAAAGAATTAATTATTTATTAAATTATCGATGTTATGAAAAAATCAATAAATATTATTCTAGTCTGTAAAAAAAATAAAAAATTTAAGACGATGGTAATTTTTTTTACGTGTGTATCATTTTATAGAAGTTTTACATTTCTTATTAGACTAAAAAAACAAATATCAAATATTTATTAAATTAATTAAAATATTTTCAAAATTTTACATTTAAATTTTTCATATTATGTATATTTGATTAAGTTTCATTCAGCTTTTGTATTTTCCTTTTATTTCTTACAAAACCAAGTTTTTACGTTTACCTTGATAAAAGTCTGAAGAAAATCTTAGCCACTGGTGTTTGTTACTAGTTTCGTGGCTAAACAAATATGTTGCCACGGACAATATGTAAGCCGTGGCTAAAGAAATATTGGCCACGGAATGATCTGTGGCTAAATATATATTTGCCATGGGTGTGACATTATTCGTGGCAAAAATGACTATTAGCCACGACTATAACCTAAATCGTGGCGCAATTGACTATTTGCCACGGGAAAAATTTTCCCGTGGCATAAAATTTTTATAAAATAGTGAATGAATTTTTTCCCGTGGCTAAACAAAATTTAGCCACAAATTATAAATTTCCGTGGCATAAATCGTGGCGCAAGTGTCAATTTGCTGTAGTGATCCTAGCAACATTTCTTTCATACAACAAGTTGTTGTCTCTTTTCATCTTCAAAAAAATGAGGTGAATATCCTGCGGTGAATGAGAGAAAGGTATTAACTGTTTTAAAGTACATATATGAATTGAAGACATGCACCTAAATAAGAGGAATAGTAAAACATATAGATTATAACATTAAAGACATTTATTATAACACTAAAAACTTTATATTATAACAGTGCAACTTTATATTATAACTCTAATGTTTAGATTTTATAACAATAGCATTTGTATATTATAGCACAAATATTTAATAAGACTATTAGAAAAGGATCTAGATTATAACACAAAAATTTTTATTTGTAACACTACATACTTATATTATAACAGTACAAACTTATCTTTGTAACACTACATACTTATATTATAACAGTACAAACTGATACTTGTAACACTACATACTTACATTATAACACTACACACTGATACTTGTAACACTACATACTGCTATTATAACACTAAAAATTTATACTGTAACACTACAAAGTTATCTTTGTAACACTACATACATAAATTATAACACTACTTACATATATTATAACAATACAAACTTATATAGTAACACTACAAACCTACATTACAACACAGAACTTATATTATTATAACTCTGAAATTTAAAAAAAAAACACTACTAATTTATATTATAACACAAATAATTACTGTCATACAGTACATATATGAGTTTGATGACACGTATAATAAGAGTTGCAGTAAAACAACTAGATTATAACATTTTAAAACATATATTATAACACTATAAAACTTATAAGTTTATATTATTTACAACTCTAAAGTTGTACATGTAATAAGTTACACTAAAACATGAAAAAAGTAACACTAAAATATGTATATTGTAACACTAAACTTTTTTTTTTGTACACTTACATCAGCCGCTCTCGACCTTAGTTGTTCGTCTGTTTCAATCCCAGGTGGCAGCTCCATTGTAATATATGCTTTTCCCTCCTCCTGACGTGGTGCCGTATGTGGTAATTGATGTTAATGAAGGAGAATTGAGTGGAGAGAGAGCTGAGTTTGAGGATTTGATTGCTAGCTAGACTTGATGTGCTATCGCGTTGGAGTTAAAGAGTTGAATATTTTTGTGATGATTTTAAATTTTAACATTGTTTGTTATAGAGGGAATGTGGCTCCTATTATATACGGAGTACAAAAATAATAGGTTGATTCAGTTTCTTTTTTAAAGTAAAAAGATCACCCTTTTGAATGTGTATTAATTACGGTCTTTTGTTGTTAGCTGCTCTGTCAAAAGATTTTTACGAGATCCTTGATATGAACATAAATGCATCTCAAATGAGAGATTAAGCATTTCGTGAGTAACAAATATTTTAAGTCCAAGTTTAACGAAATAAGGTTCCGGTTTCACAAATTAAGGTCCAAGATTCACGAAATAAGAAATTATACATTTCGTGAGTAAACAAACATTTTAAGTCCAAGTTTCACGAAATAAGGTCCCGGTTTCACAAATTAAGATCCAAGATTCACGAAATAAAAAATTATATATTTTGTGCGCAACAAATATTTTAAGTCCAAGTTTCACGAAATAAGGTTCCGGTTTCACAAATTAAGGTCCAAGATCCACAAAATAAGAAATTAAACATTTCGTGATTAAACAAACTAAGTCCAAGTTTCACGAAATAAGGTTCCGGTTTCACAAATTAAGGTCCAAGATTCACAAAATAAGAAATTAAACATTTCGTGAGTAAAAAAATATTTTAAGTCCAAGTTTCACGAAATAAGAAATTATATTAAACAAACTTTTTAAGTCCAAGTTTCACGAAATAAGGTTCCCGTTTCACAAATTAAAGTCCAAAATTCACGAATTAAGAAATTAAACAATTCGTGAGTAAACAAACATTTTAAATCCAAGTTTCACGAAATAAGGTTCCGGTTTCACAAATTAAGGTCCAAGATTAACGAAATAAAAAATTAAAAATTTCGTGAGTAAACAAACATTTTAAGTCTAAGTTTCACGAAATAAGGTTCCGGTTTCACAAATTAAGATCCAAAATTCACGAAGTAAGAAATTAAACAATTCGTGAGTAAACAAACATTTTAAGTCCAAGTTTCACGAAATAAGGTTCCGGTTTCACAAATTAAGGTCCAAGATTCACGAAATAAAAAATTATATATTTTGTGCGCAACGAATATTTGAAGTCCAAGTTTCACGAAATAAGGTTCCGGTTTCACAAATTAAGGTCCAAGATTCACGAAATAAAAAATTAAACAATTGGTGAGTTAACAAACATTTTAAATCCAAGTTTCACGAAATAAGGTCCCGGTTTCACAAATTAAGGTCCAAGATTCACGAAATAAAAAGTTATATATTTTGTGCGCAACAAATATTTTAAGTCCAAGTTTCACGAAATAAGGTTCCGGTTTCACAAATTAAGGTCCAAGATTCACGAAATAAGAAATTAAACATTTCGTGAGTAAACAAATATTTTAAGTCCAAGTTTCACGAAATAAGGTTCCGGTTTCACAAATTAAGGTCCAAGATTCACGAAATAAGAAATTAAACATTTCGTGAGTAAACAAATATTTTAAGTCCAAGTTTCACGAAATAAGGTCCCGATTCACAAATTAAGGTCCAAGATTCACGAAATAAGAAATTATAAATTTCGTGATTAAACAAACTTTTTAAGTCCAAGTTTCACGAAATAAGGTTCCGGTTTCACAAATTAAGGTCCAAAATTCATGAAGTAAGAAATTAAACGATTCGTGAGTAAACAAACATTTTAAGTCCAAGTTTCACGAAATAAAGTTTCGGTTTCACAAATTAAGGTTCTAAATTCACGAAATAAAAAAGTATCCATTTTGTGAGCAAACAAACATTTTAAGTCTAAGTTTCACGAAATAAGGTCCCGAGTTCACAAATTAAGGTCGAAGATTCACAAAATAAGAAATTAAACATTTTGTGAGTAAACAAATATTTTAAGCCCAAATTTCACGAAATAAGAAAAAATGCAAAATGGATAATTTTTTTAAATAGAGAAAATATTTGGGCCAAATGAATTGTTATAAATGACCCATAATTTCATCCCATTTAAATTAGTCCAATGAACATTGAAAATCATGTGCAACATAGGAAGGGTCCGGCGGCCTCACCGTAATAGGCGGCCTCACGTGATCCGGCCTCTATATATACATATACATATATATATATATACATATACATATATAGGGTTGGGATCCGGTGAGAACCACCTTACAATGAAAACCGGTGAGAACTCTTCCTTACGGAGTTTTTTTTAAAAAATTAATGACATAATTGGATTCGGCATGGAATTTTATGGCCAGAGAACATATTTCTTGGTCTAGAAAATAAATACTAGTGGCGGAAAAATGATAGGTACGAAAAAATAGATAGTATGTGCATGCAAATAAATAAAACGTATCTCACATTGATTTTCGTCACTAGTATTTATTTTCTAGACCAAGAAATATGTTCTCTAGCTATAAAATGTCATGCCGAATCCAAATATGTCATTAATTTTTTCTAAAAAAATCCGTAAGGTAGAGTTCTCACAAAGTTCTCATTGTAAGGTGGTTCTCACCGGATCTCAAGTCTATATATACATATACATATATATATATATACATATACATATATATATACATATACATATATAGGGTCGGGATCCGGTGAGAACCACCTTACAATGAAAACCGGTGAGAACTCTTCCTTACGGAGTTTTTTTTAAAAAATTAATGACATAACTGGATTCGGCATGAAATTTTATGGCCAGAGAATATATTTCTTGGTCTAGAAAATAAATACTAGTGGCGGAAAAAATGATAGATACGAAAAAATAGATAGTAGGTGCATGCAAATAAATAAAACGTATCTCACCTTGATTTCCGTCACTAGTATTTATTTTCTAGACCAAAAAATATGTTCTTTAGCTATAAAATGCCATGCCGAATCCAATTATGTCATTAATTTTTTTTTAAAAAGTCCGTAAGTTAGAGTTCTCACAAGGTTCTCATTGTAAGGTGGTTCTCACCGGATCCCAAGTCTATATATATATATATATACATATATATATATATATACATATATATATATATACATATATATATATATATACATATATATATATGGCGACAGTTCTTAAATTGGAACCGACACCATATAATACAATAAGGTGATGTTTTTTAACTCACAACCGACATCGTAGCATACAAGAAAGTGTCGGTTAGCTTACATTATGGTGACGGTATGGGTCTCACAACAGACACCATAGCTTACCCTATGGTTACGGTTTTAGACGAAAACCGACACCATAGCTTACCCTATGGTGACAGTTTTAGACGCAAAACTAATACCATAACTTACCCTATTGCGGCGGTTTAGACCCCTATGGTGGCGTTTTGGGATTCACAACCGACACCATAGCGTACCCTATGGTGACGGTTTTAGACGCAAAACCGACACCATAGCGTACCCTATGGTGACAGTTTTAGATGTAAAACCAACACCATAACTTACCCTATTGTGGCGGTTTAGACCCCTATGGTGGCGGTTTAGGACTCACAACCGACAGCATAGCGTACCTTATGGTGACGGTTTTAACGCACAACCGACACCGTAGGGTAAGCTACGGTGCCGGTTTGGCAACCGACACAAACATTATGTAACCCCAGCAATCACGTCGCTAGAAAACCGACACTAACAGAGTATTAGAACCGACACCGTAGGGTATACTTCTACTAGTGAATTATGTTTGGTTAAAGTCTTGTGACAACATAAACTTTGACTAACCAGAACTCCCGAATACAAATTCCTAAAGTGATGATTATTTTTCAAATACGTTACTTTTTACGAGATTTAAAAATTGCGTAAAAAATTACCGTTTCTGCAATTATAAGTTTGTAACTAGTATTTCGTAATAAGGAGTTATATAGATAGTCAAACTTCTTTATTCGGAAAAACTAAGAAGAGAAAATGATTGTATAATTTAAAAAATGAAAAAAAGTTAGATCCGTATAAAAAAAAAAAATACGATAATTTAGCTTATTGTGAGACGGAATTATCCGTCTTTAATTTAGCCTAGAAGAATAATCCGTAAATTCGAGAGCGCTATATATATTATCACCTTCCTGTGCAACTTCTTTGGTCCTCTGAATTATCGCCTCCGGGTCCAGCCTCCGACCTTCAAAGATCATTTTATTTCGATGTTCCCAGATTGCCCAACAACCGATCATTAAGCGCCTCCAATCCTCCCCGCCCATAAACCGCCAATTCGCTTCGATCCAATCTCTCAAATCACCGTCGTCTTCCCCTTCCTCCCGAATGACATCCAACCCCTCCTAAACCCGGCTGAAAACCCAGCAGTCACGAAATAAATGAAGACTCGACTCGACACTAGAAGAACAAAAATGACAAAACGGAGACTCACCTCGAATGCGGTATGCAATGTAACACCCCCATTTATTTAAGAGCCTTTAGCAAGACATTCTCAAATAAATAGAGCTGTTACCACCTCGGAATGTCCGAGGTAGTGAATAACAAAGTAAAACAAACCAAAGTACTTTATATAAAACTGGTAAAATTTAAACTTGGTTATTACGATTACTACATAACGGAAAATAAATACAACTGATGACTCCTCTATAATGTGATATACTTCTAAGTCGGTCCAAAGTATGCATCTCACATTCCTGCCCCAGCTCCTAGCTCATCTGTCTCTGTCCTGTAGAATCTACTCCCCATTCCGGATCATCGTAGGTGTACACGAATACACTGTCAACCTCGCGGTTGAGTAGGGTAACACAATAATTATAATGCAACAGTTAAATGATATGCAAATGCCATGATATGCTCGAGCTCAATCTCAATATCAATCTCAATCTCAATCTCATACCCGTAACACCCAGCCATACCGAACCTCCCGGCAGACTATAATCGGCCGTCGCCGAACACCAGCATAACAGCTGAGGTCACCAGGTCTAGTCCTGCAGAACTAGCCCGGGCCCAATAATATCATCATCATCTCGCCTCTATAACCAATGCACATGCCATGCTCATGAATGCAACAATACTCTTAATCCATCATGCTATTAAATAATGCAATGCGCGTACCAATAATAATAAACAACTCTCAATCCAACCAATACCATTCTCATATAAATCATGCTCAGCATCCATAACACACAATCCAACATTCATTCATAACACATCATAGAGTATAGGGTTAGTGTATCCTACCTGGAAAAGCAAGTCTGCAAATAGCAACCACCGTCTAGAAAATATTCCACTTCAAATTCAGTTCCTATAAACATTGTTTAAAATCAAACTCTATTCATACCACCAATAACACTACCAATTAATTATTCGATCATGTTCTCATTTACTAATCATGACCACATATAAATAATTATCACCATACAATATCACAAATTACTTATTACCAACTATATCAATTTAGATTACCAAATTATAAAACCCATATAATACCATAATAATAATTATAACATAATGGTAATAACATTCAAACCACCAAATAATTATTACTCAACTTAATAAAATAACATTTTCCAATTATGAATATCAATATTACTAATTACAACTATTTATAAATAATTAACAATGATAATAATGCTAATAATATTATTATCAAGTGATAACAATAATAAATAATAATAATAATAATAATATCAAAAATAACCTTTACAATAATTATGATAATCATATCAACATTATCATTATCAACAACAATAACAATAATAATAGTATTAATAATAATAATAATAATAATAATAATATTAGTATTAATACTAACCAACACAGCAACTATTTAACAATACTAATAATATTAATAATAATAATCATAATAATATGAAGATAAAGAAAATCATGACAAACCAACCGCTTACTAAAAATAGTAGTATCCCACGCCAAGAACGAAACAACAGCCACTCGAAAATCACGAACAACAGCCCCTCACCAAACACGACACCCCCTGACAGCCTACTTATACAGCCCACTTGGCACCTCACGCGCCACATGAACCACCACCAAACCACGGTGGCCACCACCTATGCACCATGACGCACCCAGTGACACAACTCTCGACCCCTAACTCGCCCCCACCAGCCTTCGACACCAGCCCGAAAACCCTTGGTCACAACATAACACGTTGAACCGTGTCAGCCCCTTACTACGAACTCGACCGCCACCACCTTTACCACTAGCCTAACCACCACCTATCACCACCCACGACACCACTAACTACCCGTGAGTCCCTGGTGAGCAACACAAGGCTTCGACACCACCCTAGCCACCCGTAAAAGACGCTAAAACAGACCACGACACACTGCTCTGTTCTGCCCTGTTTTTAGAACGAAGGACACGACACTACTTACGGTGGTTCTCCGGCCACCAGAACCCTACCTACAGCCACCAAAACAGCCTATAAACATGCCATTAACATTACCCATAAACCCACACTCAAGATTAGACCAACAACAAACGAAAGAGCAACAAAGAGAACGAAACAAGTACTCGCGAACTGCTACTGCCGCCGTTAATTATTACCTATGTCGACATCTACAGGTGGTTTTCAAGGCACCCACGGTGGTCTTAAGGGTGATTAACGACGACCCACATGTTATTCATACTACCAAGACTACATACAAACTTAGTAATCAGATATAACGACATGAAAAGTACGATAGTTTACTTACGAAAACGATGTTGTGCAGGAGTAAAAACGACGATGGTGACGGCAGCCCCTTATCCTCGTTCCCCTCTAATTCCCTGATCTTCTCTCACGCAACAACCAAGTCTCTTAGGGTTTTTGTTTGGTTGGTAAAGGGAGGCAGGCAAAGACTATTGAGACAGACGATATGGAGGCATACAAGAGTTAGGAATGAGTAGGGTTTTCTTGTGTTTGTCGATGGGTAGACTAGGTTTTGTGTTTTGATAAAAAAAAAGAATTGCATTATGCGTTTCTTACTATCGCAACCCTAGCTCGTAACCCATCACAAATCCCCATAACCCATTACGCATCTCAAGACACTTAATTGATCTCTATATTCCGTTCCCGAAACGTAGCTTAAAATTAACGAGTACGTAAATCTATTTATACTAATTAAATTAATTATAAGAATATATATAAAGAACATAGAATTTAATTATAATTACGACTTAAATAAAATAAAAATTAAGTATAAATGATAAATAAATATAAAATATAAAATATATTAAATAATAAATGTATTATTAAAATTAAAGAAATACGAATGAAACGCCATCTTATGAAATAATCGTCAAATATAAAAGCGATTATGAAATACGACATAATCGTAGAATTACGATTTATAAAATAAAAACAGTTTACGTAAAATACTTTATAAACATTCCATTTGAAATACTTGTATAAAACACGGTTTGACTGACGTTGACCAAGGCTAAAATACGGGGTATTACATGCAATGTTTGCGCCTGTTGCTAAAGCCTCGCTGCACAGGCCTCGCTACACAGCTGCAAAAAGAAGAGCTTGATTCGGGACCATACCGGAACCTTCCAGAGTCGATTCCAGAAACATTTCTCTCTCTCCCAACTTCAGGTGTCGCCATTAGCAAAGAAGTCTGAAGCCCCTCCTAACATCCTGTAGGCTGACTTCACCGTGAATTCCCCACTCCTCTCTTCCTCCCAATACCACTCATCACATGGACGCAGCTCACTAAGACGGATATTTAGCACCTTCTCACTTTCGAAAGGCAGGAAGACTTCCCTAACCAGCTCCATATCCCAGCCCATACCATCCCCACGAAGCAAGTCAGCCACCTTCATTGTTTTCCTGCCATGACTACACGGTGATAACACTCTCTCGGACCTTGTTCCGGGTATCCAAGCATCCTTCCATATATAGGTGGCCATGCCATCACCCACTCTACGACGAAGACCATGGCTCAACGCTCTTCTCGCCTCAAGGATCCCTCTCCACGTATAACTAGGATTGTGGCCAAGTTCAGCTTCGAGGAACGAAACATGCGAAAAGTATTTAGCACGCATTAATTGGGCCCATAAACTGTCCGGAGATGTGAGTAAACGTCAAGCTTGCTTACCGAGTAACGGAAGGTTAGATAGTTGAAAATCCTTGAAACCCATTCCTCCTAAATCTTTCGGCCGACACAACTTCTTCTAAGTCACCCAAGATATACCCTTCCGACTCTCATTGTGATTCCACCAGAATCTAGACACCAAACTTCTTAGCTCATTGCAAAAATGGGCTAGAATTTTGAACACACTCATCACATAGGTAGGGAGTGAATTGGCCACCGCCTTAATAAGGACCTCCCTACCCGCTCTAGACAACATCTTCCCGCGCCAACCCGAAAATCTTTTACTAAGCTTATTCTGAATGATGTTCGTTAACCCCATCTTTGACCGTCCTATAAAGTAGGTAGCCCAAGAAATCGAGTTTGTTCCATCACCTCTACCATACCCAGTTTTGTAATAACCAGATTCCTTCTCTCCCTAGCTACGCCTTTACTAAACTAGACCGTGGTTTTGTCAAGGTTTACTAATTAGCCCGAAGCCTCCTCACACCGATGCAAAAGGTCCGTGATAACTCCCGCTTCAATTACATTGGCTTTGGTGAAAAAAATGCTATCGTCCGCGAACAGGAGATGGGAGATGGGCAGATCCCCTGGCGATATTCTGATTCCATGCAACGATCCATCTTCAATCGCACGCCTCATCGCACGCCTCATTAAATTCGACAAAGCCTCCGCGCAAAAGGTAAAAAGATAAGGTGAAAGCGGGTCACCTTGACATAAACCCCTCGTTGGTCTAAACTCGTGCGTCGGTATCCCATTGAAAAGTACCGAGGATGCCACTGTCGATACACAATCCATGACTCTATCTATCCATGCTCGATCAAACCCCATAATCCGCAAGCATTGTTATAAGAAAACCCATTTAACTCTATCGTAAGCCTTCGCCATGTCAGCAATCATCGACTATGGTAAGAAAATACTTGGCACCACAAGACGAACAGGTACGATAAAGACCCCACAAATCACAATATAATAAATCAAAAATTGCAGCCACCTTATTATTATTCAAAGTAAAACTATTCCGACTTTGTTTGACAAATTGACAAATATCACACGAATGGTCAATCTTAGGAGTATGTAAATGACGAACAGGAGCAAGTAACTTGACAATTTTATGTGACGGATGTCCAAACCGTCTATGCCACAAACTGAAAGAATCTACAGTGCTCACCCAATTCACCACCGGACCAGCTACTTGTATAAATTACTTAACAATAAGCAAAGCAATAAGATAAAAAATCATTTTCACCATAATGACCTCCTAATTATCATGGTATCAGTGACTTTTCATTTCCTCATCATCAATCTATAACCCAGGTTTCATCTTCTTCCCCTACCACGATGACACATGCTCTAACCGCTACCGCTTCTTCAACCGAACATAAAATTGATCCAGGCCAAGCAATCACCCACATCAAACTCCGAACGACAATTACGAAGAATGGTGTCATTATGCATCTCGCACTACCGCTCGTGCCAATATGCTTACACCCACGGTCTTATTCGGTCTAATACAAATGAGAATTTGTGATGTTTTAATTAGCAGTCATGTCAATTAAATGACACCAAAATTCCCACTTACATGTCCCATATACACTTATTGGTACAAACCCGACCCGTCGCAAGATTGCAATGGGTACTTTTGTCTTACGAAAAACGGACTGTGATTGGAAAAGCTTAAAGTACCCATATGAGCGAATGAGCGATATTTGACCCATTTAAAATTGAAGCCGATAATACAGACTTAAGCAAGACTAGCTGTTTTTTGGGAGGATTTTTCCACACGTACTCCTTCAACTTTTAGACTCGTACTCCTTTTTTGGTAAAAAAAACTGTCTTCAAATTGTATGTCTTTTTGACGTTTTTGGTTTAAAAAAAGTCAGCTTGGTTTTTTAATACATAGCCACGAATTAGAGGTGTGCATAGTGGGCCAACTCGGTTCAGCCTGACCTGTTCTTGTGAACCATATTCTAGTGGCCTGACTAGCCCAACCCAATCAACACCAACTTTTTGAAAAAAATACATAGGCCCAGTTCAGCCTGGTCATGACCCGTTGGCCGCTACTAACTGGATTGGGTTAGTGTTGCGCCAACCAAATTGAGTACAGGCCCGGCGTAGCCCGATGTAAATTTAGTGTCGTGTCTAGACTCCACTAGGAATTATGTTTGGTTAAAGTCTTGTGACGACACAAACTTTGACTAACCAGTACTCCCGAATACAAATTCTGAAAATGATGATTATTTTTCAAACCTAATCTATTAGAAGATGATTAGGTATTAAGACATAATAAGTATCTCCTCTATTTTTGTATATATGATAGTTTTCGACTCTGAAATCACCATTAATGAGAGGGAGAGATAGTAGTTTAAGAGATAACAAAGAGGACAAAGAGAGTTGATAAATTAAATGGAGACAAAGTGATACCGTAATTCTCCCTTTCTTTATTTATTTACTAAATATTGAAATACACATTTAATTGATTTGAAATAAGAAAAGTGTCAATATAAACGCGAGGACGGACATATAGAAACAATATTGTTGATACAAGGTAAAAGCTATTATACTTAAAGTAGTTTTTATGCCAATATTGTATATATACTCGATTCATTACAATTATTGTTTTAATCGTTACGAAGTAGCAGTGACATGTATAATTGTCCCCAACTGCTTCATGTCTTCATACATGCGCAAGATTTGACATCGCTAATCTATATGTAGACTCTAACATCCACAAAGCATTAAATTGCGTGCAAACTTATTAATTTGTTATGAAACATGTGTCAACTTCAGAGTAGATCATAAGTTCGAATTCTCCTCTTTTATATTATATTTACTGACCATACATCTCATTTGACACTATAATTTTTAAAATTTCAACTCAATATGGATATCATTTATTTCATCGATGACCTTAGTTAAAATTTCAATTGAATATGGATATTATTTATTTGATCGATGACCTTAGTTAAATGAGTTAATTATAACAGATCGATTTAATCGAGTGAGACAAGTTTATTAAATAATTTTTGAAAAATGCAACACTTTATATAAGGTAATTGGTATATACTTTTGTGTATAACGTGTAAGTTTTTCTAATTTGATCGTATCATGCTTCGTATGTAGTTTCTTTTGCGATGTCTATTTTTGTTTTCAAAATGAAATTTATGGTCAATTTAAATTCATGTAGTGTTATTTGTGAGTTTATATACTTCCTCCTATCCAATCGATATTATAAATTTGCTTTATTCACGTTTGTTACAAGATCTCACAGGATTTTCTTTTAAGTTATATATTAGAATTTGTGTCGAAGATTCACTCGACTTATGAATAGGGTTCAAAAAGTGAAATATATAAAATTGAATGGAGAATGGAGAAAATATAATTCTTGAAAATTCGATCTATTTTCCATTGTTTAGGATTTGTAAAGAAGGTAATAGTTTGTTAGTGTTATAAAGCATGTTTTCATTGGACTTATTTCCAGTTTACTGGGCTATTACTTTTGTCAAGTTCACTTTCATTAATACTATGGAATATTAAGTTCAATTATGTTGAGTTAAATTCAGTAAATAAGGCGTTTTAAAATTCGAGTGTTTTTTGTATGTCATTGTATTGTAAGCCCTAACGGGAAAATTGTATGAAACGATATTATTCTAGGCCCGTGCATCTCACGGGCATTAAATCTAGTAATACTACAAAACCGTCATAATCAAATTAACACTCATTTTCATGTAATATAAAAAAAAATATCTATATTAAGTGAATTTTGTAAATAACCCCCTTTTATGTACCATTTTTTACAAATAACCGCCTTTTAAGTCTTCTTTTACAAACAACCCCCTTAAATGTCATTTAAACCTAAAAATCACCCCCTATTATTGATTATCCTAACGACTTTTATAAAACTTGATCTATACACGATATTACGACTTAAATTATGTAATATACCTAAACTACCCTTACTTATAAGGCTACCCACCCACCAAACACACCAATTCATTCACTATCTCACTTGATCTTGAACCCCAAATCAAAACATAAGCCCTAAATCCCAAAATCAATTCTCAAATCAATTAATGAAAACCCAAATTTCGCCACCCTATTTTAATTATGGTTAGCTTTTTAGCTTGTGTATGACAAGGATACATTTACACGATGATTTTATGGGACAAGGATACATTTACGCCTGATTATTTTCAAATACAACTCCATGCGCCATGCTTCCTCCGTATGACAAAGTCAGATTTCTTAGACAGTCAAGATAGAAAAACAATGCTGAGAAAAAAGTGGAACATCGGAAAAAGGATTACTAAATTAATCGAACTACGCTACAATAGATATAGAGGTATAAACTGCATAGCAGCATGATTCATTTTTTACTAGAAAAGAGAATTCAACCTTTGTCTACTAACAATTGAAAATTGTTATCATGTACCAAATAAAAACAGAACATTAAAACTGATTCTGGGAAATTTGGGTTTTAATTGATTCATTTGAAAATTGATTTTGGGGTTTAGAGCTTATATTTTGATATGAGGTTAAGATTAAGTGACATAGTGAATGAATTGATGTATTTGTTGGATGGGTAGCCTTATAAGTAAGGGTAGTTTAGGTATATTACCTAATTTAAGTTGTAATATCGCGTATATATCGGGTTTTATAAAAATCATTACAATAATCAATAATAGGGGGTGATTTTTAGGTTTAAATGATATTTAAGGGGTTATTTGTAAAAGAGAACTTAAAAGGCGGTTATTTGTAAAAAATGGTACATAAAAGGGGGTTATTTACAAAATTCACCTATATTAATTATAAAGAAAAATTATTGATAAATATACACGCAAGTAATCCAATTTTAACCCGTGCACTGTACAAGTATAAAGAATAATGTAAAATAAAAAAGCAAGCAAGTGAAAGTTATTAAAAGAGATTTTAAAACATACGGTTTTACTACATGTTAATTTAAAACACGGTCAATTAAGTATGATCAAGTTAATTTTTTTTGCATTAATTACAATATTATAAAACTAAAGATTTTGTCTTTTGAATCAATTTGTAGTGTCAAACATCATGCTATCTATGTTTTAATATCAAGTCTCCCTTCTGACGGGTATATTTGTCACAAGCTTGCGACACGGTAAGTACTACTTATGTGGGAGAATAAGTTGAAAGAGTTTGCTTCTCTCTAAACATTCTGATTTTGTCTTATACACCCTACATGGGTATTACTTGCCGTCGCAAGCTTGCGACAGATATCCCCGTTACAAATGAGAATTTGTGATGTTCTAATTCTCAAGCAGTCATGTCAATTACATAACACCAATTCCCACTTGCATGTCTCATATACACTTAGGGCTTGTTTGGTTACCCATTAAAATAATGGGATGTTGAACTTCTTAAGAAGTGTAAAATCATGATGTTGTTTGGTTGCCAAGATCATGGGAAATAGAACTCCCCACATGAATCTACTTCCTCCATGGGAAGTCACTGTAACACCCCAAGAACGAGAGGAAAGTTGATTTGTCCCACATCGGTAGAATGTGAGGCTTGTGATATGTTTATAATAACTTCTACCCACCACTTAGTAACAAGGCATTGTGCTTTTGAGCTTAAGTGGGGACAAATAATGCGCCCAAAGGCTTACCTCCCATCTTATTGGGGGTGTGTTACGATCGTGGTGGGTCGGATTGTTACAAATGGTATCAGGGAGTACCCGGGTCACACACCTAGCGGGGGAGGATTCTGGCCTTGGTTGCGGTCTGGTTTAAGGCACAACGAGGACGTTGTGTTCTTTAAGTGGGGAGTTTGTAACACCCCAAGAAGAAGAGGAAAGTTGATTTGTCCCACATCGGTAGAATGTGAGGGTTGTGATATGTTTATAATAACTTCTACCCACCACTTAGTAACAAGGCCTTGTGCTTTTGAGCTTAAGTGAGGACAAATAATGGGCCCAAAGGCTTACCTCCCATCTTATTGGGGGTGTGTTACGATCGTGGTGGTCGGGTTGTTACAGTCACTCACCAAGTCCCCCCTTGGTCATTAGAACTTCCCACATGAATTAACTTCCAATATGCGAACCAAACACTTTTTGCGAATTCACATGAATTGGAAATCATGTGATCTTAAAGATTTCGGGAACTTAAAACCCTTATGTCAACCAAACAAGCCCTTATTTGGAACAAACCCGACCCCTTCCAATATGCGACCCCTTCCAATATGCGAACCACCCATATGAGTGAATGAGCGATATTTGACCCATTTAAAATTTAAGCCGATAATACACTCTTAAATAAGACTAGCTTTTTTTGGGGGGGGATTTTTCCATACGTATTCCTTCGACTTTTACACTTGTACTCCCTTTTTTTCGTAAAAAAGTTTGTCTTCAAATTGTATGTCTTATTGACATTTTTGTTTTGAAAAAAGTAATTTGGTTTTTGAATACATAGCCACGAATTAGAGTTATGCATAGTGGGCCAACTCGTTTCAGCCTGACCTGTTCTTGTGAACCATATTCTAGTGGCCTGACTAGCCTAGCCCAAACAACACTAACTTTTTAAAAAAAAATACAAAGGCCCAGTTCAGCCTGGTCATGACCCGTTGGCCGCTACTAACTGGATTTGGTTAGTGTTGCGCCAACCAAATTGAGTACAGGCCCGACGTAGCCTGATTTAAATTTAGTGTCGTGTCTAGACTCCATTAGGAATTATGTTTGGTTAAAGTCTTGTGACGACATAAACTTTGACTAACCAGAACTCCCGAATACAAATTCCGAAAATGATGATTATTTTTCAAATACACTTTTTACGAGATTTAAAAATTGCGAAAAAAATTATCTTTTCTGCAATTATAAGTTTTTAACTAATAATTCGTAATAAGGAGTTATCAATAGTCAAAATTCTTTTTCCGGTAAAGAAAAAGAAAAATATGGTTGTATAATTTAGAAAATGAAAAAAAGTTAGAAGCGTATAAAAATTCCGACAATTTAAATTATTTAATTAATAACGTCACTTCCATTGACCATCACATACGAAACGATTCAAAACCTTTTCACCCAAGAGCCAAGACCCAACTTTCCTCGCAAAAGTTCAATAGAAATACTCAAAATCAGCAAGTAGTAGAACTAGTGTACGCTAGCACAGAAAGAGCAAAACAATTGAAGTGAGGAGGTTACAGCTTCGATTTGTTACCGTTACAGCTGAAGAATCAGTGAGCAACAAACAACAATGGAGAGCATTGAAGAAGATGATTTCTCATACGATGAAGAATCATTCCTCAATCTAGGATCAACTCTCTCTATCAATCTCATACTGAAAAGGTCTGCTACTTTTTTTCTCTTTTTTGAACGATTCTAGTTTCAATTTTTGTTCCTTTTTACAATTAAAGTTTCTCAAGGGTAAGGCTACGTACACCCGAGTTCCGACCCGACTTTACTTCGTAATTTGTGGGAGTCATTGAGGCATTGGGTTTAGCTGATACAGCTGAATTATGTCTGCATTTTTCTGGGTTTTGAGTTTTGTAGTGGTTAAGCAATTAAAGCTTCTGTTTGTACTTGTTTGAATGATTAAAGTTTCAATATTTAGTACTCTATCATGTTGTTTTAAGCTGATACAGCTGAATTATAGCTGCATTTTTCTGGGTTTTGTGATTGGTTTCTTATTTTTTTTTTTTTGATAAAGTGTAAGTACTGTACATTACAAAAGAAAGAGCTAGGTCAGTCCCTGTAAAAAGGATCTGTCCTTGTCTTGGATATGATAATGCATTCTACTTCTAAACAAAATAGCTAGCTCCTGTTTGATATTCCTTACCACATACTCTGGCCTCATGACCACTTGTTCTATTCTACTCTTGTTCCGTTGCATCCATACATGGTAGATAATTGCATTGATAGCCCCATTTCTGACTGCTCTTTGAAGCTTAGAACCCCTGATCCTTAATCTCCCCTGGACTGATGAAGAGATGTCCATTGACATACGAAGCCACGTGTTAATTTCGTGCAAAATTCTGGCACTGTAACTGCACTGACAAAACAAGTGCTGAGCATTTTCTGGTTCAGCTGCACACAGACAACAATCTACTTCAGTGGTGATACCCAAAGATTTCAGCTTGTCTCTGGTATTGAATCCATTGTGTTGCTGCAGCCATGCTAGGAAGCTGTGCTTGGGAATAGTCCATCGATTCCAAATAAGATTATGCCATCTGATATCATCAGCAGGTTGTCTTAGCCATTGATAGCCTTTTGCAACTGTATATCTGTTGGAGCCCTGAAAATTCCAAGCTCCTGAATCACACCCAGCCTGTATCATATTTCTCATTTTGCAAATTTTTTTCCAACACCAATTAGTATCATGCGGTGGAGTGTAAGTGTTCCAATCATGGCCCTTCAAATATATATGATGTATCCACTGAACCCACAGCCTATTTGCGTTGCAACTGACCCAACTGGCCAGTTTGCCAATAGCTGCAGCATTCCAGTGGCTGGTCTGCTTCAAATTCAATCCTGCCTCTCTTGTTGGCTTGCATATTTTTTCCCAAGAAACAGTAGGCATTTTTTTAAAATCAGCAGTACCAGACCATAAGTAGTTCCTACATATGGAATCAACTTGCTTGATGACTGTGCTTGGCAACATGAAGATGGAAGCCCAGTAGTTGTGTAGAGTTGATAGTACTGCTCTAATCAAAACCAGTCTCCCAGAATAGGAGAGCTTCTTGGCTCCTAGTCTCCTAATCCTGTCCACTATTTTGTTAATAAGAGGCTGGCAGTCCTTCAAGTTTAGCTTAGCAGGTTTTATGGGAACTCCTAAGTACTTGAAAGGAAACTGTCCTTCTTTACAACCAGATACCTGAATAATTTTTTGCTTTAGGTGAGTACGGACTCCATTGAAGTAAACATTCGATTTCCCTGCACTTAAATTCAACCCCGATGCTTTAGAGAAAGTAGCAAAAGTTCTCAAAAGAATCATCATAGATTGGACATCGCCTTTACTAAACAGCAGTAGAATATCTGCAAACATCAAGCATGACAGTTTCATTGTTTTGCATAGAGGATGAAAGTGAAAGTCCATGTTGGTTGTTGTATGCTGAAGCAGTCTAGTGAGGTATTCCATGCATATAGTGAAAATTAGGGGACTCAAGGGATCTCCTTGCCTCAAACCTCTCTTACCATGGAAAAAACCAATATTGTCTCCATTAATTGTAAGTGAGTATGTGGCAGTAGATATACACTCTATGATCATCTTTTGGAAATGAGGAGGAAACCTCAGGTGAGTAAGCATTTGTTCAACAAAGGACCATTCGACAGTATCATAGGCTTTTTGCAAGTCCAGTTTGAACATACACCTGGGAGAGGCAGATTTCCTGTTGTAAAGTCGAATTAAATCCTGGCAAATGAGTATATTTTCAATTATACTTCTGCCAGCAACAAACCCTCCTTGCACTGGGGAAATAATATCTGGGAGGACTTTGCTTAGTCTGCTGCATAGGAGTTTGGAGATGCATTTGTATACAGTATTACAGCAAGCAATGGGTCTATACTGTAGCACTGTGGCAGGTCTATCAACTTTTGGGATCAAGGTAATGCTAGTAGCATTAAGTTGTTTTAGAAGTTGACCTGATTGAAAGAAATCCTGTACTGCATCACAGACATCCTTCCCTACTATGTGCCAGGCGTCTTTAAAAAATTTGCTAGAATACCCATCGGGTCCAGGGGCTTTGTCATTGGGTATACCAAACGTCACCTCTTTTACTTCATCAGCACTAACTGGTTGCAGGAGGGTGTGAATATGTGCATCAGTACAGATTGGGCCCTGATGCACAATGGTTCTTTTGACTCTCAAAGTAGTGTGCTGACTACCAAGCAGTCCTTGGTAGTATTGGAGAAAGCAGTCTTGGATTCCCTGGGGGTCAGAGAAAGTAGTTCCATGTTGGTCACTGATTTGATACACTGTATTTTGTACCCGTCTTGCTCTAAGAGTGCCGTGGAAATACGCACTATTCGAATTCCCTTCATTTAGCCATTGGGCCTTTGCCTTCTGCTGTAAAAATTCTTGGCAGAGAAATTGCAGTTGCTTGTATTTGTCATGTTGCTCATACTCCTGTTGTCTAAGTATCATGTCCTTGGGATCAATACTCAGCTCTTTCTGCATTTGCAGTAAAACAGTATGAGCCATGGCAGTGTTCCTTTCAATGTCTGAAAATTGATCCTTATTCAACGATTTCAAAGGACCCTTCAGATATTGCATCTTCTTCACCAGTCTATACATTGCTGTACCATTAATCTGCTTATTCCACCCCTGGTGCACTATGGGTTCAAAATTATTGCTCTTGCTCCACATATTGAAATATTTGAAGGATCGTTTATGAGTAGTATTTTGATTGCCCTGAGTCAAAATGCACGGAGAGTGATCAAAGAAGCCTTATGGCAGGAAATTAGCAATGGCTGTAGGGAAACGTTGTAGCCATTGTTCATTAACTAGACATCTGTCAATTCTACTAAACACCCTCTCAGTTGGTTTTTGCTTATTATTCCAGGTGTACTTGGCCCCTATTGCTGGACTGTCCATTAACTCACATACATCTATGCATTCTTGAAAAGGAATGGCTTCTGCCACATCAAAACTCCCTCCCAGTCTTTCTTCAGAACTAAGTACGCAGTTAAAATCCCCTCCAACCATCCAAGCCCCTTGAACAGTGCCTGCAAGCTGCTTTAGATCTGCCCAGAGGGATTCTCTTTCCTGTATCTTATTAAGAGCATATACAGTAGTAATATAATATTGATGCCCAAAAATCAAATCCTTGACTATGCAGTGAATCAACTGATCTGTATATAAGATGGGTTCAATCTCACATTTCCTATGATCCCACAGGAGCCAAATTCTACCCCCAGGGTGCTTGTGATTATTAGAAGTAATACTCCAGGAGCTGAATCTATTATTCACTACTCTATTGTACTTCTTTGCTTTTATTTTAGTTTCCAAAAGACCAAAAAAACCTACTTTATTATTGGCAAGCATTTTATTAACCTCTTGCTGCTTACCATCTCTATTCATCCCCCTCACATTCCAGAATCCAATTGGAATCATGGGATTGAGGAGTGTTGAGGGTCTACTTGTTGTGCACTCATGGTATTTCCAGAAGTCCCTTTTAGCATTTGAATGTAAGTAGGACTACCTGGATCAGTAGATGAGCTTACAATGGAGGGCTGTGGAACACTAGTGTGCTGATGATTGTGGGATACACTAGGCAGTACTGCTGGCCCTGTGGTTATAGCTTGTACGCTTAGCCTTGGCGCCTGGGTTGGTTTGCTTACAGGTACCTGCTGAGGACCAGCAGACTTCTGCTGTGTGACCGGAACTTTGACCTTCCATACCTGTCGAGGCCTGTCTATCCCATTGATTCTAGTCTCCTTCCTTTGAGTACGACATTGTTCCTTGTCATGTCCCATTCTGTGGCATGTTGTACATAGGATAGGCTGCCATTCATATTCAACATCTACTGAAATTGGTTGGCCATTCTCATCCAGGAATTTAATCACCTTGGCCAGTTTCTTACCAATGTTAATTTCAACCAGTATACGAGCAAACCCTAGTCGTGTCTTGGATGCCGTATACTCATCCATCTTTAGGAAACCTCCAACCAGACCTGCTATTTTGGGTAGACTCTGTCCCCAAAATTTCAAATGCAGATTATGCAATCTGATCCAAACTAGCACCTGTTTTACCTCTTCTTTTTCCAACTGAGTATCAACCTTCCATTGTTTCACCACCAATGATTTGTTGTCAAATAAGTAATACCCACTATTCAACACATCTGCCTGCATTTCTTTGGTTTCAAATCTAACAATAAATATACCATTGAGAAGAAAAGATATTTTGTCTATCTTATGTTTATTCCAAATGCGTTTCAAGTATCCTTCTAATACTGGCCAGGGAGGATTAGCACCTACTACAAAACCATACACAACAGTTTGCCAGTATTCAACCTCTGCATTAACATCTTCTTTCTATATTTGAATCAACGGAACAGGGGTTTCCTCTTCAGGGATAACTTTCTTACCTTGTATTGTGAACCAGGGTCCATTAGTATTAGTTTCTGGTTGTTCATCATCTTCTTGCACAACATCTGTATCAGAATTCTCTTCCTCTTCATCTGATAGCAAGTCAAAAGGGGCGACCCCTATCAATTCGTGCATAGTCTTTTCTTTCCTCTGTTTCCGTGGGTCTTCCTGAGTATCATTCAACAGATCTTTCACAGTCAAGTCAGATTTTTTGTTGGTGTTCTTCTTCTTTGAATTCCTCTGAGTGATATAGCGCAATGGAGGAGAAGTGGTAGATCCGGCCATGGATGCCAGTGATCTCCCTACAAACGCCTCCTAGAGAGCTCTCACTAGGGTTTTTTTTTTATTATGTTTCTTATTTTGTTGATTCATAGTCTGATTAATGTTCTTTCTTTTTTCTTTTTAGTTGAACTATCAAAGCTTCAATTTTTCCTTTGATTGGGCAATTAAAGTTTCGATTTTTACTAGTTTGCCATCTTGCTTTTAGCTGATACAGCTGAGTAACTGAGTTATGTCTGCACTTTCTGGGTTCAAGTTTGATTTCATGTCGAGTTCGTTTTAATCTGTTTAGCTCGATATTTTTGCTGGTTTGTACGAACGCCCTTTCACGAGTAATACCCAATTGGCCGGGTTTTCATATAATGCTTCCTGACTTCCCAAAATTGTATGATATTGAGCAGTGGCCCATCAGTATTTGTAGTTGGGGGTGAAATATTATCGAAAAAAGTAAACTCCTAAAAAGATCATTTTAACTATAAATCTAAAATCCTATAATCCAGAGGAGATCGCCTACTAGTTCCCCCATCGATATGACCTAGAATGCACTTGTGGTTACAGCAACGGCCAAGTATATCTGACGACGGCAGTGGGAAGTGGGAACCATTCTCTGAATTTTTTTTTTTTTTTTTTTGAGGATAAAAGCCGAGCCAAATATATTGTTGTGATTTGTCTCGTTCGCTTATTCTTTCTATATCTTGTTGGAAATTACAGGATATAACAGCTAAAGCAGATGGCTATTATTCACTCTGGAGGAAATGTACTGAATAGAAAAGTTCAGCTATTCGATATTCAGTGTCGACCTTCTAATAAAAGCTTTACCAAGCCCATCAGAAGACGATGGCACGACAGAGCTAAAAGAGGTTCTTCCTTTCAAAGCTGAGACCGATACACAACAGTTTGCACTTTTGGGATCCACTGCTACTGCCGAAGTCGGTATTCAAATCGCTTGAGAGGGAAACCCCGTGAGGGAAAATTATGTGAGTAAAGGGGCAAATCTAATCCTCGTGATTTGCAGATGCTCTTAACGCCCGGTAACGACCGTCGTTAGGGGCTGTAATCATGTCGGAATCCCGAACATGGTAGGTAGTATCGTCAAATCCTGATATGACTACCCCATGTAAAAACTTTTTACTGCCGGCCTCTGCAGAGGCAGCAATCGAGTAGATTGCAGCCTGTCCAAAAAATAAGTCATCATCAGTTTCAATACAACTCATGGATCGAATTGAATTTCTGTAAAACCAGAAAACAGAAGCTACTTACTTCTGAAGTTTTGAGGCCATCCATTCGGTCGTTATCCACAATCATAGCCGCTGCTCCAGGCGACCTGTTCAATTCTGTAAGAATATCTTCTTCCTTTTCTGAGTTAAACGTGTTAATTCCGGTTAGATTGAAAATAGGACGGCCTGGGATTCTTTTCTTTGGATCTTGTATGGTTGCCTCGAACTTTCCAGACCCATAGTCTTCTTCAAGACTTAGTCCATTGTTAATGATCCACATATATACATAGTCCCCTCTTACCGCATATGTCCTCTTTGGTGAATCATAACTTGATGAGTAAAAGCCATGTACCTTGTCGACCAGCTCTTGCTTTGACAATTTAATCCTTTGTCGATTATGCGTAATTGCATATAACCCTTCCAGGGTATCGGTTACGACATGTACCCAGCAAAAGAGTCCGGTTTGCTGTTCAAGTGGCCAAAAAATTGGTTCTTCCTCCTCATCCCAATTGAGGTAGCGTAATTGACGCGATCCTCTTGGAACATCCTCGTCAGCCTAATCATCGAACACAAAAACGAGCAATATATTATAAATGTAAAACCGTCTTATAGTGTAAAACCGTCTCAACTCTCACGCAATATAACGATTATTCCAACAAGATGTACTAATCCTGCCAAGAAAATTGTTTCTTGATAATCATCATAACGTCAATTTTCGTTTTCCCATCATTAAACACATTTTATAATACTAAAACAGTTTAAATTATGTTGGTCTATGAGTCAGTCTTATTATATAAAATGCATACTAGTTTTAAACCCGTGCAAAAAATGCACGGGTCGTAATAACAGACGTTCTCGTTGAATGATTGAATACATACACATATAAATGAGTGTGAGTAAATGTTCAATATTGTGATAATTTAAATATAAATAAATGAATAACCGAAGATTCGACGTACATATAATTTAACTTGTTAATCATTATCATTCGATGCAGAGTATGTTGCAAGGTGTATAACTAATCTAAAACGTAACAAATACTCGAATATGCACATGTTGGTTTTTAAAATTATTACGTACGATATTCAAAATACTCACAAATTTCATTAGTTTTCAACTTTATTTAACTCAGATATGACTTATGAGAGATCGTCTTAAGTAAGACGGTCTTAAATGAGAACGCGTGAGAACTTAAGGCCTAATCCGTAATATTTCTTTTTCTTAAAAAAAGGTCTTTCAAGTTGATTTATGTAAATTTCTAGTTAATTTATTAGCTATAGCAATATTTTCAAGATCTAAATGAGTATGAAGAAAATTGACTCCTAAAAATTAATCGATCGATCAGTCTCCATTAATACCGACGTATCCGTTTTAACATTAAAGCGTGTCAAATATTATATCACTTGAGCATATAAGACAAACATTTGCATTTTTACACGTCTTATGCTTTTGTTTTATTCTAATTACTTAACTTGTGTTAAATTTAAGAAATATACGCTCGTTTTAATTAAAAACTGTGTTCACTAAGAGGTCGTCTTTCCGAAATCATTAATCTAGAAAAATGGGACCATTAAGTGAGCTACGTCACTTAATTAGTGAATAATCAAAGTTTAGGCCAACGATCTAAATCGATAATCCCTATTTATTTTAAGCTAGTTCTTGTTAATATATATATATCTATAAGGTATTATTCCGTACTCGATCTTAAAATAATTTTTTACTATATGTTCAGGTTTATGAATACTATTAGGCAAAACGGTCATATTTTTGTTGTGTATCCGTAACAAATTAGATTTTATTGATTTTTATAATTATATTCAATTTGTATTTTTTATTTATTTGTAATTATTCAATTTGTAATTTTTTGTACGTTAATATTGTGTTGATAATATTTAGGAAATGTATATTATATGAGTATAGAGGTTAGGATATGAGCTATATAAGGAAGAATTAAATGAAAGAATTAAATTAGATAGGAGAGAACGTGGGGTGAGTATTAGGGAATTTTTTTTTCTGTAACAACCCGTATTTTAATAGTTATGATTTATTAAAGGCTATGAATCGTTATATAAACTTATCAACACTCGTACTTTAGGCACTTGTTTATGCTAGACAACCATCCGTGGTGGGGTTCGAAGTGAGGACTAAGCTTCTTAGTTTAGTTGTTAAGGGGATTCGAACCCCAGGTCGCTGGCTAGGGGTTGTTTGTGGGCCTCGAAATGCGTGAAGGGAACTCAGCCCATGCGTAGTTCTAATAGAGCAAAACAGAGCTCCTGTTCTTGCCGCCTTATAAAGGCACTCCAATCTTACCCTAATCTCACCCCTAACTCAGATCTCGCTTCACAAAACCCTAGCCACTACTTCAGAGAGAGGAGAGAAGCTATCCACGGTGGTAAGGTGGTGTACGGTGGTTCGTTTCGGCCATATAGCTGGTATGTCACGTGTGTCGAAAATAGACCTGTTTGTGTATATCACTTGCATCACGCGATTTATGTATTTATATGTCGACTAATTCTTGTTGTTTTGGTCTAAATCTGTAATGGGTCGTGTGGGGAACGTATGTGACATGCTAGGTTGTCGTCGTGGTGGTTAAAACCCGTCGTGGAGGGTGGTTTATACGGGTCTGTAAACCGGTTATGTATTCTGTTTTTTTTAATACTTTGATTTCAGTTTTGGTTTGCGTTTTTAGTGAAGTCTTGAATTGAGATCCGTGGTTGGGTTGTAACGAGTCTATGGTCAGAGAGTCAGGGGTAGTCGGGAGGTGGTCATGGCGGCAGGTTGGGTGGTTCCAGGTGGCTTTATTAGAGTCGTTTAGGGTGGCTCTGGTGGTGGTCTGTTCTGGGTTTTGTCTTTTTGTTTTGTCAGGTTGTTTGGGGGTGGCACCACCGCTGACTCGGGGGAGGTCGATGCGGTGGTACCACCGTGGTGTCTTGTACGCATGTCGGGGTATGTCGGGGTGGCAGTTTCAGGGGAGGTCAGGGGTGTTTGCTTGTGTCGATGGTGGTTTGTTTACCGGTGCAGGGAGTAAAGGTGCAGGGTCAGACTTGGTTTGGTGGGTACGAGTCTGACTCACCGGCGTCTGTCGAGGGGTTTGGTGGTGTCCGGGAGGTAGTGGGGAGTAGGTGGTGTCGTTGGGTGGTGTCGGCTGGTTGTCAATGTGGTGGTGGTCGGTGGTATAGGAGGCTGAAAACCGGGATGGGGGCTGTTGGGTTTCGAATCTTTTTGCCATGATTTGTTATTAGTATTATTATTATTACTAATATTATTATTATTATTCTTATTATTATTTCCATTATTAATTTTAGTGATGATTTTTAGAATATTTGCATTTATGGCAATAAGATTTTTATGGTATATGTATAATTAATATTTATGGTAAAGATGTAGATTTGAATTTCAAACCCAAGTGTTTACTTATTTGTGGGAGTTACTATTTTTAGAAGCTACTATATTTAGAAAGTTACTATTTTGGGTAACTCGGTTGTTGAGAAACTTTCTAAGTATAGGAGGTGACTATAAATAGAATGTGTGCCTGTTATACGTGAATTAGGAAAGTATTAATTAAAGTAAAACTTATCTAGGTGGAAGTTTCCGTGTGAAGCATTTTTAGTAGTAGTTGCGCAGTAACCATTTCTTCTGCATTTTGAGGTAGGGGAAACTACTAATGTTCGATGATTTGTAAACCGTTCATAATTGATATCAAACATGTTGTTATATATTATCATGTGATCTTTATATTGTACATTTGTATCATACTGTGATAACGATGGTGCGGAGATAATGGGTCTTGTGATTGGTGCGGAGATAATGGGTCTTGTGATTGGTGCGGAGATAATGGGTCTTGTGATTGGTGTGGAGATAATGGGTCTTGTGATTGGTGCGGAGATATTGGGTCTTGTGATTCAGAGTGGAGATGATCGGCTTTCTATTTTTAGTAATATGGTTTGTTTACAGTTTTACTCTACTCAACCTCGTGGTTGACCCTGTGTATTCGTGATCACCTGTGATGAACCAATTATTGGGGAGCAGACTGACAGGTATAAGACAATGGGAGCATCTGGGAAGGGAGAAGCATGAACCCGGACCTGTTAGAGTCTAGACCACTTGATAGGAGTTCATGAGTTGTACTTTTACTTTTGTCAGAACAGTTTTCTATTTGGTTTTGTAAGAACATGTTTTGAGTTACATTGAATATAAAGTACTGTTTATCTTCCTTTGTATCTACTGCCTCGGGAAACCGAGATGGTAACACCTTTATTTATCTGAGGAGTCCTAGTTCAGACCCTTAAATAAATGGGGGTGTTACAAAGTGGTATCAGAGCGAACGATTCTCAGGCCTAACCTAATGAACCCAATGAATGTAGGAGAGTCTAAATAAAATGAACCCCGGGATAGGACTGTTAGGAGCACACTAAAGGGGAAGTATGAGTCTGGGGCCCCCTCACACCGAACCATTGGCCCTATCAGTTTTACCCGGGAACCCAGAGTGCATATACGAGAGAAAAGGGTAGAATAGGAGGTGGTGGAAGTGATAGCGTACTGTGATAAGTATGTTATGAGAATTCTGAGTATAAGTGATTTTGGAAAAGCCGGAAGGGGCATGAGCATGAATGAATCTTTATCTGTTGAATAAAAGGTGTATATTATTGTGGTATGTTAAGAGATTTGAAACATGCTAGTAATTCTTCTTTCATCATGTCTAGTGATATGCGGTTATGTGATCCCTGAGCCATGTTATAGAAGAAAACTACTCTATATGATAAGTGTTATAGATTTGGATGCTTAGGGGACATAGCCCTAAAGCCAATGGGTACCCATGTACGTCGGGACTCATTCTTTTCTTGTTTTATAGTATGCCTCCGCGAAGAGATAATGCCGTTAACATCACACAAGAGGAGTTAGACCAACTACGAGCTGAGAATGCGGCTCTAAAGGCCAAACGTATGGACTCCGCGAAAATGAGCACAATCATCGCAAGACATCACCCTACCCAATTCACTGGGGAGGGGGAACCTCATCTGTTAGGAGCTTGGTGCCGGGAATTCGATAACCTGTTCGAGTTGGTGGACTGCCCTGAAGAGTTGAGGGTAGACCAGGCTGCCCACTATCTGAGGGGTATGGCTGGAGACTGGTGGACCACGAATAAGGAAGAACTCCGGGAAGCAGCTATAGAGGGTGGATCCGCGTTTGTTCCGTGGGATGCATTCACGGGGGTTCTGAACGAGGCGTTTCTACCAGAATTCCAAAAGAGCAAGCTGAGGGAGGAGTTCGACTCATTCCAGACGTCGGAGGACATGACTGTAGAGGTTTACTACAGGACATTCATCCAGCTGGTACACTATGTGGGAGATATGGGATTTGACGATGCTATGCTAGCCATGAAATTTGAGAGGGGATTGTCAATCGCCATCAAAAAGAGACTGATTGCAGCTCCGCCCACCACAATCCGTGATATCTATTTAAGGGCTGGGGCGGCGGAGAGGCTTTCGGATATGATCAAAAAGGACAAACAGTCCAAGTCAGAAAAGAGGAAAGCTGAAACAGTAGCTGAGGGTTCAGGATCGAAAAAGCAAAGTAATAACAAGTACAGTGGGTATTTCGGGAGTAGTGCCTCTGGTGGTGGAAGGAATCAGAGTGGGGGCAACTTCAGGAGTGGGGGTTCAGGCAGTGGCTCAGTGGGAATAGTTTGTTTCGGCTGTGGAAAGACGGGACATAAACAGGCAGTGTGTCGTTCGTCTGGAGGAAACCAGTCCGGGGGCTATCGTACACCTACATCCGGATACCAGGGACCTCGCACTCAGTCCTATGGCAGCAGTGGCTATCGCACACCCATGACAAACTATGGTGGGGGTGCGAAGTCTGGAGGCAGCAGCAACTATCAGAGGAACTACAACAACAACAATCAGAACCGTTCATATCAGAATCAGTACAATGGAAGTGGGAACAACAACAAGACGGGGACGGCAGGAAATCAGCAGGCTGGTACATCTTCTGCCAGCCAGAGTGGGGTCAAGTCCAGTGGCAAACTCTTTGCCATGGGAAAGCAGGCCGCTCAGGAGGATGCTCATGTGGTTACTGGTACTTTTCTTGTAAACTCTAGACCTACTTTTGTACTTTTCGATTCCGGTGCCACCCATTCGTTCGTGTCTAGAGATCATGTTAAGACTTTGGGGCTTGAGAGATTTGAATGGATCGCGGATCCAATGACCATACCATCAGGCGAGTCGATAGTCTGTAATAGAGTATATGGAAGCGTACCCATCAAAATCGGGGAAGCAATTTTCTATTGTGACCTCATAGAGTTTCCTCTGGGGGGTTTTGAGGTGATTCTAGGGATGGACTGGTTGGGGAAGTATAGGGCTTTTATCGATTGTCACCAAAAGAAAATTTCCTTGAGGGGACCCAAGGGAGTTAGGGTGTCCTACAAGGGATACCGAGTCAAGCCAAAGATCAAATTCATTTCCGTCAATACCCTTAAGTCTGGCCTGAGAAAAGGAGAGAGTCTTATCTTATGCCAAATGTGGGATTGTGAGGCTGAGACCCCCAAGACTGGTGAGATACCTGTAGTACGGGAGTTTGAGGGAGTTTTTAGAGACGACGTTCCAGGGTTACCGCCGAGGAGGGAAGTAGAATTTTCCATTGACCTCAAACCAGGAGCGAGACCGATATCTAAATCACCCTACCGAATGGGACCTAAGGAGATGGAGGAATTGAAGAAGCAGTTGGATGAACTAGCCGAAAAAGGGTTCATTCGACCCAGTGTGTCGCCCTGGGGAGCACCCGTTCTGTTTGTGAAGAAGAAGGATGGGAGTTTGAGGCTGTGTGTTGACTACCGAGAGCTGAACAATGTGACTATCAAGAATCGTTACCCTTTGCCGAGAATTGACGACTTGTTCGATCAGTTGAGTGGAGCTGGGGTTTTCTCCAAGATTGATTTGAGATCCGGGTATCATCAATTGCGAATAAAGGATGAAGATATTCCGAAGACCGCTTTCCGAACGAGGTATGGCCACTATGAATTTGTGGTTATGCCCTTTGGATTGACTAATGCACCAGCTGTGTTCATGGACTTGATGAACCGAGTTTTCAGCCCGTACCTGGACAAGTTTGTGGTAGTGTTTATCGATGATATCCTAGTATATTCCAAAAATGCAGAGGAGCACGAAGATCATTTGAGGAAGGTACTTCAGACTTTGGAGGAACATAAACTCAATGCTAAGTTGAGTAAGTGTGAGTTCTGGTTGGAGAAAGTGGCATTTCTGGGGCATGTAATTTCAAAGGAGGGAGTAGCTGTTGACCCTAGTAAGATCGAGGCAGTGACGAAGTGGCAAAGTCCGAAGAATGTGAGCGAGATCCGAAGTTTTCTGGGGTTGGCAGGTTATTATCGGAGATTCGTCAAAGACTTTTCGAAGATAGCAAAGTCGTTGACATCGTTAATGAGGAAGGAGAACCGTTTTGTTTGGGATGAGGGTTGTGAGAAGGCATTCCTGACTCTTAAGGAACGCCTGACAACAGCTCCTATCCTGGCCTTGCCTGTTGGAAGTGATAATTTCGAAGTGTATACTGACGCTTCCAAGCATGGGTTGGGTTGTGTGCTAATGCAGAATGGGAGAGTGATCGCGTATGCTTCTCGCCAGTTGAAGACCTATGAAGAGAATTATCCGACCCATGATTTGGAGTTGGGCGCTGTGGTCTTTGCACTGAAATTGTGGAGTCATTATCTCTATGGAGCCACTTTTAAGGTGTTTTCTGATCATAAGAGCCTGAAATATATCTACACCCAGAAGGAATTAAACATGAGGCAGAGGAGGTGGATAGAGTTGATCGGAGACTATGATATGCAGATTGTCTACCACGAGGGCAAGGCGAATGTGGTAGCTGACGCTCTAAGTAGGAAGTCAGTACACGCCTTGAGTTGTGCCAGATCGAGAGTGAGGTTGCATGGCGAGTTAAGGGAGATGGGAATTTTCACGATCCGGAAAGGGGATACGCTTGGTGATCTGACCGTGGAGCCTGAGTTGTATGGGGAGATTCGGGATTTACAGAAGAACGATGAGAGAATCCAGAAGTGGCGTTTGATGGTGGAAAATGAGCATGGTGATGGGGCATTCAAGTTCAGTATTCATACCAACGGTAGTTTGAGGTTCAGTGGGCGATGGTGTGTACCGAATGTTGAGGAGCTAAAGAAGAAGATCCTGACTGAAGCTCATGCTACTTCTTATTCTGTTCACCCAGGGGGTGATAAGCTGTATAAGGACCTTAAGAAGACGTTTTGGTGGCCGAATATGAAGAAAGAGGTCGCAGAGTTTGTCTCGAGGTGTTTGACGTGTCAGCGAGTGAAAGGGGAGCATAAGAGACCTCAAGGGAAGGTTCAGCCATTAGATGTGCCCGGATGGAAGTGGGAGAATATTTCGATGGACTTTATCGTGGGGTTGCCTCGGACTCAGAGGGGCAACAACATGATTTGGGTGATCGTAGATCGTTTGACTAAGTCGGCTCACTTTATTCCCATGAAAGATACCTGGAGTAAAGCTGAGTTGGCTAAGTCATATGTTCGGAATATAGTCAAACTGCATGGCGTACCCAAGGACATTGTCTCCGATCGAGACTCGAGGTTTATATCCAGATTTTGGCAGGAGTTACAGACTGCTTTGGGTACCCAATTGAAGATGAGTACAACTTTTCATCCGGCTACTGATGGTCAGACTGAGAGGACGATTCAGACTCTTGAGGATATGTTGAGGGCGTGTGTACTGGAGTTCGGAGGATCTTGGGAGGATCGACTGGGGTTGATCGAGTTTTCTTATAATAACAGCTACCATGCAAGCATAGGCATGACCCCTTTCGAGGCTCTATACGGGAGGAAGTGTCGGAGCCCTGTGTGTTGGGATGATCGAGCTGATGTTGTGACTTTGGGGCCAGATATGATCCAGGAGATGGTGGAGCAGGTTCAGATTATTCGACAGAGGATGAGGGCCGCTCAGGATAGACAGAAGAGTTATGCCGATCTGAAGAGGAGCGATATTTCATTTGAGGCCGGAGAGAACGTGCTACTGAAAGTCTCCCCGATGAAGGGTGTGATGAGATTCGTCAAGCGTGGCAAACTGAGTCAGAAATTTATTGGACCATTTGAGATCTTGGACAGAGTTGGAGAGGTGGCATATCGCTTAGCTTTGCCTCCAACCCTATCCAAGGTCCATAATGTGTTCCATGTGTCTCAGTTGAGGAAATACGTGAGTGATCCATCACATGTGCTTCAGCATGAGGTGATCGAGGTAGATGAGCAGTTGGCATACATTGAGACTCCGAAGGAAATTCTGGACAGGAAGGTACGAAAGACTCGCAATGGGGAGACATCTTTGGTGAAAGTCTTGTGGTCAAATCATAATCAGGAAGAGGCTACGTGGGAGCCTGAGGCATCTATGCGGGAGCGTTATCCACATTTGTTTGATTGAGGTAAGTTACGCGGACGTAACTTTTCTTTAAGGGGGGTGGAATGTGACATTCTGTGTTTTTAGCTGAAGTTTTATGCAGGCTGTTTAGTGATATTTGGTTCCAAGTTCGGGACGAACTTCGGGACGAAGTTCATTTTAAGGGGGAGAGACTGTAACAACCCGTATTTTAATAGTTATGATTTATTAAAGGCTATGAATCGTTATATAAACTTATCAACACTCGTACTTTAGGCACTTGTTTATGCTAGACAACCATCCGTGGTGGGGTTCGAAGTGAGGACTAAGCTTCTTAGTTTAGTTGTTAAGGGGATTCGAACCCCAGGTCGCTGGCTAGGGGTTGTTTGTGGGCCTCGAAATGCGTGAAGGGAACTCAGCCCATGCGTAGTTCTAATAGAGCAAAACAGAGCTCCTGTTCTTGCCGCCTTATAAAGGCACTCCAATCTTACCCTAATCTCACCCCTAACTCAGATCTCGCTTCACAAAACCCTAGCCACTACTTCAGAGAGAGGAGAGAAGCTATCCACGGTGGTAAGGTGGTGTACGGTGGTTCGTTTCGGCCATATAGCTGGTATGTCACGTGTGTCGAAAATAGACCTGTTTGTGTATATCACTTGCATCACGCGATTTATGTATTTATATGTCGACTAATTCTTGTTGTTTTGGTCTAAATCTGTAATGGGTCGTGTGGGGAACGTATGTGACATGCTAGGTTGTCGTCGTGGTGGTTAAAACCCGTCGTGGAGGGTGGTTTATACGGGTCTGTAAACCGGTTATGTATTCTGTTTTTTTTAATACTTTGATTTCAGTTTTGGTTTGCGTTTTTAGTGAAGTCTTGAATTGAGATCCGTGGTTGGGTTGTAACGAGTCTATGGTCAGAGAGTCAGGGGTAGTCGGGAGGTGGTCATGGCGGCAGGTTGGGTGGTTCCAGGTGGCTTTATTAGAGTCGTTTAGGGTGGCTCTGGTGGTGGTCTGTTCTGGGTTTCGTCTTTTTGTTTTGTCAGGTTGTTTGGGGGTGGCACCACCGCTGACTCGGGGGAGGTCGATGCGGTGGTACCACCGTGGTGTCTTGTACGCATGTCGGGGTATGTCAGGGTGGCAGTTTCAGGGGAGGTCAGGGGTGTTTGCTTGTGTCGATGGTGGTTTGTTTACCGGTGCAGGGAGTAAAGGTGGAGGGTCAGACTTGGTTTGGTGGGTACGAGTCTGACTCACCGGCGTCTGTCGAGGGGTTTGGTGGTGTCCGGGAGGTAGTGGGGAGTAGGTGGTGTCGTTGGGTGGTGTCGGCTGGTTGTCAATGTGGTGGTGGTCGGTGGTATAGGAGGCTGAAAACCGGGATGGGGGCTGTTGGGTTTCGAATCTTTTTGCCATGATTTGTTATTATTATTATTATTATTATTACTAATATTATTATTATTATTCTTATTATTATTTCCATTATTAATTTTAGTGATGATTTTTAGAATATTTGCATTTATGGCAATAAGATTTTTATGGTATATGTATAATTAATATTTATGGTAAAGATGTAGATTTGAATTTCAAACCCAAGTGTTTACTTATTTGTGGGAGTTACTATTTTTAGAAGCTACTATATTTAGAAAGTTACTATTTTGGGTAACTCGGTTGTTGAGAAACTTTCTAAGTATAGGAGGTGACTATAAATAGAATGTGTGCCTGTTATACGTGAATTAGGAAAGTATTAATTAAAGTAAAACTTATCTAGGTGGAAGTTTCCGTGTGGAGCATTTTTAGTAGCAGTTGCGCAGTAACCATTTCTTCTGCATTTTGAGGTAGGGGAAACTACTAATGTTCGATGATTTGTAAACCGTTCATAATTGATATCAAACATGTTGTTATATATTATCATGTGATCTTTATATTGTACATTTGTATCATACTGTGATAACGATGGTGCGGAGATAATGGGTCTTGTGATTGGTGCGGAGATAATGGGTCTTGTGATTGGTGTGAAGATAATGGGTCTTGTGATTGGTGTGGAGATAATGGGTCTTGTGATTGGTGCGGAGATATTGGGTCTTGTGATTCGGAGTGGAGATGATCGGCTTTCTATTTTTAGTAATATGGTTTGTTTACAGTTTTACTCTACTCAACCTCGTGGTTGACCCTGTGTATTCGTGATCACCTGTGATGAACCAATTATTGGGGAGCAGACTGACAGGTATAAGACAATGGGAGCATCTGGGAAGGGAGAAGCATGGACCCGGACCTGTTAGAGTCTAGACCACTTGATAGGAGTTCATGAGTTGTACTTTTACTTTTGTCAGAACAGTTTTCTATTTGGTTTTGTAAGAACATGTTTTGAGTTACATTGAATATAAAGTACTATTATCTTCCTTTGTATCTACTGCCTCGGGAAACCGAGATGGTAACACCTTTATTTATCTGAGGAGTCCTAGTTCAGGCCCTTAAATAAATGGGGGTGTTACATTTTCCCTCTCCTGAAAATTAGCAACCAATCACAACTCTTGAAATTCTATCCCTTTTATAGTAAAGGGATTCGTTTTTCCATGATGAAATATCTCGCAATATAAAATCGTCTTACATGCATACCTATAATTTTTTTTTTTTTCTTTTTTTGTTTTTTTTGGTAACGAGGGAACCCGCAGCCGCTACCTTCGGTGCGCACTAGGTAAACCCTCGGATATATGTAATAGCCTGCAAACCACATACACCAGGTAAGCCACCCGAGGGTGACAGGCTCGGATATATGTAATAGCCTGCAAACCACATACACCAGGTAAGCCACCCGAGGGTGACAGGCTCAGGCTCGGATATATGTAATAGCCTGCAAACCACATACACCAGGTAAGCCACCCGAGGGTGACAGGCTCGGGTGACAGGCTCGAAGTCTATTTAGGCATGGACTCAGGCCAAGAATGCTCCACAAGATTTTGCTCTTGAGGAGGCTTGAACCCGGGTCTCCTGGGACTTTCACCCAAGTTTTAACCACTAGACTCCACCCTTACGGGCACCAATAATTAGTTACTACAACTATATACGTGTTAAACATTTTCTTGGACATTTCTTTATTGTACTAGGAATATCTAATTTAGGGCATAGTTTAAAGTACTCGATACAATGTATTTCTTGATTTCTACCAAAAATTATACGATGATGATTGAGGGGCAACAATATTATCGACTCATATGTTGATCATTTATTCAATAATATATCTCAACATGCGCTTAGTAGGCTAAAAATTCTTAACAAATTCAAGAACTTGTGTTTGCATTACCTGAAAAACGTCACTCCAGCAATTTCCCATGTTTTTCTTTCTTGCTAATGAATAATTATTTATTATTGAATTTTTGAATTTTACTTAAGCGTATTTTTATTGTGTAAGATAGTAATACTAATTTTCTAATATCTCGACAATATTATTATTATACTGTAACAGGAGAATATGAATTAACAGAATGTGCTTATGAATTATGTTTATATATAAGATTTGAGTACATTGAGTCCAAGCAAATTTATTCCGGAGTATAAGTAATCAGTAGATTTTTTAAGAGTGTAAAATTAATAAGAGTCTACAATCTTAATTTTGTGCTTGAGTAATACTCCGTTCATCTTGGTCATTTTTTTGTGCCTATAATATTCTAGGTGTTTTCGTAATTTTATCTCTCATAAAATCACACTCAATTTATTTTTTTGTTAAAATTAAAATTAAATAAACAACCAGTACAGAGAGTAATAATTAATGAAACTAACGATAATAAGTGACAATGGCGTATTGTTCAGAGTTTCATAAGTAATTTCAATTTGTTTTATTTATTACGAAGGGAAAAAAGGATTATACATCTTATTAATTTTTTTAAGTATTTAAAATTCACAAGTTATATCATAATTCTTTTGATGACAAAACTCAAGATTAATTAAATTTATAAGTATAGTATTTAAATGAATGAACTCATAAATTTTACAGTAAATACTCATATTTTTAAAAATAAAACTCGAAAAATTTGTTATAAAACTCAGAAAGTACATAATCATATATATTACCTCTGATGTATAATATATGAACAGATAAAACTGAGTTTATGTATACTTTTTCGGAGTCTTATAAAGTTTATGAGTTGCATTCTAGTTTGATGAGCAATTTGATCTTTCAAACTCAATTTGACATGTTTGTCATCTTACACTTTGAATTGCCTCTCCTCTTTCCTTAATGTTTCTACCAAAATTAAAGGATAGCAATTAGCCGGAACAGATAGAGTACATTAGTTCGTATTGTATAGAGTATAGATAGAATTTTAATGTAGTGAAATTAGTATGGTATAAAATAATGTATATCTTAGAGCAGTGAGTTGACACGAATGTTACATCACTTTAGCCATAAAAGTTAAAATGAACTGCTTGAAAAATTGTCAAATATACAGAGGTATATATAGTGAATGCTTATTTGCGTATGTGTATGATAATGTTTGATTAGTTTATAACGTAAAAGTGAATAGTAAAAAATATTCATTTTATTCAAATTTTCATATTGTGACATTTGTCACAAGTTTGAAATCTATCTATAAATATAATAAAAAAGATAAATTAAAGCATCACATTACACCATTTAACTGTTTAAAAATAAACTGGTGGTACACCTGTGAAAATTCATGGGATTCTTCAATTCAATTTTTATAGATAAGGATCAATTAAGTTGTTAAATATGTTAATAATAGATGTGGTGTATAGGTAAATGCTTTAGTAAAAATAAATAAAAAAGTCTATGTATAATAAGATAAAAGTTTGTATTTTCAAATACAAAGTACTATAGAGTATGATATAAAAATTGAAAAGTTTAAGAGAAACTCATAATTTCTCGAAAATCTTCTTGTAAACAACATTACTTGTTGTAGTAGACATGCCTTTGTCATCATCTAAAATAAGGACTTTTAGACCATCCTTATTTGTAACCCGAGAGATAGCAACGTACAACTGTCCATGGGCGAAGACTAGTTTAGGAAGATAAAGATCAACACGGGATAGAGATTGACCTTGACTCTTGTTAATAGTCATTGTAAAGCAAACTGTTAAATAAAATTGTCTCATTTCGAACTTAACGGGAAAGATGGACTACCTAAAAGATTTACAATTATAAATCACACCGTAAAACAATGAAAGAGTCAAAGTGTAATATAGCTGAACAGTGAAAATTGAGCCAAAATAACTGAAAACAAAAACTGAATATATGATTTTGCAATAATTTTGGTTTAATGAAATACGTTGTCTATTACAATATACATTTAAAACCAAGTATATATACCACCAAAGATCACTTAAAACATCCTAAAAAAATTGGGAAACAAGCCCCCAAAACAGCTCGAAAAACAATTAAGCGAGCAGAAAGTTATAGCGGTTTTGGTTTCCTTCGTCGCGTGTTTCCTGCAATTCGTCAATTCAATCTATCCTTCGACAAACACTTCTAAACCATGATTTCTAGTATAAAACCTATACTATCAACACATAACAACCCATAACAATCCGAAGTGTATCTCATATATAATCTTTGAACAAAATCAAGCATTTAAAACAAGCATAACAACCAAATTCCCAAATTATACCGATCTCCATGTATACTCCCAAATTCCATCCAAAAGATGAAATTAACATAATTCTTCAACAATAAACATGATAAGAAGCATAAAGAAGATAAAAGCAAGCCTAAACATGTTCCTAAACATAAGAACACATCCAAAACCACAACAAGCATGCTACTTTAACAATTTAGATGGAGTTACTCATAATAGTCACCTTTTACCGGTTTAAGATCGAAAGTCTTCTTCAATCACGTAAGAGTCGACCTCGGGATCCTCTAATCCAACTCCTACCACCATAAAAACGGAAATTAAAAGCTAGAATCGGAATTGGGGCAAAACAGCTCAAAAATGAAAGTGAACGAAACTAAAATTGAAAGAGATAGAAAGATTGCAAATCTCGAGAGGATTCCGAAAATATAAAATTTACCTTGATACGAGTAACGGAAGGGGTCGAGATTATCTTTTGAAGCTTGAAGAAAAGAGAGAAAATGGAGTTTGTTGGTTTACAGTGATAATGAAATGTGAAATGAGGGTGATGTCGTTGGGTGGGGTTTATGTAGGGTTTAGGTTGTCCTTTTTATTTATGCTTGAGTCATGTTTATTTAGTTGAGTGATACGGATACTCAAGTCGGGAAATTACTAAATGAACAAGGCATTTTGAGATTAAATGATTTTAAGACGGAACTTAACGGAAATCTTAAAAATATTAATTACGAACTATTATTAAAATATTATTAAATTCCCGAAATCACTCTAAATTATTAAAATATTCCTTTACGAAAATACGGGATGCTACATGTACTACAACCACGTCCTTAGTCCTAACTTTATAGACCTCTACACAACACCTAATTGACCCCAGGAAATAGTTGAGGGAGAGTCGGTTTCCCTTTTGGTTACCCGACCGAGGGGTCTCTATCCTCACTCCATTCCCGAACCCAATATAGTGCCGTCCGAACCTCGGGGACCTCAAACACACATACAAAGCATACAGACAAGTCTCAAGTAAATCGGACAAGCCGATCAAAAGTTAAAGATGATTTCAGGTGTAATAGGGCTCTCAGCCGGTCAGAGGCAGGCTGCCGGCCAGCCGTCTGACAGTCCTACATACAACAGCCTTCGAAAATCAAAAATACGAGGAAGGGGTCCCCAGTTGGTCGACCGACCGCCGACCACCAGGCTGGGAGACCTATTCTCCCTATTCCTCTATTTACGCTAAAAGAAGAACAAACACAATGGGTGTTTCAGCCGGTCGACCGGCGGCCGGCCACCCGACTGAGCACCCATTCAGCCAAATTCTAAACAATACGAAAAACACAAGCATGACCTCTCAGCCGGCCGACCGACCCCGCTAACGCCATTGCCTCGTAAAGAGAGCAAAATAAAGGCCCGCATTTCTGTTATTAGGTGCACAGGGCCAGGATGGGGAAATTTTGCACTAGACCCGAGCACGGGAAAGGAGAAGAGTATGGCAGAACTTTTCAAGGAGTACAAAGACGAGAGGAAGGCGGAAAATGAATCACAAACATGGCGAAGGAAGGTGAAGGCCAATGAAGGAGAATCAAGTTCGTCGCAGCAACGGCCGAAGGATGGCCAAACAGATTTGATGGAAGAATAGCCGGGTTTGCAACCCCGTGCAAAGTTGTAAATAGGATAATTTCTTTTGGATTTAAGTTCTTTTTAAACTTGCGGATTTGTTTTGATAGGACAACCTTAGTTAGACGATAGTAGTTAGTTTGAACTGTTTTTAGTGACTCGGACAAATTTTGGTGATTTTGGGATATTTTTAATACGCTTTTTGCAGGTACGAATAAGTCGCACCAAGCAGAAACTTATAAAAGTGCGTGCCAGCTGAAAAGTACTCGACCGAGAGGATTAATTCTCTTGATCGAGTAAAATTTGGGGACAAAAGCCATCGATCGAGTAGTCTACTCCTCGATCGAGAGAGAGGAAGTGGTCGATCGAGAGGTTTACCTCTCGATCGAGAAGAAGGAAGATTAAAGGTCGCAGATCCCTCGATCGAGAAGTTACTATTCTCGATCGAGCCATTCAGGTAACAAAAGTCCTCGATCGAAGAGATTTTTCTCTCGATCGAGCACTTGTTTTGGTCAATAAAAGAAAATTTTTTCGACTTCTTTCCTTCATTTCCTTCGACCGAGAAAAATTGTTCTTCCCCAAATTTCAAAACTTTTCACCCTCACTTACATTTTAAGCGTTTTTTGCCCAAATCACCTACTACATTGTATTACCCACTTACTTTAAACATCAATTTCGACAAAAGCCCTTTCAAAAATCTCGATTTCAAGCCCCAATTCGAAATTTTCAATTTCTAGGGTTTCGGTTCGATTTTTTCGAATTTGTGTTTTTGATCTGATTTCTTGCAGTTTTGTGGGTATAAACGACATCAAGTAAGTACTCTAAACTCTTCTTTTGCTTAATTAAACACCCCCATTCCCGTATTTTTCGATTAATAGGGTGTTAGAGTAAGAGTTTAGAACCGTGACTTCCCTGTTTCAATTCGTTTTATTGCTTGATGTTTGTGTAGTAATGGACCCAGTAGCTCAAATCCCTGCTCCCGTACCTTCTGTCGAGACAATCGTCTCAAATGTCGTGCAAGAGATAACAGAGCAACACTATGTTGCTGCTGTCGCGGTATCGGAGCAGCCCCTGTTGCTGCCACTAAGATTGCGACGGTGTCTTCCGACACCGTCATTCCTGGGGGAGAGTCTGCCGTGAGTCCACCGACCGTAGAGGGTACTGTTGCTCCTCAAGCAACTTCTGGTGCCCCTATTTTAGTGGAGGATGTCGAGACAAAGTCCGAGAGTAGCTCCGAGGAGGAGACCGACTCAGATGAGGATGCTGGCCAGCCGCGTCCTCCATTTTCTTTGCTAACCGTGGATGCCACACCTAGGTACTCAAAGCTTCCCAAGGTTCCTCGTCCTCAACCCTTGGCCATCACCACCACTTCTTCTCGACCTCCTTTGGTCGTCACTACAAGCTCCACTACCACATCTACTGAGCTCGCTACTTCACCTAGGGCCACTGCTGCTGAGCCCACTTCATCTCGGGCTGTTGACACTTCGCGAGGGACAGACCTCGCTCCTTTGCCTAAGAGGCCTGAGGTACGCTTCATTTCTGCAGACCACCGTTCTAGGTTGTCTACTCTTTTAGTTGTTCCCCTCACCCTGACCCATTTCCTCTCGCGCCCTGACCTAGAGACTCTAGGTATTTATGAGGAGGTTTGTAGTCTTCTTAACGGGACGGGGATGTCTGGCTTGGTTAGGATGGAGGAGCTCACATTGGATCGACCGACTTAAGAGTTCTTTAGCTCCTTCTCCTTTGACCCCGAGAGTTTTAGTGAGGACCGCACTCGCCCTTGTATTCATTTTCGACTCATGAACGAGTCGTTTGACTGGACCTTGGGGCAGTTTGGGGAGGCATTAGGCCTCGTTAGTGATGGACCCATCGAGCCTCCTAGGAAGCTCGTACCGCAGTTATGGGCTGCCTTTTCTCACACCCAGTTTTCTGCTCGGAAGGGAGCCCATGTCCACACCCATGCCCCTCGTTACTTTCTTCGCTTGTTAGGTGAGACACTGTTTGGGTGACCTGAGCCCAATAACATCATCAACACTGAGCTTGACTTGTTGGCCGGGTACGTGAACATCGATTCACGTACCCCTTTTGTTCTTAACATTTCTTATCTGGTGGCTCAGTATTGGAGTGGTATTGGGAGGAAGGTCACGAGTGCCGTGGTCTGTGGCAGATTGGTCACAAGGATCCTCCGCCACATTCGCCCTGCTTATATTGAGACTGTTGGCCTAGTGGGGGAGGTTGGCCGACTTGACATAGATGCCATGCGAGTTTTTCGATGGCTAGAGGGGATGACGTGGAAGATTTGTGGCTACCCATCCGTGACCTTACCTTGTGCCACACTTCCTCGTCTCCTGCCGCTTCCTACTGCTGAGGGAGCGAGACCGGCCCCTACCACCTACCATCTCACATTCACCACCGCACCCCCTCTTCTTCGTTCTGGCAAGAAGAGGAAGCGCGAGATTGGGCAGTTTTCCCAGTCTCCGACCTAGACACCACCACCTCGGGTTGAACCCACGCCCACGTCCACGCCCACGTCCACGTTCACCTTCATGCCCACTCCATCACTCACTCGTACTCTCACTCCTTCTCCCATCACCACCACCATCACCACTCACTCACCTTCACCTTCACCTACACCTACTCCTACCCCTGCCCCTGCTTCTTCTGGGATGGTTTATCCTCCCAATTTTGTTTTACCTCCTGCCCTTGAGGCGCCTGCGGTCTCAGACCAAGGGCGCCGTGATCCTGTGCTTGATGGCATTTGCTGGTACCTCACCGAGATGCGGCGGGACCAAGCTTTGGCCTTGTTCCCTATCTATGAGGACTACATCCGCACAGCACGTCCCCTTCCAGCGGGATGGGCTCACCCTTCTTTCTACCGATACCAAGATGGTGGGTTGATGGAAACTAAGTTCCTGATTTTATACTCATGTCTAATGTGAGTTTTGTTTCTTTAAGTTTAGGTTATAAAACTTAATAAGATCTTATGCATGCATGATGATATTATAAGATGTGATTGTCCTTACATTGGTTTAGAAGGTCTATACTCAATAATCACCTATTATGTGAGTCTTCAATAACCGAAATACCCTTATAACGATCTAACAAAAATCTTCTCCAAAAGATACGTATCAAGGACCCGATCTCAAACTAAGACTATTTTTGTTACTAGAAAAATAGAATTAGTATACTAGAAATAATAATAATATTACTCTTTAATATTATTAATATGGAAATGGTTCACTACACTTAGAAAATTATTTCTAAGGAAATATGGAGAATAAGATGTTGTAGTATGAGTGTGTGTTAGAGAAAATGACCAAGCATCAACACCTCCAAACTACCTATATTATGCATGTAGTAAGAGTATATTTATAAGCACATGAGCTTGTTTTACAAGCCTCATGGCCGGCCAACACATCCCCAAAGGAGCCAATGCATGGCCTTCTTACTCTTACACAAATGCATAAGATATGCCTTACACATTCTTTGTGTATGACACACACAATGGAGTTGCTTACTTACACACACAACTATCACACATCCATCTCATTTACACGGTTCAAATGGGTCTTATTATACAATTTTAACTATTAAAATCCATAATTTACAAATTTATTACATTTAAATAATTATACTAACAATTGGAAATTATTATTGTATAAAAATGTAATATCATAATTTTAATTACAACTCTTTGTAATTTTATGATCAACCGTGTTCATTCTCAATTTAATCGTTTCCCAAACGAATAAATAAAAACCGTGTAATAAAACAATTTTATTACTTTGACTATCACTATAAAATATTCGTCCTGTAAAAATCATTTCCAAATTTTTAGTTATTAATTAATTCGTATCCAATACTATATTAATTAATTATTCCATTGAGACGGAATTCCCTAAAGATATGACCTCAAGGGATCAACTGATCACCACCATCATATGACGATAATATCAAACTCTAGACAGCCAATCATTATCGGTAAATGTTGATCAGTCGACTTTAAAAGAGTAACACTTCCAGTTGTGTTTCATTCAAATGAGTTTTAATTACGTCAACACACTATTGTCGAGGACACTTTCTCCAACAATCTCCCACTTATCCGAGACAAGTGTGTGTCACCAATTCTCTTGCCCTATTACTATCTCCCACTCAATGCATGGCGTCCTGTCAGGTCGTGCTTGCAATTGATTTAAATCTAGAGTGGTTTATCTCGATCTGGAGTCATAACTACTGACCGGAATTATCTACCATAGATACCTTCCGAGCATGGCCACGCATTTCTATTTTCTAGTTATTATTCTCCTCGAGTGGCCTAGAGATATTTCTTAACCCTGACAAGGGGTGGACAATTCCTAATCGAATTATTCCTTTCGGCTAGCCACAGCCCATCATAACCCAAAATATGTCCTTATAAACCCAGTTTCGAAGGTGTTAGGACATAAATCAAAGTTAATCTGAAAACTATGCCACCTTAGAGAACAGTCATTAGTCCAAGAACTGACTCATGTGAAACACGATAGATGTTCCCGCCACGACCAAGCAGTCTTTTAATAAGATTATGCCAGAGCTCTATCAGCGGTCATTAGCCCGGCAAATGTATCTTAACATGTCTATGCCTAGGTGATCGATTAGTCATCCCGTATGACTCTATGGCAATTGAACTCGCCATCAATCGCATCACACATCCGGTTGCATTGAGATGTCACCTCACTTAAGCAACTAGGGGCGAGGTCATGATAATTCAATTAACTTTAATGGGGTTCAATATGGTCTTACCATCCCATTTGAATTTTACTTGACCTTTCGTGAGTTATAAATAACTCAAACGATTAGTGGATTATCCCATCCAAGTGGTCAACTTTTGAACACCATTTAATTTACAATGAGCTTAAGGGTTTCTCGTTTAATTCCCTTAAAGTTGTAATTATCTTCATTTCGGGTAAACCAGGTTTACCACGGTTCGTGCGAGCGTTCACTTTGCGGATCACATCCATATATGCTCTTTCATTTGAAAGAGATAAGTCATCTTATGACCAACAAATATTATGTGCATTGTATAACTCCCAGCTACAGCAATGCTATTACATAATTTGTAAACTTATACATTTTGTAGAATCTTGTGATGACCATGTAGTTAAAATACAAATCATTGAGATGCATAGTCAATGAATGTAAGCCAAAGATTATTATAAATCTTTGCTTGGTATCTTGGAATTTTGAGTCTTTGTAAACCTTTTACCCTGACTAAGTTATCTTCCAAAATCTTGAATTTGTCTTCCATCTCCATTGGAGAATACTTTGACAATTGATCAAGGTTTAATCATTGGGTTAACACCTGCTCAACAGGTTGTCCTGCAAGTGGCGCGCATCCACTTTACACGATTATACTAATGGCGGAAACATTAGTGATTTTAACGTGTAAACAATAGTACTTAAGGTTCGATAAATTTCCATGATCCCATCATGGCTATAGTATCTTCATCTCCATGAACAACCTTAATACTAACAACAAGATGTTTTTTACAATCTCAACCAAACATCCTATGTTCAATCAGATTTAATTCATATCAATATGTCATCTAGAACCAAAAACTCGTATACTTTTCATAAGTATCAATGCTTCATTCCAAACGAGCAATGAGTTGTTTTAGATAACGTTTACTCCCACTAAACTCTTGTTCTTGCCTGATTCTGAAGATCCCGAAGTCATTCCCATGACTCAATAGGTTCAAATCCTGGTGCGAGAACTCCCACTGAACTTTACATTTAACCGTAAATCATAAAGCTCCCACTCAATTTAATGTTCCTTAACATTTTATGAATTGAAATGGTTGGGACTTAACCATATGTGCCAATAGTCACATCCTTTTCAAATACCCTTTTGAAAAGAGGTTATTGAGTTTACTGAATTCATTCTCAATGAATTATTTCACTACTTTCAACAAAGTTGGCCCTAACTTTGTAGGCTGCAGACATCCACATGTCAACTTATGCTTCTCTCAACAAATCTCATTTATTAGCATGTATATCTTATAAATTTCATGGTCTTAGAATTTGCATTGACACATTCAGATCACCGTCTAAATCCAAGAAACCTTTCTTGAGCCTTTGCAAAATCTTTTGAATAATTTTCTTCGAGTGTCCTACCGTAGTTTCTATAAGAGTCATTTTTTATGGTATATAATTTTGTGTGTGGGAACTTTCAGTTCCCCACATTTATCTTATCTTATACTGTACGAGGACTCTATCATGGATCTTATCCATGTATAGAATTTTTCCTTACTAACTTTAAGAATTTATTTTTAAAGTATGCTCCAGGGCCGGGGCCGTTGGGATCATAAGGCGTAGATTTTTACCAAACCGTAGATCTTATCCACAACCTTTGGGCTTATCCACAACCTTTGGTATCATGAGGCGTAGAATCTTATCCACAACCTAATCTACCTTTTAAAACCATAAGGTGTAGATTTTCTCAAATCGTAGATCCTATCCACAACTTAATCTACCTTCTAAATCTCTTACACAACCAAAACACAATAAATCCTACTATTCAACAATAGATCAAATACATTGTGCTAATCAAAATCATATGCTTTTTGTGGCTTTTCAAATTTCTCCCACTCTATCTTTGTAATAATAATCTCATTTCATTATCAAAGATAGCCACTAAGGCCACAAGCAATGACTTTGATGTTGGTTTGTGTACCCTTATGATTTATTACAGAAAATATTCGATCTAAAGCTTAGATAGTTTTGGATGGTTGATAACTTTTCTTCTTAATTGAGTTCTAAACTTAATTTGATTTTGATTTGATTTGAATTAATTATCCTATACCTATTCGGTTTCAATGGTCATACATTGAAATGTAACAATCAATTCTAACTTATGTTTAAGATTTGCAAGTGTTTAAACTAATTAAGAACATAATTATAAAACCGATAGTGACTTGGGTTGAATACCAAGTCACTACATTATCCAAAATACAACAAATTGTTCAAGGATTACCCTTTCCTCGTCCAACAAGGAAATCAAACATAGGTTCTAAATCGTTCTTACAACACTTGAAATACTAGCAAAATAAGCGAAAAACAAAGCTCCTTGATCATCCCGAGTGGAGCTACTCTTAGTTCCCTTGATCCATCATGCTTGTTTTTCCTTTCCCTTATCTTTGCTTTCATGCCCTAATTCATGTAAGAAGAGCATTCACATCACAAATTGTATCATAATACATTAGTTGAGATTAACATAAAATTGGGATAGTTATCGTACCAACTGGAAGAATTTTCCCAGCTTTGAGATCGCTGAGATACTTGGAACAGTTCCTCGCTCTTCCAATGTCCTTTGCCATTGCAATAAAAGCACTTAGCTCCTTGATGAGGGCTCTTCTTGGAATTTGAGGTGCTTGCCTTAGAAGACACTTTCTTTGAACCTTTGGAAGGTTGCTTCCCCTTTGCCTTACCCTTCCTTTTGAACTTTCCTTTGCTCTTAACATCAATGTTGAGAACATCCTTAGGGGCACTAACATTTTGACCCATATCCCTTTCAGCTTGCACGATGATATTGTGCAATTCATCGAGAGATGTGTCTTGGTTTCTCATGTTGAAATTCACCCGGAATTGTACATAAGTTTTCACCTTAGACAGGGAGTGGAGGATTCTGTCACTCACAAGTCCCTTAGGAATGTCCACTTGATTCAACCTTAGGGTTTCTACTTGCTCAATTAACTTGAGCACATGTGGGCTAACCTTTTGCCCCTCCTTAAGGTTGAGATCAAAGAAGGCCGATGCCGCCTCATATTGGACAATTCTCGAAGTCTTCGAAAACATTGTCACAAGCCTGGAGTAGATATCATAGGCCATGCCAATATTTATGGCACTCCTTTGGAGTTCCGGCTCCATCGAGAAGATCAAAACATTTTTGATTGCCGCAGACTCCTGATAATTATCATAGGGTTGCCTTGCTGCGGCGGTGGCATTTTCTGCAGGTTTAGGACGTGATTCTTCGATGAGGAATTCGGTCTTACCGTCACCTTCTACCGCCAACAATAGTTGGGCATCCCAATCGGCAAAGTTTGCCCCATTCTTTTCTAGCTTACAACGATCCATGAAGGAACGTAACCATGAAGTGTTTGAAGTAGTGGTGGCGGTCATGATTGATATTGATTTGAAGACTTAACTACAAAATTTTAAACATATGAAGAAATTAAATGCTAATCGTTTTTATGTTCATTTTAACTTGTAAACATATTTATCAAGCTAATGCATCTGTAAAATGACCTCTATCCAATTTTATAAATGATTCCAAGACCCAAACCCATACTACCGAAATCGTGAACCACTGGAACTCCGACCCAATGATATGGTTTGGGGTTTGGTGGGTTAAAATAAACCGGTTCTACCATAGAACTCTTGGTTGATGACAAATCATAATTTATTCATCTTAGCCCAGAACACAATGACCACTGGTCCTCTACACTTCCGTTGAGTACAAACCAAATTTCAATTGCATCGTGATGCGATCCGCCCACTGGACTGAATCCACCTCATCGCCCCACTAATCCTACGTAATGAGGTTCGTACTGCCCACTAGACTAGCACCACCCCACGAAATAGAAGCTCATGGGTTCTACTATTTGGTAAGGCTAATTCTCAATTGTTTTTGTTTAATATAGAGGTCTTGTCAATTTATTATCTATCTCCTTTAAGAGAATTAAATTGGTGAACTCGATAATTGTAATTGACACGGTCATTTTAAACGATCTAAACTAATATGCATGTTTATGGCGATTTGGCTATGCATGCAAACATATAAATAATGCAAAAATAAAAGCAATAAATCAATAAAATCCTAGTATGGCCTTCCTAGTAATAGGAAAACTAATTAACTATTACAAATTCGGAAACCAACTCCATGGTCCCTTGAACTTCATTGGCACGCCATCCAAGAAAACACCGTCTTGTCAGAACTCCTTTCCGTATGGCACCGTCTTTTGGATCTCCGGAATTACAATAAAATAATACAACTACTCTATTGTAAAACTGAAAATTAAATTTAAATTACAAACCCGTGATACGAGATCACATAAATTACAACCGAATCAATATCCCCTTTCATTACGGGTAATATTGATTAAAACTAAGGCCATACTAAGAAAAGTACATAATTCCAAATTATATAAAAACATTCAAATATGACATTCATAAAATTGCAATAATAAAATATGTATGCACATGCTCAATTTTTAATGCCAAATCGCCTTATGGGAGCAAATATCTCATATTTGTTTACGGTTTTTACGGATATGCGCGACTTTAACTATTAAAATCATCAAAATTACATAAATCTCATTTATGTCCAAGCTAATCATCCTAACTTACTTTAGGAATCAATGTTTAGTCTCTACTAATGTTTGATCATGATTTAACTTGATTTTGCATTATTGTTCATAAATTACTTGTATATACGGGAAAATAAACAAAATATGGCCAAATGAGTCAATAAAATTCAAAATTTAAAATTCAAAATTTTAAACTTTCTGGAAATTTTCTAAAAATTCAGAAATCATTAAAATGGTCTTATGCAAATATTTATAGTTTATTTCTCAAATAAATCGTATAAAAGGCGTTTTTATGGTTAAAAATCCGATTTAAACTATAAAAACTTGTAATAAATTGCTATAAATTTTTAGTCATCCTAAAATATATATTAGAATCTGGAAATGACCAAAAATTACAGACCATGCTCGAAATTTTATTTTTACGACTCATATATTACGATTATTAGCTAATTAACACATAAAAATTAATAATCATAAAAACAGAAACTTTTTGATATCCAACTTTTAGATCTGATGTTCCTATTATATAAGACATCTATGGGTAAAATGTTATGCCATAATATTAAGATTAACTATTTTTAACACAATAAGTCATTATTTAGCCGATTTTAACTATTAAAATCACAAAACATGCATCACTTGAGATTAAATTCTCAATAATTATATACATTATGTAAATATTGCATGTGACATTGTGTTAAATGTTTATGGCAAAATTCCAACTATAACTATTAAAGTCGAATTTGAGTCACTATTAATGCGATTTTTACTATAAAAATAATTAATCATGCAAAATAAGTCCAATAATTTCGAAAATTCATACAGGTACTTTATATATTTCATGTGACTTCTCATAAAATTTTTAAGGTCAAATTCGAAATATAACCTCCTATACCCATTTTTACTCATATCATGACCATTTATCTCATAAAATTCATAATCCATGCATAATAACTCCATTTGTTACAAAAAATTATATACAATATATAAAATATGCATGTGACAACATATCAAAAAATCTCGGCCAGAAGTTATGTTGAACTATTTTTCCTATTAATTGTTGTTTAAAACCGATTTAAACTACAAAATATACAAATAAATATAAAAATGAACAATAAAAAATTCATAAAATTATTTTTATGTCCTAAAACCATTTTAGAATCAGAAACTTTAACATGCAAAATTATTTTGTGATTTATCATAATAAATACAAAAATGTCGAAATTTATATGTTAATTCGTTTAACATAAAACATGAATCCGATCATGCATGCAATAACTGTAATGCTCTGATACCACTTGATGGAAACTAAGTTCCTGATTTTATACTCATGTCTAATGTGAGTTTTGTTTCTTTAAGTTTAGGTTATAAAACTTAATAAGATCTTATGCATGCATGATGATATCATAAGATGTGATTGTCCTTACATTGGTTTTAGAAGATTTATACTCAATAATCACCTATTATGTTAGTCATCAATAATCGAAATACCCTTATAACGATCTAACAAAAATCGTCTCCAAAAGATACGTATCAAGGACCCGATCTCAAACTAAGAATATTTTTGTTACTAGAAAAATAGAATTAGTATACTAGAAATAATAATAATATTACTCTTTAATATTATTAATATGGAAATGTTTCACTACACTTAGAAAATTATTTCTAAGGAAATATGGAGAATAAGACGTTGTAGTATGAGTGTGTGTTAGAGAAAATGATCATGCATCAACACCTCCAAACTACCTATATTATGCATGTAGTAAGAGTATATTTATAAGCACATGAGCTTGTTTTACAAGCCTCATGGCTGGCCAACACATCCCCAAAGGAGCCAATGCATGACCTTCATACTCTTACACAAATGCATAAGATATGCCTTACACATTCTTTGTGTATGACACACACAATGGAGTTGCTTACTTACACTCACAACTATCACACTCCCAGTTGTGTTTCATTCAAATGAGTTTTAATTACGTCAACACACTATTGTCGAGGACACTTCCTCCAACATGGGTACCCTGCCTCTCCTTCATCTGATGAGGAGAGGGAGGAGACAACGGTAGCGAGAGAGGTTCGCCTACGTGCCGAGGCCGCAGCGAGGCGTGCTACTCGAGAGGAGGAGCAGGACCACGTATAGGGAGGAGGAGGCACCTCGTGATGCTTAGGGCTTCCCTAGTTTGGCACTTGTTTGGGGAAGCCGATTTTGTGTGTACCACCGTTTCATTCCATCTTTTTGTTTTACTTTTTGTTTTTAGGAACATGTATTAGGTTGTTCACCCCTTTCCCTTTGCTTGCTGGTTTTGCCGTACTGCGAAGACAACGAGGGCGTTGTCTGTTTTGGTTTGGGGAGGGTATGCATCCTTTTGCGTCTGCATTTGCATCTCGTTTTGCATTCACGTTTATTGCTTTCATGGAAATTTCAAAATTTTCAAAATTTTCAAAAAATATCACGTTTCCTTTTGCATTTAGTCGAGTCGGATTGGAGTTTTTGATGATGACAAAACTTTTTTTAGTCAACCATATGTCATGTTATGCCATTTTCGATCCTTTCCTTGCGAAGTTTTAAGCGTTGTCTCGAATTTTGTCATGGACTTCATGCTAGATCATTAGACTTGATTCATTGTTTTGGCAACCTACTACACATTCTGAGTGTAGCGCCTTTAAACTGGTGACATTTATGACCGGTTACATTAGGATTGTGAGTAGTACTCCCTACATTTCATGTCTTGCATGTGTATGAGTCTTGGTTTCTTATTGCCTACACGCACCGGTTTGAGGTTGGTATTACACGTAGGAGAACTATTGCATCACCTACTTTGGCCAAAAACTGCCTTTTGTCCCGTAACTACATCCTATATTTTGCCTACCTTTGTACTGAGCTAGGAAGTAGTGGAGGAAATCTGCCATTTTATCATTTTTTGGCCTGTTTTCATTATATTTGGAGTATGTACGAAGGAAGAGGTAAGTTCCCACTCGGTTTTGCTCGATCGAGAGCCTCTGATGCTCGATCGAGGGGTTTTCTTGGTATATTTTGCTCGATCGAGAGCTTCATGGAAAAATAGTGCTCGATCGAGGACCTTTTTGCTCGGTCGAGTTGTTTGGGAAAGAAAAGCTATCGATCGACCACCATTTCTGGTCGATCGAGTGGAAAATTGCCACTGTTCAAAACAACCGAGGAAGAAAAAAAAATTCATCCAAATTCAAAAGAAAAATTCAAAAAAAAAAAGAAATAAAAATTGATGAAAGATGAAAATATATGAAAAATCAAATATCCGGTTGGCAGTTGGAAAATAATTTGGGTTGAAGTTTTGTTTGCCTAGAAAAGGCAATGTGCTTAATGTATAGTCGAAAATTTGGGGATGTATTTTCATTTGGTTTGTAGGTTCTAGCTCGGCTTAAACCTCACTAATCCATACTTGTCTTGCCCCTTTTCTCCTACTTAGCCTCACTTTCCCAAAACTTGGAATAGTTCGGCGTGTAATGGACATCGATGGTGGTTGTGCGTGTGTACGATGCTTGAAACCTTTATTCATACTAGTCTAACATGCATGATTTGTTGGTCGTAGTTAGGCGAGAGTCTATACTTTCTTCTTCTTCTCTTCACATATAAATTGCCATTTGCTTTGATTGAGAGAAGAGAGATTCCGGGAGAGTCCGAAACTTTATGAGTCTAGCAAGGTCGGAAGTCTACATGTTTTCCATGATGTGTACAAATTCGTTCGCGTATTTCTGATCTTGGCGTTGGTTGATTTTGGGCATAATATGTATTTGACATTGACTATTTTGTAGCTATGAGTCTTTCTCCATCCATTAGGTCCGTAGTTTACTTTTAGTTTGCATCTAGTTTGCTTGAGGACAAGCAAAGGTTCGGTTTGAGGAAGTTTGATGTGTGCATTTTGTATAGACTTTTTAGTCTTGTTTTAGCACACATTTTCATGTTATTTGGTGATTTTATATTATTTTATGCCCCGTATATGCTACTTTGTGTTTGTATTGCTGTTTTGCAGATATTAACCAAAGAGTAGCGGAAACCGAGGTTTTTCTACCTCAAAGAATTGCATTTTAGTAGATGATGGAAGAATCGTGGCTGGTTGTGCACTTATCGAGAAGCGTGAGGTTTTTAAACAACCTTTAGACCTGTTGAAGACCAATTCGGGAAGAAGAGTCCTCGGTCGAGCTGTCCTGTGCTCGATCGAGGGGTTTAGAGGAGGACAAGTCCTCGATCGAGCTGTCCTGTGCTCGATCGAGAGGTTTCCTAAGAAGAAAGCACTCGGTCGATAGTCCTGTTACTCGATCGAGAGATTATGAAGACACTAAGAATCGATCGAGAACTACAAGTCTTCGATCGACCTGTTTTGAAGACAATTGTGCTCGATCGAGAGGAAATTTCCCTCGATCGAGAGCTTAGCTGACGCTTTGTGTTCACAGTACTTATTACTTTAGTTTCGTTTTTCTTCTTATTTAAGGACACATTTTGAGATCATTAGGTTAAGCAATTTTTACCTATCATTAGCTCTCTGCAGACTTAGTTCTTAGTTTCTTATTTTTCAGAAACTTGTAGCCGTCACAATAATTCTTCACAATAATTTTAAGTTCCTCGTCTCTTTCGTTCTAAGGATTCTACTAATCGTTCCTGCCTTTCCTTACCAGTAATTCTACTTCTTCATTTTATTTCTTCTGTTTATTCATCGTTTATAATCTTAGATACTGTTTTCGTTCTCTGATTTTCGTCCTAATCGCGTTTAGTACTCTGTTTTCGCGTGCTTGTTTCCGTCGCTGTGTTCGTCCGTTTTTTTTCTCCTGTTCCATACTTTCTGATTCTGATTCCCTTCCCTTTATAATCTCTGTTATCAGTTTAGTTTACTCGTATTGTATCCCTGTTTAGAATCCCTTAGCATCTCGTTTCGTATGCTTGTTATCGTACTTTTGTATCCGTCTTATGAACATCGATATCGTGCCTATTCCTTACTGTTTTTTGTTGGTTTCGTATTTTCTGCCCTTATTCTCACGTTCTGATTTTATCTTACAATTCAATATGTCGTATGCTAGTTTAATTAAAGTAATCGTAGTTATCGTTAATACCGTCATGAGTAGCTAAACCCCTTAATATGTTGGGATGAGGGAAATTGTGTCAAACGTATGATATGTAGGAGTCGGGATGGACCGTTTTTGGTGGGAGTAATTGTCAAATCATTTAATTCATTTTCGGTTTAGTGAGTGCACGCATGAGACCTTATAATTAGTTAATTCCCGACCTAGACCGGAAGGTTGGAAGGGTAAGACTTGTTTAACGATTTTAATTAGTTTTTGTGAGAGTGGAAGTTAAGCAAAAACGACCTTAGGGCGACTTAAGACCGGAAGGTATAGTCGGGTTTGAGACTTGACCGTAATAACCCAGCCTTTCCCACCAATAAACTGGCCTATCCTAATTACACCAATTATACATGAGACACAACGACCCGAGTTTCCAACATATTCCCTTTATTCTTGATTTTATCTCATCTCGTGTTTTTGTTCGTTTTTTAATCTCTTTTGCACATCTTATATCTCGTAGTTTAGTTATCAATCTTAAAACCCCCAATTTGTGACAAAAGGTAAAAACCGGTAGTTAAGCAAGTTCACTTCCCTGTGGAGACTGACCCTATTTACCACTAGCTTATGTTAGTCGTGTACTAGGTTTATTTTTGGTGCCTACAACGACAGGCATTAATCTCCCCGGCAACGGCGCCAAAATTTGACACGGCTGTCGCAACCTTGTCAAAGATAAAACATAACAGGTCTCAACTAAATGTAGTAGAGGTAGTCGGGTATCGTATCCAAAGATTGATGGGAAGTCTATAGTCTGATAAGTCTGTCTAAAGTAATTGGTTCTGGGGTTTGTTTGATTTGATTTCTAATAACTACGAGAAAAAGAGAGAGAAAACAGATAGAGAAAGAACTAGGATTGTCGGTTCACAATGGCTACTAAGGTCTGAACTAATAGTCGCAAAACGCCCTAAGTTTGGTTGATGGTAGTGAGAAGGTCCTTCCGGTCCGCTATTCGCCCTAAGACTATACTACCTTAGCTTCCGCCCTGATTAGCACGATATTAATGATCACTGTAGAACTACCCCTATTCCAATCTCCCGATCTAGGTCAAGAGGGTTTCTAAACAGTCAGTTGAGTGCGTCGACTCAAACAATTAACAGTTATTATACGCAGCAGATACATACAAACCAAATTACGGGTATCTTAATCTAATAGGTCATCCTACGCCATGGCTACCCTAAATCCTAGCGGAGGGATTAGCTACGCATAATCGATAAAAGAGTAATTATAGTAAAAGAACGAATAATTAATAACATCACAGAAAGAGAAGGAATTGAAGTAAAAATTGGAAAACAATGATACTGAATTCGAGAAGTGAATAAGGAAAATGAACAATAAATCTGATCCGAAGTGATAGAGAAACGCTGCAGCAACTATTCTAAAATTAGGTATGAGAGGTGATAGGAATTGATGCCTTCTATTGTTCTCTACGACCTCTTAAATAGAGAAAACAATTAACAGTCAAAGTTAGCGGTACAGTGCAATTCGAAGCCCATTAGTTTATAACTTCTCGATCGAGCTCCACAGCTGCTCGATCGAGACGATTCTTCTAGGCTTCCCACTCGATCAAGAATGTAGTTTTCCCGATCGAGATCTTCAGGCTGGCATCTACTCGATCGAGCACATGACAGCTCGATCAAGTGTTTCTTCATGCAGGAGGCAATCGATCGAGCTAAAAGTCTCTCGATCGAATGGCTTTTGCCTCTTAATATGTTCTCCCATCCTTAAGGATGCCTTTCAGGCATCTCGAGGCAGTAAGTTTCCACTACGACTCTCTTATGTAAGCTTGGAGGACCATAAATAGGCTGATTTGCATTCGCCCTAGTTTGCTGAAAAAGCCTAAAATGTCTATAAGAAATGCACACATCAGCAGTATAACAATATATACCTCTTTCAGTGATGAATGTTGTGCTTTCCTGGTCTGAAGACGCATCTTTATTTGATTGATTCCACTTGAAGCGTCCATGAAAGTCACCATTTTGTGCCCTGCTGTAGCATCTACCATGGCGTCAATGTGTGGCAAAGGGAATGGATCCTTTGGACAAGCCTTATTGAGATTAGTGTAATCTACACATACCCTCCACTTGTCATTCTTCGTCTGGACAACCACCACATTGGCTAGCCAATCAAGATACATTACTTCCCTGATCATATCCATGTCTAACAGCTTTTCTACTTCTTGATTGATGATCTCATTTCTTTCAAAAGCAAATTTTCGTCTTTTTTGCTGCACAGGCTTGAAAGACGCGTCAATATTGAGCTTATTAGTAATAAGACTAGCGTAAATACCAGTTATATCAAAATGTGACCAGGCAAAACAAGACATCTTAGTTTTAAGAAAAATAACCAGATCAGGCCTAACTGAGTCAGGTGCATCAGATCCAACAAGTACCTTCCTGTTAGGGAATTCATGATCAAGGGTTACCTCTCCTATCTCCATTTGTGTTTATGCAACGTATTCTTTCCTGACAGGGGACTTTAGTTGCTTTGCCAGGGACTTACCTGGCTTTGATGGTTTCAAAGCCAGCGAGTGGTGATGTGTGCATATATTATAGACTTTTTAGTCCCGTTTTGGCACACATTTCTATGCAATTGAGTGGTTTTATATCGCTTTATGCCCCGAATAGGCTACTTTGTGTTTGTATTGCTATTTTGCAGATATGAATCGGATTGTAGCAGAAATCAAGCCTTTCGACCTCAAGTTTTGCATTTTGTTATAAGATGGAAGAATAGAGGATGGATAATTGTGCATGGAGAAGCGTGAAAGCTGCCGTTGACCACAAAAGAACCCTCGATCGAGCTGCCCTGTGCTCGATCGTGAGATATTGAGGGTAAAAAAGACTCGATCGATATTGTGTTTGGTCGATCGACCAAACTCTGCTGTGAAGAAATCGATCGAGAGGTTCTTTCCCTCGATCGACCAAAGGGTTGAAGCTTTTCTCTCGATCGAGGAGTTATTTCTCTCGATTGAGAGCTTTCTCGGGCTGACAGTATTAAGCCCGTAGGTCTTTTTTGTTTCTCGCATCTTATTATAAGAAGTCGAGGGTTTATCATTTTAGGTTATCATTAGACACTATCAGAAACTTATCACAAAATATTTTCTATCATTTTTCAGTTGCCACCTTTAGTCTATCACTTTCCTATTTTCCTTACGTTTAACATTTGAAGATTGACAATCGGGCTTGAGAATGTTCTTTACGACGGAACATTTGATTGTAATCTTCACTTCTCCTTTTAATCTTAGTCTTTCTTCCATTATTTTCTACTGTTTCGTTTATGTACTTCGTTCTGCTTTTATTCACGTTTTCTGCCTCGATATTTGTGCCCCTCGGTTTCGCTTGTATTGGTTCCTTATTTCTCTTTTTATTCTTGTTTTATCTTATTTTACACTATGTTGTTCATTAGCATGATTAGTGTAATTGTTATTGTTAGTGATTACGTTATGAGTAGCTAAATCTTTTATACGCCGGGATGAGGGAATCTGTGTCAAATACATGATAGGTTATAACCGGGTAAGGTAGTTTTGCGGTAGGAATTGTTGTTGAGCAATTTATTTGTTGTTTGGTTGAATGAGTGCACGCAGGAGACCATACACTTAGTTAAACCCCGGCCTAGATCGGAAGATTGGAAGGGTAAGGCTTACTTAACAATGAAAATTAGTTTCTGGGAGAGCGAAAGTCAAGCAGAAATGACTTTAGAGCGACTTAAGACCGGAAGGTATTGTAGGGTTAGAGACGTGACTGTAATAACCTAGCTTTTCCTACCAATAAACTGACCAACCTAGTTTACACCGATAGTGCTGACGACACAGTGACCCGAAATCCTAGCATATTCCTTATTTCTGAGTTATTCCATATCAATCTCGCTTTTGTTGTTTTCTTATCTTTTTCTCTCTCTTGTCTTTTATCTCCGTAGTTTAGTTACCACAATTTAAAACCCCCTAATTTGTGACCGATAGATAAGACCGACATATAGTATTTTAGCCTCCTTGTGGAGATCGAACCTATTTACCACTAGCTTCTGTTAGTAGTTTATTAGGTTTATTTTTGGCGTATAAAGACCGACATCAAATTTTGGCACCGTTGCCGGGGAGGCAATTCTTTTATATGTTTAAGTTTTTTCTGTCTTGTCTTAAGGAATTCTTGAGTACTTCTGACAGTGAGAGTGTTGATTCTATTCAGAAGATTTTCACTTCTGAGACCAATTTACCAATCAAGATGCCTAATATTGCTAGTCACTCAGAACCTACTGCCGAGTTCATTCCCAAAGGGTTCAGCTTATCCACTGATGAGGATGGTAACACGTTCGATTTCCGACCATCTTATATCAACATGGTTGAGAGGAACCTGTATCGGGGAGTCGCGGGTGAAGACCCACGAAAGCATATGGAGCGGTTTACCACTACTACAAAAAGAGACCTAATACAACATTTCGTGTGCAACACTTACGGGTTGTGCTGCAATTTTTACTTAATTATGCAACGCTTTATTTAAAAATGTTGCTTATTACCTACATAATGCATCACTTTAAGGTAAGTGTTGCAATATATTACTTTAATTGCAACATTCTTATACAATTGTTGCATTTTCTAGCAACACTTGTGCAACACTTTCGTCACATACATAGACATATATATATATATATACATATATACATACAGAGTCAAGATCCGGTGAGAACGACTATTCGGTGCATTCGGTGAGAACATCTACAAACCATTGGATTAAAGTCCAATTATAGGTTGGGATTTAATTACTAATATAAGCCATTAGTCCAATACTACATAGTAGACTTTGAACCATGGGATTAAAAAGAATCTAATGGCCGAAAAAAAAAAAAATACAAATCACATATTATTAAACAATACTTTGTAACAGACATTGCAAACCCAATTACTCATTAGTCCAATACTACGTAACAGACATTACGAACCCATTTAGTCCAATACTATGCCGTCACCAACCCATTACCGACACCCCATTGTCAAATATATTAGAGATGTATCTACCCATTAAAAAATGTAATTAGGTTTATGTAAAAAATTAAAAAAAATGTATCTACTCCGTAAAAATATATATTTAGGTTTAAGTAAAAAAAAATATATCTACTCTGTAAAAAAAAATGTATCTAGGTTTATGTAAAAAGTAAAAAAATGTATCTACCCGTCAAAAAATGTATCTATGTTTAAGCAAAAACAATGTATCTACTCCGTCAAAAAATGTAACTAGATTTATGTAAAAAGTAAAAATGTATTTACTCCGTCAAAAAATGTATCTAGGTTTAAGTCAAAAAATGTATCTACTCCGTCAAAAAATGTATCTAGAGTTATGTAAAAAAAATGTAACTATTCCGTCAAAAAAGTATCTAGGTTTAAGTAAAAAAAATGTATCTAGGTTTATGTAAAAAAAAGTAAAAAATGTATCTACTCCGTTAAAAAATATATCTAGGTTTAAGTAAAAAAAAATATATCTATGGTAAAAAAATGTATCTAGGTTTATGTAAAAAGGTAAAAAAATGTATCTACCCCGTCAAAAAATGTATCTATGTTTAAGTAAAAAAATGTATCTATTCCGTAAAAAAATGTAACTAGGTTTATGTAAAAAGTAAAAAACATGTATTTACTCCGTTAAAAAATGTATCTAGGTTTAAGTCAAAAAATGTATCTACTCCGTCAAAAAATGTATCTAGATTTATGTAAAAAAAAAAAGTAACTATTCCGTCAAAAAATGTATCTAGGTTTAAGTAAAAAAAAATTGTATCTACTCGTCAAAAAATTTATCTAGGTTTATGTAAAAAAGTAAAAAAAAATGTATCTATTACGTTAAAAAATGATCTAGGTTTAAGTCAAAAAATATATCAAGTACGTTAAAAAATGTAACTAGGTTTATGTAAAAAAGTATAAAAATAAAAAAAAATGTATCTAATCCGTCAAAAAATATATCTAGGTTTAAGTAAAAAAAATATATCTACTCCGTAAAAAAACTGTATCTAGGTTTATATAAAAAAAGTTAAAAAATGTATCTATGTTTAAGTAAAAAAAAGAAGGTATCTACTCCGTCGAAAAATGAAACTATGTTTATATAAAAATTAAAAAAAAATGTATTTACTCCGTCAAAAAATGTATCTAGGTTTAAGTCAAAAAATATATCTACTCCATCAAAAAAATGTATCTAGGTTTATGTAAAAAATTTAGAAAAATGTAACTATTCCGTCAAAAAATGTATCTAGGTTTAAGTAAAAAAAATGTATTTACCCCGTAAAAAAGTTTATCTAGGTTTATGTAAAAAAGTAAAAAAAATGTAACTATTCCATCAAAAAATGATTTAGGTTTAAGTAAAAAAATGTATCTAGTCCGTCAAAAAATGTATATAGGTTCATGTAAAAAATAAAAAAAATATAATTATTCCGTCAAAAAATGTATCTAGGTTTAAGTAGTAAAAAAAATGTATCTACCCGTCAAAAAATTTATCTAGGTATATGTAAAAAAGTAAGAAAAAAATGTATCCGTAAAAATTAATTAATAGTGAGTCATCCACATGATATAGTATTATAATGTAGTACAAGTCATTTGAGGATGAGTAATATAATGATAAGTTGTTGTGGAGAAAATAAAGTAGGTAAAGGTACAGAGAAAAGGGAAAGTTACGTAGAGAAAGAAGGGAAAGTTACAGAGAGAAAGAAGGTAAGTTTGATAATGATGTACTTTCTTTATTTGCTTTGTTCATGGATCTGTCGTTCAATGTTTTTAAATCCAATGGTTGTAGGTCGTTTTCACCGTATGCACCGTATAATCGTTCTCACCGGATCCTAAATCTATATATATATATATATATATATATATATATATATATATATATATATATATATATATATATATATATATATATATATATATATATATATAATCAATGTAAAACCTAATATATGTATCTCTAAAATTTTCCAATTTCGTTTAAGCGTTTAAAATTTTCAATTAATAAAAAACCTAAATGAAATCTGGGTAAAACAAAGTAGGCGCCTAATCAATCTTAAACCCTAGCTAATGCACGATTACTATACTACTGCATCACTCATCGTCCTTCATCATCATTCCCAGAAAAAAAACTAAAAAAAAAAAAAATCAATCAGCGGTTCTCGATCATCAGGGTAATTGATTCACGCGTTTCATATTCATCCCATTTCAACTTTGATTCTTACTCAGCCGGCGAAATTCATATTCAGTATAATTGATTGGGATTTCTGATAGGTTTGATACTTCAATTTCAATTATTGTTATCATTTTGTTATTATTTCAATCTAATTGTTGTTTCATCTATTCGTCCCTTCGTATATTCATATTTGTTTTTCTTAGGTATTTTTGTTGTTGTGATGTGACTGTGACAATGTTTATTCTTGATTAATAAGCATATAAATTTGAATGTTTATTGTTCATCTATTTGTCCCTGCATATAATGTTTATTGTTCATCTATTCGTCCCTGCATATAATTTAGCCAGCTTCCACGGAATAGCTAGTACGCATTCATGCGTGCACTTGTTTCTTTGAAAAAACAAATGGTATATTGTGCTAAGAACTACTGCCACCTTCACACTAATTTGAATGTTATTGGTTGTATTCTTCACTTATATTTTTATGAATGTTATGTGGTTTTGATGGTGAATATGGGATGTATAAGTTATGGGTCAAGGTATAGGGTGGAAGGGTTAGTAGGATTATGTTGTGAGGTTGTCATTGCTGAAATTATATGTCCACTTACGTATTGACATTGTGCTATTGTTCCTGAACCCTCAATCTTGTGCATCTGATTCTGCCTTGCTATTGGTCTGTCACTACCCATTTGGTCTGTTCATACATGGTACCCTACCATTCTGTGCTGCGTGTTACTACATGTCTACTACTCCTCATTGTGGCTGGTTGTTATTACGTATTACTTACCCCATACCCCATTGTTACCTACTCTACTGCATTATGTTTTACTACTGCCCAGACCAGATTACTGCTATACTACAACATATTGCTCACTGTCACTTACTCTAATACTATTGCACATACTACGGTTACTCACATATGCACACCCTACTGGTCTGTCACTGCGTGCTGCTACTACTTAGTCACTATAAGTCTGTTTTGATGCTGTTGTGTAACATCTTTGCCCTCTGCAAATACGTGTCTTAGCTACTGTTTCTGCTGTGTATACTACTGCTAATAACACCACTTTCTATTTTACACTACTGAAATGCTGCTACCACTCTACTACACTCTACCCATTATTGTTGCGGCTGCATACTACCACTCTACTTTATTCTGTCACTGCACTATATCTACTACTACTGCTGCAACTATTATACTACTGGCTGTCTACTTCTTACTGCACATACTACACTTACTGCAAACCCGTGCTATGTAGTGGTTTTTGCAGTCTTTTTAATTCGTTAATGCATTAGTTTTTGTTGTACTATCTATTTGCACATCCAGATCTATAAGAATTGGTTTAGTACAATCTTTCTTTTCTTTTTAGACTCGTGCTTTCTTTTCTTCCTGCCTTATCTTATCCTACATATTGGGTAAGTTTCTTTCTTTCCTCTCTATGTTAGAGGAATGTTCTCCTTTCTAGTCTTTTCTTCTTTCTTATTGTGTCGCTTTTATGGATATCAGATGTAAGTTAAAGGAATGTTTGTGCTATATTTTCTGTTTGTTTAAGCTTATTATTGTTTCTGTGTCAGACTTTGCAGCCTTGTTTACTGTGTTATGTTTTTTTTTGATAAAATGTGAGAAATTATATATATCATAGAACCAAAAAAAAGATACAAATGCAGGCCTACTGTTAGATAAATAACTTCTTATAGCTTGATTTCTGCTTTAAAAAAAAACATAACATATAACATGACATGCTTAAGTATATATTAATTTGTGCTTATTTAATCTAGAATTCAGAGGATGAGGAATGATAGAAGTTGGATGTATATAGCTAGACGTTTGCCTGAGTTTGAAAATGGAGTCATTAAGTTCCTTAATGTGTCATTTTCTAAGGGTGTTCATGGGAGTTAAATAAGATGTCCATGTAAGAGGTGTGCAAACCGTTATTGGTTACGAAGACATGAGGTGTATGATCATTTAAAAGGATTTGGTTTTGTTCAGAATTATCATGTTTGGACCATTCATGGAGAGGATCCTTTATCAACTGAATCCATAGTTGAAACCCTTGATGAAGAACCAATTTTCAATGACAATACCGACACATTGTTAGACGACAAATTTAGAAATTGTTGTGAAGGTCCCACTAACGTACAAAATGGTCCCAATGATGAAGCTAAAAAGTTTTATAAGTTGGTTGAAGAGGGTCAACAAGAATTATTCCCAGGCTATAAGAATTTTTCAAAATTGTCTTTCATTATTCGACTTTTTTTGTACAAGACACTTTATGGAATTAGTAATGTGGAATTCAATCAACTCCTTCAATTGTTCAGAGACATGGTTCCAGAGGCCAAAACTTCGGTCAACTACACAGAAGCTAAGAATAATGTGAAGGATTTGCGTCTTGATTACAAAAAAATATGTGCGTGTCCTAATGGTTGTATGCTATTTTGGAAAGAGTTTGAAAATGCTGAAGAGTGTTTTAAATGTCATGCCTCTAAGTGGAAAAAATGCGAAGAGAATTTATCTAATAAGACTTCAAACACTAAGAATAGTCGTCAAATACCTGCAAAGGTATTATGGCATTATCCACTGCCACTTAGGTTGCAAAGAGTTTATATGAATTCAGAAGTTGCAGAAGCTATGACATGGCATGCTGATAAACGTCCGAAAGATGGGTATCTACGACACCCTGCGGATGGGTCAGCATGGAAGGACTTTGATTTTCTATACCCTAACTTTGCTAATGATCCTAGAAATGTAAGGTTAGGATTGGCATCTGATGGGTTTAATCCATTTCGAACTATGAGTGTATGTCACAGTACATGGCCCGTTGTGTTGGTCAATTACAACTTGCCACCTTGGATGTTCATGAAACTTGAATATTTCATGCTATCACTACTCATTACCGGTCCTGAGGGTCCTGGGAATAACATTGGCGTATACATACAACCTTTAATTGAGGAATTAAAAGATTTATGGAATGTAGGGCTTGATACGTATGACAAATTTAGGAATGAAACATTTAAGATACATGCTGCTTTGACATGGACAATTAGTGATTTTCCGAAGAATTCAATGTTATCCGGATGGAAAACAAAAGGGAAGTTTGCATGTCCGAGTTGTAACCATGAAACTGACTCCTTATATTTGAAGCATAGCAAAAAAAATGTGCTATATGGGTGGTCGTAGATTTTTAGACGCTAATAATCCTTTGCGCCGTGATATGAAGTCTTTTAATGAAAATTTTGAAGAAAGACCCCTTTCTAGACCCCTGACAGGATTTCATGTATTAGATGAGTTGTCTGACTTTGTGAATTCTTTTGGGAAGAAAGAAAAACAAAAGAACAAAAGCCAGTGCCCATGGAAGAAGAAGTCTATATTTTTTGAATTGCCTTACTGGAAGCACACTAAATGTAGGCATAACCTAGACGTGATGCATATTGAAAAAAATGTTTTTGACAATGTACTCGGAACTTTAATGGATATCTATGGTAAGAGTAAGGATCACCCAAATGCTCGTTTTGACTTATTAAATATGGGTATCAAAGAGGATCTACAGCCTCAATTGTCAGAAGACCAGAGACATGTCTTTTTCCCGAAGGCATGTTATTCCATGTCTACAAAAGAAAAGGATATCTCTTGTCGTGCTTTGAAAGATGCAATACTTCCTTATGGCTTTGGCTCTAGTATTTCACGATGTGTGAATTTAGCTCAAAGGAAAGTTTCAGGATATAAAAGTCATGATGGTCACATCATTTTCCATTACTTACTTCAAGTTGCTGTAAGAAGGTGCCTTCCCAAGCATGCGGCTGTTCCTTTGATTAGATTAGGGAATTTTTTCCGAAAACTGTGCAGTAAAGTCCTAAGTTAGGAAGAACTTGATTACTTAGAATCCGAATTATCCACATATTATGTGACTTAGAAAAAATATTTCTCCCAAGCTTCTTCGACATCATGGTTCATCTGCCCATTCACCTAGTAGAGGAAGTTAGGCTTAGGGGTCCTGTTCAAGGGAGAGGGATGTATTTCATTGAAAGATATTTATGCAAATTGAAATTCTATGTGCAAAATAGAGGTCGTCCAGAAGGATCTATTGCAGAAGGTTATTTGATTGAGGAATGCATGAATTTTTGTTCTCGGTATGTGGACGGAGGCAAGACTAGAGATAACAGAAGCACATGTGACATGCCTTCTAATGAAACAAAAGAACTTGACGCTACAATTTTTTCAAGTTGTGGTCATCCTTTGGGAGGAAAGAAGCAAAGAAATGGACGGGTGTTTACTCTGGACACTAGAGTAGCTGCACAGGCGCATCGTTACGCATTATTCAACTCAGATAGTGAAGAGGTTGATCAGTGCATAAAGTAATTAACTTTAACATATAATTTGACTACTAACATTATATCATATTCATTAATGTATAAGTACGTTTCCTTTCATTATTTCTGCATTTATTGATTTACTGTTTCATGTAGAGAACATGAAGCTTTTGTAAACCTCCAAAGAAGTAAAAGCAAATGGAAACGTGCTCGGAATCACAGTCATGATTTCCCAAGCTGGTTGAAGGAAAAGGCGACTCAAGAAGGTGTCTCTGGGCAAATATTTTGGCTTGCTAAAGGACCTAGTACTATAGCTAAAAGGTTCAAGGGTTATTATGCAAATGGTTATGAGTTTTATACCAAATCACGCGATGCCAGATGCAAAACACAAAATAGTGGAGTAACCCTCTCTGCTTTAACTTCAAGCTTTGCTAGCTCTAAAGATAAAAATCCTATTGATCGGGATGTTACGTATTACGGTTCAATTCTGGAAATTATAGAGCTTAATAACTATTGGTCTAGGTTTACTGTTGTTATGTTTCGCTGTGAGTGGTATCAAGTGGAGAAAGATGACTACGGTTTGACTTGTGTTAATGTGAACAGATATTGTTCAGTGGATGATCCATTTATCATGCCATCCCAAGTGCATCAAGTCTTTTATGTGGCAGAGCCAATCGTAGATGGGTTGCAATATGTCATGACTAAGGTTCCAAGAGACATCTTTGATTATAGCATTGAAACTGAAAAACCTAATAATGACCTTATAATGCATTCTGGAAGCACAGAACCTGAAGAAAATATCATATTGTCAAGAGAAGATATGGATCCCATGATTGTTGACGCAAATAGTGTATTCGCTAACACTAATAATTTGCGTGATTTAAATGGTGACAGTGACGACAATGATGATACCTTATGGGACTGGATGCAAGCTGAGGAAGAACAAAATGATGGGGACTTATGAGTAGCGTTAATCTATTTTCTATACATTTATAGTCTCTCTTTGATGTGGCTTATGTGATAATTAATGTGACATTTTGCAGTTTCAGTTATAATAAATTTGTTATTTTGTCTCTTTTATAATAATTAATGTGACATTCTGTCTCTCTTTGATGTGGCTTATTTTGTCAGTTATAATAAATGTGACATTTTGTAGTTTCAGTATGACTGAAAGCTTGAATGAATATGAGAGAGCTCGCATTGAAAGAATTGCACAGAATAAGGCCAGTGTAACATCCCGTATTTTCGTAAAATCTATTTTTAAGCGTTTTAAATTATTTTAAGTAATAAAATAAAATTTTAATAATTTATTGTGAAAGATTTTAATTTAATTAGTAAGATCCGTCTTAAGAACCTTAAGTCCTTAAGACGAATACAAACTTGGTAAACTTAAGTTCACATCTCAAAATCCGTTCAAGGTATCCTAACCCGTTTTATTGACTCGGAAAGGACAACTCATAAACCCCCTTAAAACCCTTTAGTCGACATATTCCATCATCCTCAAAACAAACATCTGACATTTCCATTTCTCTTAAAACCTCCATTTTATTCATCTTCTTTTGATCTTTTCTCCATCATCCGTTCATCAAATCAAGGTAACAATAACATTTTCGGAATCCTCATCAAATTTCCAAGCCATCTATCAGTTTCGTTTTGCATTCTACCGACTTCGAAATTTGGGCTGTTTCGCATAAATTCCGTTTTTACTCCGTTAACATCGTTTTTCGTGCTTGTAGGTGTGGGCTTGGACGACCCGGACATTGATAGCTTCGTGGTAGAGGAGGATCTTTAAGCCGGAGTGCATTTAAGGTGACGATAATGAGAAACTCGGCCTTATTGTGAATATTAGCACTTTTGATGTGTTCTTCATTTTGTTTCTGATTTTGTTTAAAGAGTTATGTTTAATGGACTTAGAAACATGTTTAGGATTGTTCTTAGGTGAAGAATTCATGCTTGGTGTTGTTTTTATATGTTCTTAAGCTTATTTTCAGTTTTCACAAAGTTAAGACGGATCCATGAAATTATCGTTTGAGGATTGTTATGGGATTTGTTTGCTGTTAGTTAGTAGTATTGGATGATTGGAAATGTTGGGTAAACTTTACTTGTAGCAATTTTGAAGGATTGGTGTCGATTTATGGAGTTTTCGAATAGGCTGAAAGTTGCGAAAATCGTATCAGGCTCTCTGAGCCGGTCGACCGGCTGGGAGCGTCTTTGATGTGTTTTGCGAATTTGAAGGATTTTGGCTTTAGGACTGCCAGCCGGCCGACCGGCTGCCTGCCGACCGGCTGGTGGTCTCTTGTGTTGTGTTTGTGTTTTTGCGAGAACATAAGGAAGAGGGGAGCCCAGCCGGCAGACCGGCCGCCTGCCAGCCGGCTGGGAGTACGTGTGGGGTGGGTTTGCGAGTTTGTAAAGGCCAAGGGAATGGGTTCCCAGCCGGCCGACCGGCTGCCTGCCGACCGGCTGGGAGTCCCTTTGTATTTTGTTGTTTTAAAAAGAAAGGCTGAGAGGACCACCAGCCGGCCGACCGGCTGCCTGCCGACCGGCTGGGGGCCCCTGTAGGCTGTTTTGATCGTAAATCGTTCGTAACTTTTAAACGGTTAATCAGTTTTGATTGAAACTCGTTCCTTATATCTTTGATATGTATTTGAGGTCCCCGGAGGATGGGCGACACTATATTGGGTTCGGGAATGGAGTGAGGATAGAGACACCCCGGTCGGGTAACCGGAAGGGAAACCGGCTCTCCCTCAACTTAGTTCTCGGGGTCAATTAAGTGTTGATTAGAAGTTGAAAAGTAGAACTATAGGTTAGTTCATAGACTTGGATGATATTGTATTGATGCGTATTAAGTTATGCCTTAAGCTGGCCTCTGAACTTAATACGTGGGTTGTTTGTTGTGTATGGGAACATGCGTTGAGTTTTCGCCTCTGAGTTCCATACATGTTTGTTTGTCGTGTCTGGGACATGCGTTGAGTTTTCGCCTCTGAGTCTAGACATGTATGTGTGATCGCGTTAGGACATGCCTTAAGCTGGCCTCTGAGTCTGACGAGTAGAGCAACTGCACGACGGGGCAGTCAGGTTGTCATACCTTACCCGGAGTGCAGGTGTTTGGTGCTAGATAGAACATGCGTTGAGTTTTCGCCTCTGAGTTTAGTACCTTGTGATGTAGTAGGGGAACATGCGTTGAGTTTTCGCCTCTGAGTTCCTTACTTGTGATAGTGAATTGAATGCTAGTCCATGCGTTGAGTTTTCGCCTCTGAGTCTAGTGTTCTGTGATAGCTGGTCCATGCGTTGAGTTTTCGCCTCTGAGTCCTTGCTTGATATTGTGAACTTGGTATCTAGGTTATGCGTTAAGATGTCGCCTCTGAACCTTTATACTTGCTGAATGTTTGGTAATTAGGTTATGTCTTGAGTTGTTTGCTGAACCTCCTTACTTGATGTTATATCTGCTTACCTAGAGTTTGGTACAGTGTCAGATATGCATGTTAAAGTTAATGAATATATTGCTTGAGTTATAATTTGTTCGTCCAAGGCATTGGATGACTCTTTTATCGGTTTCATAAATAGTTGGATTGAAAGACCCCCCAACTGGGTAACCAGTAGGGAAACCGGCTCTCCTTCCTAACGGTTTATGAAGTTGGTTGAGAGCCGTGCACTAGAGTTTGCATGATAGTATGAGAACAGTTGATGAGATGTTTATGCTTCGCATGTTTATATATGTTGAAGTATTCTGTATTGTTTTATGTGTTACGTGTTGTCACAAAAGGTGGTTAGGAGAACTCTAGTCACTCCCCACTGATTGTGGCGTACATGTTTTCATGTATGTAGGTACATGCAGGTTGGAGCGGGGTTCACGAGAGAGCTAGCGAGTGATGATCCTGTTGTCATCATATGACTTACACATTTATCGAGTAGCTAGACTCTTAGTTTCTTTTGATACAGTTTTGTTGGTGCATGTAGGGATGTTCCATCCCAGGCTGTTGTACATATTTGGTTTTGATACTTAGAACTGTTACTTATCTATTTTGTTTTATTTCAGTTTCCGTTTTAGTTTAATTCTTCTCGCATGTTGTTTATGTTAAAAAGTTTTAATTCCGCTGCATTTTTGGTACTTTTGTGTGTTTATATTTCCGCTTTCGCGAGGGGTTTTGCAGTTGGTATCAGAGCATTATTGCTCCCGACGCACTCATGTGACCCCCAACCTTAACTTGACCAAATAAACAAATAATGAATGAGAGATGGGTAGATCTAAGGATTTATTTTGTAGCCTATTTGTGAATGCTAAATGCTAAGTTAACACTTGTTTTCTCTTTTGAAGGATGGTGAGACCCACGGCTGCTGATAACATTATGTTGCAAGCAATTCATCACTTGCTTGAGACCCAGAGACAGCAAGCAGGGAATGTTCCACCTCCTCCACCGCCAGGCAACGAGGCTAATCATCCTGGTAGCTTCTCTTGGATAGCGTCCCAAATGTCCAGGAGCCATGTGAAGACTTATGGCGGCGAGGTTGATCCGGTAGCTCTTACCGAGTGGTTCAGGGATATGGAAAAGAGCATTACCATGTATTCGGTGGGTAGAGAGGATAGAGTGCGGCTAGCCACTCACTTTATGACCCTTGAGGCCGATAGATGGTGGGCGTTGACCGGACCGACTTTCACTCTTGATCCTTTGTTCGATTGGGAGGCTTTTAAGGATAACCTCGAGACGAGGTTTTATACTAAAGAGCTCAGATCACAGCGACTCAAAGAATTCATGGATTTGAAGCAAGGCAAGATGTCAGTTCAGCAGTTTACCGACCGATTCAACCAACTTGCTCACTTCGCATCGAGATTTGTCAGAGATGAGGCTAAGAGAGTCTACTTTTACCGTGGGAAGCTAGGACCGCGCATCGAGAGCATGGTTCGTCGTGACTCGACTTCTTTTGTGGAGGTATATGATGATGCTATTTGGGCCGAGAGTTCCATTCGTGCCTTAGATGCTGAGACCCGAGCTGCTACTTCCAGTGTGACTCCTCACCAGAGATCAGTGTACCAGGGGAAGAGACCATTTGTTCCTTCTACTTCTTCGCCTTCTTCTCAGAAGAAGCGGTTTGAGAGGTTCTCTGCTCCGGTTGCTAAGACCATATTTCACACCGACACTGCTTCTACTGTTTACCGCCGTTGTGGTAAACCGCTTCATCCAGGGCTGAGGCTGAGGCTCATCCAGACATTGTTGCCGGTATCTTTTCTGTTCTTGGTGCTGAGTGCCTTATTTTATTCGATACTGGAGCTTCTCTTTCATTTATATCGACTCAGTTCGCAGACCGTTTAGCTCTTGAGTCTTCATTGGTTGAGGAGACTTCCATTTCCTTACCTTTTGGAGACGTGTTTTCCTGCTCTTCGTCCCATAGGGATGTTCCGATTATTATTGGTCAAGCCACGTTTCCAGCGGACTTACTGAGATTTCCTCTCGAGGAGTTTGACATTATCCTCGGTATGGATTGGTTATCGCGATACCATGCTCGCTTCGAGTGTCACGACCAGAAAATCTGCTTGAGGAGTTCTTCAGGAGTTCGTGTTTCCTATAGGGGAACTCGCCCTAAAAAGGGTGTTCGTGTGATTTCCTCGATGAAAGCATCTCATCTTCTTAGGAAGGGTTGCCAAGCCTTCCTGTGTGTTGTTTCAGCTGCAAAGCCATCGCTACCGAAGCTTGAGGATGTAGCCATTGTTCGTGAGTATCCAGATGTTTTCCCAGATGACTTGCCAGGGATACCGCCAGAGAGAGATGTGGAGTTTACCATTGAGCTTGTTCCAGGTACCGGACCGATTTCCAAAGCTCCTTACCGTATGGCTCCACTTGAGTTGAAAGAGTTGAAGCAACAGTTGGAGGAAATGATCGAGAAAGGATTTATTAGACCGAGTGCTTCTCCGTGGGGTGCTCCAGTTTTGTTCGTTAAGAAGAAAGATGGTTCCATGAGACTTTGCATTGACTATAGAGAGTTGAACCGAGTGACCGTGAAGAATAGATATCCTTTGCCTAGGATAGATGATTTTTTTGATCAGTTGAGAGGTGCTTCTAGGTTTTCTAAGATTGATCTTCGATCGGGTTATCATCAGATTCCAGTGAGAGAGGCTGATATTGCGAAGACTGCTTTTCGTACCAGATATGGGCATTTTGAGTTCGTGGTTATGCCTTTTGGGTTGACTAATGCACCTGCTATTTTCATGGATCAGATGAACCGCACCTTTAGCGAGTATCTTGACACTTGTGTTGTGGTGTTTATTGATGATATCCTCATTTACTCTAAGACCGATGAGGAGCATGCCGAGCATCTCCGATTGATTCTTGGGATTTTACATCGATAGAAGTGGTTCGCGAAGTTCTCAAAGTGTGAGTTTTGGCTTTCTAAGGTTGCATTTCTTGGACATGTGATATCTAGTGAGGGAGTTATGGTTGATCCCGCGAAGATTGAGGCCGTTGTTGATTGGGAGAGTCCCAAAGATGTGGGAGAGATCCGTAATTTCCTTGGTTTAGTGGGTTATTATCGTCGATTTGTTGAGGATTTCTCTAGATTAGCTCGCCCGATGACTCAGTTATTGAAGAAGGAAGCTAAATTTGTGTGGACCGACAAGTGTGAGAGTTCTTTCCAGGAATTGAAGACTAGGTTGACTTCCGCTCCCGTACTTGCTTTGCCAGAGATTGGAGTTGACTTTGATGTTTATTGTGATGCTTCGATGTTAGGGCTTGGATGTGTGTTGATGCAGAGTGGTAAGGTGATAGCTTACTCATCTAGACAGTTGCGAGTTCACGAGGTGAACTATCCGACACATGATCTTGAGTTGGCTGCAGTCGTTCATGCTTTGAAGATGTGGCGTCATTACTTGATTGGATCTCATTGTCGCATTTTCACGGATCACAAGAGTCCTAAGTACATTTTCACCCAGAAAAACCTTAATATGCGACAGAGACGTTGGCTAGAGTTAGTTAAGGATTACGACATGGAGTTGTTATATCATGAGGGAAAAGCCAATGTTGTTGCTGATGCGCTTAGCCGCAAGACTTCTCATTCGATGAGTGCTATGCGAGTGTTGCCCGATGAGTTGTGTTCCGAGTTCTGGAAGTTGAGATTAGAGATGGTGGGTAGTGGTTTTGATTGGTTAGCTGCTATGACCGTCGAGCCGTCCTTATATTGGGAGATTCGCAAGAGTTTACCTTCAGATGCTGATTTCAAGAAGTTCGAGGTTAAGATTTCGAGTGGAGTTGCACCTGACTTGGTGATTGATGCTGATGGTTTCCTTAGGTTCCGTGGTAGGATGTATGTACCCGATGTGCCAGATTTAAGGAAGAGGGTTATGGATGAGGCTCACTTGACACCGTATTCAGTTCATCCAGGAGGAGAGAAGATGCACAAGGATTTGAGGCTTATGTTTTGGTGGCCTAGAATGAAGAAAGAGATCTTGGATTACGTGAGTAGGTGCTTGACTTGTCAACAAGTCAAGATAGGGCATAGGAGGCCAGGGGGTTTGCTACAGCCGCTTCCCGTTCCTCAGTGGAAGTGGGAGTGCATTTCGATGGACTTCGTGACAGCATTGCCTAAGACCGTGGGAGGCAAGGATGCGATTTGGGTTATTGTTGATAGGCTAACTAAGTGTGCCCGATTTGTGCTTATCAGAGAGACATGGGATATGGACCGTTTAGCCAGGGCTTATATTGCTGAGATAGTCCGTTACCATGGTGTCCCGAGAGAGATAGTTTCTGATCGTGATCCGAGGTTTTGTTCCAGATTTTGGAAGGCTTTACAGGAGGCTATGTTGTAGTGTTTGTAACCAGTTCTACAATGGGTTGTACAATGACAACCGTGCTTACCTTGATGTTGCAGCCAATGGGAGGTTTCTGGGGAGACCAAGGGTCTCAGGATAATTGAAGATGATGCTGTACGCAGAGCCGAGCACGGGACTTCCCGTGGTAACCAAAGGAAAGCTGAGTCCTCAGTGGCAGCGATTGAGGACCTTGTAGCTCGGTTCGATAAATATGAGCTTGGTGGAGGGACCAAGGGTGGAATGTACCAAGTGAATGCGGTGTCGGATGGACCATTCACTTGTGAGAGATGCGGTGGAGAGGGTCATGTTTCCAGATTTTGAACAACTCCGAATGCAACATGTGCGACCTTCCAACATTATCGTGGGAACAATTTTTATGATCCAAATAATGTCTACCCCAACATGAGGTGGACTAGCCAAAATGTCCTAAACCCACAACCTCCACCACAACAAAACCAAAACTACATCCCACCCCATAAGCAAAATTTCCAAAAACAGCCATTTGCCCCACAACAACCTTCAAACCCACCTCAAAGTATCGAGACCATGATCCAAAATGTCATGGGAATGGTGCAAAAGGAGTCTCAAGAGAGAGAGGCGGGGATGAAGATGCTAGAGTCTCAAATCGCTCAAATTGCAAGCAAAAATAGTACGAGAGCTCCGGGTCAACTTCCGACCCTAACCGATCAGAAAAAGGAGACTCTAAACATCATTTCCTTGAGGACGGTGCGAAGGTGAGGGGTTCTAAGGCTATATAGAAAAAGAACCAGAAAAATCAGGGTGTGAGTAGAAGTGGAGGTGGTCGACCGACCAGTGCTGTCAGTCGGTCGACCACTGACGAGAAGTCAGAAGCTAATCCAGTAGCTAATGGAAATTCAGAGGAAGCAGAGTCTGGTCGACCGACCGAGGAGAGTGGTCGGTCGACCACTGTAGCTGAGCACGCAGAGTCGTTCAGGCCTGAGATTCCTGAGAATTTGAAGCGGTTCCTTTTTCGAGGTGACAACACACCGAATTTCCTGAAGAGCGCCATACATGCTGAAGGCTCCACTCCCCCATATCCGTAAAGGCTAATTCCAACGAAGGAACAGGTATCCTTCGATAAATTCAAAGATGTCATTCGTAGCCTTAATGTGCAAGTCCCTTTTCTTGAGTTAGTCCAACAAGTCCCTTCTTATTTAAAGTTCATGCGTCAACTCTTGACTAGGAAGAGGTCTTTATAGGAAAGGTCGAGTCAGTTGCATTAACTGAAGAGTCTTCTAGTTTTTTTATCTCATGTCATTGCACCCCATAAACTAGAGGACCCAGGTAGCTTTTCGGTCCCATGTAACATAGGCACCTTCCCAGTCAAGAAGGCGCTATGTGACCTCGGGGCTAGCATTAGTGTGATGCCCTTGAGTTTAGCCAAAAAGCTTGGAATGACTACCTTTGCTATGACTAGCATGACGGTTCAGATGGCAGACTGCACCTCGGTAGAACCTGTAGGGGTGTTAGAAAACATCCCAGTTCGCATTGACAGGTTCTTTTTCCCCATTGACTTTGTGGTATTGGACATCCCCAAGGATGCCCACATACTCATTATTCTAGGGAGACCCTTCTTGCACACCACTGGTGCAATTATTGACGTGGGGAGTGGGGCCTTAACCTTCAAAGTGGGGAAACATTCTAAAATTTTTGGGTTATCCTATAGGAAAAAGGATGCCATGACCCCCATTACATCCAATGCGTTGACTTCCGAAAGGAAGTATGAGGTAGTTACCGAGTCTCCCACTTTAGAGCCTGTACCGATACTTGCTTTTACACCTCCGCCCCAGATTGGGAGCAATATGGAGGACACTCTTGTTACATCTTTTGAAGGAACGGGTTTGGGGAAGCAAAGGAGCAAGGAGGGGAAGCTACCGTCGAAGAGCCCATAGTGCAAAGAGGAGGACGTGGAATTTTGAGCTATGGATCGGAGGATGATCCGGATAAGGTAGACGCGGAGGACAAGAGAAGAAAAGAGGAGGCTAGAGAAGGTGGACCGTCAAATATGTTTTGTGACGGGGTGGAGACGTGCTTCGCAATCAAGACAAACACGGTGGAGACCACGGCGTGTAGCCAAAAGCCGTGGTCCGAGATATTCCGCATCTTTCGCGGATGAGTTTTTTAGGATTTATGGTTTTTAAGACTTTTTATTTTCTGTTTTAAGACTTTTTAAGTTGCGTTAACTTAGACTTATTACTTTCGTTGCTTTTGTTTGAGACAATAGACTTGGTACTTTGGGATTTTGCGCATGTTTTGGGCGCATATATACTGTTTACAGGTTTGAGGAAGGATTAACTCAGTCCAAACGAGTTAATTCCGAGAAGAAAAAGAACACTGCACAGGAAGAGTGGTTGACCGACCTGAAGCATCAGTGGTCGACCAAGTTCCTGTACCCCAGATGGTCACTGTTACCCGTCACCTGGTCGGTCGACCACCATAGCTGATACAGCCTGTTCGTACTTACCTCGAAAAGCGTGCACGCATGACTAAGGAGTTTTTCTCCTTACTCTTTCTTTTATGCTTTTAATTTCCTTCTCATTTTTCAAACCTTTAAGCTATTATCACCCAAAACACCGTTAATCCCCGAAAAAGGGTTATCTTCTTGTCCCTTTTTCAGGTCCTTGGGGTGGCATTGCTGGCCACCGAAACCTCCTAAGCTCCCGCTGGTTTGGGGAAGTTTCCATTGCGCTTAATCTTGTGAGTTCCTTCCATGTTTTTCCTTTGTTATTCTTTTACGCATTTTTCCACTTTTCATAACCTTTGCTTATGCTACTGCACAATGGGGACATTGTGCGGTTTGGTTTGGGGAATGGTTTTGTGTCACATTCAATTGTTTCACTGCATTTTGTCACACGTTTATTGCATTTATGTTTTGCATCGTTTCTTTTATTTTCCCTTGCATATACAAAAATCAAAAAAATTAGAAAAATTTAAAAAAAATTCAAAAAATGCACGTTTACTTTAGCATATAGGTCGAGTCGGAACAAGAGTATTTCAATGATGACTTCGCATTTTAACATGTTAATGCCTATGCCTTGCCTTGTAAACATGTTTTAGTAGAAGAGTCGTATGCATTTCCACGAGTTTTTGTCAAGCTATTTGCCTTTCTTTAGACTTGACTTAACCCTTTGGCAAACTACTTCAATTTCTGAGGTTTAGAGCTTATTTCTGGTTTCATTCATAACCAGTTGTTTAGGAATGTGAGTAGCACTCCCCGTGAAACATGTTACATCAATATGCATAAACATGAACATGAACTTCTATATACCTGTATGCTATCTTATCTTGTGATTTGTGACACGTGCAATCGAGGCCCCTTTTCTCTTTGTTTTCACCCATAAGCCCTACAATACCAAATTAGCCCTTTTTATCCCTAAAAACTACATCCTATACTTAGCCTACCTTACCAAGCTAGTATTTGTGGTCAATGGAATTTTTTGAGTCATCTTTTGTAATTGTATGTTCTTATGAGAAAAGAAAACGAAACAAAAAGAAAAGAAACAAAAAAAAAAGTGAAAGGAAAAAAAAAACAGCAAAAATCAGAAAAAAGAAAGAAAAATCGAAAAAGTACACTGCAAGTCAGTCGACCGGCCGCTTTACCTGGTCGGTCGACCAACTGACAGAAACAGTAACTTGAAATCGTTCAGAAAAGTACCTTTCTTTGATATTTTATTACTCCCGTACTTCATTCAAAACAATTGGGAGTCCTTTCCTTTGAAGAATTGTGAGATTTGTGCTACAAAATAACACCTTCATTGTGTTGAAAGTTGTGTAATCTGTTGTTGGATTCCGGTTTTGCTAGCTTGGCTATTTAACCCCCACTTGTCCAAAAACATTTTAACCTCTCTCACCCATCACCTCACATACTTTTCCTTCCTCAAGCATGTGTCAAAGTCATTTGATTAGTATGTATATGCACGGTTGTAGAGTTCATTTACATGTTAGATTGCAGGCATGTTTTCATGGGTCGAAGTTAGGTGAGTGTCTTTACAAAATACTTCTTTCTATCTTTTACATACACTCTCCCTGTGCTGAATATGTGAATTGAGCGACCCGCGAGAGTCCATTGTGAAAAGTCTCTATAGTCGATAGATTTACAAGTTTGACAACTTCATAACTTGTTTGCATGATTCATTTACTATTGCCTTGTTGACATTGCATTAAATTGGTTTAGGCTTACATGTGAATTTCGCTCTGAGATTGAAATTGTTCCATTAGTTTAATATCGAGTCTAATTCTTGCTTTAGGGCAAGCAAGGTTTGGTTTGGGGAATTTGAAGCGTGTCTATTTTATGATGTTTTACATCTATTTTTACACGCATTTCAGAGCTCATTTACAAGTTTTAGCCGCTATTTCCCTATATTTGTCTACTTTCGTATTTTTATGCTATTTTGCAGAATTATGCGGAAAAGAGTCGATTTCGAGCCAAATGCTACCCTCGGGATTTTTGCATAACTAGAGGAACTAAGGAATGAAGAAGGAACAACATCCAACGCACAAATCAAGGACCACAAGACCATCTTAAGAGGATTTTACGAGCTGACACACAGGTGCCTTGGTCGAGCGACCGAGCTCACTGGTCGATCGACCACGATACCTGATGTGTGCCGTTTACACACCAAAGATAAATACCTAGGTCTACTAACAGGAAGTCAGCCGAAGTAGGGTCGAATTCCACAGGGAGACACGGTCTTAAGTAAAGGTCAGTCTATCGGTCACAAAATTGGGGGGGGGGAGGGGGGGTTGCTTTTTATTATAACTAAGACGATATAAAAAGAACTTAAAATAAAGATGATAAAACAAGTTCAAGCAATGAAAAAGAGGAATATGTCAGGATTCAGGTCGTCGCGGTAATTAGTGTCACATAAAGATTAGGTCAGCCGAAATAACAACGAAGTGGGAACGATTAATATCCTTTCGGTCTGAAATCACCCCTGGACTCCTCTATCAATCTTTCGATCTCTAGATAGGTTACTTAAATCAACCTAAACAAGTCTACCCTACCAATCTTTCGATCCAGGTAAGGTTTTACTAGGTAAACTGGTCTCCTGCGTGCACTCATTTGACAAGTTTTATAAATAAATAGTTTATGGGTGAACTTCGTCGTAATGACGACTAACATGCAATTCCTACGACATAACTACCGCGAGTTCCTTCATCCTAACATATTATGGGGATTAGTTACGCCTGTTTAGGGAAACTACACTAATAACAACGATGACAATAACATTCAACATAACATACAAAGATAAATTAATATAAATCATAAAATAATGAAAACAAGAACAATAATTAAAAGAGAGAAAATGAATTACAGTAATGGCGGAAAAGGAAGAACAAGATCCGAATGCTTTGAATGAAGAAAAACCCTAAACAAAAGTTTTTAGATCTAATGACTGCTTAAGAGAAAAATGCAAAGTAAAACTGAATACTGAATGTTGAATAGTAAGTGAATGAATAATCCCTTAAAAGACTGCTAACCTAATCCTTAAATAAGGATTAGGTTAACTCTGAAAAATCTAAACCTAAAACGGAAATAGTGAAACCGGTACGCTTAAGTGATTGCTCGATCGAGTGACTGAACCACTCGATCGAGTAGCTGATCTTCAAAAAGTGTTCGATCGAGTAACTTCGAGCTGGCAACTGCTCGATCGAGTAACTCCGGAAACCTTGAAGGTTGGGTCCTTCCTGTAGACTCCTCGATCGAGTATCAAACCACTCGATCCAGGCTTTCTCCTCCTGCATCCGCTCGATCGAGCTCTGGTGCTTACTCGATCGAGTAAATGACAGATGCAGTGCTTCTTTTTCGCTTCTTTCTTGCTTTTGTCCCTTGTCTTCGCCTCGGTTACCGTTCCTTTAGGCCTGCTATTGCAAAATCGGGGCTATGGGACTCCTTGACTTGCTTCATCCTCTAAAAGAGCTCAAAATGGACAGAAAAAGCATGGTTTCTTCATCTTTTGCATAATTCCTGCAAAATAACAGAAAATACACCAAAGGAAGAAAAAGGGGGCAAAATGGCATGTAAAGTGCATGAAAATGCATAGAAATGCGCGCTAAATGATGCCAAAAAGTATATAAAATAAGCACGCATAAATACCTGACAACTTAAGTCCAGAATTCAAATTTCAAGTTCAGAAAGCTCAGCATGCCCGATAACCGGTCGACCGACCGAGGCCACTGGTCGATCGACCACGACGCAGACTTGAAGAAAGTCAGAAAAGCCCACGGACGATTAGGTTAAGAGATTTTAACTTTCTTAGTCTCTTATTTAAACCTAATCCCGTGAGAGCACTGATCATCCAGTTTTTACCATTGAATCATTCAGTTTTCTAATCTTAGAATCCTCTAATCTTTTACTTATTTTCAGTTTTAGTAGAATTAGAAATCTCTTTAGTTTGCAATCGTTGTTCTTAGTTTATTCCAAGCATAACATTCTGTTCCACGCAATTCAATAAAGTTAATCTTTCTGCCCTAATTCCTTTGTACGGTAATTCTCTTTTCGTTTCAGTTTATTATTATCCGTTATTGTTATACCGGCTAGATAGATTCCCAAAACCTTGTTGTTAATCGCATGTTTATCGCTATGAGTATCGTCATTATAATCGTTGTTGTTGTTCCTACTGTTGTTATGCGTAGTTAAGTTCATATGTTAGGATGTAGGTAAGTTAACGGCGTAGATGGCATGAATTAGGACGACCTGTAGCAGACCCTGGTCGACCGAATGGCTTAACTGGTCGGCCGACTGGGGTAGTTAGTTGACCGACTGGAATAGCTGGTCGGTCGACCAACCTCGCGTATGTTCAGACCTGTTTTGCTTCGTTAATTATAATATTTTATGACGAGGCCGAAAGGAGACTTGTAGGATGATAGTAATGACTAACCCAAGATTGAAAGATACGGGAGGGCATTAGTTAACGTTTTAAGACAACTAGGTTACTAAGACTGAAAGGTATGTGACCTAGACTTTAGGAATCACCCTTATTGTTGACACCCAATATTCGTGAGACCTAGGAACTAATAGCATAGGCCGAAAGGAGCTATTAGATAACATAGACCGAAAGGATTTGTTATACCCTTACGCGACTGCAATACATGTTGAAGATCATCCTAACATCTTTTTACCATAATTTTTATTCACATCTTTGTTTTCGTTTTATCTTGCTTTTATTTGTTAGACTTAGTAGAGACCAAACACAATTCAAAACCCCCAACTTGTTACCCTAAGACTAAGACCTAAAACAATAAACACTCCCATCCTCCTTGTGGTTCGACCTTTGACTTACTCTTGATGTGTGTCTTTTTTATGATGTTTTACATCTATTTTCACACGCATTTTAGAGCTCATTTACGATGTTTTAGCCTTTATTTCCCAACTTTTGTCTACTTTCGTATTTTTATGCTATTTTGCAGAATTATGCGGAAAAGAGGCGATTTCAAACCAAATCCGTCCTCAAGTGTTTTTTATGGCTAAGGACACGAAGGAACGAAACCTAGCGCACATTTCAAGGCCTGAAGATAGCATAAGCAGAGGTGCATATAGTTTACAAGCTCTAAAAAAGCAAAGAATCGATCCACGATATTGCAGCTTGTTTCAAATGGCTATATCTCGAGTTCTAGAGCTGATAATGGAGTGATTCTAGTTGGAGGAGAAAGCTTATCCTCTTTGATTTCCAACGCCGTGAGAATCGCCTTATTATGATGAGTAACGAAGAAATGGCAGCTGTTTTAAGATCGACGCGCGCTGCAGAATTCGTCAGAATGCATTACTGTATCTGTCATTTGGTCGATCGATGATGCGCGAGATTAAGTCATCGGTTCTCACGATCAAACAAATTTATAAACCCAAAATAGTAGTATAATAGGGTTATCGTTCGCAAAGACGGTGGGGAAGTTGTATAGTTACGTTCTAATTATAACTCGAGTCGGGGTAATAGGTTTGTGATTGATTAACAACTAAAGAACGATTAAAGCAAACAAGTTAAGGTTAAATCGATGGAAAGGAAAACTAGGGTGTCGGGGGTCACTAAGATGGGTAGACAAAGATACGAGAAAGCAAACTAGAAGGTCTCGAATAAGTAGTCTCGGGTAGTCTCTTCTCTCGAGTCGACTAACCTAGGTCGGAATACCCTAGCTTTCGCTACAAATACCACAACCAACCATTAAACATGCTAAGAGAAACCCTCAACCGTCGCAGGCAAGTCACGCTAAAATCAAAACCCAACTTTCGTTGAAGCAAATCATCAAACACCTAGCATGCAACAAATGGAAAACTACTTTATCAAGAACAACTAATCAACAAACTAGCATGAATTTATCATCTAATCACCACCCAAGTTCCCCCCTAACCCTAGGTATAAAACTACTCACTCATGATTAAGGAAAGCATGTAAACAATTGATGGGTAAATGATAAACATGTTGATTATGGTAAGAACAATTAAATGAACAAAATAAACTTAAACAAATGAAATAACTAAGTAAGGATTAGGAAGATTATACCATTAACAAAGGAAAGGGAAGTAACTTGGATAACAAGATGAATAATTCTTTCAAACCCTTCAAAATACAACCCAAAATATCCTCTAACAACGCTCAAGAAGATTACTAAAGAAGATTACTAAAGAGAGATTAACAAGATTGTAAGATTAAACTAAAATCTAAGAAGGATTAAGTATTTTTAGAGAGTTTTTTTGTGACTAAGTATGAAGGAATAACACAGTAGAAAACCCTAAAATTGCATAAAAAGTGTATTGGAATGCGTGATAATAAAATGATACAAGTGCGGGTTTATATAGTGCACGAAATTCTGAGAAGTGACTCCCAGCCGGTCGACCGGCTGCCGGTCTGGGACCGGCTGAGAGTCCAAATATGGACTTCTGAAACAATTCTTCAAATGGCCATGCTTCCCAGCCGACCGGCCGGCTGCCGGTCTGGCACCGGCTGGGAGGCTTAATCCTCAGTTCTGATTTTTCCTCTTTTTCTTGAGTGTACAGGTACCCTCAGCCGGTGGACCGACTGCCGGTTGTCCACCGGCTGGGAGCACTTTTTCAGCAATCTGCCCAACTTTGCATTTTCATCAATTTTACGAAATAGACTAAGTATGGGAAAGCCTCCCCAGCCGGCTGACCGGCTGCCGGTTGGCCACCGGCTGGGAGCCTTGTTCCTTGAATCTGTAACTTTCTCTCTTTTTCGCCAAAAACACAAGTCAAGGTTCCCCAGCCGGCCTACCAGCCGCCGGCTGGGAACCGGCTGGGAGTGCCTAGGAGGTCTTCTTGCTAATTTCTTCACATTTCTTCATAATTCGCTCTAAATTCATCTCGTTTGCTCCCGTTTCTCCGCTCCCGCCACAATACCTACAAAATATAAACCACAAAAGGAATAGTCGAGGTAACGGGCATAAAAACGAGCAAAGGCACGCAAAACGAGGTCATATCGGGACCGAAAATGAAGAATTAACAACGAAAATAATGACCAAAATGGAGCTCATCATAATTCCCCACACTTAAACCTTACTCGTCCTCGAGTAAGAGATCAAGTAACAACATAACCCTTATTAGGAAACAAAGAAACAAACTAACTAAGCTAACTATAAGCCGAATCGGTTTTAGCTACACCCGTAGCCCTTTCAACTCACAATTTGACATTCATGAGGAAGAATGCCCTATTGCAAGGCAAGTAAGGTCTTGCTACAAAAATTTTGATGCCAACAAGTAAAAACATAACACGTATAGACAAGCAACATGCATCGGAAAAAGGAAAAGACAACCGCTTGCCTCATTCAAGCGGGGTTTTGAAAAATAAAACAAAGGAGGTCTATAGCGGAGGATGCCGACTCAAAGTCTAACCAAGGTGTCAAACTCCTAAATCAAGCTCAAGCAACCAAGAATGACATCACCAAAGACCAAGAAACTAATTCAAGGCGGGCAAACGGAAGTACTAAGCTATACTTCCAAGAATGACACGACACACACATGATTCGACTCCATGCAAGACCCATAACCGATAAAAGAACCCTAAGTACCGACTCTCACGGGTGACACTCAACACACAAGGAAAGAAAGGGGGGCGATTTTTGTGACAAAAAGTAACCAAAATCACTCACCTACCTCAACTTGCGAAGCATGCCCGCAATCTAGAATGGTACTCCATCCAAAAATCAATGAAAAATGCAAATGCACATGATGAGAACAACAACAAGGATGTAACGGGGCTGGGTTGGGTGAAAATGGTTTGGTGCAAGCACCGTTCTAGGATTTGAGGCTCAAAAACAAGAATGATTGCCATAATCAACACAACTCCTTATTACAACAACTAAGCAACGTCTATGCCCTAACTTTGGCTTTTACAAAACCGAGAAAAAATTGCATAAACCCCAACTTACTTTGGAAAAATCGGACCCATCACAACCTTAAACAAAGTGGTCATTATTAGAAACACCGAACAACGTCTACACCCTAACATACGACTTGAAAATCAAATCAAATGCAAAAAATGTGTAAACCCGGCACGCGTGCAAAAACATCAAAAGACCACATTATTGTAGCAACGGCTTTTTCTATGTCCCCTTGATGGAAGGGAATTGTTGCTAGCCTTTTTCTCTTTCAAAACACATATGTACATTTTTCTTTTTGGATTTTTCAAAACTTTTTCAACTTTTTCTTTGATTTTCTATTTTCTTTCTTTTTTCATTTTTTTCTTTTTTTTTTCTTTTTCTCAAACTTTATTCACCAAGAAAACACAAGTAGTGACCACAACGGAAGAGTGCACCAACCAACATCTAAATTCCCGACTCTACCACCAACAATGTATCACAAAGGCAACCATTCTTGATCAAGGAAGGGTGTTTTTGGGATGTAGCTCATCTAGTGGTTTAGACCAAATGAAAAGGCTAAGGCTCAAAGTGGTTAAACAAAAGGGGAATAAGATGCAAGGGTCAAAACAAGGCTAATTTGGCAAATGTGAAGTCGATTTATTTGGAACAAAAGTTGTCTCACATGCACATGAACATTAATCACGGAAATAAGGAATGAGTGCCATACTTATGCGTATAGACATAACACACCACGTAAGGAGGACTACTCACAATCCTAAACTGAGTCGGTTTGATGGGCCGACCATAAAGGAGGCTCTATCCTCACAATTGAGTAGCTAATGTCGGTCCTAGGTCGGGTCAAGGTCTAACACGGTCTCACAAGGTGGTCGAAACTTGGTCATTAAGCCTAGACTTCCGGGTCCTTACAAGCAAGAATAACCCTGACAAGGTGACATCAAACGGTGCAAGCTATTAGGAGGGAAAAGACACAAGCAAGACAAAAATCATCATTGACGGCATATATTCCCCACTCTTCAACCTCCTATGCATATTTACAAACAAAAGCAAGACAGAAAAACCGACTAACACATATTCACAAAACTATGAAAATGAAAAGGCATGTGAAACAAAAGCAAACTAACAACAAACACAACAAAGATGCAACAACAAGAAGGCTAAACTAACAGCACATCAACCACAACAACCAAAAGTTCCCCAAAGGAACATCCAAGGCACAAAAATCCCGTTCTCTTTCATGATATCAACATAAAAAGAAATCGGGAGGGGGAGAAAGAAGTAGGAAAGAGTATACCAAGCATCTTCATTCTCCTAATACCTCGGGTTGTCGTCATATCTGCCACTTGTTAGTCCAACAAACATATATATACAAGGCAAACAAAAAACAAAAACAAAAGAAAGAAAGAACATATTTTTTTTGAAATTTTTTTCATTTTTTCGATTTTTTTGGTATTTTTGAAGTTTTTTCATATTTACAAAAGCAAATAAATATTCACAAAGTGGATATTTTCCCTCCCCACACTTAAGATTTACATTGTCCTCAATGGAACAAAGTGCAAGGGGGAAATGAAGAAAAAAGAACGAAAACAACATGTTTTTTGCTTTTTTGAAATTTTTGAGAAAATAAAAACTTGTTTTTTTTATTTTTGAAATAAGCGGTTATTCCTCCCCACACTTATTTATATGCATAATGTGAGGAGGAAAACCGGAAAATAAAGAACATGTTTTTGAAAGTTTTTGGTTTTTCAATTTTTTTGGATTTTTGATTCTTTAGAAAGCAATAAAAACAAAAAGAAACAAAAGAAATTAAAAACTAAAAACTAAACTAAATGCAAACTAAATGCTCTAATCTACATGTATGCAAACTATATGTGACAATATGATACAAAATGGAAATCTAATGCATATAAATGAATGCAACTATATGCAACTAAACTAATGATGTGAAAACATGAATTGAAAACTAAAACAATCTAACTAAACTAACTAACTATTCTAAATGCATGCTAAAAATAAAAATGCAAACTAAAGTGAAATTTGGATTAAGGGAGTTACTTGCTTTGGATTTTTCAAGGGGGAGCATAGCCATCACCTACCACCTCCAAAGGTGGTCAATCATCATCTTCTTCATCCTCACCAACATTGCCGCTCACATCTCCTTCTCCATTGCCCTCATCTACTACCATGTAGTCGCCCGGGTTGCTCACGAAATCACGGAAGGGAGAGGCATGTGAGCCACTAGCTCCCGGATCACCAAACATGCCATGGGGAGAAGGGTGCCCTTGAGGGCGGGGTGCCGAGTCCACGTCCCCATGGAAGTTGGGGGGAAAGATCGGGTTAGAGAAATAACCCGGAGTAACATTGATCTCCCCGAAAAAACGCCCCTCTGGAGGCACATATCCCTTCTCGGGAGGCATGTAGTAAGACGGACGACCACCGTCCTCATGATGAAGTCCCTGGCGGACAGACTGGTCATAGCTAGGGAATTGCCCATAGGCCTGATCGTGGTATATGTAATCAAGCTTATAAGACAAGTCCCTATGTCGCGCATCCGCCAATGTTTGGCGCTCGTCTGCAAGGTCTGCCGCCTTCTTCATGCCCAAATCAACCCGGGCCATGAAGTCAACGAGGTCTTGAGGCATGGTAAAAGACTGAGTAGATGGACCGAAGCCGGAGGTAGATCCCTGGAAGTATGAAGGACCACTCTGGAAAGGGGGCATGGTAACGGAGGGCTGCTAAAACTGCTCAAACGGAAGGTCAGATGTGGTGGTACCCGTCCTATCTCGGGCATATACTCTCGGAGCACGCTGATCGGGAGGGAGCTCATCGGGATCCACCTCAATATCAAGGAGGTAGGAGGGCTTCCCTGGCACAACTCTCATCCTCTCGATGTTTGGTAAGGGCACCGAATTTCTGAATTTATTATCCACGCGAATCTGCCAATACTCATTACGATCGTTGGGGTTATACTTTATCCACCCCAAAGCCTCCTGTATGTACCGGTGAGATAACATGTTCTCACCCTGAATGAAGTCCACTGTAAAATGCATGTGACAAAGGTCGTTGGCAATCAAAGTGACCATCCCCCCAACACATATGGGGGTAGTAAGCTGAGGTTGGGATGCCAACCTACTCAAGTGAAGCGCCATGTGGTGAGCAATATTGAGTTTCGGCCCATCAATCAAATAACACCCTAGAATCTCGAGCTCCGTAGTAGTAAAGTTGTGAGGCTCATCCCTAGAATACACGGTCCACCCCATGAACCTATGCCAAATCCTAATCGGTGCCAAATGCACCCTATTAGCCGGTTTCTTCTTAGTCCTATCACTTACCAAACCGGTTATGGCGGTCCAAATAGCCTCGGTATCAAATCCCTCCGGAGGCTTAATGGTTAATTTTCCGTTGAGCCCAAAGATCAATGCAAAATTTTCTAAGGTGAGACGGTGTTCCTTATTCATCAATCGAAACTCTAAGAAGACAACTTTTCCCATGGTTCGGTTCTTAGTAATTACCAAAGAACTCAAAAATTCCCAAGTCAACCTAGGGGAAGTGTGAACCGGTCTAGTTTCATACAATGTCTTCATCCCCAAACCATCAAACAAATCCGCAGTAATTTTCTCAATCCCAATTTCCCTCAAACCTGCCCTATCAATGAACCGAGTTGGATGAAGGGGGCGATGCTTAAAGTAAGTGAAATTACCTTTTTGTTGAATGGAGGAAAAGTGGAGGCCGGGAAAGCAAGGATCTGAACCAATGTTGCTACTATCCATCACATTCTGCACTTCTTGCTCCACAATCGGGTCATGCCTTGATTTCGATCTCCTTTCCGTTCTTCCTGACATGGTTATTTTGAGGTGAGGATATGAGGGAGTGAAGGGGGTTTTGATTTGGGAGAGTTTTGATGGGTTTTTGAAGGTAAGGGATGTGAGGGAGAAGAGGAAATAAGGAAGAGAGAAGAAGAGTTGAAGTAGAAATGATAAGAAAAGAAGGGGATTCACGGTTTTAATTATGCGAACAGATGCCTCTCAGCCGGTTGGGGACCGGCCGCCGGCTCACCGGCTGAGAGTTAGGGTTTGATATTTTTTGGTTTTTCGAATTCTTTTTAAGATACTTGATTCTGAGCCGGCGGACCGGCTGCCGGCCGACCGGCTCAAAGTCCTTCTTTATTTTCCGTCGTCTTCTCTTCTTCTTCAAGCTCATCTTACAAAAACTCCCAGCCGGCGGACCGGCTGCCGGCCGACCGGCTGGGGAACCTTCTTCATCTCTTTTTCGTCATTCTTGGTTCACAACTCATGATTCTCAGCAGGTGGACCGGCTGCCGGCCTACCGGCTGGGAATCAATCTTCCTTTGAATTTTCGATTTTTGAACAAGTAACATTTCTTTGAGCCGGCTGACCGGCTGCCGGTTAGGTGGAGGCTGGGAGTGCAAAATCTGAAATCTGCCCAAATAAACTATCAAAAACAGAAATGTGCCCAGGCCCTCCCAGCCGGTATGGGACCGTCGGCCGGTAGACCGGCTGGGAGTACCTGTGCACAATTTCGAAAAATAATTTACTTGAACATAAAAATCGGCTTTGCCAACAACGGTTTTGCCTACTATCCTCCGACTATACTCAAGAAATAACCACAAACAAGCAACCAACATATCCAAATCTCTCATGCAAGCTAAAAATTAAACTAAAAACGGAACTAACAAAGAAACTAACATGCAAACTAGATGAACGAAAGGAAACTAATACTTACAAATGGTGGTTGTTAAGTGACTCCACCAAACCTTTCATGAACAAACTTCCTTGAAATCAATCCTCCTCGGGGAGTGGGTCCCCGAGGTCAATAACTTCTACGGTACCTTTGGAATCTCCTTGATAATAACGCTTTATCTGATGTCCGTTGACTTTGAAGGTGCCACCGCCTTCACTCCAAAGTTCAAAGGCCCCATGAGGTGAAATATCCATTACTTTGAAGGGCCCGGACCATCGTGATCTAAGTTTTCCCGGAAAATTCTTGACTCTTGAATTGAAAAGGAGAACAAGGTCTCCTATGCTCACATTCTTCTTCATTAACTTGGCATCATGCCACTTCTTCGTTTGCTCCTTATAGAGTTTTGAACTCTCATAAGCCTCATATCTAAGCTCCTCAAGCTCACTCATTTGCAAGAATCTTTTCTCCCCGGCCATATCTAAGTCGAAGTTCATCTCCTTCAAAGCCCACCAAGCCTTGTGCTCAAGCTCCACCGGTAGGTGGCATGCTTTCCCGTACACAAGCTTGTAGGGAGTCATTCCTATAGGCGTCTTGTAAGCCGTCCTCAAAGCCCATAGCACATCAATCAACTTTTGGGACCAATCTTTCCGGTTCTTTTGTACCACCTTCTCCAAAATAGCCTTGATTTGACGATTTGAAACCTCCACTTGCCCACTAGTTTGAGGGTGGTAGGCAAGTGCTACCTTGTGGGTCACTCCATAAGAGGCTAGAAGGGCTTTGAATGTATGTTTCCGGAAGTGAGAACCTCCATCACTAATCACAATTCGGGGTAAACCGAAACGGGGAAAGATTATGGTCTTGAAGAGCTTTACCACTACCTTGGAGTCATTGGTGGGGGAGGCAACCGCTTCTATCCATTTCGAGACATAGTCCACGGCTACCAAGATGTATTCATTCCCGAATGAATTGGGGAAAGGTCCCATAAAGTCAATCCCCCAACAATCAAACAACTCAATCTCCAAGATGGTTTTTAGGGGCATCTCATTCCTTTTACCGATGTTGCCCGACCTTTGACAAGAGTCACAAGATCTAACTACATCGTGAATGTCTTTAAACATAGAAGGCTAAAAGAACCCTCCTTGGAGAACCTTGGCTATAGTCCGTGAAGCCGCCAAGTGCCCTCCATAGGCGGAGTTGTGAAGCCGATCAACAATTTCAAGCCCCTCTTCCTTGGACACGCATCTCCTCAAGAGTCCATCCCCACACTTTTTGAAAAGGTAAGGATCATCCCAAAAATATCTTTTAGCATCCACTTTCAATTTTCTCCTATCCCTTGCCTCCAACTCCTCCGGGATAAAGCCATTAACAAGATAATTGGCAAGATCCGCAAACCAAGGCAACTTATTGCCTATTGCCATCAAGCTATCCTCACGCAACCATTCATTGATCGGTCCTTCCCTATCTTGCAAACCATGATCTTCAATAGTTAATCTAGATAAGTGGTCCGCAACAACATTTTCCGACCCCGACTTGTCCCGAATCTCCAGATCAAATTCTTGAAGCAAAAGGACCCACCTCAAGAGCCTAGGCTTGGCATCTTTTTTCAACATTAATTGCCTTAGAGCGGTGTGATCGGAGTACACCACCACTCTAGATCCCACAAGATATTGTCTAAACTTTTCAATGGCATGAACAATCGCCAACATCTCCTTCTCGGTCGTGGAATAGTGTGCTTGGGTTTGGTCAAGGGTCTTGCTTGAATAATATATCACATGGTGCTTCTTATCCACAACTTGCCCTAGGACCGCTCCAACCGCGAAATCCGACGCATGACACATCACCTCAAAAGGCAAATCCCAATCCGGAGCACGGATGATAGGAGCCGTCACAAGTGCCTCTTTGATCCTAGAAAAGGCTTCAAGACAATCATTAGTAAACAAAAATGGCGCATCCTTGAGAAGGAGGGAGGTCAATGGTTTGGCAATTTTGGAAAAATCTTTAATAAAACGCCGATAAAAACCGGCATGTCCAAGAAAACTCCTCACCCCTTTCACATTGGTGGGGGGTGACAAATTCTCTATGACCGCCACTTTTGCACCATCGACCTCTATCCCCCTCTTGGACACTATGTGTCCAAGCACAATCCCCTCCTCTACCATGAAAAGGCACTTTTCCGAATTGATGACAAGGTTGTGCTCCTCACATCTTTTCAACACATTTTCAAGATTAGTAAGCCCTAGGTCAAAAGAATCACCATGGACACTAAAATCATCCATGAAAACCTCCATACTCTTCTCTAGAAAATCGGCAAAGATAGCCATCATGCACCTTTGAAAGGTGCCGGGTGCATTACACAACCCGAATGGCATCCTCCAATAAGCATACACTCCTTGGGGGCATGTAAAAGTTGTTTTCTCTTGGTCTTCCGGGTGAATAGGGATTTGAAAAAACCCGGAATAACCGTCGAGAAAACAATAGTACGAATGCCCCGCTAGTCTCTCTAACATTTGATCAATGAAGGGGATTGGGAAATGGTCTTTGAGAGTGGCCGCATTTAACTTGCGATAATCAATACACATCCTCTAACCCGTCACCGGACGAGTCGGTAGGAGAGTCCCATCCTCTTGTGTAACCA